>OY787606.1:1205000-1805000 GCA_963678935.1 Umbilicus rupestris
CCATAAGGATGTTCCAAGCAGAAAGTCGTGTAACATTAGAGGGTCTCCTGTCCATAAGAACTTGATCTAATGATAAATGATAAAAAGAATGTGAAATATTTCAGTGATTAGAGTTCGATTTCTGATGAAGAACATTCGATAAAATATAAGAAAAAAAAACATTAGAGGGTCCGTCAACAGTAAACAAAACGACCAAATAACAGAAAAAACGACCATATCACAACTTACTAAAAAGGGTTTAGAGAGACTTTTGGTCTATAAACTATAAATGGACTATGGCTGTCAGCAGTTATAATACACATTTGGGCTGAGCTTTTCGAACGGCCCAACATGTTTTGTCCAAGTAAACTTTTTGTCTACTTCCGTCTCCTAAGCTGCGCTTGAGAGAGACTTTTCAAAGCTAATAATTTGATCAATTATTCAAATCATCACAAAAATTAGTTAACCGGAATTAACGGACTACTCGGAGGATTCAGCAAAGATTTAGTCACACATAGAGTAATTAGTACGTACCACTAATCATCAGTTTAGAGGATAAATATAAATTTCTAATTTACTCGCGGCTCTCATTTTATCAAGAATCGACTTTCAATCGATGAAAAATTTGACATCTCAAGACCCGGCCGTGGTGGACTATTATTATACCATTTAGAAAAAAATTGAGTTCTGCCTTTGTTTAAGTTTTGAGTTTTAGAAATACGGCATTTTGAGTTTGAGTTTCAAAACTACCGTGTTTTCTAAGACGACGGTTCTAGCCAAACCGTTGTCTTGAGAAATTCTGTGACAACGGTTTCATAAAAACCGTAAACTTTAATTTTCAAATGACAACGGGCTTGCTTAGCCCGTTGTCATGGCCAACCGGCCCAATAAGTTTGACGGCTTTGATGAAACCGTCGTCTCATTAAAAATAATCTTCCGCCGCGGCTTTCTCTCCAACACGCTGCTCCCTGCTCTTCCTCGCTCTGCACTCGGCCGCGCCTCATTCTCCAGACTAAGCAGCTCGACGACGCTTCCAGCCTCTGCAATCTCGGTGTCTTCTGTGCGAGTATTGCTGTTGAGGTAAGCGTAAGATAGGGTGTATGGCTTTGTTCCCTTGTATGACAGATTTGGTGTTGTTGAGGTAAGGTGTTAGGGTTGGGTTTGGGCGGCTGTAGTATGATGAATTGTTGGCTGGCGAGGTAAGAGGTGCTGTTATAGGGTTTAGAGTGTCCAATTCGAGTTGGGTGTTGGTTTAGCTATGCTTCATTTGGGGATTAAACATATGCTTGAATTGTGCGTTCAAATTTGATGGATATTGTGTTGATATATGCGCTGAATTGCGGGCTAATAAGTTTGACGGCTTTGTTGAAACCGTCGTCCCAATCGAGAAATAAGTTTTACTGACAACGGGCTAAGCAAGCCCGTTAACTTTGAAGTTAACGGGCTTGCTTAGCCCGTTGTCATTTGAAAATAAATATTAACGGCTTTTATAAAACCGTCGTCTTAGAAAACACGGTAGTTTTGAAACTCAAACTCAAAATGCCGTATTTCTAAAACTCAAAACTTAAAAAAGGGCAGAACTCAATTTTTTTCTACCATTTAACATAGTATGTTCACAAGAAAAAATTAATATATCAATTTTAGTATTTAAATGATAAAACATTTATAAAATTGTACGCGTAAACCCTAGTATGACCATATTACTACACCAACATGTTTTGTATTGAATATTAATATGTTAGGTTTCAGTTTAATGATTCAATAATCAATTATTTTAGTGGATTCTAAATTTAGTTGATGTCAACGATCGAATTGCTAAATTTGAAGACCGTTAAATTAAGGAACACTACGAATATTTATACAACATTCGAAATGACGACGTTTGACGAATCCAACTGTCTCCAGTTATTATGCACTTTTAATACAAGTTGCTACTCTGAATTCACCTCATCCTCTACTTGGAAACGACGGCGTTTTGAACTAACCTAACATACAGAAAGCCAGCACATTCAGCGAGGTTCCTTCCAGCTAATCAAACCCTCTGTAATGAAAAATGAAAAGAAAAGAAAAAGACAAGCCCTAACTGCTGACATTAATCTCCTTCCTCCGGATCTCCTCTTCTCCAATCTCTCTCTCCCTCTCTTTCTCCCTCCTTCAGCTTCGCTAAACGCAGCTGATCGATGACGTCGTCGTCGTGCAAATACATCGGGTCCGCATTCTCCATCCTGCTCGTTCTCCTGGCCGGAGTTTTGGCAGCGGCGGATGACGCGGCGGTGATGAACCAGCTCCGCTCCAGCTTGATAAACACCGGGTGGTCTCAGACCACGCCTTACTGCGAATGGAAAGGCGTTAATTGCGACGGCTCCAACCGGGTCACCGGTATCAACCTCCAGTCCAGCTCCATTTCCGGAACTCTTCCTTCAACGGTTAACTCCCTGTCACGCCTCCAGACGTTGACGCTTCAGAAAAACTCCATCACCGGATCTCTCCCCACCCTCGCTAAACTCTCTGGGCTCCAGACGGTTTATCTCGACAACAACAACTTCACTTCCATTCCTCTAGATTTCTTCTCGGGCTTGGCCAGCCTGCAGGAGATTTCGGTTGGGGATAATCCTATGCTTGGCGCGTGGGCGTTCCCGAGCGATCTGACTGGATCTTCCAGCTTGGTGAGGTTCTTTGCTGGGAGCGCCAACATGTATGGTGAGATTCCGGATTTGTTTGGCTCGTGGCCGAATTTGCAGGACCTGAGACTTTCGTACAATAATCTGACCGGGTCGCTGCCGGCGTCGTTTGCTGGATCTGAGATTAAGAACTTGTGGCTGAATAATCAGGCGACAGGGTTGTCAGGGCCGATTGATGTGTTGGGTAAGATGACTCAGTTGTCTCAGGTATGGCTTCATAAGAACGCTTTCTCAGGTCCCATACCTGATCTTTCGAATAGCACAAGCTTGTTTGATCTGCAACTCCGGGACAATCAGCTGACCGGAGTTGTTCCAGCATCCGTGATGACGCTTTCTAGTCTGCTCAATATTACCTTGCAAAACAATAGGCTGCAAGGTCCGTTGCCAGTGTTTGGGACTGGTGTTAATGCGACAGTAGGGACAAACTACTATTGTAAGACGGAACCCGGGCCTTGTGACCCGCAAGTTACGGCATTACTCGAGGCTGCAGGGGCTATGGGATACCCTGACATCTTAGTCGAGTCATGGTCAGGCAATGACGCATGTCAGTGGTCGTTTATTCTGTGTGATACACAGAGTAAGAATGTGACCAAAGTGAATTTGGCCAAGCATAATTTTACTGGGACCATATCTCCTGCATATGCCAATCTCACATCGCTTACCAGTTTGTTGCTCAATGATAACAGGCTGACTGGTTCAATACCAGACAGCTTGACAACCTTGCCTCTGCTGACGACCCTAGATGTGTCGAATAACAATATAAGTGGGGCAAAGCCAGCTTTCCGAGAAGGTGTGAAGGTGAATACAGCGGGTAATTCTCTGATCGGGAAAAGTGATGGTGGTTCTTCAAGTCCCACTCCGCCGTCTGATTCATCCAAATCAACTTCAAAAGGTCTATCAACTTCAGTGATTGTTGGTATAGTAATTGGTGTGGTAGTTTTTGTGTTTATTGTCAGTTTTGTTCTTTACCGGTACATTGCCAAGAAAAGGCTTGAGAAATTCGGAAGGGTGGAGAGTTCTGACCACGGCAAGGAAGTAGCAATGTACGGAAAACCAGGTACGAGCAATGGTTATAATGGAACACCACCTGATTCTCAGATGCAGAGCCAAAATAGCGAGGAAAGAAACGATTTTCAAGTATTCGAGGGAGGAAATGTGGTGATTTCCATTCAAGTCCTCAAGCAGGTGACTGGAAACTTCAACGAAGATAATATATTGGGGAGAGGTGGATTTGGAGTGGTGTACAAAGGTGAATTGCATGATGGGACAATGATTGCAGTCAAAAGAATGGAATGCCATGAAATGGGCAATAAGGGTCTGATCGAGTTCAAGGCGGAAATTGCAGTTCTTACAAAAGTCAGACACAGGCATTTGGTTGCTCTTCTTGGTTATTGTATCAATGACAAAGAGAGGCTTTTGGTGTATGAGTATATGCCTCAAGGGACTTTGGGGCAGCATCTATTTGAATACAAATCTTTAAGGTATCCACCTTTGACATGGAAGCAAAGGGTGACCATAGCATTAGATGTAGCCAGGGGAGTTGAGTATTTGCACAGCTTGGCACGTGAGAGTTTCATTCACAGAGATCTTAAGCCTTCAAACATTTTACTCGGCGATGACATGAGGGCCAAGGTAGCAGATTTTGGATTGGTGAAAAGTGCACCAGATGGGAAATATTCATTGGAGACAAAATTAGCAGGAACATTTGGGTACCTTGCGCCTGAGTATGCTGGTAAGTTAATTTTCATTTTGAACATTGTTTTCTTTTTAATATTATCCTTTTTGTTGCCACAAACATATCAGATGCTATGCGGACCATTAAATTTAAGATATCAGCTGTCAATCTTTGAACATTTGTCTGATTTATACGAGCTACAACTAGTTATGTCTATGGCAAATAAAATGTCATTTTGGTCACATTTGGATGGAATCTGCAGACACATATTTTTAGAGCGTACAGCATGGAAGTTTTCCTGACTATATGCATCGAGTTTGTGACATTCTTTAATTATCTTATTAAATCAAATTAAACATCATTTTCTTAGGTCTCAGTTGCAATATTGTTACTGAGTATTGATCTTCATTTTTACTAAAAAAAACAAAAAGCTACATTGCTTCTGGAATTGTCCATTAGATTATTTTGGGCTACTGTATGCTAATGCTTACTTTCACAGATCTTACTCTTGTTTACCTTTAATGATTTGTGTCTTGGTATGAAACAGCCACTGGAAGAGTGACAACCAAAGTTGATGTTTATGCATTTGGAGTGGTGCTGATGGAAATATTAACCGGGAGAAAGGCTTTAGATGATAAGGAGCCAGAGGAGAGGTCTCACCTGGTGACATGGTTCCGAAGAGTACTAATCAACAAGGAGGACCTATTGAAAGTTATTGATCAAACACTACAGCCTGATGAGGAAACGTATGCTGGCATTTGTAAAGTTGCTGAGTTGGCAGGACATTGCACAGCACGTGAGCCATTTCAAAGACCGGATATGGGGCATGCAGTTAACGTTTTGGGTCCTCTTGTTGAGCAATGGAAACCTTCTTCCCAAGAAGAAGATGATAGCTACGCCATTGACCTTCACATGAGCCTGCCGCAAGCACTTCAAAGATGGCAGGCCGATGAAGGCACCTCAACTATGAATAGTGATTTCTTCAACAGCCGCATGGATACCCAATCAAGCATCCCCTCAAAACCTACAGGCATTGCAGACACATTCAATTCAAATGATTGCCGATGATCCATCAGGGATACACATTCCACGTAAACATTCAAAACAGAAGGGATGGAGAAGAGCAAAAATATACTTGACTGCAAAGATGCATGACAACTTCTGGCCATGATAAGTATTGACCCTTTCATTATTCTTTCTCCCCGGATTTTGTTTTGTGCAATTACCACCACCCGCAGTTGTGATGATAAGTTTTTGGTAGTAAAGTTTAACATGTAGGGTGTGCTGAAGTGTGGAAACTGGAAAGAAAGTCCTTATAAAGGGGACAGCTGAAAGCCTTGTGATCTGTAAATCTTGATTGTTCATTAATTTTCTATAGAAACAAATATATTGCTTTAATTGATTCATGTCTGTTGCATTTGCAGCCTATCTTTGATTATAACTTCTAAGTTTGTAACTACAGATCTTGCTCTATCTTTAATGTGTCTCATCTTTGTCCCTGAAATTGACAGGAAGAGCTCAACATCCTACATGTGCCATCAAGATCAGCATCCTCACCCAACTAGAGTTTTTCTTTGAAGTCTTTTGTTCATATGTTGTTATGCAGTTTTTTATTGGGTTGATAAGTTATAAAGCTGAAAACTCCCCCGGTTGGCACATGGAAGGAGCAATCTGAGGCACACGTTCTGGCGCATGTTATGGAATCAGAAAAGAAACCCAGTTGATAATGCTACGTCTCTTGTTGTGTGCTGGCCATGTGGTGGGGTCCATCTTTCCAAATCCCCAGTTTTGCTCTCCAGGTTTGAGCTGGTATCACTCATTTCTTTCTGTCTCACTACTCCATATTAATACAGGTCTTTAGTAACACTGCATGCTTATGATTGAAGAGATTTTGAGTGATTAATTATGAAATTAGACCTCTTATGAGAGGCTGATGTTCAGAAAAGATTGTCATTTATCATCTCATACTTGTTAGCTTGCAATCTTTGTGTGAAAGCTACTTCAGAATTGACCATAATCTAATACTAAAAAAGCTATGTTTGGTGTAGTCAATCATGCAGGAAACAATGGCAAGTTTATTATGCCAACAACTAAATTTCCTTTTCACGCCTTGGATTGCTCTTAGGCACTTGGAAGTTTCCTTGCCCATTTCAAATTCTATTTTAAGTTTATAAGCGATAAGAAAGTGTAGCGTCTATTCTTATCAGTTTAATATAATGAAGTATACGATAATAATGTGATACGAAATTCTTATGCTCCACGTGGATCTTGGAAAATTGAGCGGAAATTAAATGAAATGAAAAATAAAATAATAATTATTTTAAAATTTGTATTTCATTTTTTAATTTTTTTCTGATATGGGCCGCGAAAGGCTAAAAAAGCCCATATATCCACTGTCCAGTCCACAATGGGCTGGGCCGTCCAGCACCAATTGCGTGTATACTATTTAAAATAAATTCCGTTAATTTCAAAGGAAATTGAATTGAATAAAATTAATAAAAAACTATTTCTCGACGACACGTCATTGTTCTGCAACGTTCCAAAGCTTCTCTCTTCCTTAACTCCTTTCTCCAACTGCTCACTTCATCAACCTCAATCATCGTTGATGATCGCAACGCGGACCCAATCATCATGTCCACACTACAAAGCGTTGCTGTATGTGGAGCTTCGGTCGTCTCTCTAATGCCCGCTGTCGCTTCCGGAAATCGCAATATGACTTTACTGTCTAATTCAATTTCCCTTCGCGGTCGAATCATGGTTCCGCCTTGTTCGATATCAACGAGGTTGGAGTTTGCTAGGCTGGCCGGGTGCCAAATTTGGAATCCGAGGAGTCGGCTACTGCGAGTGTCGTGCCAATCTCAGGTGCCGTTTTGTCTGCGTTTGAGTAGGGTTTTGGAGTTTGATTAGGCTAAGGTTTTACTTATTTAAAGATGAATTAAATATAAGATCAGTAATTTGGAATTAGTGTGTGATTATAGTTCTTGGCATATGAGCTTTATGTGCAAGTTGGTTTGAACATCGATCTTCATTGTTATGGCATGTAATTGATGAAAGTCTGCTTTTTGGAGTGATGAATTGGTAGCTGATTTTGATTCCAATGAGCAGTAGCCAATAACGAGTTCTCTAATTTCTTCAAATTATGGCTCTCATGTATCATTATTACTTTTAAGATTATACTATCCAAGGTAGTGAATCCACTTAGAGAATTTCTGTTGCTAGACTTTGTTCCGTGATGGATTTTTCTGGTATTAGACCTCTATTAATGCAAGAGGTTACATTTGTTAGTAGTGCCTTTAATATGTTTCTTACTTTAAATATGGCAAGTGGCATTATGAACTCCGCGTGTTGGATTACTGGAAGTTACTTTGTTTTAATGTGTTTAACAACATATCAATAAATACTCTGAATTAGACATCAGATAGTGAAGTTTGGAAGGAGGGATCTCTAGGTGAACCAGTAATAGTTGTTGAGGGGTGTATTTCTGGCTAAATTAGTGGTTTTATAGCTTATGTCATCGACTTATCAAGTCTTTTAGTATAGCTTTACCTATTTGTTAGTATAAAAGTAGGCAGATTTTAGTCTTATTTCAAACAGCAATGCAACTTTCTCTTACAGACAATAGAAATTCACACAAGAAAATGCTCTCCTTTCCTTGAGAGAGAGTTACTCTCAGGTAATGGTGCTTTTCCATCTAATGAGTGGAGAGCAGTGCCTGACATATGGAGATCATCAGCTGAAAAGTATGGTGACAGGGTAGCATTGGTGGATCCATACCATGACCCCCCAACAAATATGACTTATAAACAGGTAATTGCTTAAGCAAGCAGCCTTGTCATATTATATGAATACAGTTCCTGGGCTTCTTCATTCAAGTTTCTCACGTCTTAGACTCTTATGTGTTTGTTTTTGTAGTCATCAATTCTGATTCCTGTTTTTATCATTCTTAGATATTGAAACTATATATCTAATACTCAGAAACACTGAGTTTTCATGTTTTTTTCCAGATAGCAGTTACTGAACTTCTTGCTAATAATATCAAAATTTCTTGTTTGCAGCTTGAGCAGGAGATTTTGAACTTCTGTGAAGGTCTCAGAGTCATAGGAGTTAAGGCAGACGAAAAGGTTGGCCTTTTTGCTGATAACTCATGCCGTTGGCTGGTGGCTGATCAGGGTATGCTCCCCTTCAGCCCATTTTCAAGTTCCTGACCTCAAAAGTCACAAAAATTGCTGACTCCTGTCCCCACCAATGCGCAACAGACACCTTTCTTAACTTATGAGTTGATCTGTGGCAGGTATTATGGCCACTGGAGCCATAAATGTTGTACGAGGATCAAGATCATCTAATGAAGAACTACTTCAAATTTACAAGCACTCTGAAAGGTTATTCAGAAAAACTACACATGCATGTTGTCAGTTCTTAGTATTATTAGTAAACTCAATTTGTATAGAACTTGAAATTACGAAGCGTTGCTGAGTGTCCAGTTACAGTAGGTTGCTATGACAACCTCTTATGACACTTGCAAAATTTCTTTGCTTCGGCCGAAGCCGAAAGACACAAAAGCTTTGGTTACCGTGTTCGGCAACTGCCTACGTCTAGGGAAAACTTCTCTCTGGTCCTCAATATTCCATTATCACGGTTACGTATAAAGGATTCCAGTTCTCAGCCTATGCTAGAAAAATTTCAACTTCTAACGTAGTCCGAATTTTTACTCAGTCTGATCACACAAATTAATGTACACTGTCAACACACTTTAATAGTAGAACGTTACAGCTATGATCACATAGACTTAGTCTATTCTAAAATAATGTGTTACAGAGGATTCTATAGCAACTTATTCTGTCAAGTTGCTGTTACTTCTGTCTACGACTCTCCAAGCACTCTTTACTGAGCAGTCGGACCTTCACGAGTTCTCCTGACTCTGGTGAAGCTCCCCCTTGATCAATGACCTCCTGTCAATATATGGGAACTCTGCTTTGCTCTCCGCGACTATGCTCCAAAGAAAGTACTTGATCTTTCAACGAGATTACGCTCTAGTTGAAGTTCTTAGATCATGCTTGGATCAGACTTCTCTAGTCATGATCTTCTCTAGTTGAAGTTCTTACAGCTATGATCACATAAACTTAGTCTATTCTAAAACAATGTGTTACAGAGGATGTTATAGCAACTTATTTTGTCAAGTTGCTGTTACTTCTGTCCACGACTCTCCAAACACTCTTTACTGAGCAGTCGGACCTTCACGAGTTCTCCTGACTCTGGCGAAGCTCCCCCTTGATCAATGACCTCCTGTCAATATCTGGGAACTCTGCTTTGCTCTCCGCGACTATGCTCCAAAGAAAGTACTTGATCTTTCAACGAGATTACGCTCTAGTTGAAGTTCTTAGATCAAGCTTGGATCAGACTTCTCTAGTCGTGATCTTCTCTCAGCTCATGCACCCACAACTCTGCACTCTAACCTTTTGCTCCCGCTCTTTGGTTATGTGTATCTCTCTGCGGTTGTGTATGTGTGTTTGTCGCATTAGCCACAACACTGATCAAATATAGAAATTCTAATTCCCTTAGGATTCGCAGATTTTTCACACCAACTTTGCATATTAGATCCTCTCCTAGAAATTTGATTTTCTAAAATTAATTTAGAAAATTGATTTCCTTCAAGCTCTTTCGGCCGACCGTTTGAGAATTCTGTTGCGACTAGCAACTCCTCACGCCGGTTGATGTGGCGGCTGCAACTCTCCGGACGCTCTCCGTGTAACTTCAGATCGAGACAGTGTTGATTGACCAAGTTGCTCCAGCTATGCATCTTCATAAGATGTTGTAGCAACTTCTTGTGTTTGGATGCTAGCTTCCGAAATTTGTTCCAGCTTCTATCTTCACGGGATGCAGTAGCAACCTCTTGTGCTTGTTTTGTCAAGGATGCCATAACCTTAACAGAACTGTCAGATTGAATCAGAACCATGCTTCCTAATTATATTATCACAGTTTCCGTGTTTAGAGCAAGAAGATTTTACGTTGAAACAGCCTCTCAGCTCTGAATACACCATATAGGTAATGTTAAACATAGTGGGTTGGAGACTCATATTATCCTAAATGCGTTGGTGTTGTGGAACTTTCATAGTCTGAGATAGGCTTTGTGTTTGTATACTTGCTGATACTTCTTGCAGTGAAGGGTTGAATGAGTATCTTACATCTTTGACTCATTCAGATTGTTGCTGTTATCACGATTTGCTTGATATTGGATGGATTTTGGTAAATATTTATTTATATAATTGCAGCACTGCACTTGTAGTGGATAATGTGGAGCTGTTGAATCGCATAGGAAAAACTTTCCTTTCCAAAGCACACGCAAGATTTATCATTTTACTTTGGGGTGAAAAATCATGCCTGTCTGGTGAAGTAACAGATGAAGTCCCTGTCTACCAGTATGAAGAGATTATGGAAATGGGACGGGAGAGCCGCAAGAGGTTACTAGATTCTGATTATACTTGTAAGTATCAACGAGTATCAGTAGCACTATATCATAGTATTTTTCCTCTGGGAAGCAGCACATTTTCAAATTATTAAGTATCCTTAACTCACCTATATAGCTACAGAGGGGGAGTACAAATATGAGCCTATTACAACTGATGCTGTCGCCACACTTGTATACACTAGCGGAACCACCGGAAACCCAAAAGGCGTGATGCTTACACATGCAAATATTTTACACCAGGTTTCTTTTGTGTATTTTTCTACTTGGTTGATGAAAACAACTTCCAGTTCAGTTGGAAAGAATTTTTGGTGATGTACTGACATGTCTCAATAATTATAAGTGACTTTCCTGTAAATTATATATCTTGAAGTGAATTTTATGTACATTATTTGGCAACTCATCACATTTTATTTGAATGTTTACTAGATTAGGAATTTATGGGACGTCGTACCTGCTGTACCTGGCGACAGATTTGTGAGCATGCTTCCCCCCTGGCATGCATATGAACGGGCTTGTGAGTACTTCATACTCACATATGGAATTGAGCAAGTATACACAACTGTGAGAAACTTGAAGGTACCGATCTTGAGATATCTTTTTTCTTTCAGTTACCTTAGACAGTTGGCATGGGTCTTTATTTTGATGACAGCCATCATCACTTAAAGTTACTGTTCTGATACCATAAAGTCACCGTAGACTTTATGTTCAAGTAGTTGTATAGGTGATAGACACCTTTGCTTTTACGACCTCATCATTTAGTATTGCTCCCGATTATACACAAGGGACCATTTGGATCAATACCTCATTGTTCGTAATATGCATAAGAATGTAAGTTTAGCCAGGTTTTTGGCAAAGACAGAGTGATGTATAACTTGTTCCCACGCTTAATGCTGGGGCAGCCTAATCTTCATATTCATTAGTTTGTATGTATTTTCATTAATCGTTGGATGATATAATAATCAATATAATTGTCTTACTAAACAGGATGATTTACAGCGCTACAAACCACAGTACTTAATTTCTGTTCCATTAGTATATCAGACTCTTTACAGGTACACTCTTTATGCCAAAATATTAGCTTGAGTTTTCAAGTCTCGAGTCCAATGTATGGTTTACTTGTCATTTGCCTTGCAATTCCAATGTAGTTGTGTTTTTTTCAGTGGGATTCAGAAACAGATTTCTACAAGTTCAACAGTTCGTAAGCTCATCGCTGTAACATTTATAAAGATCAGTTTGGCACACAAGGAGTTTAAGAGAATTTATGAGGTATCCCTATTAGTGACTCTATCTGGTGCTCTTGACTTTTAAGATCTCTACTATGCCTATCTCATCCTCTGCCAGACACTTACATGGTTTTATGAGTGATCTTGTTTCTCAACGTGTTCCTTTTTTTGGAATGGAGCTCGAGGTCATAAATTTTTTTACTATTGAGGGTTGACCAAACCTTAGAGAGAGAAAAGTAAGCGTCGACCAGTCTGTGGTTCTCATGGTGTTTTGACATTTTATATATTTAGGGATTATGACAATTTTCTAATGCAATGGTTGAAACCTTGTGTGAAAAGCTCATCACTCAAGGGTTAAACTTCATGAAATGCCTGCACAGCCTTTGTTCTTAATAAGAGAATGACGACTGGAGTTGATCAGATTTGGAACAGGGTTTCATATAAATATACATATCAAAACAATCACTGTGCAGTGTCCTTCGATGTAAAATGAAAATGGTTCTCCGAACTGTTCTTATGTTATTTGACCAACAGTGCTTTTATTATATTAGTGCCTACTGATTTAACAATTATGGGTTGCAGGGGAAATATCTGACAAAAAATCAGAAGCAACCTTCATATATTATTGCTTTGCTTGATGTAGCATGGGCAATGGTCTGTGCCTGGGTGCTTCTTCCTCTGCATATGCTGGCAAAGAAGCTTGTCTACAATAAAATACATGCTTCCATTGGGATTTCAAAGGTCTGTTGCTGTTAAAGATTACTTTCCTTTTAGTTCTTCTTCATTAAATTTTGTTGCTATAACTTTTTCTCTGATATTCCGGCTTTGGCACGTACTTCCCATACTGGTTCAGTGCCTCAGAACTTTACAAGTGCATTAGACAAGCAATTAAAAATTTATGTTCATGGTAGATGTTTCTCATTATGTCTTGCATATTTTAACCTCTTGCTTGGGCTCCAACTTCTGAAAATTATTGTTATTGGTGTTCAAAGAGGTTCATTACCTGCATCACTGATTTTTTTTTTTTTGCTGTTACAATACTTAAATGATGTTATAGTTTAGTAAGTTAATATGGTTTCATCGTATTATTGAAGATTTCAAGACTACCTCATTAATAACGATGACATTGAATACTTTGTGTATTGTAACAAAAGCCATTGTTTTGTGTTTAATACCATAGGCTGGGATAAGTGGTGGTGGCAGTTTGCCTTCACACGTCGACAGATTCTTTGAGGTCAGATGCTTCATAATTGTATCTCGTTTCTCAAAGAAATGAAACCTCAGTCTAAGTTGCTGGTCACAGGCAATTGATATCACGGTGCAGAATGGATATGGACTGACAGAGTGTTCTCCAGTTATTGCAGCTAGACGACCATACTGCAATGTCAGTACATGCATGATTCTGTTTAAATGTTCTTTAAGTCCATTTGTCGCCTCCCTCCCTCTTTGTTTCTTTTTTACATTTTTCTTATCAATGGATAGCATGTGCTTCCATCTAATTATGTCACAGGCTTGACATTTGAAGGTTCTTGGCTCGGTTGGGCATCCTATCAAATATACTGAATTCAAAGTCGAAAATTCCGAAACTGGTGAAATTTTACCAGCAGGTGCAAAGGGTATTGTAAAAGCTCGGGGACCGCAAATCATGAAAGGATATTTTAAGGTAACTGTTACATATCATGGAGTATAAGTAAATTCATTGTTGTACATTATTCTGATTTGGATCTGCATGCATCTGAATAAAAAACTATGAGTTTAGTGGAAGAATTATTGCTCTAAGTAGCTAAAGTAGATGCCACAAAAAGACCAAGAGATTCCTTCAAAACATGATTCTTTGCTTGATGGACAATCATATCACCAATGCCTTGTTTCAGCCGTTATACAAGTGGCCAATAGCAAACAACACTGTTATGTTTATGCCAAGCTCTATACCAGTCCTATTTATTTTACTGTTGTGCCTACTTGTACTAGAATCCTGTGGCGACAGACAAAGTTCTGGATGACGACGGTTGGTTAGACACTGGAGATGTGGGTTGGATTGCACCTCACCATTCAGTGGGGCGTAGTCGAATGTGTGGAGGCGTTGTCGTCTTAGAAGGACGCGAGAAAGACACTATAGTTCTTTCAACTGGTGCACTCACATTTGCTATGACTACTTTTTACTGCACTATTAAGGACACAGACACTTTATTTTGTAGCTCGGTGCTTACATTTTTCACTGTCGTTATTGTCCAGGTGAAAATGTTGAACCAGAGTCAATTGAGGAAGCGGCTCTGAGAAGTACTATTATTCAGCAAATTGTTGTCATTGGGCAGGTTTTATTAAAATGCTCAGCAATTGCTGTCTCTATTTCAGATTCCACGTCTTGTCAATGTACAATCAATATCTGACTATTTGCTGACAATGCATAGGATCAACGGCGCCTAGGAGCTGTAATCTTCCCAAATGAAGAGGAGTTGTTACTGGCTGCACAGAGGATGAACCTGGCAAAGCCCGACACATCCAATATCAGCAAGCAGACAAAAATGAATATAGTTTTCGAAGAATTGAAAACATGGTAAATTTTTGAACCCCAATGGGATATTATCTATCAGGTACTAACAAATTGCTCCCCATTTCTTTCTTTTGTGTAGGACCTCGGATTGCTCGTTTCAAATTGGACCCTTTTTTATTGTGGATGAACCTTTCACCGTAAGCATATGAATATTCGATTCGAAACACAATCATCATTAGCAGGTATTAATATTGTTATTTGAAAAATGCAGATAGACAACGGTTTAATGACCCCAACAATGAAGGTTAGAAGAGATAAAGTTATGTCGAAATACCAAGAGCAAATATCCAATTTGTTCAAGTGAACATCATCTGATCGCCAATGATGTACGTGTCCAGAGAGGTTGCATCATGCCATCCCAAAAAAGACTGCAATTGCCTAAGAGCGTGTTTATAGTGAAATATGTAGTTTCTACAAGTCTGCTATCTTGTTTGTTTGAATAAAGGCAGTCACATGGTTCGAGTGATGTTGTGTAAATTCAGTTTTAACAGTTTGCAAAAAATAAGGTTACTAAATTAAAAATCCGACATGGGATGGTACGACACATATGTTACACATCTCTCCAATGGAGAAAAAGGCATATGGCAGTAGCTTGATAATTAATCTTGTCAGACATGGAGAAATTGGATCATCATCATCACACGCAACTGCCCCCGACTTTGGAGATGTTCTAGTTGGTTGAAAGCATCCAGACCTCCCGCACATTAGAGGAACCATCAGCAATATCTGCCACCAATTTTGCTGCGAAAAATCCTGTACCAGCAGCATACACACAGTGTCAAACATAAAAATGGTGTAAACCTTAAGTTACTATGTTATAGATAAAAGTTGACACATCTGCACTGGGTTTACAACTTACCATCTTTTTCCACAACAGATAGGAATTGCCTTGTTCCACCTCCTACCCCAAAATAATGCTTCTTACCCGCCATGTAGACGACTCCATTAGGACGGCTGACACACTATATGAAGTTATACGTTGATATCAATCAAGAGAGTGCAGAAGAGAGTAAAACGATCATTGACGTGTAGACCTACTCACCAGTTTGAGAAGGTTATATAGATTTCGGAAGGTGTCAATAGAGTAAACCGTTTCTGCCATCAATATGACATCATAACCATATGATTGATCTTGCTCTACAGATTGGCCTTGGTCACTTTTGCTGCTAGTAATACGAGGAAATATCCTGTGGACTTCACCCCAATCGCCAGCAAAATATCGGATCTCGGAACCACTAACTTCAGTAAAATCTGTTGCTGAACTTGTTGGCTTTTTTGAGAAATTTTGGATAACGTTAGGGATTGTGAGACATCTCAACACCTCAGCATTGAAATCCTGAAAATGTATAACTGCAGCACCCTGACGTAACAAGCGCAAAATATTACAACAAAAGGCCTTAGCACTCATTAGAGTAAATGATGAAGACAGTGATTAGGTACCTGAAGGCATGCGAAAATGCCAGGTAATCCATGGCCGCATCCAAGCTGCAAACCAGAACACAGCACCGTAAGATGTAAGGTCAAACAATGTTAGAAGGCAAAACAAATGGCCAAAGATATTAAACAAATAAGTAAACATAATGGCACAATAAAAATATAACTATTATAAGCTGAATACAAATTACAAAAGGACAACATAAAAATCATACAGCATATGATATCAATTTCTACTATTACATCATACATTTGGCTCTTTCACCACAGATTTAGAGTGAGCCTAATTTGAACTTTGGTGTACGAGTGAACAGAGATCGATGGATGTCATGACACACAGATATTGAGTTCTAGAATGCAAATCATTGTCACTCAAATTCTCCATTCATTGTGGATAAAATCTATTTTTTGGTAAAGAAAAACAATAAAATCACCTTAACATTCAAAAGCCCACCTCAAGAACTCGCTTTCCGGTAAATAATAATTTTTGATCTTGCACCTCAGATTGAAGTGCTTTAACTAGGTCCAGTGAACCTTCCCACAACTTCAGTCCTCCTACACCACATACGACACAGGTATATGAAGCTCGCCGGATGATGTCCAATATAAGAAAAATGTGGAACCTGCATTTGACGAACCTTCATATTTCCCTGGAACCAAATCCAAATTGGACAATGCCAACACTTCCTTTGTGCTAACTCGGCCCTAACCAATAAAAACAACAGGACTAAATTTCTTTATCCAGCCAAACAAAAGTAAGAAAAAAAAAAAAAAAAACATAACCATTCAGATCCATATTCAACAAGGCTTCCCTTTAAATCTCCCTTTGACACATGATTCCACTAAAATGACCTAATTTCATTATTACTCTTAACAAGCAAAACCTGTAGAAATAAACACTTACCTTAAGCAAAGTGACATCCCCCAACTTCACAGGCTCCACAGTGTAACTCACAGAACACGTCACCTACCAACACATCCGTCATATTCTCTGAACCACTTCAACCATCTAAAACTCATATAAACAAACTGCAATCTCGAATATCAAAATGAAGAATCAAATAACTACCTCTGAACTAAGAACTTCAACAGAAGGAGGCGGAGGTGGAAGATTCACGTTAACAGAATCCTCAAATCCAAATCCAAACCCGAAGCCGCCGCCTCTCTTCTTATCGTCTTCCGGCGACGAGAACAGCCTGCAAGTTCCGAATCCTGATTTCTGCAAATGCTCAAAAATCAACAACAAAATCGTAAAAAATAAATATATAATAAACACATAATCAAGTGATCTTCGTCGCCGAAAACTACCTCAGAGCTTGCCGCCATTGTCGTCTGCTCCAAGCTTTCTGAAGTCGCGATATAAATAGGCCGCCAAACTCGTCGAGCCCAATTGAATATGTATATATTGGGCCGCTGGAAAAAGCCCAATATTATGAAATGGGCCAGTTTTCAAACCGTGTAATAAGCCCATATAAATTTGAGGCGCGAGTTTATAAGGGTATGGTTATATTTCAATACTAATGGAAGTTAAATATTGGGCTTATTTTAATAAGCCCAATATTTTATTATTTACTATTTAAAATTTTAATAAATATTAAATTAATTTAATTTAATTATTTTATTCTGACGATATTTAAAGGAGTGGGGTGGTTTTAAAATTTAATTTAATATTCCACTTTGGTCTGACACCAGCAAGTCAAATGAGCTGTTATTTTGATATAGACATCTTCCATCGACATTGATGAGAGACAAAGTTAGTAGTTGGATACTTGGATTAGGTTCAATTATTATATAAGGGAGATATACTTGCATACCAAGTTTAGATAAAACTTAGCCTCTACGTTGACAGCTCAGTTTGTGGAAAGCAAGTCTCATGAGTCATGTCGGCTCAGGTTAGGACAAAGTTGCAGTACCTTGCTGGTCACGTAAACTCGTCTAATGATGCAAACATCTATAAATACGGAATGGAAAAGAGCTCAAAATCGAAAACCCACTTCGCAGCTTATCCTCCGAGTCTCCAGCAAGGTAGTGTTTCGAGGCGAAATGGTTGAGTTGGGTGAAGCCTGCGTGATGAAGAACAAGAAGATCAAGGGGCATCATCGTCGCCATGGTCATGGTGGGAAGCATCATGGAGAAGTTGTTTTTGGTGGGTTGGCTGGTCATCCGGCTGGAGCAGAAGGAGGTGAAGTTGTGCTGGTTTTGCGTGGAAAGCATCATCATCACCACCACCATCACCATTATCACGGTGATTCGTCTGAGATGATGCCAGCGGCGACAGCACCAGAGTTCCATGATTATGAGCGTCATCATCATGGGAAGCATCACCGTAGAGGACATGGGCCGCTTGGGCATCGGGTGGTTGAGGGTCTACGTGGTCTGAAACATCATGGAAGAAGGCATCACCATCACCATCATCTTCATCGATTCTGTCGTGGATTAGGGTTGATTTTCCAGCATCAAGGTGGTGATGATGGTGAGCATCCACGGGCTGCAGAAGCTGCTCAGGTGACACCGACAGTGCCCCAAGCTGAGGCAATGATGAACAATCTCACCCTGGCAACAGACAAAGAACCAAACCAGCATTAAGGATGTTGAACTTGCACTTTCAGTTCATCTAGTCTCTAATAGTATAAAGTTTTATTATTAGTCTTTCTGGGCGATCATCATAGTTCATCAAGACAATCCTAGAAACTCTTATCATCATCATCTTAGTGTGAAAACTCAGTGAACTGAGGGACCCATTTACAAGTGAGCCTTGAAAACATCTGTTCGCCATTAATGCGATGTTGGGTGCTCTCGTGAAGTAAAACACTGTTTTATTGATGAATGCATCTCAAGCAAAGAGACACTACAGGACTGGGAAGGAAAACAGAAAATGGGATTCAACTAGAAATATTATTATGTAATACCAACCAAAAAAGAGGGCTCCACTTGCTCTGTTCAAATGTATCTTAGTCCTGGTACTTCATTTCGGACATGAGAAAGCCTGGCATGTCAAAAGAAGCAGCAAATTTCTCGACATCATTCTTAAGAGCTTCAATCTCTTTGTTGTCCGCCAGGCCCTTGTTGAAGTCCTTGAGAAGCTTTCCACGCTCCTTTTGGATTTTCAAAGTGAGCTGTACAGCCCTGTGGAGGAACTCACCGATCTGTTCAAAGTCTTTCTCGACCAGCCCTCTTGAAGTCATGGCCGGCGCACCTGTCACCATAAACACACACCACAGGTTCAGTACAATATCTCGTGACAACTTCGTTCAGCTCAGATGTGCTAAGTTTCATATAAGAAATGCTACCAACTCGGACTCCGCCAGGAGCCAAGGCACTGCTGTCACCAAAAACAGCATTTTTGTTGACGGTGATGCTGCACAAGTCGCATAGCTTCTCAACTTTGTTACCAGTCAACCCCAGAGGGCGAAGGTCCCAAAGAACAAGATGGTTTTCAGTCCCACTAGTGACAAGCTTGTAATCCTTGCTCATCAAGTAATTCCCAATAGCAACAGCATTGGCCTTGATTTGCTTCGCATAAGCCTTGAACCCTGGAGACATGGCTTGCTTGAGGGCAACAGCCAAAGCACCAATTTGGTGATTATGAGGACCACCCTGAAGGGAAGGGAAGACAGCAAAGTTGATCTTGTCCTCAAATTCATACACAGCATCTTCTGGCTGCCCCTTCTTTGGTGGCTTAGGACCTTTCCTGTAGAAGATCATCCCTGCCCTTGGCCCCCTCAAGCTCTTGTGGGTTGTGGTTGTCACTATGTCACAGTAATCAAAGGGTTGTGCAGCTTCCTGCATCCCCAATTTTAGAAGCAATGTTATTCATCAATTCAAAGACCCAAAGCTTGTGTTCCCACATCCTTAATTTAAAGAATAGTTTGATATGATATATTGGATTATAAAAATGTGATTCTTGAGCTTAAACTTTTGAATCACGGATGTGGTATTTTAGAGGCAGATTTGAGCATGTAAATGGCATACTTGTCATCAAATTTCCCCATGGCCAAGATCCAACATTGTGATTCCCAATAACTAAATAGAGACAAAAATTCATCAAAGCATCATATGGAGTGGTGGGAGGAGTACCTGAGCAGCAACAAGGCCACTAATGTGAGCCATGTCGCAGAGCAATAGCGCTCCACACTTATCCGCAACAGCTCTGATCCTCGCATAATCCCAATCCCTAGGATAAGCACTTCCGCCACAAATAATCATCCGAGGCCTGAAATCCATAGCCTTCTCCTCCAGCTTTTCGTAATCAATAAAACCAGTTTCAGAATTCACCTTGTACGGCAAGCTCTCGAAGTAAATCGAAGTAGCAGAAATCTTCTTCCCACCGGAAGTATAATATCCGTGAGTCAGATGACCCCCAGACGGCAGATCGAGTCCCATAATCCTGTCATGCGGCTCCAGCACGGCCGTGTAGGCGGCGAAATTGGCTGGAGATCCGGAATAGGGCTGGACGTTGACGCCCCATTTTGCGGGATCTAAGTGGAAGGCCTGGAGCGCTCGAGAACGGCAGAGATTCTCGATCTCGTCGATGAATTCGTTGCCGCCGTAGTAACGGTTGCCAGGCATTCCTTCGGAGTATTTATTAGTGAGGGCGCTTCCGAGGGCTTGGATGACGGCGAAGGAGGTGAAATTTTCTGAAGCGATGAGCTCGATTCCTCGGCATTGTCGGCGCTTCTCCTTCTCGATCAGGTCGTGGATCTCTTCGTCGACGGATTGGAGAGGTGCGTTGCCCCATACATTTACCGGATCCATTTCTTACTGTCTTAATGAGGAATGGTAGCGAGCGAGATCGGAGAAGTTGATGTAGATGAAGATGGTGAAGAGTGGGGGGTTTTTTTCTGTTAGGGTTTTTGTGGTCGAGAAGGAATTCAGCCGTTATATGTGGAAGCTTTGAATATTTCAAATGACGATTTTGTCCTTCAGTTGGACCCATTTTTACATATTAGGGTTTTATTTTATTACATGGTCCTTATTTTATCTTTTAAATAAAAAAATGATGTAATGGTCATGACCTCAAAAATGGGTTCATCCTCTCACCAAACAAAAAAATAAAAAAAGGGCTCACATTAAGCAATTGATTTAATGGAAATGAGATCCATTACAGCCCCGATCCTATTCGTTTGTAGGTTCAGTGCGAAATTTTTTTTGGCTCTCTTTATGAGTAAATTTAAATTTTATTGATACTAGTCAAAGCGAAAAATTCACTTCGTGACCTACAAAAATTATTATTTTATTAAGATACAAAAAATTTGTAAAAAAAAGTAAATAATAATAATAAACATGAGCGAAACCATGAAAACAAGTACACCTACAAAATTTATGAAAACAATAAAGTTAAGTTAAAATTTTTCTTCGAACATTTCTAGATCCAAATTCACTAATAATGGTCTCAAATATCAACTTTTTTTAACATATTTCTCTTAATGCATAAGAGAGCCAAAACATTTAATCTCTCTTGTGACATAGAAAATTTCAAATAATTTTTTAATAATTTTAACTTAGAGAAACTTCTTTCTGCGAATGCAATCGTTACGGGAATAATTAATATAATTCGATATGTAATAGAAACATTTGGATAACAATCATTTTTATGAACTCAAGAACTTCAATTTGAGACATAGACACATCATCCGGTAAAATAATCACAAACACTTTCAATTTACAAATAAAATCATCCAAATCAACATCTGACTTTTCGTCATGAAAAAAAGTAGCATGAAATTTCTTACAACATTTTCTTAATTCATTTTCATCAAATAGCTTTAATTTATTTAAAACAAATAATTTTTTTTGATTTCCCCAAAAGAGTTTAGGTCAGTGGGCCGTCGCTGGAGGTGGGCTCTAGACTGGTGCCCCGGTTGCACACTCCGGGTCGGGCCTGATTCAATACATCGCAGTAAATACAAATAATCATGATGTTATTTATATTCTGATTTTATAATACGATGTACATTTTAATATCGTTATATTTAATTTAGTTTTTCTCTCAAGTTAAAGTTGACCTTGATTAATTGTTTTTGATTCAGTGAAATTAAACAAACTCAATTAGTTTGATGCAATCCAATATTAACTTGCAAGAAACTAAATTATATTAAAATGAAATAAATACACATTATGTTACAAATTCACAATATGCAACTTGTTTTACAACTTGTTACAAAAGTCGAACATGTTCCTTGGTGGATGGCTTGATCTAATGTTTCAATAAATGCGTGGTCGAATGAGAGACAAGTTTATTCAGAATGAATTTGATATAGTGTAACTTATTGAGTAGGATATCATATATGAATATAAAATAAAAACATGTATAATGCGTTTATATTAAATTAATTGTTAAATAATTGAATATGACCATAACTTCAGAGTGTTTAAATCATTGAGGAGTTGGTGATGAAATTTTGACTTTGAAAAGGACAAAAAGTGAAGTTATCCATCCCCTACCAAATCCATGTTGTTGGTAAGAATTTGGTAAGACGTTGCCAAACCCTAAATGCTTACGTTTTCTCAAGTTTTTTTAATGGATAGTGTAATTCATTTTCTTATTGCATATCGATTTAAGGAATATATTGATATATTTTAAGTACAAGTCATGTAGCCCATTTATCAAGTCGGACGTAGACGAGAATCAACATGTCCACGATTGATGGACTTTTTTTAGTTCAGGCAGGAACGACACATTGTAATAACATAAATACGAGAATCGTCCATTCAAATTTTGTAAAAGCACAATAAATAATTAAATTTACCTTTTAATTAAAAAATAAGTAGAAGTGAATCGAATGGAATCATAAATATATTGATATAATATATACAACTAATATAATAATACGGATCGAGAGCCACGGCTCACGGCCCAGGCCCAATAAGGATCCCCACTACCAGATCTGCGCAGCACCCCACCAACCGCAAACAGTCACGTAGAGCGAGAAATATCTATCCGATCCGATGAATCCTGACCGTCCATTTGGGTCTTCAATATTCTATTTAAGCTCGTTCGCTCATGTTGTCAATCCTCGTCTTCCAGATCTCATCTTCTCCTACTCTCATCACTCCCCAGATCTCTGCAATTTTATTGATCGGAGATCTCAATGGCGCTCATCGTTGAGAAAACCACTTCTGGCCGTGAGTACAAGGTCAAGGACATGTCGCAGGCCGACTTCGGCAGACTCGAGATCGAGCTCGCCGAGGTCGAAATGCCAGGGCTCATGGCTAGCAGGACCGAATTCGGCCCCTCCCAGCCACTCAAGGGCGCTAGAATCACTGGATCTCTTCACATGACGATCCAGACCGCCGTCCTCATCGAAACACTCACTGCTCTTGGCGCTGAGGTCCGCTGGTGCTCCTGTAACATTTTCTCCACCCAGGACCACGCCGCTGCGGCGATTGCGCGCGATAGTGCTGCGGTATTCGCGTGGAAGGGGGAGACTCTTCAGGAGTACTGGTGGTGCACTGAGAGGGCGTTGGACTGGGGTCCGGGTGGAGGACCTGATCTGATTGTTGACGATGGAGGTGATGCGACTTTGTTGATTCATGAAGGAGTTAAGGCTGAGGAGGAGTTTGCGAAGAACGGGACTGTGCCGGATCCTAACTCGACCACTAACCCTGAGTTTCAGATCGTGTTGACCATTATCAGAGATGGTTTGAAGACTGATCCCCAGAGGTACCACAAGATGAAGGCGAGATTGGTCGGCGTTTCGGAGGAGACCACCACTGGAGTGAAGAGGTTGTACCAGATGCAGGAAAATGGAACTTTGCTTTTCCCTGCTATTAACGTCAATGACTCTGTCACCAAGAGCAAGGTACATTTTACCTTCTTTTTGGTTCAACTATCCATTTCTATAATGCATACTTGCAGATCTGTCATAGCTGTACTTGTATTGTCTTAGATCCGGCTAGTAGTCCTTAATGCTGTGCTTCAGATCTAGCATTATGGTTCAGATCTGAGTTATGTTATGATGCTAGTTAATCTTGGTAAACCATAGGTCACATAAAATTGACACTCATGATGAATCTGGTAAGCTAATTGTGGATCCCTGCCGAACAAAATGAACTGTATCAATTTTACAGTTTATTCAGGAGCAAGTCAGTTTTAGTAATGAATTGAAGTCAGTCTTTCACTGTGGTTCATTTGCATTGTTTATTTCTGCTGTATATCTCCCTTTGATCTATGGCTGATTCTGGGCTTTGTTGTATTTGTGAGATTAGTTTGACAATTTGTATGGTTGCCGACACTCCCTACCCGATGGCCTGATGAGGGCCACTGATGTGATGATTGCTGGGAAGGTTGCTGTGGTCTGTGGATACGGCGATGTTGGAAAGGGTTGTGCTGCTGCTCTTAAGCAAGCTGGTGCCCGTGTGATTGTTACCGAGATAGACCCTATCTGTGCTCTTCAGGCAACCATGGAAGGTATCCAAGTTCTGACCCTTGAGGATATCGTCTCTGATGCTGATATCTTTGTTACCACCACCGGCAACAAGGACATCATAATGGTTAGCGACATGAAGAAGATGAAGAACAATGCTATTGTTTGCAACATTGGTCACTTTGACAACGAGATCGACATGTTGGGTCTGGAGACTTACCCCGGTGTGAAGCGCATCACCATCAAGCCTCAAACAGACAGATGGGTGTTCCCCGAGACCAACTCTGGCATCATTGTGTTGGCTGAGGGCCGTCTCATGAACTTGGGTTGTGCCACTGGTCACCCTAGCTTTGTCATGTCTTGCTCCTTCACCAACCAAGTTATTGCCCAACTGGAGCTGTGGAAGGAGAAAAGCTCTGGAAAGTATGAGAAGAAGGTATATGTCCTGCCTAAGCACCTTGATGAGAAGGTTGCCGCACTTCATCTGGGCAAGCTTGGAGCCAAGCTTACTAAGCTCACCAAGGAACAGGCTGATTACATTAGTATCCCAGTTGAGGGCCCATACAAGCCAGCTGCCTACAGGTACTGAAGAATCAGAATGGAGTTTTTGGCGGAAAGAAAGAGCAGTCTCTAGTGGACAAGATGAAAGAGGCTTATTTATTATTCCCAAATTTCAGTTTGTTTTTGATTTTGTTCTCTCTTTTGGGTTCCTATCTTATTAGGAATGAACTATGAATTAAAGTAATGTGTTTTTGAATATGAGATGATTATAATTGGGAAGCATGTTGAATGGCAGATTGTTGATTGATTTGTTCATTACTCCGTAAAACAGGCAATAAAATACTAATAACTTGATTAATGACTACTAAAATCAAAGATCGGCTGGAGAAGGCAGACGACCATTTCGGAGAATGAACTTATCTTGTGAATGAAGTAGTTCAATGGCTATTTGTGTGAATATAAATAGAGCTATTTATTGTCAAAAATGTTCAGATAGAGTCTGCATCACAAGTCTTTAATTTGCATTAACGGCCACCAATGCCCGGGGCTGCAAATAAAGATCGACAGACGCGCATTAGCACTTCCTAGTATCATTCCTTTTCCAATTTAAGAATGTGCTGTGCGCTAAAACAATGGGAAAGTGTCCTTTGTTGCAACTATGTTTCATCTCACACCATTATGTAGCAAGCACCCTGTTGTAAATTATCCAAACTGACTTAAGTCACTCTCGTGCTTTGGAATGAAAGCGGTGTCAACCTTTCCATTCTTGAAGTCCTGTGAGCCAAGGAAGAGTGGATGAAGTTTCATGATAACAAAAAAGTATTTATCGGTATCAAATATGAAAGTCTCCAAACCTCAATTTCGAGGATGAGCTTATGGTACTCTATGGTGGTTGGAACTCTTGAGGAACAAGGGATGACATGTCAAATTAATTCAGAACATTGAACGGATTGATCGAAAAATGCATCATGGCAGCATGTGTTTAGGTGGACAACTACAAAGGCTGGATGCTTTAGAAACATAAAATAATTATACTGTGGAGTAAATATCTTCAATTTTTACTAAATTTCCAATGTTTGAGGAAAACGGCATTTTTATTTCACAGAGAGTCAACCGGGATTCAAACATCTCGCCAAGTTCAGCAGAAAGTTCGGTGTTACTGGCCAAAAATATCACTCATAAAGGCACGCATGCTGTAATGTATCAGAAAATTTCCTAGTATGATACCTGTAATGATACTGTCGCTTAGAGCCCTCTTCATGCGTTTAATGGCCTTTTCTCTTGTAGGACACCATACAATAAGCTGGAATATAAATAAAGATGTTACTACCGATAAACAATGAAAGAAAAATAGTCAGTTGAGGAATTGAACAACGTGTAATCACAGCAAGGTAAATATCACACTAATCTTTCTACTGAACTAGATCACCTACTTCAATGTCGAACTTACACAATAACGAGCGAATCAAATCAACTATGTGCTTAGCAAAAATATTTATCTTAAAACCTTCATCCAGACCACAATCTTTCATAACTCTAAAATCAAACTTACAGGTGTTGGTGGTGCAATAACAGATTTACATAAATTCATCGTAGCTCCATCCTGCGATCACATTAAGAAGAAGAAAAAGTTCATCAAAATGCCAAAGCAGAATTAATTCGCCAAAGCCGAAGTCCGATCTAGTAAGCATAAAAAACCTTGCGGAAGTGGAGAAGAACAGAGCGTCTAGAGCAGGAGGAAAGATTGAGAGAAGGCGTAGAATTCCAGGAAGGAGATGAAGACGCAGATTTGAAGAGCTGCGTCGTCGATGATTTCAATAGCATCGTCCAACTCGACAACAAAAACTTCGCTGCCTTCTCCTCCCCATTTTGTAGATATCCTCTGCTGCTCATCTCCACGCTTCTAATATAAACCAACAAATAATAACTCGACACGTGGAAATTCTACAGTAATTACATAAAGACCCTCAAAGTATTATATCTTACGATAAGGTTGTGTCTCCTTCTTTCCCAAATTTCATCTCATCGGATCGGATTTGAATTCGCAGTCGTCAACCCAGGAATCCCTCCAAATCCCAGATTTGATTCCTTTATCGAATTCTGAAATCCCCATGTCGTGTTCGTCTCCGACATCTTGCTTTCCGGACTGGGATCAGCCCCTCACCGAAGAAGACCTGCAACGCATCGACGCAATCGTCAGCTCCGCCACCGCCACCGCTTCCGCCAACCCAACGAAGCGTCCTTCGACCGATTGTGGTCACAAGGATTCTCCAGACGTTCGTCGGCGCTTGCCTCCCTCGCTCATTCGCCCTAATTACAAATCTCCTGGTAACGAGATCCCACATTTTTGTTTCTTCATGTTTGATTCAGTTTCAGCGAGTTGTGATTGGAGTGTTGTGTTGTCTATGTTCAGCTGAGGAGATGAAGTTGAGATTTCCATTTTTGAAATTTGAGGGGCGGATTGTGTACAGCAGGACGACCGAGGAGGTGGATAGAGCAGCACTGCAGCTTTTGAAGTTTGTGGACAAAAAGAGAAGAGAAGTTGGTCAGGTGATTCTGGGATTTGATATTGAGTGGAGACCCTCTTTCAGAAGAGGTAACCTACCTCTTAATCTTACCATTTTTAATCATTCTATCAGTGCTTGATGCAACATCCTTAAACCATCGTGCCGATTGATGTAATATCATCTTGTATGTTGATATTTTTTGTGAGTGAAAAGGGTTTGAATTATGCAGGTATCTCGCCTGGGAGGGTTGCGGTGATGCAGATATGCGGTGACAGTAGTCACTGTTATGTGATGCATATATTTCATTCTGGAATCCCTCGCAATCTGCTTAGTCTTCTTGAGGATCCAACATCGGCTAAGGTAGGTAATGGTTAGTTCTGAGTGGACTCGGATCTTTATTCTGCATTGATTGGGTTCTGATGGGCATTGTTTTGAACTGCACAGGTTGGCGTTGGCATAGGCAATGACTCCGTCAAATTATTCAAAGATTATAATGTATCGACGAAAAATGTACAAGATCTCTCAAACCTGGCTAACCAAAAATTAGGCTGTGAGGTGAAGATGTGGAGTCTTAGATCTCTGATTGAGGAGTTTATGCGCAAACAGGTTGGAGTTGCCATTATATTCAATCTGAACGAATTTTAACTCGTAATGATTTGCACCGTGGCAGCTTCAAAATGTGATTCAGTGAAAAGTGCTTGACCTGATTAATTTGCTAAACAACACCTGACAACAACATTTTCCCATCGCAGCTTGCGAAACCTAGTGCAGTTCAGTGTGGAAATTGGGAGGCTAAATTTCTGTCAAAACCGCAACTACACTATGCTGCGCTTGATGCTTATGCATCTTTGTCTATACACCAGGTTCGCAACACTCTCTTCGTCTAAAATCTCCAACCACCCATTTTTACCTTGTAATAATCCTTGGTCGTTTTCAGGTTCTAGACAGCTTACCTGACGCTCCTCACCACGACGATGCTGAAGAACTGACCGTCTCACCATAACGACGTCGCCGTACAAAATCAGGTTTCTCAGGTCAAAAACATTGCTTCCAAGTCAGGCCATGTCCCCAACAATTTACAGAGGGGCTGCTTACATGGGTACTGGCCAACTGCTCAACAAGTCATCCTCTGCGAACAATGAATGGTTTGGCCACATCAAAAACAAGGAAGGAAATTACACAAAATCAGATTCAGCAGAATGCAGTAAGATACATATAATTGTAAGTCGATAATGTCTTTATGTTTATAATACAACATAATTTTTATTATTAACATTTTCTCAAGAACAAACTAGATCGATCGTTCCTACATTAAAATGATAATATTTTAATTTTATTATATTTGATAATTCCGTACTGGGTCCCATCATTTTCATTTTCTATGCCAAATCATTTATCTGATATCAAATCCATCAACTTTAGAGTAAAGGACACAAGATGCTTTATTCTCCATTATTGTCCAAGATTTCTACTTTTAACATTTTTAATATAATGATACTTTATTTCTTTTCCGAAAATCATATAAATATATATTACATGTGAAGCTAAGATTCATTTAAAATAAATTAAAGCAATTAAAAAACTATTCTTCCCAAAAAACAAATTTATTAAATTAATATATATCGATTATTGGCACCCAGTGAAACAAGTGATTCTAGAAAAAATGAATAAATAAAATGCATGGGCCAAATAGTTATAAGCTTGTGGGCTAGTCTGGGTGGTTCGGGCCCATTTCACATAATAATTTGTGACGTGGACGACGACTACACGTAACCATAATAATTCGAGTCTCTTTCGCATTTATTTCGATTTAATTTCAACTTTTCTGGCTTGTAACAATTTTATCCAAACATTTGAATGATGTCCCACGTCTCATTTAATGTTGTGTGTCATATAATATCTCCCAAAGTACAAAAGTGGTCAATTTTACTAAAAAAACAACTTGTAAATGCCATGGAACTGTTTTATATTTCAACCTAAAATTTATATTTAACAAGTCAAAATTGTGCTTATGAAGTGCAGCTTATTTAGAAAGCAATTATTTTTTTTATTAATTATTATCATCTTTTGTTATTAAATCACGTCCCAAAATTATTAAAAATCATTTGATTGTTCCTTCCATTGTTCCGTTAGATCAGTTGGACATGTCTCTGGCCGACAGACATTAACTCAGTCATTAAACAAAGCCACGCATGGACCGATTTCAAAGCACAGATAATTTAATAAACATCATAATGGATTCAATATTTTATAAGGAATTCAAATACCAATATTAAAAAAATGGTGTAAATTATAGAGAAGTTATTTTTTTTTCATTCAAAATATATCACTCGATAAAAATTTAAGTTTGTTTTGTATGTCATTTGATTTGATGACTTTGAGCACACGTGTCAGGTAGATCATTGATATGACCATCTTGGTTTTAAATCACAATTTTATTTAACACAGTAAAGATTTTTAAGTTACTTCGAAATAGCAAAAATGAAAAAAAAAAAAGATGTTTATTTCGAGCAAAAATGAAAACCCTTTTTTCTTCAAAATTCATGTCCATATAATTTCGGTTGGAAACATCATTGATTTTCAATAGTAGCAATGATGGAATATGTAGATAATTTTGTGAAGTTATATTTATTCAAGATGTGTTTTATATAAATTAAAAATAAAACTAGCACAATGATTCTTATGTTCAACAATTTTAACTTTAATTTAACATAGAAATAAATGATGTAATTAATCAACTATGTAAATCAATTCACCTCAGTGATTACATAATGTCAATTGTTAAAATTAATTGAATATATTCAATTCAATTTCATCAAATCCAATTTATATAATTCAATATAACATACATTAATATAACTAAATTGGACAAGTACAATAGATAATCAAATTAACAAATTTCGTTAAACCACTTGGTGACGACACATTCAATCAATAGGGGTGGAGGTTTTGAAGATAGATCTCACGAATGTTTTGAATCTGATCAGCAGAGAGGTTTTCATGAAGGGAATGTAGCATACTAGCATATGTTATAGATCTTGGCGTTGCTCTCCATTGGAGAGTTAACTATTTATAGTTGTCGTAGGGTGCAATAAGACGATCATTAGGGCCCTTGCCTTTTGTCATCACTTTGCAACCTTTGCTAATTCGAATTGAGAAGTTATATCATCACTTGATGCTCAACCATTGGTAATCAACGCTTGGTACCTTAATGATAGTCTGTTGATGGATCATCAAGAGGATTGTTGGCAGCGTTTGTGGTCATTCGGATTTGGGCCCACGATTAGGGTTAGTGGTGAACCATTGCAAAATTCTTGTGGTGGTCGCCGCGTGGAGACTGGGATCGGCCTCCTGAGGTGCCAGACGAGTTTGTTTTTTTTGGTTTTTTGGTTTTTCTGTCTTGAGAACCCTATTTATGTGGATGGGAGAGGGTCGATAATGTTGTGGGGCAGAGAGTTATTGGCATTCAGGTCATCCTACCTAAGGTGTCTAAGTTAGATAACTCGCAAATAGAGTTGTTATTTTTACGGGCATGTGTAGGCATGACGAAGATGATGTATAATTTGAGGAGCTCACCACTTGATTGAATTGAGGGATCGATTCGTATCTTGATGCAACAATACATTAGGGTATAGTGCATATCTAGAACGTGGGTTTCACGATGGAGTAAAGGAGGTTGCTGAGTTTGCTTCAAAAGTACGATGAGATGGGTAGTTCGATGGGGACGATATGACTCTTCTGGCTACTGTAGCTTCCTTGGTGCACGCAGGGGGTTTATGGGAGATGCTTACGAAGTGCATAGTCTTGCTTGAAGAATGAAATTAGAGGTTTCGTCATAGCTTCATAGTTGGTTTGGGGGAGCTAAGGTCGAAGGCTAAGCCACAAAAGTGGTTTACCTATTTGGCAGCCGAAGTCATCGGGGAAAAGATCAAGGGGCTAGGAGTGGCCCTTGTAAATACCCCGATTAATGCAGTTTATGTCGGGGAGCAGTGTTTGGACTACAGTGATACATACGCCTTTCTCTAGACTTCGTATGAACCTGACAGCGTATCGTTTGGCCCTCAAGTACCATACCGGACATGAGTGTTTGCTATTTAATGTACGGCCTATATATGGTTGCACACTTTCGATGCGGCCGGTGATCAAGACTCTCATTTTCCTGGGTGTGGGAGGAGGATTCAAAGGCATAATACGGTAAAAGATGTGTTGTTCACCTTTTTTAGGGATGCTAATCTGGGGTCTATGTTGAAGGTGGCTGCCTTCTAGCTAAGGGAGAGAAGCAAGCGGACATTTTAGTATATGTGTAGGATGGAGGTAGAGATCTTTGTGTGGTTGTGTCAATTATCTCTCTTTTTATAGAGAAGATGCGTGGCAAGGAGTCATGGGAGACAGTTAGAAGAACAGAAGAGAGAAATCTAAGTAAATAGTTTTGTTTCTTTTATTAAAAGCAATTGAAATTCAATTAAATACTTCAATTTTGATTATAACGTACATAGTATATATAACGCACATAATTTTAATTATAAATTATAATCATACCACATTTTCTTCATACTTAATACATCAATACAATTCAATTGTATTCGATGTCGATCACATTATTGCTACCTATTTAATAATAATTTATTATTATGGTCGTACAATGTGGAACATTTGAGAAATGGATAAAATTGACTTGACAATGAGAAAAATACACGTGGACTTTTGCAGCAGCGTATGGAAGCGAGACTTTTAAATTTGATGAGCTGGATGCGTGTCATTCGCTAGCAGTGGGACCCAAGACATCCTGATGTTGACTTTCGTCAACTTTTATTGACTGAAAATACTAAAATACCCCTTATGATTGCAAACGCCTCTGCCGACACTAGAGAGAAAATAACATGTCACAAACGACAAACTTAAGACGCGTTTTGGTTTACACATTCATAAAGATCAATATGTAAGAATTCCTCGCTGGAATTTGTAAATGGGAAACTTGTAATATTTATTTATGTAACAATTGTATCTTAAACATAGTTAAGCAAAGCAACCGTGCCACAGCTAATCATTACTTTTGTGACGCACACGATTCAATTTTATCGATTTATTTGCTGTGTGCAAAAATTGAAAAGAAGATCCGACAGCTGGAATTTCGAGTAAAAAATAAATAAAAAAGAAAAGCAGTGAAAGACGAAAGTGGTCTGGATTCGGGAAGGCTTTCCTGCTCTGGTCCACCAGCTCCACCATCCTTCATTATATCCTTCCGTCTTCTTCACCACTCAACAACTCTCCAGGACGCCTCATCGAGTGATTCCTTCAGGAAGAAAAGAACAGTAAACAGAGCAGCAGTGAAGTGAGACTGAAACTTGGATCCATCAATGGCGTCTGTGGCAGAGTCCGGCAAGGTCGAGAGGTACAACAGTTATATAAGGAGAGTGAACAGCACCAAGCTACTCAACGCTTCTTCGAAGATTCTCTTCAGAGCCACGCTGCTCATTGCGCTGGTACTCATTCTGCTCTTCACTCTCAACTACCCACCGGTCGCTGATCAGACAAATTCTCAGCATCTTCACACGACCAGCAACTTTAATTTCCTGTCTGCCACCTTCGTCGGAGGTGGGTCGGATTGGGAGAAGAAAATCAGACAGTCCGCCACTCCTCGCCGCGCAAACGGATTCTCTGTTCTCGTCACCGGCGCCGGCGGGTTTGTCGGCTTTCACTCCTCGCTGGCGCTGAAAAAACGCGGCGATGGGGTTCTGGGGGTTGACAATTTCAACACTTACTACGATCCCACTTTGAAAAGATCGCGGCAAGCGTTGCTGCTGAAGCACCAGATTTTCATCGTCCAGGGAGATCTGAACGACGAGAAGCTCCTGAGGAAACTGTTCGACGTGGTCCCATTCACTCACGTTCTCCACCTCGCAGCGCAGGCCGGCGTCCGCTACGCAATGCAGAATCCACAATCCTACGTGGCATCCAACATTGCTGGATTCGTGAATCTTCTAGAAGTCTGCAAATCTGCAAATCCACAGCCTGCGGTAGTCTGGGCTTCATCGAGCTCTGTCTACGGATTAAACAGTGAGAATCCCTTCTCGGAATCCGACAGAACCGACCAGCCCGCAAGCCTCTACGCCGCCACAAAAAAAGCCGGAGAAGAAATCGCTCACACTTACAATCACATCTACGGCCTCTCCCTCACCGGCCTCAGATTCTTCACCGTGTACGGTCCCTGGGGCCGACCCGACATGGCGTACTTCTTCTTCACCAAAGACATCCTCCAAGGCAAGCCGGTCAACATCTACCAAACCTCGGACGACAAGGAAGTCGCGCGTGACTTCACCTACATCGACGACATCGTCAAAGGCTGCGTGGGCGCGCTCGACACGGCCGAGAAGAGCACCGGGAGTGGCGGAAAGAAGAAAGCTCCAGCTCAGCTCAGAATCTACAACCTCGGAAACACGTCGCCTGTTCCTGTCGGGAAACTCGTCTCGATTCTCGAGTCTCTGCTCGGCGTCAAGGCTAAGAAACACGTCATCAAGATGCCCCGAAACGGCGACGTTCCGTACACGCACGCGAACGTGAGCCTTGCGTTTCGAGACTTCGCGTACAAACCGAGTACCGACCTCGCAACCGGCCTGCGGAAGTTCGTTAAGTGGTACGTTAGTTATTACGGCATCGAGTCGAGGGTAAAAAAGGAAACTAAAAATACCGCCGAAGACTCCGTTTGACAACGTCGTTTCATACGAATGATCACTCCCTGGGCCGGGCCGGGTCGGGTCGGTCGGGTCACGAGTAATCCGGGTCAGAAGTGTAGATTACTTACTATTTTCTTCTGTATAGGAAAATAATTATTATCAAAGGTGGCGAAGCGTGTAGATCTGTGAAGAAGTGTGATGCTGGTGCAACTGTTTGTTGGTGCGGTAATGATATATAATGATCTGCCAGAAAAACTGGCGTGGATCTGCAGTTGGTTTTTCTCATGCTTTACTGTGAAAATTAGTAATTTAATGCAGAAAACTAGATGGAATTTTCAGCTAGGATTGAAGAGATTATTCATGAATCCCAACTAATGTGACCTTGTGCCCAGAAGAGTAGAAGCATACTGTAGCATGCATCTCAGATTATCTGCAGCAGCCAGCAGAACTAATTATTGACAGTTTTAGGTCACTGGAGGAGTGGAGGATCGATCCAGATTTTGTCACTGGAATGATTTTAGAGGTAAGTGCAATGGGAAATAGGTTTAGGCGACTGGTTTATGTTATAATAGATGCTTGCTTATGCGACTGACAATGATTGTCATATGCGAATGACATTTCTTCTTACCTTCATTTCATGCGACTACAGAATCTTATGGGACACACAAATTTACATCATATATGATATACTCTTATAAGTTCAACACAAGTCAACGCAAAAACAGTAAACTATTAAGGAAGAAATGTTGTTTAGTGTACTATAGAAGATATGTCGATTGTTTTACCTTGTGAATATTTATTATTCATAGATTAGAACTCCTATATAAGTAGCGTATCATTCAGTGAAATAAAACAAGAATAAAACAATTCTATTTCTATATACAAACTCAGATTAAAAGCTCAAAACGACTAGGGTTAGTCGGACATATACGACATAATGGACACTCATGCCTCTAGTTTGCCTCATTCGCTTGTACTGAAATAAACCTTTCAGGAATTACACTTATGGATATGGCAGGTGCATGAACTGCTTTTCTTGTCAGAATCCGACAGTCATGGATATGCAGTTTTGTGTGACGATCTAATAATTTGATTCACGCGTTACGAGATGTGTGAAGATTGGAAACTAGTGGAGAAAAAAAAATCAAAGAGTGGAGCCAAAAGAAGTGTCGTGGTCCGAATCCAAGCTGGAAGTACTTAATCAAAACTCGAATGCAGTGAGCTATATGATTTTGAAGACTGGCGAAACTTGAACCAGACAGGGATGAATGCGGAAAATGGGTTTTAGTTGTATAGATTTGAATGGATGATTTTCAACAGAATTTATGTCACCCAGTTGCAGCTGGTCCTTCCACTTTCTCGCAGGTTTAGACATCATGACATGTAACATTAGCATTAGCATTAGCATTGATTGTGGAGGTTTGAGGAAACGCCACCGACAGTTTCTGGTCAAATATTACTACTGCAGATGGACAAGAATTGGATTTCCTGGTACTGAAGATGGTGACAAAGAAAGCACGTGGGTGAGATGATGTTGGGAAGTGTACAGGGAAGATCTAGGGATAAGGTGTTGTTGCTATTGGACTGCTGCAGGAGTTATGGCGACGTATTTCAAGACATGTGCAAAACCAGATGGCAGCTAGCCATTGAGTGAAGCTTATATAGCCCATTGGGGGAGGTCTGGTCTGGTTTGCAAAATAAACGTCAAAACACTAAGAACCTTGGAGCTCATTCAGTTGATCACTACTCTTATCTGTCATGCTCCATAGATGATTCATAAAAAGACCAGTGTTGAAATGATCTCACATAACACCCTCCACAAATTTTAAAATGTGCAAGTTGAGATCAACTATTACCCTGCCACTTCACAGACGCAGACTGATGATATGGAAAATCTAGTTTGTTGGCAATCACATGCATGCTTGTTATTAACCTGAGCATATGGCAAATATGGTGACCAACTGTTTTAGGTGCAACAAGCCCAGTTCCCAGTGGATCATGTTTGGAAAAGGGGGCTGCCATTTCATCTAGCAGATAATACTCAACAGGGGCACAAGGCCATCTGTTAGCAGGTAAAAATTCCTCTGCAGATAACAACAAAATGGAACATCATCATGATATAATTCACCGCGTTTTTATCATTCCACTTATTTTCAGAGAACTGTAATGTGAGAAAAGCAGTCATTAGAAATAGGAAACCAAGATATGACATCAAATTCATGCACTAATGCATTAGATAACAAAACTGTCAAGAACAATATCAGTTAATTTCCAACAGGCATATGGAGCATTATAATATGCTGCTTTCTAAACAACAGCTACCTTGCACTAATTAAAGAAAAAACGGATAAGCTGTATTTCATTCGACATATTGAGAGAAAGACGAATCAAGCAGCAATAAAACTCTTTGATGTTGACTTGGAAAATGTAAATACCAAGTGCGATACTTGCAGGACTCGGACAATTAATAGCCTCCTCCAAAGTCTCCTCCGCCGCCGCCATAACCACCTCCACCACGGGGTGCTGAGGACCTTTCAGTAGCATAATTGACTCGAATGTTTCTTCCTTGAAGTTCCTGAAAAGATATGACATCAAGATTAAATTACATGCTGCTTTAAGATTATCAAAGCAGATTAATCAAAATAGAAATTAGTTAATCAACCTGGCCATCCATGCCCAGTGCAGCACTAGCAGATTGATCATCTGCATAACTTACAAAACCAAACCCTCTGGATCTACCCGTGTCTCTGTCAGTGATAACTCTTGCTGCAGAACAGAACAGTCAAACTCAATGTCATGAACAATAATGCTACATATATCCAAAATCTATTTGAAAAACTTAATACTTCAGCATGGTTCAAAGGAGTGAAAACTGTGCAAGTGATAAGGCGCAGGGAATTTGAACAGCCCAACAAGATAAAAGGTCATGGTGGCATAAGAAGCCATTACTAACAGTCAGCAATGGCCAATATAATGTTGAAAACAAACATGAATGGTTTAAAAAAAGCATTTAACTAATAATTGTCTTAAAATACTCTCATCACGGTATACAAAGTCATTCATCAATCAAACAGATAGAAATAAATACCTTCAATTACTTCCCCATAGGTGGAAAAGGCATCCTTGAGTGACTGGTCATCAGTTCCCCAGGACAGGCCTAAATTTCAAAGGATTGCTTAGAACCTATGCACATGAATTCAACAAAATAAAACAATGCTGAATGCCCACCACCAACAAAAAGCTTGCTAGACATATCACGAGCGGCATTCAACATGGATGCCATGGGCGCAACACTTGAAGCAGAGTTTTGGTAGAGGCCATGCCTGATAAGACCACCAAATCTACCACCAAAAGCCATTATAATAACCTGCAAACAGAACAAATTAATACAAAAATCATCCTTAAGCCAAATAACATTAACAGATATTCACAACCACTTCTTCCAGCGTGGAGAATTTTCAACAATTGAACCCTAGATTGTAATCTCATACAACACTCCTCCCTACTGGAATTACAGTCATCTTTTCCGCAAAAAAGTAAAACCAAATCTGACATATCATTTTTTCTCAGAATTATACTCACATAAATCAACTAATGGCAACGTGTGGTGACTGCTACAAAATAATGAACACAAACTGCAACACAAGACAGAAAATTCCTAATCAAACTTAAACTAACACCAAACAAGTAAAGCAAAGAAGACTCTTCCGATCAGACGAGCCAAATCTGATCTGCATTCAAAGACAGAGACACGACTACAAGCCACATCATACCAACGATTCGAAGAATCTTTCAAATCGAGATTATCTAAACTGACGGAAAACAAGATGCAACAAGAAATCAAAGCTAAACGAAGGAGAGAGAGGAACCTGAAGAAGCGTCGAGAAATCGGTCGATGTTCCGAGCGAGGGTTTTACAGAGGAGAGTTGTGGGAAATGAAGATCGGCTAGGGTTTAAGAGTCCTCCAAACCACAGCCGAAAATATCTTCCTTAGATATTATCCTACGTGCTCAGGTACACCTTACCAACCCTCCTCGATATTGGGCCCTATTGAGGCCCATATGCGTTTATGGCTTTTCAATGGGCCTGGTTTATGATTATTAACTAATGGAGTTTTTTTTACTTTTATATAATTATTATTATCACCCGAGATGACCTACAATATTAAAAGCCATCAAGCATCCACATGTAGTCATATACTCCTCACCTCTAAAAATGCCGAAGAGATTAACGAAATACGAAAATAACAATAAATAATTTATGTCAGGTCTCTGCAAATCGCGCAGGATGTAGGCGTTGTTTTGGTGACTTGGAGTATTCAAATCATCAGTGACAAGTCTCGAATAATGATTTAGATCACTGTGAAAAAACAATGTGAAATAACATGAGATTGATATGGAAAAACAGATTCATCAAATATAACATGTCGAGCAATAAAAACACGACGAGAGGAGACATGTAAACATAAGTAACCTTTATGTTTAGAGCTGTATCCAATAAAAACGCAAGGGGAGGACCTAAACTCCAATTTACTAGTGGCGTAAGGGCGGAGAAAGGGATAACAAAGACACCCAAATGTTTTGAGAAAGGTGTAATCAGGAGACTTATTATAGAGACACTCAAAAGGAGAGCGGAAACGAAGGATTGGTGTGATAGTACGATTATGTAAGTAAACAGAAGTGTGAAATGAGTGCTCCCAAAAGAGTGTAGGTAAATTGGCATGGGACAGAAGGGACAATCCTTTCTCTACAATGGTGCGGTGACGACGTTCTGCAGCACCATTTTGAGACTGAGTGTGTGGACAAGAGATACGATGGAGAATTCCCTGAGTTTGAAGGTAAGAAGATACATTTCTATACTCTCCACCCCAATCAGATTGAAAAGTCTTTATTTTGGTGGAGAATTGTGTTTCCACCATTTTCTGAAAAAGTTGGAAAAAATGTAAGACTTGTGATTTTAGTGAAAGAAAGAAAATCCACACAAACTTGGTGCAATCATCAACAAAGATTAAGAAGTACCGGTTACCATTAAATGAAGTGATTGGAGCAGGACCCCAAAGATCTGAATAAACAAGTTCAAAAGGATGACTGCTCGATTCATGTATATGAGAAAGAGGTAAACGATGACTTTTGCCTAGTTGGCATGACTCACAAACAGAATTAAGTTTATGCGAGGAGACGGGTAACCTGAACTTGGAAACAAGTCGCTTCAAAATAGACTCATGAGGGTGACCTAGACGAGCATGCCAATGCTGAAGAGATGTTTTAGCTCCAAGAAAGGCAGATGAGATTGGTCGGGCAGGAGATGAAGAACCAAGCTGATATAATCCATTCTCAACGATGCCTTTTAGGAGAGTCCGTCCCTGTAGGTCCTTCACAAAACAACATGTGGGATAAAACACCATATATACATCATTATCTTTTGTGAGTTGAGAAACACTGAGAAGGCTTTTCTTAATTTGAGGGACAAACAAAATATTCTCAAGATAAATAGGCTTTTGCAATGCAGGTAGAATTTTGTTACCCAAATGAGTAATGGGAAGAGACATACCATTACCAACTTGTAAGCCTTCACTACCTGAGTAGTCGGATGTGATAGAAAGGTTACTCATATCCGACGTCACATGATTTGTGGCTCCCGTGTCGAAGTACCACGCTGGATCAACAAGCTGAGAAGGTGGGGCTGTGACATTGTATGCAGACCTTTGTGGTTGTTGAAATAATGGTCTAGAATTACGATGAGCAGTACCATCATTGCGGCTGGAGGAGACACTACGACCAGAGTTGTCAGGGCGGCTTTGTCTACGGCGCGGAGGAAAGTCTTCAATATTGAGGCGCTGCCAGCAGTTGAGGGCATTATGCCCAACCTTAGTGCAGATTTGGCATTGTGGCTTAGAGAATGATGAGGCATCAGTGGATGTTTTTGAACCCATACCATCAGACTGATTAAAAGAGCGACTGTTGATGGATCCTTTACGAACAATATTAGCAGAAAATTGATTCAATTCAAGTGCGGAAGTGGCAGCCTGATGACGTTCTTCTTCACGGAGAAGAAGGCCAAGTAACTCATCGGATGAAACTGTTTCACTTTTCATGTTGATGGCAGTACGAAAAGCATCATAAGAAGCATCCAATCCATGAAGAATACATTCAACAAACTCCTCATCTGGTACCAAAACCGAGCACTCTGCGAGAGAATCAGAAAAACTTCTCTTTTTCTCGAAATATTCTAAGATGGAGAGATTACCATTGGAAAAGGTGTGCATCTGTTGTTTCAGATGCATCAGCCGTGCCCGAGTTTGTGCGTGGAACATTTTTTCAAGGATTTGCCATGCCTCGGAAGCGGTAGTGGCCCTGGCGACATGAGCAAGGATTGGGGTTGAGAGAGTTGATCGGATCCAGAGAAGGACAAGCCGATCTTTCTTCTTCCATACAACATAAGCAGGATTGGGTGTGGTAGTGTTTGATAGCATCTCTAGAGGAACTTTAGACGACTCAAGGATGAAATCAAGATCATAAGCTTCAAGAGCAGATTTGACGGTGTTGCGCCATAAGGTGTAATTTGTCCGGTCGAGGCGAATCTGGATGCTGGGAAATTGAAGCGAGCCAGGAAGAGAGGAATCAGAGGCGTTGGCTAAGATGTTGCTGCTGGGTGAGGTGGTGTTGGCATCTGAGTCGCCGGAGGTGGACATGGTGATTTTAGGGTTAAGAAGAAGAAGGGATCGATTAGGCTGATACCATGTGAATAGAATTGTTTTCTTCTTGTTTTATTTCAGTGAATGATACACTACTTATATAGGAGTTCTAATCTAGAAGTAATAAATATTTACAAGGCAAAACAAACGACATATCTTCTAAAGTACACTAAACGACATTTCTTCCTTTCCTTAATATGGACAGAAGGTTCGGAGACCAAGGGCCTCAATGTGAGTAGTCCTTCGAACAGGAATGTTAAGGGAAGGAAAATGAAGATATATACCAGCGGTTGAACATTAGCAAGACAAATAGCAGGTGAGTTTACCATGGCACAAATGCGAAAGAGCTTAACGTGCTGAAATCGTTAATAAAGACGATGTCTAATATGAATCAATCAAGGAATGTCTCTCTCCTCACCTCCGGTCAGCACCGAAAAAAGGTTTTTTTATATAATTATATAAATAATTTTTAAAATTCTTATTAAAAATTTTTACTAATTACTTTATTACTATGATAAATAAAACTTAAATTTTTATCTCTTAATTGGACTTAAGCTAGTCCATAAAGGACAATTTGAAAAACTTTCAAATCAAAAAATTTTGATCTCTTAAAAATTAAATTTTAGCTAATAAATAATTAAATATCATGGGCCTGGGCTCGGTCGGTGTTGGGATGGAGCTTAAAGATCATAACGTTAAATCATTAATATGTATTTATAAATAATTAATAATTCCAAAAAACAATATGACTGATAATAATATATATTCCTTCAAAATAAAATAAAATTCCATGTAAATGCAATACCATGTAAAATCAAAGAGTAAATGAAATGAGTTGGATCTTAATTAAATAATTTAGCATCAAAGTAAATCTTCTATAATTTGAACATCTTGATTGATTTTTTGTGTAAGAACTTGTTCTTGTCAATTTGATTAAAATTAATTATATTGAGTTGAATTTCAGTTAAAATATTTAGATTTAACCCAAAAGAGTTGAATTGAATATTAATATACATGATGGCTTACATTATAATAATGCAGTTTTTGTGTCCAAACTAGAATTATATCTTTCTCACTAATCGTATATTTTTGTAAGCTTATGTTTAAGCGACGATTATTATCATAAAACATAAATGAATTCTCATGACGTCAATCACAAATGAAACTAATACATTTAAAGAATGTTGTGCTAGAGTTAATTGTTTTCAATCTTTAATATGAATTTATATTACGGTGTGTCAAGATAGTGAATGTAGTGACTCTACTCCTTTGGACTCTATCGCAATACTGACAAATTAATATATTTTTACCTTAAAATATTATAAAGATTTCAGGATAAAAGATAAAAATATGAATCCGTTGACGGAACAACCAACTTCATCAGTAAAGATCTTTATTTTCTTTGCCCACTTGACCGGACGGAAATTTGAAAAAAATATCTTCATAATATTTAAATAAAATTGAGAGGAAAAAACACATGACATTTTGGGAGGAAAAAATGGAATGATTGGCGTGTAAAAACTAAAAAATAAACTGTAAAAATAAAAATGGAAGTCGGGCTCTTCTTCTTCTTCTTTCTTTTTCACACACAACTCCTCATCGATACGATACAATACAATACAATCTGCTGTAGCTGCAGGTCTAGAGAGAGAGAATAACAACACATACACGAAGTCGCTCTTCGTCTTCTTCTTCTTCTTCATTATTCCATCCCAATCGGCCCCGTATACCTCGCGTCCTTCAAAACGAATACTCATCGCTTTCTACCTGACTAGGTAGGTATATGTTTTTTCTACCAGATAATCCAGTTCCTAAAATCCATCCCCCACACTCTTCCCTGATTGTTGGCGCATTTGGTATTTCACCAACAGTCAGATTGCACGCGATTACTGGTCAAAATCTTATCATTCCACTTCCTTCCCACCCCGCCCCACTTTTTCCAATACATCAATTCCTTACGCTAAACCATCTATCGAAACTTGTTGTAAAGTAGTTTACCTTTCTTAGGATTACGCCTTTCTTTGTAGGATTTGGGTTCTAGGGTTTTCTCATCTTTTAGGGTTTGTTTCGATTCTCTTGCGAGTTGGGGTCGTTGCAGATTTTGACGTATTAGGGTTTTGATCGGGTCTCTCTGTGTGTGTGATTGGCAGGAACTATTTGGATCTTTGGTGGAAGTTGGATTTCTGATATAAACTGGGTAATCTGTTATGAATATTGTAGCTCATGGGCATGTGAGAATAGCAGATTTCTGGATTATCAGACTTCGGGATTGGTGATGTTTTGAGCTTTAATTAGGGCATGACCGCTTGGAAGTTGGTAAAAAGACTAATTTGATTCCACAGATCAATCTGCAGTTGACTGTTTCTGATTTTGAAGAACCCATTTGGCAGGCATTGTTTGGAAAAGCAAGTTGGCACACTGCTGATTTACATTTCCTAAGTTTTGGAGGTGCTTCACTCTTCGCTTGGCCACCAAAAAAAGTTGACTGAGTTTTGGGTTGGCAACCTTGGAATTAATCTGCAGATTGGGTACTTAAGTGTTTATGCACCTCTTCTTTGTTACTTTGAGCAAAAAAAGTTGACCAGGTTTTGGATTGGCAACCTTGGAGTTAATCTGCAGATTAGGTACTTGGTGTTTATTACTGTGTTACTTTGAGCAAGTAAAAATTATTCGTCATCTGAGGCAGCCAGAAAAACCTGATTTGGAAATTTTCACAACTTTAGGCCTGTTGTTGGTCAGTTGCCAATATCTTGATTTGAGTAACAACAAGGCCTATGGAGAAATACTGATAATTGAAATGTGTGTGGGGATATGGTGCATGGAAGGGATTATAGTTGCTGGTCCGTTCTGATTGTGGAACAGGTCTCTTGGAAACTGATTCAGTCACCTCAGTTTGTAGAAAGTTTGTGTTTCTTGCATCCAAAAGCGGGCCATGTCTCGTTGTTTTCCATTCCCGCCTCCTGGATACGAGAAGAAGATTCCTACAACAGACTCAGACTTTCTAAAAAAGGTTAATTGATCAGACTTATTATGTCAATTGCTTGATTGGTATCATTTATTACTTGACTTTCAGACAAATTAACCGTAATTTTTTTTAATTAAACAAAATATTCCAACAAGGACCTGTGTGAGCATGGTAATACCAGGATGGAGTTTGTTTACTTAAAATTCCAGGGCTAACTTCATAGGCTCTAGGCATCAAAATTTGTACAAAATAAGAGATGTTAGGAAATGAAAGCCTGAACTGTTACAATCATACCAGCTCAGTAAAGAATAATCAAACTAGCGGAACATTTTGAACAACATTGTTAGTTATTACAGTCAATCAGTGTTCAGCTTGACTAGTATAGGATATGTTAACTTCTAAAGCGTGTATTGCAGCACCCAATTGAATCCAGTATCTATGGGTCATCTAACTTCTTATAGTATATGCGTAGGTCACCCATAGTTGATAAATAAGAGTGTTTGTTTCACATAGACTGATATTAATTTTTATTCTTCATTTCACTTATTAATTTCACAACATTTTTATTTTTATTCATCTTCATGCTAGTTTAAGCTGAAAAGAACTCACTTTTTCGATCGCACAATTATAAGTAAGTTTTTGCCTTTAGAGTTATTATAGCTCAACTTTGGTCTAGTGCGCATTTATTATCAATCCATCAACAAAGAATTTAGCTATTTGTTGATGTCGCTTTCTTCTTGACTTACAATCTTTTGTTGTGATCCGGTTTCAATTTGACAAATTGTAGCATGAGCTTGGTATATGAGATGCGCGGTGGACGCATTTCTCAATCACAATGCATGTGGATGGATATGGCATGCCATCTTTTTTCTTAGGCCGTATTTGTAGTTTTCTATTCAAGCTTGCACTATGTCTCTTAGAGTTGTTGGTCTGTTTGATGTCTTTTGTAGATTTTTTTTCTCTCCATCCTATCTCCATAGAGGGATAAAAACATGGGCTACAGCAGTCATATTGGTTGACCAAGAAGATCTGGCTCTTTTCTTGCATTGCACTATTAAACTCATTGAAGGGCTCCATGTTAACATAAATTTATGACATTAGATCATTGGTGGAATCCTAATATTGTACGTCCTATTAATAATGATTTGGTGTTTCGAGGATCGTTATCGTGCATATCTTTGAATTAAAACTGACTTGGATGACTTGTATGCATCTCTAAATTTATATAAGTCAGCTTCAAGGTCGTATCTTTTGCCAAACATTTGGGCTTGGGGTCCTGACTTTCTCTTTGGTCTTTTTAGTAATAGCGAGTTCAGTCTTGACTGTTTAATGGGTAAATTAGGCAATGGTTACATGTGTAGTTATTTACTGCACAAAAGCTGACAAAATATGGGTTGTCAGGCTGACTGCTCCGTAGTACTGTGGGTCCACAGAGATTTTGATAGCTGTTGCATGACCTGTATTTTGGATTGTGTCTCCTCCATATGAGCAAATAGTGAAGGGATTGATTACTGACAGTATTATGTGTTCTCTGGATTACATAACTGCTGTCATTAAAATCACAATATATGTTCATGGATTTTAACTAGCTGTTGCACGACCTTGTTATGACGAGAAGTTCATATCAGGCTTTGCTTTTTGTTTCGCGTTATCTTACAATACTTAATTTCAGGAAAAGCATAGAGAAAAGAAGCAAAGGAAGGAAAAGAAAGACAGAGAAAAAAAGGATGATAAAGAGAAGAAGGACAAGGATAGAAGTGATGAGAAAACTAGAGAAAAGAAAGACAAGAAGGAAAAAAATAGAGACAAGAAGAAAGAAAAAGCGAGGGATAAAAATAATCAGACACATAATCCAAGTTTATTAGGTGAGGCCAGAGACAAAGTTCAGCCCGAGGGGCGTGTTGGACTAATTGTTAACCAGAAAAACTTGGATACATACAATCTGCTTGATGATAGTAGGTGTTCAGGAAAAGATGTGGGCTACAATGAACAGGTCCTTGGGTGTTATGCATCTCTTGATGACAAGCCAAATGGTGTAAAATCTGTGCAGGATTTTGACAGTAGAAGCAGAAATGACACTCTTATGCATCACCAAAGAAATGAGGGGGGTGGAACATTTTATCCGAATAACCATCTGGCCAACAACTTTGAGGACTCTAATCTGGCCCTGGAATTGGACAGGAGGCTCAAGAATGAAGCTGAACAACCTTATCATCAATATCAAACTCCCAACAAGCTTACTGGTGCACCTCAAAAGCGAGATAGCGTGGTCATCAAATCTGCTTCTTTAGATGTTAAGGAAAGGGGTGATAACAGAATCAAAGGCGCAAGTGGGTATGATCAGGCCAAACCTATGGGAATCAAAATGGTTCCAAATGTTTCTAAACCAGCTCAATCAAACCATGACAGAATGCCAATACCGCTGTTGGCTAATAATGCTGTGATGAAAACTGAAGGTCAAGAAAGTACCAATCATCAGGAAGACAAACTTCAACAGCGAGGGAAGAAACGGAAAGATAAGGATAGGAATGGAGAGAAGAAGAGCCATGGGATCAATTTAACTAGGGACAAAGAGAGAGAGGAAGAAAAAGGGAACAATCGAGGTGATCAAAACAAAGCAGCGCAGGGCACTAGAGAAGATCATAAGATGGACACCTTATGCACCCCGATTCATGAATTGCATACTGGAAAATTTAGCAGAAGTAATATGCCCAAAGAGGAAAAATTGAATCAAACAAAGGAGCTTTTGAAAAACGAAATTCATCATGGTGAGCTTCTTACTATTCGAGTATGTCTTCATTAAGTGTCAAATTATCGTAGTACATTTATATCATTTCTAAATGAGTGACAAAGTCAAGTTCTGGTGGGTTACATACTTAAATATACTCATTATTATGCAATCTTGTTATTGCCTGAAGTAAACTTTACAATAAAAAAGTTACATCAATTTTTCGCGGCCGTTGTCTTATGTTCTGATTATAGCTAATGGCTGAAACTCTTATGGGGTTTGTTACAGTTACTGGGTCCAGTAAGTTGTCCAGGCTCTCTTCCATTCATTCACACAATGACAATGGAAGGGCACTGGAAGTTCGCCAGATTCCTGTGAAGCGTGGCCAGTATGGGCAGGGTGCCACCGATATTTTCAAGGTGGATAAGGCGGGCAAAGTTAATGGTGTAATTGAGAATCATGTGCTGCGTCCGGCAACTGAACAGGTTGTTCAAGCACAATCACCATCACCCCATCCCGATGCTAAGCGTCTAAATGAGATTCTTTCAGTTCCCAAGATGGATGAACTGTCTGAGCTTGATGACTTGAATTGGTTATTTAGTAGTAAAGAGAGACTGGAAAAGAAGGTCAGAATGGATGATTCTCATGCTGGTACTAGTGCATACACACCACAAGTGTGGTCTAAAGCTGCAAATATAGACTCAGCTGATGTATATGCTCTGCCCTATGTCATCCCGTATTGACGCATTTCAGCACTGCCTTATCCTCTTGAAACTTATAGCTCGTTCCAGCCTCCATTCAGAAGGTATGGCAGCATTTGTCATTTCAAAAATGGATTTTCCCTTGCCATTTTTGTACTGCATTATTTTGGTTATTCTCCTGGTGTTCACCACTTATGATTCTTGGCTTCCAAGTCATCTGGAAGCTGGCCCCAAACAAAGCATGTGTGAATGATTGTGATGCTCAGAAGCGAAGATTAGCGATTTGATACAACAACTAATCATCCATTACAAGAGGCCGATGCTAATGGAGAAATTGCCAATATTGAAGGTCATATACCTGCAGATGCTGATGAGGCTGTGCATGGAAATGTTAGACCTCCTTCTGGGAGCCAAGTTACGCCCCGTTGGGAGGGAATTTTGATTTTGTAACATAGACTTGTGTTTAGTTAGTAGAAAAAAGAGGAGAAGTAACTCTTGTTTTTACCAGGATGTCTGAATCAACAGCAAGTTGTGCCTTGTAAATATACCAGAAGAGGAAGACAGAATAGCAATGATTTTGTTCACACAAATATATTGTTTTATATGATGAGTAGTCAATAGATAGATGCACCGATTATTCTACCGAATTGAATCATTAATTAGTCTTGCCTTCTCAAGCACTCAAACTAGAATCGATGATGTTAATTTTATTATACCTTAATGTTAGTTTAAGGACCAGATCAACTCTCCATTGATGATGATGATGATGATGATGATGATGATGATACAAAAATGTGAAGTCAGATTCATAGAACCAACTAGTTCTTAACTACTTTTAAATATTTAATTTTAAGAACATAATAGTTGAAATGACATTTTAAAGTAGAATTGGTCTTCATCTTTAAAGTAGACTGGTATTCGATTTCCTCTCATGAATAAATCAAATAATTTAGACCAAATATTGAATGACACGAAAGGCTTAAGGCCTTGTTTGTTCCCTCGAGTCAAATCATTTGTTTTGATTAATCGATTTTGGATGTGACATTATATATCTTTTCAAATAGCATATTTATTTGGATTTGATCAGTAAGCAAATCGTATATAGTTTACAGAGATAATAAAAAATATGAATTGAATTGATGCCTGATTTTGTTCTAATTATTCCAATCATAAAGATATAATTATGAAAGACTTTTATAGAGAATTTTTTAGAATCATGAATGGGCGACCCATGTCAACATTTTGGCAGAAATGGACTCGTGTGGTGCCAAGTAGCACAAAGAGATATTTATGCATCTGAGGATAAGAATGCAAACTCCACTTGCTCTAGCCTTGTGTGTCGCTTCCATGGACACAATGATCGAGTGTGGGGGCCTGGTTCACAAATTGATGTACCTCTTTTTCTGGCTCTACAGAACTTTTGTTCGGTGACTTTAAATTGTGTTCCAATTACCATTTATTGTGTTCATTGGCCCATCTTTGTCAATCCAAATCGGGTTATAATCACTTTGGTTGGTGCCCTCTGCTCGATGGAACACGCCCTGAATTCAAAGCCACATCCTGAAAAGTTAAATTTAATGAGAAAAGAATATCAAACATGTGCGTTCACCAATGGGATTATGAGTCTCAACTTTTACTATTCCCTGGTGGGGATTATGAGTAGTAACAAAACACACCTTGAAAAGACTGTCATAAATGACATATTTTGGCAGTAACAAAAAGCAAACAATGGAACTCTCTTATTTGATTTATGCGCATGAGAAGGGTCAACATATAACTTATCCAAGGTCCTTCACAAGGGAGGATTCATCACCATCTACACATATTTCATCCGGATTGAGCTTATATACAAAGGTAAAAATACTAGCCAAAACTTACCAAGTGAGATTTATACAAATCAAAAGTGGAAATTTATAGTCATCACTCCGTTGATGATTCATTCATTCATTCCATTGACGCCTCATCCGAGCTCCCCATGACATATCTCTGTTACCTTCCTTGCTGGCACTTCTTCTCTTGAGCTCTGAAAGTTGCGACTGCCACTGGTTTTTCCACCCACTTTGCCCCTCAAGGTCCTGAAGTCAGAATAAACGAACCGTGTCTGAATGTGTAATCCAATTGAATCGTTCACGCTTCAAAAGTATAGATTGAGTAAGCATCTAAGCCGTGTTTTTAGGATCAGGAATATTACGAAGGCTTATGCATCTTTGACTCGAGCAACCTAATAGCATCCAGGCTTAAATTGAACGTTTATTCTACACCAGGCTCCACAAAATCAAAAGCCACCCCAGCTTAGATGCTTACAAAATTTCCAACGCCAATCAAAACAGGCATCAGTTATACTTCACCAAAACTTAAGTATGCGACTGCACAGCCAAAATGAGCAAGGAATCTAACTATCTGAAAGGTACAAGCAGAGCTCGTTTCTGGATGGATGACTACAGAGCATGAATCAAAGCCAGCAGCACAGCAACGATAAACAATTAATAGATATACAGACGAATCCATATGATCAACAAAATTGGAAGCATAATTATAGCAGAAAAGGTTCCGAAGAGGAAACTGAGAATTTGATCAATTAACAAATTACCTCATCGGAGCTGTAACGTCTCCGAGTGGAGAAGGCGAGATGAATCCCTCGAGCCATATCGCGATCATACATGGCTCGCCTGCGAGGATCAGAGAGCGTCTCGTACGCCTCCTGAACCATAATAAACCGCTGAGTGTACTCCTTGACCTGATCAGGCGGCGACACGTCGGGATGGTACTGACGCGCCAGCTGCTTATACGCCTGCTTGATCTCCACCAGCGATCCAGACTCATTAATTCCTAGCAATTCGTAGAAGCTGAGGTCCGATTTCTCCTCCGTTTCCGCCACCGCCGCCGCTCCGCTGCTGACCGACGCCCGGACGGAAACTGGCCGGGATGAAGGCCTGAAAGAGACGGTGGATGGAGCCGCGCGGTGCGGTAGGGAGGTGCATGGGGAGGCGATTGGGAGGCGGTGGAAGAAGGAGTCCGCGCCGGAGGAGATGAAGGCGTGGGTTGCGTGCATCGTCGTTCAAGTGTGTGAAAATGTGGGTTGGACTTAGATTGAGCTGACAGAGGATGAGGTTGGCTTTTATAGGCACGCAGGTTTATTTATTATTTACTATTTTATTGGTTACTTTATTTATTTAATCAGAATTTTAAATTGAACCGATCTAAACCGATATTAATTTAACAACTCGACCAAATCGAACTCCTTTTATTTAATAGATCCACTAATCTTTAAAACCAATTTAAAATATATTTTTACATAAACCGTCACTTGTAACCGCGCCAACCTAAAAAAACAATATCGAAAATAATTTATAATTAAATTGGAAATTTGTTGTGAGTGATAAGCCAAGCGGGTCAGAAATGGAACAAGTTCACATAAAAATGAACCACAAGTGACAAGTAGATTATTGATATTGTAAATGGAATCCTAGTGTATTAAAATAGTAGAGGGTTGAGAAGGAATTATAGGGTTTGGTGAGAGCGTGGAGGCGCATTCAAAGTTTGAGGAAAAGAGAGTAGAATTATAGATGACATTTTGTGAGGTCTGAATAAGAAAACCTTGCAGGCCAAGCTGCTAAAAACAAGTACGATCAGGGTCAAATCGCATTGAAGAAAAACAGGGCTACTTAGCATTAGAATATTTGGTAAACGAGCTGGTTTGAAAGGCATTCGAACATGGTTTAGTACAAAATAAATGACTATGGATAACACCGAGGCTGAGGTGACCCCAACTTGATTTTGACAAGGTAAGAAGTTGGTTACAGACAAAACACGAGTTTGAGATGATGATGATCATGGTGATGATGATGATGTGATTAAAGTAGACTTAATGTATGGTTTAGTCATATAATTAGAGCAGCCACGGGAGCAGACAGGAATTTGGTTAAAGAAGGGAAGCAATGGTGACTTGTCCATCTGTATTGGTAAGGTATGAATTGAACCTATTATATTATAATAAATATTCATTAATATCTATAAAATTACTCTATTAATCATATATTTTTTTGATATTTGACCTCGTTTGGTTTTATAAATAAATTTATATTCATTTTTTATAACCACAGTCAAATAAAAATTTAAAATTATTTAAAATACTAACTTCTGTACCAAAAATATCTTTTTTGATGAAAATATTAATTATTATAATAAATTAAGAGATCATGTCCCAGATTTGTAATATCATTTAATCGATTTTGGTAAATTAATTAATAGATATTAATTTATCATTAAAATATCAATTAGTAAACACCAATTACTAATTTATTAAATATCACACCACTCTCGCCTCTCTCCACGCCTCCCGACATCGGCATCCAAGCTCCAATCTCAAGCTTCTCTTCCGTGCAGATTTCTTGTCATTTCAATCCTAATTTGCAATTCTATTTAAATCACACGGTTCGTACGTCATTATTAGATTCAAGATAAAAACCTTAATTTTATAAAAAATTTGATCCGTATATAAAAAATTTATGGTCCGCCACTGCTTGTTGGATGCGGTTTGGTTGAGGGGGAATGAATTCAAGGTTTTGAATATGTTACGAGGATGATGTATGTGGGATTAGGAAATTATTGGTACATGGTAAGACATGCTCGCTAGGTGTCTTAGGGACAACATTATTGACTTAGGAAAGCATCGCTTTTCCTAAGCAATTATTGGTTGTGGATAGAGCCGACCCTTCGTTGAACTTAAAAATTCTTAGCAGTAGGAAAGTACCACGCTTGGGGGAACAAATTTCAGGCACAAAACTGCTTTTGCAAAAAAAGACAAAAAAGTAAATGACATTTCAAAAACATTTCGCCAAAAGGAGAATAATTCCAATAATTGGTGATATGGGTTTTTGTAACAAAGTACACCAACATGAATTTTTTACATATTGCAATCAAGAGAACATGAAGATTTAAGTAGCTTAAAAAGAATTGCTTAATGTAAATTTCAACGGAGGATATCGAAGCTCTTGGTCTCACAAGGGTGTTGAATCAACAATAGCTTCCATGATCTTCTTCTCTAGTTGTGATTCCTCAATCCACTCAGAGCTCTGACAGTGAAGCATTTCATTCTTCTCTTTTTTCTTCGCTTCCCTTTGTTTCTCTTTCATTCTCCAGTTTTCAAGTTTTTCCGCTCTTTCTTTTACCTACAATCACTCAGAAAAAGCTTATCAAAATGGGGAAGACATGTCAGCATTGGGCACATAAGAAAATAAACTCATCAAATGCAGCCCACTTAGAAGAAGTTAGATATGCCATTCCTAAAAATTGCGAAGCATGCCTACGGAATAAGATAAACTCAGTACCAAAAAAGTTCAGTTTTCAACTTGGTATGGAGTAGGGAAGAGCCGAGATAAGTGGTAAAGTGAAACACCCGGTTTTCAAATTTAGTTTGACGATGACCGCTGTTCTCTACATATAAGTATATAACATATTTCGGTACATAAAAAAACTCGATAGCCCATCAAAGAGGAACGACTAAAAAAACCCACCTCTAAGAAACAGAAGTTCGAAAGCACCAAATTGACACAATCAGAACTCAACTCCATATAATAAGATGACATAGTACACTAACCCATCCTGATACATATCGAATAACTTCACACTAGAATCAATACAATACCTGTAAACTGGTACGAAAACAATTAGTCATACATGCAACTCAGCACCATTCCAAATAGTTTCTTAACGGGATTTTAACAGGCGAGGCTCCTTTGTCGCCTAAAGCTCTTCCTTTAAAATTCTCTTTTGACCTTCATTATATCTAACTTTAACAATGCGTAGCTACAAACCTTCCGCTCCCAATAAAGCCACGCTACCACGATCGTAACGAATCACAGCAAACAAGTATTGCGACACTATTCATCAATCAATCAATCAATCAATCCTAAGCCATTGATGATAATAACACTACAACATTTTCCACAACATCAAATTGACGATGAAATCAACATCCCCAAACATTCTTAAAAGTCATTTTATCACTCAGAGGATCCACAGATTGAAAACTCCTTAAACACAACCAGAACAAAAACACGCACCAGAGCTTGCCGAAACTGCTCATCGGAAACCTTCCTTTCGGCAGCGCGGACTTCAGCGGCCGCAGCCTTGAGCTTCCTACGCTCCTCATTAGCCTGCATCATCGCCTCCTTCTTGGCCGCGTCATGCCTCTCCTTCTCCAACCTCTGCACCTCCATTTCCTGATTGAAAACCTTCCTCACCTCCTTCATCTTCTTCGCGTAGTCCCTCCTCAGCAGCGCTAGCTTCACCTCCGCCTCCTTCGGATCCCTCGGCGCTTTCCAGCTCCCGATGTGTTTGTTTGGGTTTTCGTATACATGCGTTTCCTCGTGGTACTTGTGCTGCTTCGTCGCCAGGCTGGACTGGTTCCTCAGCGCTTGGAATAGTTGCGGTTGAGAGTAGCGGCGAGTACACGATCTGGTCGATCGTTCCATGTATCTCCACATCGAATTGGCCCGATCCATATTTGGGCCGGGCCGTTTTTGGGCCCATGAAATAAAAAGAAAGAAAAAAATAAAATCTGAGCAAAAATATCCGACCTACCGGATTCGAACCAGTGACCTAAGGATTATTCTGCCATCACACTACAGTCCTCCGCTCTACCAACTGAGCTAAGGTCGGTTTGCTGCTAGTTATGACTTTGTAAAGTTATAACTATTTAAATTTAATTGAAAACTGGCCCAACATGAATCGGCCCATTTATTCTGCCATGAGAGATGAAGGACAGAGAAGGGAGAAAGGGAGGAGATTTCAGTTGAACCGGAGCGAGCAAGTTTCCTCTCCGATGAGGAGGTAAGAAGCGATTACCTTGATTTCGTTGGATCATCGACTTCAGCGAAGTTTCGTCTTGTGGAATTGAGTTGAGAATTTGTAATTGCCTAAATTTACAGGCCAGTGCCGAATCGGCATCAGTTGAGGCAAAGTGGCGTGTTGAAGGGAGCGTTCGGGAGGCTGTCTGTTGCGCTGATTGTGTTGGCGATATGCACTATTATGTTCCTGCTTTCGTCGACTACTGATAATGGTTCTGGATCTGGCGCTCAGTCGAAGGTTAGTTGCTTTGGGCATCGGATATGCGTTTGCATTTCTTACTCCGGAGTTTGGCGATTGCGTTTTTGGTATTTAGTTGAGTTCTGTAGACATCTGGTTCAGCTCATTTTGTTGCTGGCTTGATGTTTAAGTTTGTGAATAGAGGTTTTAATTATCGAATTGATGATCCTTAAGTTCCTACACACCTGCAGCTTCTGTTACAAATAAATATAGCTACTGATTGTTATTTACTAATGGTCATGCCTTGGTCTCAGGTTCTTCACATCAAGTATAGCTGCTGACTGTGAACATTAAATGTTTCGTTTTAGTTTTAGCAGTGGGTGCTTAAAAGAAAATTTAGTTATGCAACCACATTTACATCTTAGAGTATATTTATTTAAAACAATCAATAGTGCATCACGTGCTGGGTAGGTTTATTTATCAGCGATACGTGTTTTACTTTTCTTTCTGGTACAATTCTTGGACAGATAGAGGTAGGCAAATTGTGGAACACTGCTGATTCGGAAGGCTGGAGGCCATCGTCTGCTCCAAGATCGGAGTGGCATCGTGAGTGCGCTCTTCTGAGTGTATTTTGCTTTGATCTAAGGTGGATAATATATTTTTTTCATTTACGTGTTTCTGTTTGGATCTCACTTCTATGACAGCCCCTCCGAAAGATAGCAACGGCTATTTGCGTGTTCGTTGTAATGGTGGGTTGAATCAGCAACGCACTGCGGTTTGTTCCTTATCAGATCCGTTGTTTGATTTACATTTCACTTCACCTTTTTAATAATTTTGATTAAAATGACAATCAGTGTGTAAGTTTTATAGAATCGAAAGTCTGGTTAAGTTTAATGCATCTTTTATTTTTTCTATTATGCACATCCACATGATACTCTATGTCCCCTAAATTCATTAAACATGCTTATCATTAGCTACTTTGCGTTTGGTCTGTCATGCGGTTCAACATTGCAGCAATTCATGATTACTTAATATTAGCTTCTTTAACAAAGAGAACTACAGCTTTAAGTGGACAAATTAAACTCTAATGATACCAAGTCCTTTTGATAAAAATGAGCTGAGTAATATGAATATATGATAACCGGTGAAAGTTTGTGGCTCATCGTCCTTGGACAAATTGATGAAGTTACTATTGAAAATTCTAATTTGGTTGCCTCTCTTCTAGTTTCTTCTCTTGTTAACTGTTATGGTCTCTAAAAGTCATCCTTCATTATCATCATTTATTTTAGATGCATTTGCCAATGTGAGCTCACTTTCTTATGTTCTTGGAATCTGACTTCTGCTTTTATACAATCATATAAGACCACAATTTATGCAATATTTATGAGCAAGCATATCAAAAAAAAATTTCAATTCTATGAATGGTTTGATCTTTCAGATTTGCAATGCTGTTCTTGCTGCCCGGATTATGAATGCAACCCTTGTACTGCCTGAACTGGATGCAAACTCTTTTTGGCACGATGACAGGTAATGTTATCGACTTCAACAAATTAATTCAGGTTTGACACTCAACACAGTAAACAGGAGGTCGTGGTTGTATACGACGTGCCATACTTTCGAAGCTCAAATTCCAAAAGATGACACCATTTGTTTAACCCTTCAGCGGTTTCCGTGGCCTATACGATGTTGAACATTTCATCAAAACCCTGAGATATGATGTGAGAATTGTGGAGAGCATTCCAGAAATACGTAAGAACGGAAAAGTCAAGAAGATAAAAGCATTTCAGGTAAAAGATAATGACACATTGGCATACTTTTACAAATTATGTCTGAGTACCCTAATATACATTGGTTGTTGGTAAAGCTTCGGCCGGATCGAGATGCTCCAATTAGTTGGTATGAGACACATGCATTGGAAAAGATGAAGGAACATGGAGCTATTTATCTCACTCCCTTTTCACATAGATTGGCCGAAGAAATAGACAATCCTGAATACCAGAGGCTGCGGTGCAGAGTAAATTATCATGCACTTAAATTCAAGCCGCACATCATTAAATTGAGCAATTTGATTGTAAATAAGCTACGTGAAGAAGGCCACTTCATGTCAATACATTTGCGATTTGAGATGGACATGCTGGCCTTTGCTGGGTATGTTGCTCAATTTATTATTTGTTGCATTAAATAACATTTCATCATCTAGGGTACGGTTGGATAATGCCATACCACCTCTATGCTTCCAGCAAAAGAATACATTTCCCAGGGCAAATCTTGAAATTTACTTATCTGTATTTTATCTTAGTATTCTTATTTGAGCAGAAATGAAGATATTATAGTAGAATGGATTTAGCAGTGACCATTTGAGTGGTTTTCAAGCTTCATCTGTTGGTATCTTGTTTGAATTGCGAACTTTACACTTTCTATGTTGCCAGGTGTTTTGATATATTTACGAAAGAAGAGCAGAAAATATTGCAGAAGTACCGCAAAGAGAACTTCGCTGAGAAAAAACTAATTCCTAGTCAAAGGAGAGCCATCGGAAAATGCCCATTAACCCCTGAAGAGGTGATGTATATTTGAATAACATTTTTAATTTGTGGAGTATAAAACCCGAATAAACCAATTTTTATTTATTTGCCATGCGCCTTTTAAGCTAGTGTCTTGATGTTATGGTGTTGTTGTTGTGGTGGTAGGAAATAAATGATGAATAATAATTTTATTAGTTAAGTTATGTTAAGTTAAGTACTTCAGTAAATAATTTCAGTTCAAAAAAACAGACCCATAATGTCCAAAACCCAAACTAAAACGAGTGTTGAACTTACACATGTACCCCAATAAATGAATATCCATCGGATTTTACCAATCTTTTAGACCATCTAGAACTATATAACATGTCAAACGATTCAGTCCTTCCATATATCTCAGACACAACCGTTCCTTTCTTAAACTGATTTGCATTTTGGCTTTTGTTGTTTCAGGTTGGTCTCGTACTGCGGGCTATAGGCTTTGACAATTCGACTAGAATATATCTTGCAGCAGGTGAATTATTTGGTGGGGAGCGATTCATGAAACCTTTTAGGGCTCTTTTCCCTCGTCTTGAAAATCACAGTTCTGTGGATACCTCTGGTGACCTGGCCGAGAATACTCGTGGATTGGTAGGCTCTGCTGTGGATTATATGGTTTGCCTACTGTCCGACATTTTCATGCCAACATATGACGGGCCAAGCAATTTTGCCAACAATCTTCTTGGTCACCGGCTGTATTATGGATTCCGTACTAATATCCTCCCGGACCGCAAAGCACTGGCTCCAATATTGATTTATAGGGGAAAAGGAAAGAAGGGTGGTTTTGAAGAAGCGGTAAGGCGTGCTATGCTAGGAACACACTTTGGCGGTCCCCATAAGCGAATCCATCCAGAGTCTTTCTACACCAACTCTTGGCCAGAATGCTTTTGTCAAATGTCACCATCAAATCCAGTTGATAAATGTCCACCCGACAATGTTCTGCAAATTTTAGATAGTCAAATGGCGAGTGAAGATACAGATGACCTTGGCACGTCAAGCTCTCTGAACTCCACCACGTCCGTTACACAATAGCACAATACTACCTTGAACTCATACTGGTGTATTCTCCTACACTGCTGCTGGTTCCATACCAGGTTCAATCCTAAGCCACTGGAAAAAATCACACTAGGTGAAGTGTTTCCCTTATTTTATTTGAACTCGGAGAACTTCACAAATCAAACGGCAATCTGCTTAAATATTTTGTTAACCAAAGTGGCGTCGTTTTGACACAAAGAAAACAATGTACGAGGAAGAGTTACAGAGCTTTTTCCAGAGTGGTTGTGACAAATCCACGACATCTCATCTCATCCCAAAACCCATTTCTCTGCCTCCACCACCGATTCATCGCTGCAATCAGTCTGCTCAGCCTTCCGTGTTACAGCAAATGGCTCCGCCTGTTAACCTAATGCGCGCTCTCTGGTTCGACAGCTACGGCGGAGGATCCAATGCGTTAAAGGTCTCCCTTTTCATCCACAACTGACAACTCCAATTATTTGTAGTACTAGGAAATATGGACAACCTTTTACTTATGTTAATGTCTTCAGCATGTCGAGGTACCAGTTCCTTGCGTGACCAAAGATGAGGTGTTGGTAAAACTGGAAGCGACAAGTCTTAATCCAATTGATTGGAAGATTCAGAAAGGCATGCTGCGACCCTTTTTGCCGCGCAGATTTCCCTACATACCAGGTAATTGTGATAAAAACTGGAAGCTTTAAGCAACTGGCATCACTGTAAAGCTGGACTCGTGCTTATCGTCCTTGTTTCTGTTATCAGGGACTGATGTGGCTGGTGAGGTTGTGGATGTTGCACCTGGAGTTAAGGACTTCAAAGTTGGAGATAAAGTCGTTGCGGTTCTTAGTCATTTGGTATTTTCCTCCCTCAAATTGTTCTCTGTACTGTTCTAACAAGTGTTTGAATCTGGTATCAGTCGCCTCCATGTCCAGTTAATTGAGTATAATTTTGATCTGAATTTATTTTGCTTAAATTGAGCGGTGCAAAAATAATATGACTAATTGAACAAAAAATTTCGGCTAATTGAACACATGTATAACTCGAAATAAAATTTACAATAAATCGCATGAAAAGAGTTGTAGGATCTCAGAATAATACAACTATTCACGATTAATGGTCACAACATAGAGCATATTGTGAAAAATTCTGTTATGGATTCACTTATAACATGAATATCACTCGAGATCTTTCATGTAGCTCATAGAAATGTTATCTCATTTAAGAATATTCTGTTTTAATGGGAGTTTGTATCATGTATTGCTCTATGTTGAAATCATGCATTGTTAGGCGGATCTGTGTAAGCTTATACGAGCTGATAGCAGTTTCTTTCCCGCAGAAAGGAGGCGGGCTGGCAGACTTCGCTACAGCAAAAGTGAATCTGACTGTTGCAAGGCCATCGGAAGTGTCTGCTGCTGAAGGTGCAGGCTTACCCGTTGCCGGTCTCACAGCTCTTAAAGCTCTCACCGAAGCTGCAGGTGTCAAGCTTGATGGAACTGGTAAACCGGCCAACGTCCTAGTCACCGCAGCCTCTGGTGGCGTCGGTCAGTATGCTGTCCAGTTGGCCAAACTCGGTAACACCCATGTAACAGCCACCTGCGGAGCACGCAACCTGGAACTTGTCAAGAACTTAGGGGCTGATGAAGTCATTGACTACAAGAGCCCCGATGGATCCGCCCTAAAAAGTCCCTCGGGCAAGAAGTATGATGCTGTCATCCACTGCGCAACCGGAATTCCTTGGTCCACATTCGAGCCAAATCTAAGCGAGTATGGTAAGGTCATAGACATCACTCCCGGCCCGAGTTCTATGCTGACATTTGCTCTCAAGAAGCTCACATTCTCAAAGAAGCAGCTTCTGCCGCTACTCTTAAATCCAGACAAGGAGAAGTTGGAATACCTTGTAAGATTGGTTAAGGAAGGGAAACTGAAGACCGTTATTGACTCGAAACATCCGTTGAGCAAGGCTGAGGATGCTTGGGCCAAGAGCATCAGCGGCCACGCCACCGGCAAGATCATAATCGAGCCATGACCGGAGTAATAAGTAATGCCTGTTGGAGTTCTTCGGAGGGCTTGGTGTTGAGCCGGTTGATCAGGTTGTAATATGCTGTGTCATGTACTCAATTAACAACATGTTTTATTACCTAGTTGGGATGTGCTCTACGCAGATGGAGCTGTATCATGCGTACGTGTCAATCACTGATTGGTCCGTGACGGAAGTTGTTCATGGGCGCGTCACTTTATCTGGCTTTCTAAGCTCTCGTTTGGTCCCGAACGAGGATTCGAGAAAGAGGGACGAGCTTCGACTTGTAGAGTCGGAAAGTCGGTGATTCGCGGTTCGAATCTCGGATTCGGAAATGGGGAAGAGTCGCGTTCCGGATTGGCTCAACAGTTCGCTGTGGTCCTCCGCTGCATCACACGACGACGATCGCCCTAGACGCCACTCGCCCAAATACACTCCTACACCGATCGATTCAGAGGCGTCAATCGACCCGCCGATACCGGAGCCTACGCCACCAGGGGTTTTAGAAGAGGCACCGTTAAGAGAGGAAGAGACTGAGGAGTGTCGGAGTAAGGAGGATGAGATGAGGATCCCGTCCGCCGAGGAGCTTGCTCGGCAGTCGCAGCTGATCTCTGAGGTTAGCTTGGATTTCATTGTTTGGAATATATTGTATTTATGTCTATTTTGAAGATGTATGTGATCAATGTGTGTATCAAATTGATGGTGTGTGCCTTGCAGCTGTTGAAGAAGGTGATCAATATGAAAGAATTGAGGAGGCTTGCAGCCCAGGGTTTAACAGATGGTGCTGGGATTCGATCTACTGCGTGGAAGGTTTGCTTTTCTTGTTTTTGTGAATGGTTCAAAACATGTTTGCAATGAACAGACTAGAGGCAGAATTATGTTTTGATGAACATGTTCCCTAAAAGTGCAAAGACCATACACCCGCTAGATTTAACATAGCATATTCATCATTTTGTGGCAGCTTTTATTGGGATATTTGCCATGTGATCGCGCAATGTGGTCATCTGATTTATCTAAGAAGAGGTCTCAGTACAAGCATTTCAAAGATGAGCTTTTAAAGAATCCTGTAAGTGACTAACATTTCATTGCCACAGTAAAGTATGATCTCTTTGAGCTTTCGTTTTATGAAACTTTGATATACCTTTTGAATATGGGTCAAAATCTTGCACCTCTAAATCCCTTTTGTGGTTAGATAGTCAGAAATTGCACGACAGATGGAGAAATCTTCCTTTTTGGACAGCGAGGGATCTAATTGTGAAAGCACTGGATCACTCTCAAGATCACATATAACTCACGGTGAACATCCGCTGAGCCTTGGGAAGAGTAGTCTGTGGAATCAGTTCTTTCAGGTGCAGTAATAGTGTGCATTCTAGCTAATATAACATTTTTGCAAAATTTTATGAAAATGTTGTAATAAAATACCTATCTACGTGTCTAGTCTTGACTAAGTATCTGTCTTTCCGGAGATATGTTTATGGATGGCTAGTGGTTTTGAAAGGATTCTTATATATATCGTGTATTTCACATCGCTATATTTAGCCAATGCTTTATTTCTGCTTCTGGGATCGCTGATAGCTATCCTGTATCTTAAATATTTGAATAAAAAATGCCTCAAGTTGTTAGTTAGTTCCTCACTCATTCAAACCTTATTTTGAAATTAAAATTTTCGTTAACCAATACATTTACAGGCACACACAAATTTCTAGTATATGTGTTTGGTTATGATGCATAGTGTAATTTGGATCCCCAAAGTATTTATTTGTGATTCTAGGTCAACTTTTAGGTACACAGTAAGGTTACATAAATGATGCCATAACAGTATAGGTGTTTAGATTTTACCTTATATATTATTAATACCTGGGTAATGAAATGTATGTCCTGAGTGCTGTGATGATCCGAAACATAAATATACAGTCATTATAACTGTAATAGAACTACTAGGAGTTTTTTCCGGGTATCTGAAGTACGGGTACTTGTGCAGCATACATGCATGATGTATGACTGAATTTTGTGCATTCAGGACACTGAAATCATTGAGCAGATCGATCGAGATGTCAAACGTACTCATCCAGATATGGAATTTTTCTCAGGGGAAACAACATCTGCAAGAAACAATCAGGTATGTAATTCTCATTCACTTGGTATTTGATGTGGGCATGAGCTGTTCACTGATCTAAGTGCAATTTTATAGGAGGCTTTACGGCGCATATTGATTATTTTTGCGAAGTTGAATCCAGGAATAAAATATGTGCAAGGGATGAATGAAATTTTGGCACCAATATACCACGTCTTCAAAAATGATCCTGATGAAGAGTTTTCGGTAAAAATATTTCTTAAGAGTGCTATGTATCATTGTTTACTGAAAAAAAAGAATTGTCCATGTTTCAGTTAAATCTGATCAATAAACTCCATATTTTCTTTCCTTTGTACGCCATAATCATTTGTTTCCTTTGCTATATGCCCATTATGGTGTGCATCCTATTGCCTGATGTTTATCTTTTTTTCCTCATTATGGTGAAGGCATTTGCTGAAGCGGACACATTTTTCTGTTTTGCTGAGTTATTGAGCGGTTTTCGCGACAATTTCTGTCAGCAACTTGATAACAGTGTTGTGGGGATTCGTTCTACAATTGCTAAACTGTCACAGTTTTTAAAGGAGCATGATGAAGAGCTTTGGCGTCATCTTGAAATTACGTCCAAAGTAAGCAAAATATAACATCACCTCTCATTGAGACACTTGTCCTAATATGATGCTTGTTTAGGAAGTCCTTTCTCTTCTTCTCAAACATGACCGTCTCTATTGTGTCCTCAAGTACTGTTGAGTACCATAGCTTGGGATTCTTTTTGGTAAAAACATTTATGTGGACCTTTCATGCTTTAATTGATTCTTATGGCAGGATCAAATTTTAGACATTTGTCTCGGCTATCATTTATTAGTTTTTTTTTAAATTTAATTCTGGATGATATATGCGTATATGACTGCCTTGTTCTTCAATTTGCAGGTCAACCCGCAATTTTATGCATTTAGATGGATAACTCTCCTTTTAACTCAGGAATTTAGCTTTGAAGACAGTCTCCGCATTTGGGACACACTTCTAAGTGACCTTGAAGGACCCCAGGCATGTATCTAATTGACCTGATGTACTGTTGTTTTATCTCTAAATTTTTTCTTTTCAGTTTTTATGAAGCAGATTCTGAATCAAAAGGAAATAAAATAGGCTCAGTTTTGCTCTAATTGGAATCGGAAAACATTAAATCCTTGAACGCGTCTTAATAAGGCCTTCTTACAGTTACAGTGAGCCATGCTGCATGTCCAAAATCCGTGAGAGAAGAAATTGAGATTCTTCATCTTCGCTGCGGATTGTTTTATTCTATTGAGCATGTGCTAGTAAATAAAGCTGTCAGTGTTATTTTCATTCATAGTTCCATCACACTCGGTATAAGATAAGTGGCCATGATTATTCGTTATGATGCATGACTGCTATCTGATACTTTAAACAAATAGTCAATCAGATGTTGCTAACTGGACAACGTGCGTCTTTCAACATTACCAGTCTTTCACGTGATTATAAATGCATCTGGAGATGTTGACACACTGCCTTGTTGGTATCGTTACTATTGCAGGAAACTCTGCTTCGCATTTGCTGTGCAATGCTTATTCTTGTTAGAAGACGACTTCTTGCTGGTGATTTCACATCCAATCTGAAACTGCTCCAACACTACCCTTCATCAAACATCAGCCATATGCTATATGTAGCCAACAAGCTGCGCACTCATCCTTCATCATGAATCCCTTTGATCCATACACTTCTCCGTATTAGCCGAGATCGAGTACTGGCTGTACATGTTCTAGATACTATGCAGATTACAAATTCCTTGTTACATGTTTTTGTTTTGTTCATTAGGCACTCGTACATTTGCCATTTACATATTTGAATTAGTTATAAAGTCCAGGTGTGTAAGTTGTTTTATAATGTTTGTTGAGAATGCTGGGAACAGAATGAAACTCATGCACTATGGAGGCTTTTTATAATAGTTGTTTTAAGTAATATAAGATAAATCAATGATGTTTTGGAGTTATTGGGTTCTATTTTTGATTTATTATAAAGAACATCTGGTATTCTTTTATACTTATAAAGTGCTTATAACAGTACATATCAGTAAATCCTTTCGCATGTCATTTATCTTAAATTATACGTGACTTGTGAAGACACTAAAAATCAGCAACATGATTGTAGTTCAACCTAGTTATTTCATAGTAACATATGAGCCCTGAGTTGTTGGTATGTGGTGGTATTTGAATGGAATGAATGCATGCAAGGTGGTATTAGTCTCATCTCTCTACTCTACTCTACTCTAGGGCTATGTTGAGAATTTTGCCAGATGATCAAATCTAAAATGAGGTTTTCCTAAACCCTAACTATGATCACATCAAACTCATTCCAGTCTGAGGCCTAGAAATTGGAGATTATATACTAAAGAAACAAGCCATCTGCAGATTTCACCACTTACAACATTTTTTGCATTTAGATTAGATAAATATAAAGGAGTTGTTGCAGTTGTTTTGGTCAGTGTTGCTCGACTTTTAGTGCCCACTAAACCACCAGAATTATTCATGTCCTGGAAGCTGATCGAAATAAAGAAGCATATCTCCTGAACAGAACATGCCTTGGAGTACAATGAACTTGCCCTCAGATAACACCTAAGCTAAGCTTATATGTAAGCGTGCTTATAACTCGCCCACACTAACATATGCATCATTAGTTTGTTTAATCTAACCCTAGATGACTTCATCGACACGTGTCAGTGCTCCATTCGTTATGCTCTTGACAGCTCCTTTTGATCTGTTCTTTATCCCACCTAATATTGAGCTTTTATCTATTCACATGATGTTTTTCCAACTGATTAAACTAACTTGGAAACAATGATAACCTTAACAATTTTGATCATTACGTTGATGAGGGTTTATAATTTAGCTTACTTTTGGTTGCGGTGGAAGACATGAGAGGATAACAACTTAGTTTTCACAGAAGATAACATTGTATAACAAATTTTGAATAAGTTAATGTTGGTGTCATCTTCTTCGATTCCTCTTTTCTCAACTTTGCTGCTTGTTTACGTATATTAATACCTTTCTTTACAAAACCCTAGCTGCTTAAACTACCTATGCATTTGTTTGCTAGCTTCTCGAAGTTCATATTTTATTTAGCTAGGGTTTCACCAACCCTAATTGTGAAGCTTTCAATGAGCTAGGTTTTCTAATTCACATATAATTCAATACGAGATTGTCAAAAAACTGGTACATATATACTTTGTAGCATAAACTAAATATAATAATTCCTTAAAAGGAATCCGTCCGCCAGGTAAAACAATTTAGATGAAAGAATGAGGATGATGTGGTGAACTGATATAAGATTGCTTGAGATAGATTATTTTCATATTTTTGTAGCCCAACAAATGGAGCTAGTAGAAAAAGACCTAATGAAAGTGATGCATACTATATATATATGTGTGTGTAGAAACAAAAGAAAAGAATCTAATGAATTGATTCCCACTTCTTCTTTCCCATCATCATTTTACATTATCAAACCCTACTCTCACTTTTTGGATTTTTCTTGTCTTAACTTTGATTCATATAAAATGGGCAACACAGAAGGGTTTAAACTAGGACCTAGGTGAATGAACCTTGCCCTCAACTCATCTAAAAACCTAGAGAGAGAGAGAGAGAGAGGTATACAAGAAAGAGATTGCCATGTTAATGTATAGTGCAACTTCCATAAAAGAATGTTGAGATAATATGTTGATCAAGCTAGCTAGCCAGAGAATATAGTGGTTGTATTTGCACAAGGTGATGATCAACCATCATCAAAAGCTACAGAGCATGCTGCTCTTTATCCCCAGCTGTGGCATGCAGATGAGTGCATAAAATCGGATGACGTCATCAAACTTCAACCAAATGGACGACACACTGCACTCGTTCAGTTGTGAAACACAAGATTCTCACAAGTTGGGTTAAGAAAAGCTCAACATATGTCAATCTTGATTTCTATAAAAAGGGGCGAAATGAGCATCTTTAAAAATATAAGAATGAATTCCTATCATTCAATCCAGCACAACTGTCTCTTTTGGCTTTGAGCTCTCATTTGTAACTGTCTCTTTTTGAATTATAAGAATGAATATATCATCCATCACAATGGTGCACTTAATATCAAAATGTGAATAAAAATTACCAAAGCGGATCGCATTCAATTGGTTACGAATTGGTTCTTCTTAGGTTAGCAAAATTGAGATTTTCAACGCAACTCTCTCTCTCTCTCTCTCTCTCTCTCTCTCTCTCTCTCTCTCTCTCTCTCTCTCTCTCTCTCTCTATATATATATATATATATATATATATATATATTGAGAAAAGTGGAGGTTATGCAATGTAAATATTAAATAGAGGTTGGACCCGATCTAGGTTAAGGTTAGTTTTCAATGTTGTCATTGTTGATGACCAAATAATTGCTACTTAAGAATGCAAGTTTATACTAAGTTTTACCAAATAAATGAGTTGACATTTCAGTCTTAACCCTTTGATTATCACATAACACAATATTGTAGTCTTCTGTTGCTCATTCAAATCCAGCAGACATCTTAATCTTGATGCTTCTGACTGGTGAGATTAAAAGCCCTAAATGGGGCATTATTAAAACCCTAAATGACAGACATCTTGATCTTTGAGCTCAGGCTCTTAACATGCAGCATGTGCTTTGATCAGAAGTAGAATTGTATAGTAATGAACAGAATTAATAAAGTGAATCCAGCAATGGATGGACTATTACATTGTTATAACTTGTAACTAACTGGAAACTGACAACACCTGTAAACCTAAGATGTTTTATAATCCTTAATTGTTCAAACTTGGAGGTCAGCAAAACATGGTGGACCCCCATAATTAAGCTGCTTTTCATCCCTTCCTCTTCTGATGTGTCTGTCTCCAAGCTCATCCCAAGAGACATGTTTAGAGTTGTTAAGCCACTAAATTAGGTCTTAACCTAATTGCTTCTCATTAACTTTAAGTCCCAGATTTGAAAAAAGACAACCATGCATGATTTCATCACAACTCCTAGTTTTATTCATTAAGAAACCCTAACCCTAACCCATTTCCAACTCCTCCTAATCATGGAGCTCTCAAGATATCATAATTAACTAGCTAATAGAAACTATTCCTTGGCTGTTGTGGACGGTAATATATCCTCAGCTCACAAAAACTTACTCAAAAGGGCAAACCTTAAACGCTGTGTTTTCCTGTTCTAGACATTGTGTTAAAGCTGATATTGAGCCCTAGCTATGTTGAGATTAGTTACTAAAGTTGGGAAACAAAGGCTGCTCATAGGCATGTGGGTGCTTGAGAGATCCACATGTTGTTGGTTCTTGATTAATAAACTAACAGTGAAATTAGCAGCAACAGCTATCTGTATGCAAAAAGTTGTGATTCATGAAAATGGCAGAATGTGCATACATTCATTTGGTCATTCACTTTAGGGTAAATATTTGTTCATAAGTACAAAAAGTTAGCCCTAATTAGACAAGCAAGAGACATTTATATCTTAGCTGTCTTCGATTCCATTACTCACTAAATCTATAACGTTATAAGAGAATGGCAAGCACGAATTATTCGATCCGTCCCCGTGAAATCAGCTTCTAGTAGCAAAAGAACGTCAAACAACTCAGTGGTAACGTAATTTTAAAATTTTCTTCAAATAAACTAAACTACGTCGTTTTAATATCAATGTATTTGACTTAATGTGTCTGATCTGAATCTATTGTCGTAGGGCTCTGGGGGGTTTGGTGTAGAATAGAAAAAAAAATGGTATCATTTTATGTTCGGTGACGTAGTTTTTAATTTTTAAAATTGTAAACTACGTCGTTTTGATATTATTATATTTGACTTGATTGTGTCGAATGAGTAGGGCTTTACCGGTCTTTTCAAGAATTAACAAGGGCTAAAGACTTGGAGACTTATTCAAAGATTTTAGTCAGATACAATGTATAGTATATATAAGCATTTACATACTTCAACATTCCAATCACTCCATTTCCATCCTTTAAATTTTCCTTTGTTTTTCACAGCTTATTGAGAGAGAGCATGGAGCAACATGAGTACGGTAAGATGAAGGAGGGCTGCCATAATTTGGAGCAGTTGCAGTTTTATGTGCATGACATACTTAAAGGATCCAAGCTTTGTAGGGATTCTTCTTTCCCTGATGATCACTGGCTGGTTTCGAGCTCCGATGACTCGAGTTCATCGGTCGATCAGGAGAGCTCCCTGACCAGCATATCAAGAAGATATGGAGGTCAGCTGGAACAAATCGACATGAAACATCCAACACTGTTTAGTACTCTTGATCTGCCAAGGAGTTTCTTGGAGTCATTTCCTGACTTAGCCGAAAATCAAGTCCATGGGAGATATTTTTCACCTGCAAATTCCCCAAATTTCAATCCTTTCATGCAGAACCAGGCCAGGTTGAGTCCAGCTGAATCTGACTTGGTTGAAAATAGGCTGAACAGCAGCATGATGTCAGGAGCCTCAACAAGCTCATTTTTTTCGGTCTGGCCGCAGGTTGGCCAATCTGAGGCTCAGTCAAGCACCGAGTGGCTCAACATCAGCCAGGCCCAGAGGCATCAGTCAAGTGGTTACTGGCTCAGTGCCAGGAAGACTCAGCCCATGAAATACTCTACAGGGAAGATGCAGCAGAAGCCAAGCACTTCACCTAGGCAAAACCAAGGCAAGGCTTACAGAGGAGTTAGGCAGAGGCATTGGGGGAAATGGGTTGCAGAGATCAGGTTGCCAAGAAACAGGACAAGGGTCTGGCTAGGGACATTCGACACGGCCGAGGATGCAGCCATGGCTTATGACACTGCAGCCTACATATTAAGAGGAGACTATGCACAACTAAACTTCCCAGATCAAAAGCATCAGCTACACTCAAATTCTCTATGTGGGTCTACCAAAGCCCTCCTGGAAGCCAAGTTACAAGCCATTGCATCACAACCTCAGAAACAGAAAACAGCGGCCGGTCCGGTGCCATTGCAGTCCTCAGAGCCATCCCAAAACCCATCTATAAACAGCTCCTTGGATGATCTGAAGCTCAAGCTTCTGACAGAGGTGCCTGTGAAAAGGGAATTGATAGAGATGGATGGCAAGTTCAGTAGAAGCTATGATGAGGATGTGCTGGGAGACATGGAGTGTGGTGGTGGCATTCAGCTTAGCAGAATTCCATCTTTGGACATGGACATGATATGGGATGCTATTCTGGTTTCTGAATCATGAGTTTGAGTTTTGACAGCCATGTGCTTATGTTTTGAATTAGGTTCCATTGACACTGAAAAACTTTCTAGATCTTGTTGATCAGACATGGATTGAAAATCAATCAAATTTGTTTTTTTCATTTTTGATAATCATTCAAAAGTCAAAACTAATGACACTGAGATGTTTTCTGTTGTAATTTACAAGTGGTGGATCTACAACTGATCTCAACACTGAAAGGTATATATATATACAAGTTTTGCACCATAGGCTACAGAATTCACTCTTGCCGACAAAAGGTCGATGCACCTAGATTGAAGAATCTTCCACGGGCAAGAAGGGCTAAATACAGATTACAGGCAGATTTCAGTCGAGCAATGACATCTTTTTTAAAAAAAAGTCTCCTTCACATGGCCACCGGATGCAGTTGGTGAAGCTTTTTTTTGAAGAAACTTGATTTTCAGTAGATTCTAGGAATGTGATATTAAGAGGGTTGCGTGGAAGGTTGATGAGAGACAGATCTGGATCTGATACATGAGTCATTTACTGCCCTCTGAGCTCCTTTGTAAAGGAAACTGAATAGCAGCAAGTGATTTAGGCCTTGTGTGCTATGAGATGTTGTTAAGGCCTGAAGATACACTTCGGCATCGCCTTTTCTTTGTCTCGACCTGGGTGAAAAAAAAATCAAAATAAGTGTCGCATAAAGTGAACCAGGAAAGTATGCCACACAACTTTTCATGCTAGTAGAAGGATACCGATCAAGGTAGCGAACATGGAGCTACATGAATGAAGTCTATGGACCGCGTGTGTAAACGGAACAAGTTACCCATTATCTAATTTATCAGGGGCTAGTGACGTGGGATATATGATAGTTCGCTGTTTGAGCGGGCAGAAATGAGGCTCGATTCACATTGCAAGAAGGAAATCATTACAGCTAACGAATCTTACTAGTAGAACTGAACCGATTAATGATCAAGAAAATACTCCTTATTTCACAAACAGTTGTAGTGTACCTTCGATGAATGCACTGGGACAGAAGCTTGTCGCACAGATCTTTCAGGAGCTCTTATATGCCGGATCTCTCTAAGCTGGTTCGCTATATCTTCCAAAAGTTGAAGCTGGACCTTTACCCCTTCACTATGTTCTATAGAGAAGTTCAGTGTCCCTCTTCCTTCTTGTACGATCCTTAGCTTCTCTCTTAGCAACTCAACTTCATTCTCAATCTTTAACCTTTCAAAATCAACCGCTGACAAGGAACTTCCCTCCTCCTTACCAAACAATTTGACTTTAGAGACAACCATTGGCGGCGACCGCGAAGGAATATCTGAATGCCTTCTCATACTTTCAAAGTGACTATCCAACCTACTAGTAGAAGAACAATCATTAGAATTTTCATTACTCTGGACACCAAAATCTCCCTCTGACACGTCATTTTGGCTTGAATTTTTCAAGATAGACTTCTCTGATATCAGTTCGGCAGAGCTTAACTCATGACCGACGACATGGACATCAACAACAGGGGTGTCCATGTCATGTTTCGAGCTATCTGCCTCTGCGCCGCTTCCATCTTCACCACTCTCTTGTTTTTCAATTTTTTGTCCATTGCGCTGACTTTCAAAAAGCTCATTTGGGGACTCCATGTTAACAGATACCAGTTTATCCTGGATTGTTTCACAGTCATGAAGGGTGTTTACCCCTTCATCATCGATGTCAATATCGCTGGATGTATCATTTCGGAATTCAACGGTCATATCCTCAGAGTTTGGCATCTTGCTGGTTGTCTTTTCATTTTCCTTATTTCTAATTGATTCAGAAATTTCATGCAGCATTATTAAAGGATCCTCGTCACAATCTAGAGACAAACTCTCCTTTAGTCCATACTCTTCTTGCATTTCAGGCATGCCTTTCCCCGACTGCTCACCTCTAAGAATAATTTGCTTATAATTTTCTACTTCCTTCTCCAAAACATATGTTTCTCTTTCTCTCCTTAATAAGATTTCTTGTAGAATGTTCATTTCCTCAGCATCATAAGCAGATTTTTCTTCAATCATTCTTTGATATTGACGAGCTTGCATTTCAATCGACGCCTTCTCCTCTTGTAAACGCAAAATCATGCCCATGGCCTCATCTGCGGCAGTAGCAGCAGCATTTCTCTCTTTCTCAAGCTCCAGATATAAAGCAGAACGAGCATCCTGCTCTTCCTTCAGTGCTTGTTCCAATGCTTTTACATCAATGTCCTCTTCACCTGTAAATTTTCCCTCTTTTTTATCGCTTCCCCCAAACTCATCAAAAACAGACCCATCCTCGATATCGATTCCATAATTCCTGACAGCAAGATCCAAACCAATGGTATGTGTAACTTCATCACGGCAATCATTTTCCATAAGATTCTTATCTTCGTCTAAACTTGAACCTGCAAAAGCCCACAAAAGTCTTAAATTTCGGGTCTACATTTAGCATATGCACATGTGCTCAGATCTACAGGACCGGATGCATGTTTCCGATTAAGTTTAACTTAACACTGCTCATTAGTCGCATTTAATGATGCTGACAAATTTACTCGGTAGGAGACGTGCATGAATCGAAACCCTATATGAGAATCTATTTGGTGAAATTTTACATAGCTATCGTTAGCTTGAAATCCATCTATGGAATTAGTGCCTAGCAACTATCTGGTATCAAGCTGCATTCGGCTTTTTTGTACTGCTATTTTGTTATATTTCACTCTTTGATTGTCAATTCAAATGGTAATGAGAATGAATTCCGATTCATGGCTGAAATCTAACACTGAATAGTCGCAAATCACTGAGAAACCTAGTACAAAAGACAACTGAGCATGAAATAGGTACTAACAAAGAAGCGCTGCACTTACCTTCATTGATCTCTGTAATATGGCGCACCACATTTTCAACATTTATCTCCTTGTTAAAGGTAAAAGAGGACTTGAGAGTTCCTTGGAGATCATGTACGCAAGGGTCGTAAGAGGTCGCTGATGACATCATGTCATTATCACTAGCAACTTTACGCCTTCGTCTAAGGCCTGATTTAGGCCTCTGATATGCAATCCCCTTCCTTTTGAGATCGAACCTCGCCGCCCTTGGCGATGCTACAACTTTTGGAACCAACTCCCAGCCTGTCGAATCCTGTGGCTTTCTTGCATCCGAAACTGAACTACACGAAGCCTCACCTTCCAATTCCAAAGGCCTATCATCGAAAGAGATGCACCTATTGATCTTTACCTGGCAATTTTGCTCCACCCCACATATTAAATTGAAAGGGAACTTGCTCTTCACGGATGAATGAACAGACGAAATACGTTCTGCAGGGTACTCCACTAGAGACCTCTGCACACAATACACCTCATTTGGGTTCCCAAACAGTCCATTGCACGGACAAGGCAAATTCAATCCAAACAATCCCAGGAATTTGGAAGCGAAATAGGCAACCGTAGATCCACAAAGCAACACATAAGCTATTGAAAGATCCAGAAATGCCCCAACTAGCTTACTAAACGTCCATGTTCTTATCACTCTACACGCCATCTGCCCCGAAAATAAGTTCCTAATCTTTCGATGATCCCAATGCAATCCAGTCCCCAATTCAACGCACAGAAAATTTAACACAATACACCGACCAATCACCCGGAACAAGCTGCAACCAACACAACCTGAAAAAATAAGTTCTTAACCCATAGACCTATCAGCAACTTCAACAAATCAACATACGGCAGAAAAAACACAACTTTCATCCACCAAACATCTACTGATACTAACATCTCAGAGAGATCACTTTGTAGAGCTAATCAGCTCAAAATACACAAAATTTCAAATCATTTACCTCGTAACCAGTTTCCGGAATCTTCTTGAAAATTCAAACTGAAAAAAAAAAATGAATGAAATTGATATGGAAGACGATGAAGCTGCCTTACCTAATCAATCTCGCCAGCCAACCGTATAGAGTTATTGAAACTTGAAAGCTCTCGCAGTTCGGAAGCCGAGGATAAAAGCCCTAAATTTTTATTTCTTGAATCTTCAATCAATGTTTGAAAAGGTTGAGAGATGAATGAGCACAGCACAATGCTGTTGTTCCCTTCTTTCCAGCTCCGACGTCGTCGTTTTCTCGTGGAGACACCTTCAGTCGAAGACCATCTTACGCGCTGGGTTGAAGTGCTGAAACCGGTCAGAGCGAGATAGGCGTGGGTCATGGGTCAGGCCAGATCCAAATCTGAATGTGATTGAAACGTCGCCGTTTGTACATTCTTTACCTTTTAAATCATATTCGGCACCATAAATCTAAAGATTTAAATATAGTTTTACAAAAATAAATAATTTTCATAATGGTTCCTTAAAAAAATATGTTTAGACATATTTAATTATAAGAATGAATATATTTTATACATTATAGTAGATTCGATTGACATTGATTCTTTAGGTCTACGCTTAAATACAATTATTACGGTAAAAATAATATTAGCTGACGTATGGGAAGTTTTACTCTTTGAATTAATTTCTTACAATGCATCACGATCGATTTCAAGTAACAAAGATGTGAAAAATTAATAATCAATTAAATATGTGTTCCAAAGTGATTGGAAAGTAATGTGTAAGTGGAAAATAAATTAAATTTTTATCTCTTAATTTCCAAAGTGTGGAAGAAAAACAAAATATAAGTCCAATTTTGATTAGATTGGCAGATTACAGATCAAGAAAAGGCAACAATAACATTGTGAAAGATAACAACAAAAGCTACAATGTAAACTGAGAATAAATGTTGAGCTCTCAAAACTAAATTGAATTGGACTGAACCTAAATAAGAAAATAGAATTTAAAAACTTGAAGATTTATTGTAAGTAATTAATTAAAGTAGTAGCTAACTTTTAAATAAAAATTCAAATATTTCACTTTTAATTTAAACTTCAAAGAAGTGTTGAGCAGAGTTGAACCGGTGAAAGTTTAAATTAAATGAAATAGACCATTAAAGTCAAGGATAAGAAACAAAGTGGGTAGATTGATTTGAAGTGTATCTTCTCTCATGTTCCCAAAATATATATTCATTCTTTTAATTTAATATGAACAATTACAAATAAGCATTCAAAAAAAAAAAGGAAATGACTAGTCGGATAATCACGATTCGCGGCAGGAGCTAATTGTAATCATTTCTTAATAAAAATTCGTCTGTCAAAGCCTTCTGCGAGATAAAAAATAATATCTGCTTCAAAATGGAAAGTAGTGCTGGTGACTCCATACTCTTAGCCACAGCCCACCTCATCGCTATTGTACTGAAAATGAAATAATTGAGTAATGAAAATGGTACTTGCTCCCTCCCTCCTTGGCACTTTGGTATAACAAGGGATGCGGATTTCATTATTGTGTTGTTAAGAATCATTGTCAATGGGTGTTATTATGGGGTTAAAGCTATGGGCCACACTCATTTTCAACCCTTCATTGCTAGTAAATTTATTCAAACACCTTTTTATGAAAGACTTGATTACTTACCAAATTATAAGTTCTAATCTTTGTAATAAATAGTCATATCAGTCTATATTTTTTGATAAAATAATTGTAATTTTTTGTATTATTTATGAATTTAAATTAGTAATAACGATCCAAAAAATATTGGTCCAACCTGACTCGGCTGGACTTGAGAAAGCAGAGTTGATAGAGGATTCTAAGACCGGAATTTTTTATTATGCCTGACCCGATCCAACCCAACCAATTGATGCTGAGAGTGGGCTCAGACCTTACGAAGCCTGACCCGAGCCGAGCCGAGCCATAATCAATTAAAGGTTTAGATGGCTGGATCAATAAAGTTTTAGGAATGTTGGATAGGAATTTGATACCTGCCAGCTCAAACCCTGCAAATATTGTTGTAGAAGAACTCAAATCTATCAGGTAGACTTGCTGGGCTTGTTCAAAACCAGACCACCATCCATGATTTTGGTAGATGTTAGACAAGTAGCTTTTAAGGGCATATGCATCGGTTGAGAGATCTATTCACAGGAGAGGACGTTCTATCTCAATTTGAAAATGTTCTTTCCACTGTCAAATGCACCGATTGAGAGGAAGAACGATCTGGAGGGGGAAGAACAATCTCCAAGTCGATCTCCCCGAGCAAGCAGAGGAGATCGATCGCGCGAGGAGAGAGAAGTTGCAGAGGAGAGAGGAATACACGTGCTTTGCACGTGATTGGCAATCCAACGCCCAGATTTTACAACGGGAGAAAGATCTGAGCCGTTGGATCAGATCCAAATTTGATCTAACGGTTCAGATTGATTTCAAACGAAATTTAATTCAAAAAATATTTAAAAAAATTGAAAAAAATCTGAAAAAAATAATTTTTTGATTATCTAAAAAACCTCTATAAATATATTACTCTTCTACATTAAAATTCACACAAAGTTTCAATACTTCACTCTTCTCTCATCTTTCAATCCACATATTTCATTTTTTCTCTCAAAATTTCAATATGTCGGGCAATTGGTCAATGTCCGAAGATGTGCAATTGTGCATTTCATTTTAACGTCAATCGATCCAATTACGAAATAGACAACGAACCGACAAGTTATGGGAAAAAGTTCACGCTGACTTTCAATCAAATTGGGTTATGCGTGACGATGAGGTAATTACTACGGATTCAAGATCTCAAACTGCCATTATTTCTCTATATGCTAAGTTGAAACCAAATTTATCTTATTGGGCATCATGCATTGCATATGCAAGAAGAAATCCGGAATCAGGCGGCAATGCTCAAGATGAGGTAAATTATTTAAGTAGCATATTCAACATAATTATTGTTAATTAAAATTTCATTAAATCTAATTTAGTTTTTCGTTGAATAGATAGGTATGAAAAGCTAAAAAAAAAAGATATTCGTACATTTTGAATGTTGGGAACAAGTTAAGTCACATCCAACATTTGCACCTACGTAAACAATTCCACCACCCACTTATGGAGCTGGTGCACCATTGCGAGCAACTCCACCATCGACGTATAACCATGATGGCAGACCGGTTATGGAAGAAGTCCATGAAGAATCGATATTTTCTACACCCGAAAGTAATCATATGACTCCATCTAGTCCGGTGAGACCATCAAAAGTGAAGGCGGCGAAAGAAGCAAAGAGAAAGGGTAAGAAAATCGCAACTTCAACTAATAATTATAGTGACGCTTTATATGCCATTGCCGAAAATCAGAAAAAAGTATTGGCTATCCAACAAATGCAAGTGGAGCTTGCTCAAAAACAAATAAAGCATACTCACCGGATGCAAGAAAAGACTGAAGAATCAAGGATTATGGAAATGAACACATAAATGATGACCCCAGAATCCAAGAAATATTTCTCAAAGAGAAAGGCTAGTATTATGCGACGTTATGAGGAAGAGGTGTCAATAACCAATGAAAACAATTCGTACTTTTCAGATTATTATCGTCCTCAACATGATGATTAGATTATGAACTTTATTGGATATTTATTTTAATGTAATGTCATTTTAATTTCAATTCGACGTTCAAATAACTTAAGTTCTCCTTAATTGATGTACTTAAATTGTTTGACATTTAACACCTGATTTACAATTAACAAAATTCATCAATGTTTTTAAAAAAATTAATTTATCAAAATGAAAAACTATTAAAAAATGTGAATAATAATAGAAATAGCTCCTCTAGATAGATAGTTATGAGTGCATAAAATATATAGATTGTTATTACTGTTTGTTGAATAGTAACATGATTGCTTCTCGAGAAATTTCTCAACGAAATAGAACTTCCTCAACGAGTACGCATGCCCTAAGTGAACAAAACTGAATCAAAATTCATGGAAATTGGCCATTTTCATAAGCATGATTCAGAGAAACAAACTGAAGGAGATGAGATAAACTTTGTAAAAGATAGAATTGCAGGGTGATATACAGATGGATAAAGTCAGGCTCAGCCAGCCTAGCTTGAGCTTAGATAATACATAGTGAAAGCTAAGAGGAACTTAGTACACATCTGACAGCATAAATGTGACTCATCACTCATCCATTGTTAGGCATCCATCCATCCAACAGCCTGCATGTTTTCAAAGGGAAAAGATTCACCATTACCAAACATAGGTCTTGGTCTTTTCTTCATTGCCGCCATTTGGGCACTTAAACCAGCCGGAGAAGAAGGGCTTCCTGTTGATGTCAAGCAGCTGTCAATGGAGCAGTCACCAAGTCTAGCGGGGAAGTTGGGGACAGGCTTGGTATTGCTCTCATATGTAGCGCTGATGTCAGATAATAATGGCATCTTTAAATTGTCGAGTGGGGTCGGTTCCTGAGAGTCGTGGGAAACCTTGATGGCGAGATCAGAGAGCTCTTCCCTTGCAGCTTCGAGGCCAGCAGCAGCAACAGCTTGGTCGTTTAGAGCCTTGCAAGCTTTTTCAAGAATAGTTTGTAGATATTTTCCATGTGTTTCAATACGCAATTGGAGTCGCCGTTGGACCTATTTTCAGTATAGCAAAATAAAGTTATCACGGATCAGAAGCTGCTAAATAATGTCTCAATGATTCGTATGTGATACTGAGTTAAAATCCATAGTGTTAACTTACTTCTAGTTGCTCGTGCAGCTTTCTTTGAACTTCCATGTGTACTCGCAAGGCCTCGGTAACTTGGTAGCTACTGTTTAGAAGACAGATAGAGACATACATATCAGGAATCTCATTCTTTCAGAACATACTCTCTGCTGAGAAAATAAAAAACAATGCTTACTCATTTATCTCTTGTGCAATAACCCTAGATGACGGGGATGCTGATGAACCAGTGTCTTGGTTCTCTGCCATGCATGATGCTGCCAATCACAATTTCATTAAACAAAGAATTTCAAAATACGAGTATGAGTGTGGTTCATTCATATCTAGCATGCAAACTAGCTACTGGCTCCCACTTTGGCAACGAGCGAGGAGCCTAATTATATATTAAGTATACAACCATCCCACTCCCAAAGGATGTGAGACTCGAAAAGAAGCTCGAATAATTCAAGTTGCCTCATTTTACAACATAAAATCTGACCCAATGTTCCGCGGGAACTAGTACAAGGAAGACATATAAATTAAAATGAGGCTAGATGTGGAAACCTTAACTAAATAAGAGAAATTAGTCGTACTGAATTATGACCGAGTAGAAGCGATTCTTTTCATCTAGATTATATATTCATGACGCCAACTGTCTATAACAGTAATATATTTAAGGCCAGAACATGCTACCTTCCTTAGAGTTCTCAGTTGACTCCTTAACAGCTTGCTTGCCCAATCGATATTTCTGAAAAGACACCATTCGGTTAATCAATAACGCATATAAGTGTCAGATCAGTATACTAGACATAGATTCGATGGTAACAAATTTTTATAGACAAGAACACAACAATGCCCTTAAGCCCGCATTAATCACAACCTTAATGCGGGCTGAACCCTGAATGAAATAGTCACAAACACACTCCCTGAACCTCTTTTCTCCAGCAAAAAATCACTCATGTCCTAACTTTCAAGAAAACAAACCTGTAAATGCGACTTCAAATGATATAAAGTGAGGCCCTTAACCCCCATAGTTCTCATAATTGTCTTCGGAGTTGCCTCTGCAATGCATAAAACACCTGAATCATCAATCTACGCATAACAGCGACTCACTATACTAAAACCAACTCCATTTGCCATCAAATCTCTTCCTCAGCGCACCAAAGAGAATTTTCCATGGACAAGCATGTGACTAAAGAGGCAATGATACCAACTTGCAAGGCCATCAAAACATATATCCAACACAAGAATGAAGTTCCAATAATGGACAAAAACACATCATTCCATTACCTTAACCTCTATCTAATCTAAGCTCATAAAACATGCTTGGCAACAATCAATTGAGATTAACCAAGACAGAATTCATGTTTCTATCAGTGAAAATCTGAGAAGAAGCAAAAAAAAAAACCCTAGCCGAAATGTTGATACACAGTATGCAAATCACAGTAACCACCAAACTCAGTAGCAAAATGAGTTAAGGACTGACTGTCAGGGCCACCCAGCTGAGCCACAGCATCGACAAATCTGTCATGAAGCTCGGCCGTCCAGCGGAGCCTAGGTTTGGGATCGGAGGTCATGACCAAGCAGGCATCCCCAGGCAAATTGGTCCCATCCAGCGACGAAATCTGGTGATACTCCCCAGCTCCGTGAAGCGGCAGGGAGTGAATCGCAGAGTACATTCCCGTTTTCCGTGAACAAAAAAGCTTCAAACTTTACACAGCAGACTCAACCTGGAGCAAAAAGAGCTGTCAAGGGGCAAATGGGTTCCGAGTTTGAAGGGGTTGAAGATGGGTTTGGAGCAGGAGGGAGGAATGAGGGAGGGTTGTGATGGGGTTAGGGTGGAGATGGGAGAAGGAGAGAGAGAATGATGTGTTGTTGGTGGTGGTGGTGGTGTGTCTCTGTTATGGAGTCTGCAAATAGCCTCTACTGACTCAGAGAGGCCAACATCATTACCAGTTGGCATCTGTTTTTATATGTTTTCTCCCACTCATTTACATTTTCTTTCTCCCTCCCTCCCAGATCACTTCTCCATCTAATTTCCACAAGCTTAGGAAAGCACTTCACTGCTCATTTAAACACAAAAGCGTATGTATGCCAATGAAACTCCAAATAATTGTGAACTCAATTAAATGAATTAATTTTTCAACTCACACTACACACTTCTATCATACAAAACAATCACATGTGTCAACTTGTTGTATATATAATGCAAAATTTGAGACCTCAAACATACACATAAAGTTTCGAATTTGTCATTTCTTAGTTTATAAAATTTTGTATAACGGTCCATCCGACGAGTGCATATCAAACCGTTTTTATCAAAATATATAGATTTCTTGTCATTGAAATCAATTTTATTGATCCGTCAAGTTTTGTACAAAAAATCGCCTTTTTAAAAAATGATTTGAGCAAAACACACAAAAGCGATTTGTGCCGACAAATGCGAAGTAAATATAAAATAAAAAAAACTTAAAAAAAATGACATTTTGAATAAATTATGTGTATATTTAAGGTGTCAAATTAGAAAAATGATAGAGAGAGATGAAACATGTGATTGACAGAACACTGGCCTTTGTCTTTACATATGTTAGGCAGGAGAAGAGTACAAACTTGTCTTTTCTTTATTCGCACAATCATTATTATTAATAATATGTCAACTAGGGTTTACAATGAAATCAACCAGATAGCATGATTCATACTTTATGAATTAGGTAGGGTACAGTGATGATCAAAATTATATGTTAAGGACAATAAAAAGGTAGCTGCCCAAGCTCCGAGGGCTGATTATGTCAACCCTCTTACATCCCACTGTCAATTTCAATAAATAGATTTTGGGTCTCTAAGAAACCCTAAACATGAGTTTCAACAAGAACAGGCTAGAGACAACTGTTAAACTGAACCAAGTTGCCCCAGATCAATGGATGCTACCAAGTAGTCATGTTATCTTACATGTGATAATTTCAGAGGGTTGATTATGATGTAACAGTGTGGTTAAGTATGCAGATATGGTTCTGATTCCAGCAAAACATGCAAGTATTTCCCTAATTTGATCATACGCATTTTTTAACACTGAAGACAGTCCAGATTTTCATGCTGATACAAGTACTCCAGTATAAGTCCTGGAGTGTATAAACTCGACAAGGTAGAATAAATGGGACATGCACTCCTGAAATGACGGAGCTTTGGTGACTACCACAAATACAAGAAATGTTTGCTTATGCATTCTTCAGTAGGAGTATGCCATATGAACTACTCAAACCAACTTCCTTTAGTTGCAAAGTATGGCAGATGGATAGATATCAGAACTTTTAGGTCCAGATTGCAAAATATGATACCAGTTCATCAAAAGTTGAGGTGCGAAATGAATCTAAACAAGTTCAATAGTTTAAGACTGACAAGAGCCTGCTAGCTGAAAATGGCAAGTGCGAGGGGAGGAGAAAATGGACTCACTTATATTACAATGAAGACGTTCTCCAATTGGTTAATGCTCGATAGGGTCAGCTGAAACATCGAAACCTGGAGGTACGAACACGACGTCTCCCCACTGTGCAGAATTCTCCTGCAAATTAATCAACCCGTTGAGAGAGTGGGGCTATATTGATGTGTCATTACCTCGAATTACTTTGCAGAACAAAATTATAAAATAAATCAATTTGAATGGAATACTTTGCATATAGATACCCACCTTCATCTCTTTAATTATATCCTCAAGCACAGAAACCTGCAAATTTGGAGGATAAAAATCAGAATCTGCACACATTGATCAGTAGTAAAGAGAGCCTACGTAATTCATACTTGAATGTCTCCCTGCCTCAAAACAGGATTCACTCGGTTCTGCTGCTGAGAAGCTCTTGAAAGTGATTTTTCTAGGTCCTCCTGTGTTTTTAAAACATACCAAAATAGATTATAATGACAATTTGAGCAGCGACTTCCACTTGCATCAAGTTGGTTATTTATGACTAACCTTTCGGAAAAACATGGGACGGTATCTTTTGTCTTCACTTTTTAAGATTAAACTCTTTGACTAGAAGTAAGATTCAATAAAATAAATGTCAAAAAAAGTGTGACCACAATTTGTAAGAAGTAATTGAAACCAAAGTACGAGCAGAAGCAAAGGAAGGTGCAATGATTTGGAAACCTCTCCACTGCATATTCACTTAGCCAGAGTAACAAGATTTCTATAAAGAAAGCAAAATATTGATTGTACTAATTTGTCAAGTATAATGACATGGGCACTTGTAAAGAAAGCGTGATGTTAGTTAGAAAAAATATGAATTGTCAAAATCCAAAAATGAAAAGAGCAACACAAATGAAAAAAAAAACCAGCTAGAAAGAACATAACATGAAATTTACAACACAACAGCTACCAGATTGTATATAATCCAAATTCTATTATAGAGAATATCAGTGAAAAAATAAATAGAATAACATATTGGTCACAAGATTTGAACAGCAGGGGTATGAAGAAGAAAATAAGTTGCCAAAGGAGTTACTGAAATGCCACAATAATTTGATGTTGTTAAACTTTTCTGTTGAACAGAGCCAAATTGCATATCATATAACAAGTTAAAATAATGGGAGTGCAATTTGATGCACTAACATAACTATAGTCTATATCCATTAGAGAATCACTGTTCAAAACAATAAACATGTTAAATTGAGAAGGATACCTGAAACACTGGAACCCCACAGAACTCATTGCTAGATACTCCAGCTTTCTGCCTCTCCTGTGATCCACAAATATCTCAATAAATGTACATAAAGAATACACTATGTTTGTTATACTGTTTATTATATATATGAATAATCTTATATAACCAAATCAATTACAGCACTAAGGTGGTATTTGTATTGAAAGAGGAATTCACAAACTTTCACCGGTATCAAGAGTACACAAGCCCTCAATCGAGCAACCAATTATCTGTATAGCAAAACCCTGTTTTCACACCCTCTCAAGCAAAACCCTGTTTTCACACAAGCCGTCTTTAACAGGCGATTTTTTCACTTCCATTACTTAACTATGATAAGTTCTTTCTAATATCCCCACTCTTTCAAAAGTCGAACTAAATCCTTTCTCCAGGTCAGTAAAATTCTTTGAATGCGTATTATGTTATGAAACGGAAACACATAAGTCTAATGGTATCTTTTAATTTTCCATTAACCATTAGTCAAGTACTTTGCTGCAACACCAGTAATATAGCAACCTATCTTACCATAATACCACACACTTCATCCTTCCATCAAATCTAAACGTTTCAAAGTTTATCACCTAGAGGCTACATGCAGTCTACATACAAGTATACAACTGTTTAACTACAAGAAACCACTAACCTTCAGCGCATGCTTCACTTGACATGCTTCAGGAACCAACCTAAACGCCACTCCATCAAGCTTAAGCTGAAAAACCTGTCCCATAATCCAAAACCACAATAAATTTACACTCATTTACCAATAATTCCCAAAATATAAACACACAGCCAATAGAAACCCTAAAAGCACAAAATTCCAACCTGATTCAAAGCAACCGGCACAACTCTCGACCCGCGTCTCATCCCCGGACTCATGGCCTTCATTTGATTAAGCAGCGCCTCCGCGTCCTCCTCCCTAAAACAAAACAGCCCAATTGACTTCCTCGTCCTCAAACCAGAAACCAACACAAACTCCTCCTCCGCGTTCGTCAGCGCATACAGCAAAACTCCGGCCAGCCGCTCCGCAATCGCTTCCGTGCTCAAACCCCCCCTCTGTCCGCCGGAAACTTTCACTCCAGGCTCACTCTGGCTCATCCGCGCCCACATCGGCCCTCCACCGTTCAAAAAATCCCGCCGGAATCCGAGCTGCGAGCTGCTTCCGATGTCGCATAGGGTCGATTGCAAATTGTTTCTCAGCGACGATGCGTTTGGATTGAAGAGTGGGAGGTTTTGGAGGAAATCGGAAAATTGAGTTTGAAATTTCGCGAAGGCTTTTTGAACGTCGAACTGCCGATTCTCCATCCCCTCGAATTTCGTGCTCCTTCGAGCTCCTCCGGAACACAAAATGCACAGATGCTGAGAGCCAATGGCGCAGCTGAAGTGATGCTTTAATGGGCCGTACATGGGCCTGGATTCAAGCCCATTTTACATATCAGATAATCAGTGTGCATCGATCCTCGGTAACTCTGACATCTGTAAATGGGCCGTAGTTTATTGGGCCGGAATATATACGGAAGTAGATTTTGGGCCGTAACCCTCAGAAACGATTCTCGCTATCAACCTCTCTACCGTTTTCGTCTCTTTCTCTCTCATCTCGCATTAAGCTGCGCTGCGTCGTGTGTTGCTCCGCAATCGGAAGACTCTCTTTTCGGCGGCTGCAGCGGCTCGGCCTTAAATTCGTTGAGGTACGTTTGACTTAGATTCAGTCGGATTCAGTTTTTGGTTGGTTGAGTTTTGGTGTATGGAGGATCGGTTTGTTGGTACGTGTAGGGTACATGTATGCCGTGGTCGATTTATGATGTTGTTAATTGAATTATGATGTTGTTAATTGAATAGATAAGCTCGGGTGTATGTGTGTAAGGCATAGTCTTTATAATGGAGAGCACTGGTAGTGTTTAAACTAGGCATTATCTGGATGTTGTGTTTTTAAGCTTACTGCGATGTTTGTTAAAATTTTCGAAAGGATGTGGAATTGATTGTTGCAGTGAATATCATGGGAGTTTCTGTCTTTATTCTCATTATTTCTACAAATTCTTGTTGACTCTTCTTGTTAAGAAACTAATTTTGATCCCTAAATCAAAGCTGACTCAATTGTAATGCATTTTTTGGGGGTGTATAATAGGTATTATAGTGAATAGACATGCAGCCTTTTGCACACATTGAGTTAGTTTGGGTGTCATCATTGGTGGATAGGTCTGCTAGTCTTCTGATAACCATGTTTGATGGGTTACAAAGAGGCTCTTGCTCTGATAATGTTGGATTTTGGGTTTCCAGTTTTTTTTATTGACCATGATTCTCATTTCTCTGGCAGCTTAAGTTTTTTCTCAACTGTCAACATGGCTCGAAGGGGATTGATGGAGCAAGATTTAAATACGCTGGATGTAAAAACCTTACATCCACTGTCTCCTGAAGTGATTTCTCGGCAAGCCACTATAAATATTGGTATTTTGTTTGTGTTTAAGCTGATGGTGTTCATCTTTTACACCACATTAGTCTTTTGGATGTGCCATTAACTCGGCATATGGATTTCCATAGGTACTATTGGTCATGTGGCTCACGGAAAGTCAACAGTCGTTAAAGCAATTTCAGGAGTACAGGTAACTTTATGGTCCATTTCTCCTTCATGTGTACAGAATCATGTAATATAGTTGTGCTCCTCCTGTTGACATGGAATCTAATTTAACTCGGATAAAAACTTACTGCATGTGCAGTGGAAGCATGCCTTAAGTGAAGTAAATCATCATCTTCGTTTTCTTTCTTATATCAGGATTTAATTTTGAACTTATTTTTTATGTTTTAGTCAAATTTTTTTCCTGCTTGCTGTTTTGTAATATTCTTTAATATTTTATTATTATCAAAGTCTAAATGCGAGTTACTTATTCAAAACAGACTGTTCGTTTCAAGAACGAGCTAGAGCGTAACATTACAATCAAGCTGGGATATGCAAATGCCAAAATATACAAGTGTGAGGATGAGCGGTGTCCTCGTCCCATGTGTTACAAGTAAGCTACACAAGCATGTGAATCAGTGTTGTACATTGTTCTTTCTGATTTTTTTTTCTAATGATTTTATCATTATTCAGGGCATATGGGAGTGGAAAAGAAGATAGTCCTTTGTGTGATGTACCTGGATTTGAGAACTGCAGGATGAAGTTACTTCGACATGTATCATTTGTTGATTGTCCGGTGAGTATCCATGGTGGTACATATCTATAGTATGCTATTATTAAACGAGCCTCCCAGTGCTGCAATGCAAGTTTTCATCTGGTTGAGGCTAATTAAAATTATTTCCTATTATCAAAAAGAATTCACAAGTTGCTTGTGGGCCCTTCTTGGCTACATGATAAAGTGTTTTCAATATGATTTCCTTAATGATAAACAAGTTTCCGTGCTCTGATTTGTTGGCATTTCCTGTCCTATAAATTCCTCAGTAATATGTTTGTCGGTAAATGACTTGCCTTTTCTATAATTCCTTAATGCAGGGTCATGATATTCTAATGGCCACTATGCTTAATGGAGCTGCTATTATGGATGGAGCATTGCTTCTTATTGCTGCCAATGAGAGCTGTCCTCAACCACAAACCTCTGAGCACTTGGCAGCTGTTGAGATTATGCGACTCCAACACATAATAATCCTTCAAAATAAAGTTGATTTAGTTCAAGAAAATGTTGCTATTAATCAGCATGAAGCTATTCAAAAGTTTATTCAGGTATTTCTTCTGTCTAGTCTCATTTATTGATTTCTTGTTTAGTAAATGGCCGCCTGATGCAACTCTTCCCTTTGACAGGGTACTGTTGCCGGCGATGCTCCGGTGGTACCAATTTCTGCCCAGTTAAAGTATAACATCGACGTTGTGTGTGAATACATCGTGAAAAAAATTCCTATTCCTGAGAGGAATTTCATTTCACCACCCAACATGATTGTGATTCGGTCTTTTGATGTGAATAAGCCTGGGTACGAGGTTGATGAGATAAGAGGAGGTGTTGCTGGTGGAAGCATTCTCAGAGTATGTTTTTGTGTTGAGCTTCTTTCTAACTAGTGTTGTAATATACAAGCATTGCTCTGATAGATTAAAAACTACTTACTGGTTTGAGGACATTCTCACTAACAATTTAGTCAACTGTTGTAAATAGATTGCTGAATCAACCTACAGTTTATGTAGCGTTTATTGGTTGTCATACAGTGTAGTCACATGCACTTATGCTAATATCTTCTTGCACTCTATTTTCATGTTTCAAATCATTTTTAAAGTTGATATTTCCGAGTACTGTAGATAAAGATGTGCTCCAGACCACATCAGATGTGTTTATGGGGGTGGCGCATGTGGGGATAGTCTATTCTTACTTACATCGTCTATTGTTTTTTCGAGACTTAAACTGACAATGCCTGTGATTTCAGGGTGTGTTAAAGGTAAATCAGTTCATTGAGGTTCGTCCTGGGATTGTGGTCAAAGATGAGAGTGGAAATATTAAATGCACGCCAATATATTCTCGAATCGTTTCCCTTTACGCTGAACAAAACGAGCTACAATATGCTGTACCTGGAGGTCTCATTGGAGTTGGTACAACCATGGATCCGACTCTGACTCGTGCTGATAGGTTGGTTGGCCAGGTTCTTGGTGAAGTGGGATCTCTCCCAGAAGTGTTTGTTGAACTAGAGGTTTCACGCTTCACCTTTTAAACGTATTGTTGTGGCATTTTACAAAGTTGTGTATCAACGTACCTGTAATCTTTGGTTGAATTTCTGCCTTTCTATTGCTGCAGGTGAACTTTTTTCTTCTTCGTCGACTTCTGGGAGTCAGGACAAAAGGTACTGAAAGGCAGGGAAAGGTTTCCAAATTAGCCAAACAAGAAATACTGATGTTAAACATCGGGTCAATGTCTACCGGTGCACGAGTTGTTGCGGTGAAGAACGATTTGGCTAAGCTACAACTGACATCGCCTGTCTGCACAAGCAGAGGAGAAAAGATAGCACTTAGTAGGCGAGTGGAAAAGCATTGGCGTCTGATTGGTTGGGGCCAAATACAAGCCGGAACTACCCTGGAAATTCCACCCCGACCGTTTTAAATACATCAAAATCGTTAAAGAAAAATGTGGGATGGTAGGCAATTTCTGGGTACTATTTATTTTAGATGGAGGAGAAAACAATCCATGTATGATGTTACCTCTCGTTTTTCTCTTTTTTCTTTCTGCATCTGTATCAACTAGAGTTTGCTTTCCGGCTCATTTTTGAGACTCATTGATTTGATGACTCGTCTCTTTTTGTGTCATGACGCTCATCTGGATATAAGCTATTCACTCTTCCTCGCTACTCATAGATGTGAACAAACTTCTACTGAATCATTATAACGAAGTCAAAATCAGATTTGATGAATAATTATTGTGAAAGCTGGTTTTATGTCAAAATCAGGCCACTGATGCTGGCGGGCAACATAGTATGGCTGAGGTTTCATATCAATGGTCAAGTATAAAAACGTTACTTCCTGTGTGTCCTGTCCGTCCATCTGAAGAGGAAATTTCTTCATGGAACTGAACAGAGCAGATCAGAGCTTGCAGGATAACATTTCTTCATGGAACTGAAGAGGTAATTTCTTAGTCTGGAGGTGCCAGTTGAAGAGACTTGCTTTTATTTCAATCATTTTCTGGAACTTCGGCTGCATCTCACTCTTTCTGCATTTATTACATAGTTTACATTCAATTATGTTATTCTCAGTTTATATATGTGCATCCTGATCCAGGTAGAGTTATCCATGAGCATCATTCTGCTCTGCTACCCTCATGAAAAAGGTATCGATGGCTTCAATCAACGTGCTGTAAACGTTTTGTTGTGATTTGGAAGCATGATTTGGTGATGACCCGGACAACATTAGGTGAATCAGAATGTCACAAACATTATGTGCATCATCTGTGGACGCAGTCGATACTTTTGGGCTGTTTCTCAACTCGTTGTTTTCATTGCTCATGGAATACAAGTGTTTTCTGCAAGCCTGTTATGTATCGCCAACAAAATAAACCAAACTGTTTTAGGAATTTTGAACATAAAGAGATTCCCAGCCATGTATCAAAATAATATATCTACCTGATGTTATTATATTAATTGCAACTTTTGCTTGAAAAGAGAGATACATAAGGCAAGGAAATACCTGCAGCACTTTCTCAATGCTGGCGATATGACCAGGATTCAGGTAACCAGACTTCAACAACTCCTGGAATAGGATGACCGTCTCTGTACTGATATTGCTGGGAGAAAGATTAGCAACTATTCCAGATATGCAGGCTTCATCAAATACTGTTTTCATCCACTGCGGCACACTGTCCATCCTTAGCACAGCCACAGAAACACGTGCAGCAGCTTTGCAGTTTTCTGTGAATGAGTTAGATGCCAGACAAGGCGCAGCCATGGACATTACCAACTCTTCTGTTATGAACCTGCACCATTTGTTCATTTTGGTTGTTTTATTTACATCCATATTAGTCCACTGCAGAACATTTGTCAAGCAAAGAGCACAGTTCATGGCCACCTGAATGTTGGTGCTGAAAATTAATCCTTCCAAGACAGCCATTACGGATTCTATTCCACAATTCAGTGAGCAACCATCACGCATATCTTTTGATATACTTGCGAATAACTGGGTAAGGCAGTTTGAAGCTGCAAGCTTCACCAATGGGGAACCAAAATACAGCAATCTGCACAAGTCATTACAGTGGCAGCTTATTAGGAATTGACGTTTTCCGGTTGAATCTAGGAAATGTTGCCAATTGAGGTACCCTGGGAGAACAACAGGCAAACTGTAGTATAATAAGAGTCAGACTTATAAACTTAATATTACTTTATGCATTTGAAAAGGAAAAACTCTTAACCTCTTCTGTGAAAAATGCTGTAACAAAAGCAGAAGTAGAAGAGTTTCAGCACTGCCATCATTCATCTCACTGCCCTCAAAGGTCCGATTTGTAGAGCAGGTTGCATCAATCAACTTTTTACTAGCAGGAACCCATGAAGTACTCAGCAGTATTATTTTTGCGGATTCTTTGAATAGTCCATTAGCAGAGTGGTTCAAAATTAACGAGAGAATACCAACCATTATAGCGCTTTCATGACTACAGCTATTTGAAGTAAGAATGGCGCTCATATTTTCCACCAGCTGCAAGAAGTAATTGGCTAAGTCAATCAAATTCTGAAATGATGGAACAAACAGACATATGGCTTACGAAGTTACCTTCACTGTCATAGTTACCCACACATCATCATCAGAAAGTTCTTCTGGTTGCACACAACTCAAGATATTAAAAACTAACTGCAGTGCTAAGGGTATGAAAGAGGGGTGACTTGCGTGGCTGTAAAGATTCTGAATTGCATTCCCAATGCCATGCAAACAAAAATAATTTGATGCACGCGGACAAATGTTAATAATTGTCCACATAATATGCATGACTGATATTATATCTTGTTGGCAGCCTTCACTCAATAGAAGCTGATTCAGTATGCACACGAACAACATTGCAACATAATTATCCCCATCTTCTACTAACTCTGCAAGTAATTCGACTATGTCGTTCCGATAACTGTCTTCCAAAACGTCATAAGAACAACTGTTTCTGCAGAACTTCAGTATTTGGAGAGATAATGGCTCACTGATTTTGTCTTGTTGAAATAGCCATTTCAGTGCTGACGGGTGAATAGCAGCAGTGAGAAAATCCCAATCACTTTCACAAATTATTTGAAACAGAATGCTTTCTGCTTCAGGGCTGCAGGGTATTTGATAGGCCATTTTTGCAAGACCCCTATGAAGAGCATAAATGTTCACCAACTGCATTATGACAAGAGAAGCAGCTCTGCAGGGAAGGTCACAACTATTTCCTAGAATATATTGCTCCAGTGCATCTAAAACCAGCTTCTCATCTGCAAGTCTAGAACAAAAATCTATTTTATTAAAACTTAATCATTTGGACAGCTCTATAAATGATGGAAGTGGAATTCACATACCTTTCATTGTACAAAGAGCTAACATAAAAGATAAGAAGAGCTGCATTCTGACAACAAATCAGCTGAAGGTTACTACCAGCTCTTTGTCGAAGTATAACCAACAATTCTATGGGATCTGATGGAAGCTGTGAAGCAACATCTTTAATGGGTTGGCCGGAGCTACCACCCAGAAGAACATCGACTAATGCACCAAACAACATAAATACTCTTAGTCTCATCGATTCTGTAGGATAGAGACCTAGACATTCGAATGAAAAACTGAACCAAGGTGATGAAACCAAATTCTCTGCGAATAATTTTTTTTCATTTCCAGAACTCAAGAGTAGTATGGCATGAAAAGTTTCCAAGATCCCCATAATGATTTCTTCACTCTCAAGATCATGCACTTTTTCCATAACCCAAGGTAACAAATGGGTTTTACATAGATCCAAGATACAGCTTCTAAGTTCCACAAATTCAGGGCTACCAGAGATTCCCATTTGGCTATAGCCATATGCCTCTTTTAGTAAATGTAGTGAGAACAGCAATTGAGTGGGATGCTCACAGCTGCTTAGACATGCTAAAACAGCATGTTCGGTTGCTCTTTTTAACGAAATTGCAAATTTTGTTACTCCAGCAGAAGATGGAATGCTGATAAGAGCCACAAATAAGGAGCATGCCAGGTTGAACGTCTCAGGAAGCATAACCATCTCCCCATCAATGTGCCTCTCATGCAATTTTGTTAGTAAGAGTCCTAGTTCTTCAATGTGATGAATGGAAATGATCCCAGGGCAATCAGAAACACATATCAAAATAAGCTTCAGAGCATGGCTTTGGACTGGATGAAAAGGAACTTCAGCCACTTGGTTCAAAACAGGCACCAAAGTGGAAAATCCGATTGGAAGTCTTTGACTGAATACTTGATCAGCTTTAGCCAAGATATCAAGGACCTTGAGGCATAAATCGATAATGACATCATTCTTTGCTGAACAAGTACACCAAAAGTTACAATAATTCAAAAGAGTTAGGTTTGAATTAATCATATAAAAATAGCCTGCAAGTATAGTGAGGTTTCATGCCTACTGATACAAACTTCTATTGTAGTGTAGAGGTATATAGAATAACTGTGCCTGAAATATTTAGACAAGAACAGTATCACATACTCATATGTCATTTCAAGGAACTCCACATACCAGACAACCGTAGAACTTCAAATACGTAATCTGCAATGTTTTCTTCCACTAATTCTTGGATCCGTCTTGTTGATTTGCTTTTCCATAATAGATGGTGATATATTAACTCCAGGGTTCCTATTTGAACTTGACTGTCAGATGAAAGCAGTGGGCCTTTCACGGCCTCTGCAAATAAGCTATTTAGATGTTGAGTGCCTTCTACTGTTTGCACTAAACTATCGGGGACACGAGTACTGAGTCTACTGGCATCACTATCAAATGAATCTTCAAAAGCCCCCCTTTGAGCAAGTACTGCTAGAAGTGCTACATTTCAGATTTTACAAAAACCAGGAAAAATTGTTAAAATATGAGTGGCATAGTTCATAACATTCTTCTTAAACAACTATTCCAAACAACACGAAATAAGAGCTCATTAGCTAATTTACCAATGCAGTTTAAACGCACATCATCACTCTGTGTCTTCATGAGGGTATCCAGTGAGACATGCAGAATCTCTGGGCAATGGCCATAAAAATCATCACTTAAGTCTCTATCAATAGATGCATAGTGATATATGACCAGTCTGTACAGTACAAACATGATCTCCCCTCTGATATCCTCACTGTTCAGGTAATAACGAACATCATAAACTGTTAAAATTTACCAAATTCCAAGTTATCTTTTTCTTCCTTGCATCCATACCTGGGCATATGAAGACCTTCAAAAAGGTAGGATAGGAAAACATCCGTGTCTTTGATGTGGACATATGGATTGTTACCCAAAATGGTTAGAAGTACTCCAAAGCAATGAAGCTGCACTCAGAGAAGTGAAAACATGCTTCGGAACAAAATCATATGCGACGGACGGCCAAAGTGTGAAAGTAGCTTAACATTGATACTGATCAGTTAATTCATTTCCTTATCAACTCACAAGCACAAATAACAAATGCACTAATCCTTTTAGTCTTAAATTTGTAATCGAATCCTAGCATGTTAAATGAAAGACAATTCACTTTTTCCAATTCGCTGTCATTAATGCTGCTAACAACGATCAGATTGAATTAGAATTCTGCAGAATGATACTCCTCTTTAAGTAGAAGCGAATAATGTAATAAGATCTAAATAATGAATATTGAATCTACGATAGTACTTGTGTAATATGTAACCAATAAACAAATTATGCTGCTACTTAACAAAAAACATTACCATGTGCGCTTGGCGCTTGCTCCAAGCCAAACAACCAGAAGAAAACATATCTGAAATCCGGGCCACAAAATCTCCACAAACCGAGCTACCCTCAGAAGATCGGCAGATCTCACAAACAAAATCAACAATCTGATCAGAAATCTTCTCATCTTCAATTTCCACCAGCGCTTGAACCAAAGGCGACACGAGCAAATGCGAGTGAAATCGGACAAGCTTCTCCAGAAACGGACGGTGCGACACCGCGATCGAAAGCTGAGCTAACGCGTACGATACATGAACAGTCGGAGACTGTGGCGACGTGATCAGATTTGAGAAGCAAACCAAGCATATACTTCCGCCTTCTAGGGTTCGCAGGTTAAGAGACGATCGGTGGCCTTGCGAGCACGGAAAAGATGAAATCGACGACGCTGAGTCCGCCGAAATCGAATATCCAAAGGCGCAGCTGTACCTTCCTCTGCAATCTTCGTCTAGCTGCAAGTCGTCGTACTCCATCGTCGCCGATCAGAGAAACTGGTGAAGATTGAGATGAACAGTGTTCAAATTGAGGCGGGATGATATTTATACCGAAATTTTCATTCAGGTTTTAATTTGATATATTTACGTTTTGGTCCTTGAATTATTGTAAAGTTACAAATCTGGCATGAAGGATTCTATGGTGACGGAAGAGCCAACAGAATAGGTATTGGTATTTAAACCGCCACACTTCTAGCGTCCGCCTTGAAAAACGTTTCTCTGGTCGGAATCAAGTCTGAGATTCCGCGGTTGGTGGAGGCGCGAACGGATTGATTTGTTGCTGGAAAGTCATTGGTTTTGCTGCCGAAATCAATCGAGGTCTGATGTTGTTTTGTTTTTGCTCTTGAATGATGGTATAATGTGTTTGTGCTCGGATTTGCTTATCGTTTTGATTTTTATGAATCAGTTGAGCTGAAAAGTTCAGTATAATTGGCTGCATCTGGATAGTTAGCTCTGTGGAATCGGAAGGAGATGATCTGAATAGGATGAACTTGTTTGGAGATTGTTGGATGGTTTGGATTCAGCGCCGCAACTTGATTGTCGTTTCATGTGCAAGCGGTTGATGTAACATTCAGAGAAAATCAAGTATACATTGGTGCAGCTTGCTGGGAATTTTTTTTTAGCTTTACTGAGATCTGAGGTTTGCAGGCCATCTCTCGGTTGCTGTGAGTATTATATGTTTTCTTTTGTTTTATTATGTGTTTTTACTTTTTAGTGGTAAAAGGACAAGCGATCTGCTTAGTTTAGTGAATATTATTGATGTGATGTTTCGTTTTCATATATCGGTTATGTTTATTTTTGATACTCAGGTATCGAAATCAACAGGTATGTTCCTTTAGTCAAATTTCTGAGAGTGAACAATAAAGATTGAAAGTGGGAAAGATGTTGGAATGAAAACTTTTTGAGTTTCAGAAGGGAGTTGCTTAATGTTTAGATAATAAGGGGACTCTTCAAAATACTCTTGTCATCTTGTATTTGGAGCTAAGGGAATTTTAAATTTTATGAAGTTAACTTTCCATGACTTGGGGTCTTTGTTATTCATAGTAAAATATATAAAAAAAAAAAATTGAATTGGGTACTTTGAATAAGGTTGAGGACTGTTTTGTCATTCAATGTGTCATGGCCTTAAATGGCTACTGATAAGGAAAGGAATCGGTCAATCATGGGCATAGTTTGTGATTTATGTGATAGATCTGTTTTAGGTAAGAGTAGTAGCAATTTTTTTAGATGACATCTATTCAAGCACAGACTTTAACACATATATTGTGCACATGATTTTTTTTGCTTATCATAGTTTACCGATAATGTTGATGAATCCATTAGCCAACTAAATGGAAACTGAAGTCCTTGTTTTTGAGCTGTACCAATGCCCTTATGTTGGGTTTTCAAAATGAAATATGGTCCTCTGTATCCACATTGATGTCGCTTGTGATGTTTCCAACCCAACCTGTATCTATTGAAAGTCCTCTTCATACTTTACCTTCCAACATGATAGTGTGACCGGTGAAAATTAGGTAAATCATGAGATCTCCAATTTCACTACAAATGATCTGGTTCAAATATAAGTGGAGTTCTTAACTGATGCAGTGATGCCTATGGTTTTTTATAATAGCGTTCTGTAGATGTTGCCTGTTGAGATATCATGTGATTTTATTTTGGAATATTAATGCATGATGGTATAATGTGGAACCTCAGCTCCCCATTTAACTGGTACATAATAAATAGTTCAGTAGTTGCACACAAACATATCTAACTTTTACATATTCTTCTTGCAGAAAGGATACTGTTTGTTGCAATTTCTTCATTGCCTCATTTCCTATATGATGATGAGCTTGAATTTGTGTTCATCCTCATCGGAGACCACTTTATGCTGTTTTAAGGGATTGACACCTGTGGCTAAGGATTTCAGAAGGATTTTGTATACACATAGAAAAGAAAGTGTTCATGGACCGTATGTGTCTTCTCGTAAGGTGTTGGTTTCTGGTAGTTTGATCCCTGAACAATTGAAAGGAACTTATGTGAGGGAGAAAAAGTTCAAGGAGGTGGTTCCAAAATTGGGTTTGGTGAGGACATTGCTGATTGACAATTACGACAGTTATACATATAACATATACCAAGAGTTGTCAGTTGTAAATAAGTGTAAGCTTCTTTTCCTATTAATCAGTGTTTCATGTAGACGTGATCATCAGCAAGAATACTGAGTCCCTTCATCTCTTAAAGTTCATTGAAACTAAATCAATTGTATGGTTTAAAACATTCAAATTTCTGCGATCAGAGCTGGCATTGAGTCATTAAACTTTACGTAGTCCAAAAACTTTGTGTAGGCTGTATGGGCTAAGCGTTATGGGACTATTGACCATACTCGGAAGTTTTTGGTCTGTCAATAATTTTAGTAACCATATCTGGAAAGTAAAATAAAAGCTCAAACTATTTAAATACTAATTATTTCATTTTTATTTGGTTTATTTCGGTTTGTTTTCATGTTGCTTCTTTTTTTTTTTGATGTGTCAGGGCCGCCTGTGGTAATTCACAATGATGAATGGTCATTGGAGGAACTTTTGTATCACATTTATGAAGAAAAAGCATTCGACAACATTGTCATATCACCTGGACCTGGCTCTCCTACTTGCCCTGCAGATATAGGTTGGGGAACCTAAAGTATACTTGTTCCATATCTTTATGTTTCTATAACTTCAACTTTGTCATAAACCATGGTGTTCATGGAGAAGGACCCAATGTCTCTGATACTATATATGTCTTCCGCCTTGATTACTGAAAATGTGTCATGATATGACAATGTTCTCTTGTCATATTGATCATGATATGCTGCTGTATATGATGAATGTACAGCTATTTTGATTATTTTTTAACTTCAATCTGATAGAGCTCAGGCCTTAAACGAGATTTGAGTGAGCTTACATTCCATTAGACTTTCATTGTAGTTTTGCATGTTTCAGGAATATGTCTCAGGCTGCTGCTTGAGTGCCAGGATATCCCAATATTAGGAGTTTGTCTAGGGCATCAGGTAATCTTCATTCACACAAAAATTAACATGATCCGCGAACTGCACAATCATATTTTCAATATCACCAATATCTCATGGTTCCTTATTTGAAATTATAATTATGTTCCATTATTTAAGATATGCAATGTTCTCCCTATTCCAAGGTCAAACTTCTGTTCCATTTTTCGTCCACTTTTCTGAAGGTTCAATAGTAAGGATTGCACATGAAAATAACAGATTTTTTTTTATCCTTTGCCTAAATATGAGATTTTGCTTTCATTGTGGTAGGCTTTGGGTTATGTCCATGGTTGCCAGATTGTACATGCACCTGAACCTGTCCATGGGCGCTTGAGGTATGCCACATCAAATTTAAGTATTTCTCTTCAACAGTGCAATTTAGTTTTTTTTTTTTTTTTTTTTTGCAACTCTCCTTGCAGTGAAATAGAGCACTCTGGGTGTCCATTATTCAATGATGTGCCGTCGGGCAGGAACTCAAGCTTTAAGGTTATCGTCTTGCATCAAAGTTGAATAAGTAGCTACATTTATAGAAGTTTTTAGGTTGATAATTATGTTCCATGTGTGAGTGGTGTGTTGTCAGTTTGAGTAGATTGCTAATGCTTCTTGCTTGACACTAAGGACCATTTGCTTGCAAGTTTTTGTATTTGATGGCTGCCTTTGGTCTTCCTATTCCTTTTGGGTTCTTAGTGTAGTCTCATTCAGCGTTTCATTTATTCTGTTTCATCTTGGCTGGGTGTCATGGCTCCTTATATACTTTCGTTTTTTTCGAAATAAGAATCTAGAGATTTCCTACTTTGTTTCGCCATGTTAAACTAGCTAATAAAATAAGCTTATAATTTTCGTACCAGTTTTTGTACTTTCTTTGTGTACATTGTTTCTCAATGTCGAGTAAAAGTTGGATACACTTCCGCTGATATGGACACCAGATTCTCCTCTTTAGTTTCATTAGAAAAAGGTCTCAGCTCAATTCTATAACTGTTGATCACATCTTCTTTCAGGTAGTTCGATATCATTCCCTTGTGATAGATAACAAATCACTTCCCAAGGATCTCATACCTATAGCATGGGCCTCAAGCTCCGAAACACATCCTTTTCTAGAATCCCCTAATTCTGTTGTCATTCCCAGTGTCAACGGTAGCACCAAAAGTAGGCATCTCCATGTAAATGGGTTTTCAACCATAAACACAACTGAAAACATCGAGTCCACAGTTAGTGCAGATGGGGAGAAAAAGATCGTCATGGGAATCATGCATTCCGCTAGTCCTCATTATGGTCTGCAGGTGCTTAATATCTTAAGTCTTATTGTCTGCGTCATGGTCATTTGCATTCATTCGTTTGATGGTCTTCTTTATGGATCCAGTTTCATCCTGAGAGTGTGGCAACCTACCATGGGAGACAAATATTCAAGAATTTTAGAGATATCACTTTAGATTATTGGCGCAGGGCAAGATCACCATATCCCAATTGGGAAATGGATTACCATAGTGGTAAAGTAATGTAACTGATCATTGTCCACATCCATCTGGATATAGTAATACTTGACGTGTCTTTTACCTGCAGAGCAGGTATTCCATGGAAATCCACAACACCTTAGAGAAGTTCTCAGTAGTAACGATCCAGCGAATAGTGCAGATGAGTGGAACTGTCTGATTGGTAACAAACCGGGCTCCATACATCCCAGAATTACTAAATCTTTGAAGCTACAATTTCGGAAATTTGACTGTCTGGCTACTAAAGTTGGGGGTACAGAGGGTATATTTTGTGAACTGTTTGGAAATGACAAGGCTAAGAATACCTTTTGGTTGGATAGCTCTTCTGTTGAAAAGGTAATTTATGTTTCCAAATGATTCTAGTCACTCTTATGTAAATTTACTATTGATGAAAACTGAACATCATGTGAAATACAACTCAATAAAAAGGGTTTCATTACGCAGCAAAGATTTTTATTATCAATTTGGGCATTCATTCAAAAAAGGATGCACAAAGAAGTTTGTTTTTTCAAATTTAAAGATCACACCGAATTTTTTAATTATGTTTTTAAGATCAACCATGTTGATTGTAATGAGTTAGCAGATGGTTAATTCATGTTGTTTTTGTTTAGCAAAGGGCCCGTTTCTCTTTTATGGGCGGTCAAGGTGGATCTTTATGGAAACAACTCAGTTACAGACTGACAGATGACAGGTTGGCTAATTAACATTAAAAAAATTATGTTGCTGGTGTGGGATTTTTGTGCCCTTAGCTATCATCGTTATATGTAAATATAAGCAGTCTGTTTTAAATCTGTGATGGCAGTACAAAGAGTGGTGGTCATTTATTGATTGAAGATGGTTTGGGTTCCACCAGCAACATATATCTGCAGGATGGTTTCTTTGATTTTCTAAATAAGGTATGTTTTCATTAGTTTTATTTCTTCAAAACAAGTTTAATGGGATTTCTTCACCTAGAGTATCTGAAAATACTTATTGTGTGAGCATTATTATCTCAGGAACTTCTATCACTCCAATATGATGAAAAAGATTATGAAGGGCTACCATTCGACTTCCATGGAGGATATGTTGGTTATATTGGGTATGTTTTTACTGGTTTTTATTTGCAAAATAATTATTTATAATCTTTCAACTATCAGTAAATGACCTTAAAAAGTGTATAATCTATTGTATAGTTATCTATAATGTTTCAGCTATTAAAAAAAATGTACAATGCTCTTTTAGATTATCTCTTTGCATAGTTATTCCGTCGAGTTCAAGAGCATTCCTTTTCTTTTCCTTTTCTGCTTTTCACCTTTTCATATCATTGGTGCATTCCATTTATCATAAATATATGCATGTCATCACATGCTGAGACTTGTATACATACTCTTGTTATTGCTTTATTGAAAGTATAATGTCATTTCTTTCATACTGCAGGTACAACCTCAAACTGGAGTGTGGCATGACGTCCAATCGTCACAAGTCAGAAACTCCAGATGCTTGTTTTTTCTTCGCTGACAAGCTTGTTGTGGTAGACCACTATCTTGATGATGTTTATATCATGTCTATAGATGAAAACTCTTCAACTAACACTAAATGGCTGGACGATATAGAGCGGAAACTTCTTTTTTTAGAAGCTACTGCTGAGACGGAAATCAGAAAGCAGTCTTCAAGACTAACCACATTTTCTCCTATAGAAGCTGGCTTTATTGCCGAAAAATCCAGAGATCAATACACAAAAGACGTTGATTGTTGTATGAAATATATTACCGATGGTGAAAGTTATGAGCTGTGTTATACAACTCAGCTGAAGAAACATTTAGGAAACATGGACTTGCTTGGACTGTACCTGAACCTTAGAAAGAGAAACCCATCACCATATGCAGCATGGCTAAATTTTTCAAAGGAAGATCTCAGTATTTGCTGTTCTTCTCCTGAGAGATTTCTACACTTAGATAGATACGGTGAATTGGAAGCAAAGCCTATCAAGGGGACTATAGCTCGTGGTGGAACTCCAGCAGAAGATGAACAACTGAGGATGCAACTACAACACAGGTAATTCTTATTGTACAAATTGTTACCATGGTAAAGTGTTCTTCACGTAACTGATTTGGCAATGATGCTCTGGATATTTCAAATAAGAGTACATCACATTTGATGCATGTTTATTTAGTAATATTCTTAACATTGGCAATGTTGGGAGATTCTTTGTCAGGGCAGTTCATTTATTTGATTGTCTATCTTCTTTCCATTATGTTAGTGAGAAGGATCAAGCTGAGAACCTGATGATTGTTGATCTCCTGAGGAATGATCTTGGTCAAGTCTGTGAACCGGGTTCTGTCCATGTGCCCAACCTTATGGACGTGGAATCATATGCAACTGTTCACACTATGGTGAGCACTATTCGTGGTAAGAAGCGTTCTGACATAAGCCCAGTCGACTGTGTAAGGGCTGCATTCCCAGGGGGGTCAATGACAGGTGCGCCAAAACTGAGATCAATGGAAATTCTTGATTCTCTCGAGGGCTCTGCGAGAGGAATTTACTCGGGCTGCATTGGCTTCTTCTCATACAACCAAACATTTGATCTCAACATTGTCATAAGAACCATTGTTCTGCACAATGGAGAGGCTTCCATCGGAGCAGGAGGAGCTATTGTCTCCCTTTCTAATCCTGAAAGCGAGTATGAAGAAATGTTGCTGAAAGCTCGAGCTCCTGCTAATGTCGTTTTAGAGTGCCAGAAAGCTGGACTAAAGTCAGATATGCCACCTACATGCTGAAGAAGTTAATCAGCACCTACAAGACACAGTAGACCAAATTCTCGCTTGTTTCCTTAAATGATGCTCTTTTGGTTCGCCTCCTCAAGTTAGCAGGATCTCATTTCCCACTTCATATATTTACTGCATTCTTTTCATAGCACTAGCCAGAACTGAGAAAGGTTGTAACTTATATTTCATTCAAATTGTTCTATGCACATTTTTTTCTTAATTTACCCCAAACTCTCCGTTAGAGTTATTGTTCTGACTTCATCAGAAATCGAATCTTAATCGTTAAAATATTTGACGGTTTTTTGTCACAAGATCACGTTCTGATGCTGTAGCCTTCTGACTACGGTTTGGCTTAAATGTGGAGTTAGATGATAGATAGAGGGGACGAAATTGCAATCAAATATTCAACCAAGTAGGTGATCCGTAATAGGTGAAAAGCATTAATCACATGCCATATTTATCCCTTTGAAACTCGCTAATACAAACCCTAAACATTACTTAAACTAAGGAATTAATGGAATCGAGGGGATTCTGAATTAATCTAAAATATTCCAATAAAGAAGAGAGAAACAATTCACCGCTTTTTCTCTCCCACCTTCCTTCCGCTACCCAGATCCCGCAGCCACTAGAGCTCCGTAGAAGATCGGCGCGCCGAGGCTTCATTTGGTGTGTGTGATTTGATTGTGATTTTGGGGATTTTTTGGTGGGGTGAAGTTGATCTGCGACTTCGGTTAGTGTGTGGTTTTGTTGTTTGATGATTTGGAAATTCCGGAAGGATGCTTTCCTTGCAAAGCGATCCTCGGCAGTACCTGCTGACGCACCAGCAGGTTATGTTGCAGACGCCTAGGGTTTCGTACGGCGGCGAGGATGCGTTCACGTATCGTACGGAGGCGACGGAGTCCAGTGGTTCTTCGACCAGTAATTCGAAGATTTTGAATCTTGTAGATCGCCAACACTATTATCACAGTCATGAAGGTACTGTGATTTGAGTTTTGAGCAGGTGCCATGTGTTATTGGATTTGCTGGGTGTTTTAGTAGTTATTAGTTGTTAGGATTGGACTGTTGAGGTCAATTGCTTGCTGAGGCTTGTAGTACATACATAATTAGCTCAGTTGAAAAAGTCTGATTATTATTCCATGTTTTTGCAACTTTTTGGACAATTTGAGTTGATGCAAAGTGTGGAGGTTTTCTTGAAAACTTCATCCTTCAAAAATATGTGATTCTTACTTAGTTTAGCGGTCATTTTATTCTTTATTATGTATCTACAGTTGACGAGGATTTGCTCTTGGGCCTGGCTTGTCAGAAATACAAATCAGGAAACTACAAGCAGGCACTAGAAAATAGCATTGGAGTGTATGAAAGGAACCCGCGGCGGACTGACAATCTGCAACTCCTTGGTGCAATTTACTATCAGGTTCGTTTTACATGATGTGAAAACTAGAACTTTGGTTAACCCTCCTGGATTGCAAATATCATGTTTGAATTTTCTTCCTTTCAGTTGCGTGATTTTGATGCCTGCATTGCAAAGAATGAAGAAGCTCTAGGAGTTAATAGACACCTTGCGGATTCTTACGGAAATATAGCAAATGCTTGGAGGGTGTGTAATGAAAAACAGTGTTTTGTGTATTGTTGAACCACAATAAGATTGTAGATGCTGATTGACTAGACTCTGAAAGACTAACTTTCATAGCTTTGTTGCAGGAAAAAGGCAATATTGATAATGCGATCCGCTATTATTCAATTGCAATTGAGGTTTGTATGCTACTGCAGTTTTGATTATATGTTGATGGTTATATAATCATCACATGTGTTTTTAGCTTTTTCTTTGATCTGTTTTCGACAATATTCTATCAAACTGTGAGACATGGTAGCGGGAAAGATGTATAACTTAGTTTTGATTCATAATGGTACTAGTGTCACTTGTTGTGAGGATATACTGGATACTTATTATTCTTTTCATCTTCATTAAACACTTGCAGCTTATAGTAGATATGGGAAATTAGCTAACCTCTATGATTATTTTTGGTAGAGTTTATTTAAACAATGAGATATACGAGGGTGCTACCCCATACTATAGTGATGCTGCCGGAAAAAAAAACCATTTTGCTACTAAACGTTGTCGTTTAGGCTTTCGGCCCCTTTTCCCCTTTCACTTTTGGATCATTTATTATTATATACTACCCCCAAACTGTACTGGTGGTGAAGCCCGAAACAATGGCATTTTGTAATTAAAACACATTGCTGTGGCTTGCAACATCAAATTTCTGGCAGTGGATTGAATCCCGATGAGCTTCTTAACTAGACCATCATTATCCATATAGTACTTTTCAATTCATTTTTCTGGTTTCTTCGTGTATGTACATCTCAGTAGTTATTTAATAGTGCTACTTTCTTCATCTCAGAAACTGTAGCTGACACCATTGGAGAGAAACTGATTGAATTTCATGTTCTCATTCTCATATGTTTAGGTGTAGGTGCATTGGTTTCCTTAGCTCATGATTTTCAATGTAAGCAGTTGAACCAGATGGCTCTCCTTGTTTCGAATTGTTGGTTTTTATGTTTTCTATGGTGCAACACTGTATAATGAATGCTGGAATGAGATTTACCTTCACATTCTACTTCATATGCTCAACCGATTTCAAATAACCGTCATTATTTTTCCTTTACCCTGTGGTCGAGCCTGTTATGTAGACCACATTAATCGCATTGGATTACTGTTAAGCTTCTCACAGTCATCCCTCTTTATGTATTGCTGTTATTTCATGAAAAAGAGTTCCAAATCATTTTGGTTTTTGCCTGGATGTGCTTCCCCATGGTTGTTGCTCAATTGTTGGGGTGTGCTTCTTTCCGTTTAAAATATATATGGCTTTTGGTAGTTTACCTATTCTGAACACGATTTTATGTATGTAGGATTTTACCTGAATGCAGTTCATAAATTGGAGATTGATTTGTTTGGTATTTATACAACCTTTTTGCAAATGCATGCATTTTTTATTCATTAATAACTATTTTTGCCAGCTTCGTCCAAATTTTGCTGATGCATGGTCGAACTTGGCCGGTGCCTACATGCGGAAAGGAATGCTCACTGAAGCTGCTCAATGTTGCCGTCAGGCTCTTGCAATTAACCCGAAATTGGTTGGTCATGATATCAAATGCTTGATATCTGTTCGTTTATGTACGAAAAGAAAAATAATGGTGTGAACACTACCGCAGGTTGATGCACATACCAATCTTGGACATTTAATGAAGGCACAAGGATTGGTGCAAGATGTAAGTGAAAATGGTTTTATGCATTGATTTACGTGTATGTTCTCCTTTAGGAATTGTGAATTGTTCCAACCTTCAAATAATAGTTTAGATGCCTCCAACAATCAGGTTAATGTTCAGAGTTCAATATAAGGTTGTTAGAAGACACAGATATTGCACTTATGCATTTATAAATATACCTTTTGAAACAGTACTAAATTTTGTTGATCTTCTTGTTGCTTTAAGCTATCGTCGAATGACATTTTCCCATAAATCAATAGAAAATACTGTACACTACATGCACAGTAGATGTGGCTATTATTCTAACTTTTGAGAGCCGTCCGATTTTTCTTGTCACATGTTATTTGATGCATCTGTTTTTGTAGAACAGTTATTGTAGCTCGCAAGATTCTGTATGTCTCTATATTTTTACCGATGTTTCTTTATTCATTCATGAAAATAATAGGTTTCAAGAAATAGGTGACAATGTATAAACCCTCTTAAATGTACACAATTTTGATGTTCGATGAAGGCATATCATTGCTATGTGGAGGCTCTTAGGATACATCCTAACTCTGCCCTAGCATGGTCCAACGTAGCTCGTTTATTAATGGAAGCTGGTGACCTTAATGGAGCTCTTCAATATTACAAGGTACTTATCCAACTCGTTCGTAAATTAATCTGTTTATCGTTACATGACGCTAAGCTTTATCATCTTGAAAATCAAGCATCCTTGAAGAACTCAAATGCAGTATTGTTCGCTTATAGAGATAACTAGGTTTGGCTCATTCACATGATTTTATATACAGGAAGCTGTAAGATTCAAACCTAATTTTTCAGATGCCTACTTGAACCTTGGAAATGTTTATAAGGTGAGATTTCGAGTACGAGGTGCTAATGACATGTACAAGTAGATTCCACTTTAGTTATTCAGGGAATAATAATTATTCAGTTGGTCTTTAACAGGCTTTAGGGATGCGGAAGGATGCAGTCATTTGTTACCAGCATGCTATTCAGGCCAGTCCAGAGTTCGCTATGGCTTATGGTTAGTGCTACTGTGATTTTCAGTTATCTAGGATATACTTTTAGGTAAAGATGACTGGGTAACAAACCAAAATTTAAAACAGGACTTTTTGGTACTAGGCATTCGTTCCCCTGCTGTGGAATTTGATGATGCAAGACATTGATTTCTTAACATATGTCCTCATAATAAATATGCAGGGAACTTGGCCAGTATATATTACGAAGAGGGCCAACTTGATCTGTCTATTTTTCATTATAGGCAAGCTCTTGTTCATGACCCTGTATTCCTGGAGGCATACAATAATTTGGTATATAGCCTTTAATTTTTTTTTACAATCATACTTTGCATAAGTATTTCTTTTTAACTTTTTCTACTGCTTGAAGGGCAATGCACTTAAAGATGCTGGAAAAGTTGACGAAGCGGTTCAATGCTTTCATGTATGTTACTTCTGCCTAGTATAAATTTCATGTTGTTGCTATCTGTGTAGTTTATTCAACTGACATTCAAATCTTTTTCCTTTCTGAAGAAATGTCTTTCAGTGAACCCTAGCCACCCTCAGGCTCTTACCAACCTTGGCAACATATACATGGAATGGTGAGCAAATTGTGATTTTTGGTGGAGCTTGATTCACAGATACAGTATAAATTGATATTCAACTCTTTATCATTTTCCAGTAATGTGTTGGATAAGGCAGCTTCATTCTACATGTCAACTTTGGCTGTCACAAAGGGTCTTTCAGCTCCGTTTAATAATTTGGCACTAATTTACAAACAGCAGGTATGAGTAGTTTTCATGGTTCATATAGCATACTTTTTGTGAATCATTTATCTAACATTTGATTCTCTTCAATGTTGAACTGCAGGGCAACCATTTGGATGCCATTTCCTGTTACAGTGAAGTTCTACGCATAGACCCTTCTGCTGCTGATGGACTTGTGAATAGGGGAAACACTTTCAAGGAGATAGGAAGGGTTAATGATGCTATCCAAGATTATGTACGAGCTATTAACATTAGACCAACGATGGCAGAAGCTCATGCGAATTTAGCTTCAGCATATAAAGACAGGTAATATACTGGTATTAGTGTTGCAACTCATTGAACATATCGCGAAGTCTGATAAATGTTCATTGCCTTTGGGTTGTTAACAGTGGTCATGTGGAAGCTGCGATAAAAAGCTATAAACAGGCACTTGAGCTGCGACCTGATTTCCCTGAAGCTACTTGTAACCTTCTACACACATTACAGGTAATTGCAAGTATGGAGTTTCTTTCTTACCTGATTGTCATGTCTTATTGTGTTTCCATCTAAATTGAACACGGTATCGACAGTTTTTGCATAACACTTGGTTATGACCTCTAGTAATTTTTTGAAGTTATCAATGAAGAAAAAAAAGCTTCTTTGAAATAATGCGAGAGTCACGCATCATTTACGGTCTCATACTTGAATCCACTGATAATTGGATTCCGTTGAGCTTTTCTACCATTGTGCTGAAACAGGGGTAAGCATATTAATTTGAGGTCCCTGTACTGATCGGGTATTAAATCTAAAATATAAGTCAACTAGAAGTTAGTGAAATACGTGAATCTTTGCAACATCACTAATGTCTTCAGATGTAACTCTTTACTAATAAATTGGAGTATGATTCAGGATTCTCGGTCATTTCAATGAGGTGGTATTGTTATTGCAGTGTGTATGTGATTGGGAAGATAGAGAAAACAGGTTCAAAGAAGTTGAAGGGATCCTTAGAAAGCAGATTAAGGTCTGCAGTCTATCTGTCATTGTATCTATCTCGATTTGCTTCTATTACTATACATTAATGTCTGTATTTTCCTTCTGAAACTAAATATGAATGGCATCTCTTCTCAGATGTCGGTCATTCCCAGCGTGCAGCCATTCCATGCTATTGCTTATCCACTTGATCCACAACTTGCATTGGATATTAGGTAGCTTTCAAATTCTAGATGGTATATTCTTAAGGAACCTGTTCAGCATTATTAATTTTATTTGTCTTGTATTTGCAGCCGCAAGTATGCTGCTCACTGCTCAATAGTGGCATCTCGGTTTTCCCTCCCGCTCTTCAAGTATCCATCACCACTGCCCATCAATTGTGCTTGCAGAAATGACCGTCTAAGAGTTGGGTAAGCTATTAATAGCTGCAACAGATGTCTTGCTTATGATATCCTGCGTCGAAAGACATTCTTTTCTTTTAGAAAAAAACTCCTAATTGCTTATGATATCCTTTCATTTTCTTTGTTTGTTGAATCCTTCTCTTTTATATAACAACAAGAGGGTCCTATTTGTCTTTTATATCCTTACCATTATCATTTCTTGTTGAAAGTTTACAGAGTCAGATGATGCCTGCCTGATTTACATGATTATTTGTCTGAAACGTGCTGCATTTTCAGATATGTGAGCAGTGACTTTGGAAATCATCCATTGTCACATCTTATGGGTTCAGTATTTGGAATGCACAACCGAGAGAATGTTGAGGTGTTCAGATTGTTTTTTGTGGAAATCTAAATATGTATGGTTGGGTAATTGCATTTTAATCTTTTGCCAATAAATGTCTATAGGTTTTCTGTTATGCCTTGAGTGCAAATGATGGCACTGAATGGAGATTGCGCACTCAGTCAGAAGCAGAACATTTTGTGGATGTCTCTTCCATGACATCTGATATGATTGCCAGAATGATAAATGAGGACAGAATCCATATTCTTGTTAATCTTAATGGCTACACAAAGGTAGTCCTTGGACTTCGAAAGAAATCAACTCATGCATAGAGAGATATTGGTTGTATCATGCTGGGGCTTGATCATATCTAGTTTTGCAACAAATCTTTCATTTGTTGACTTGTGGCTAATAATTTCCTTTTTAAACTCCTAGGGTGCAAGGAACGAAATATTTGCAATGCAGCCTGCTCCTGTTAATATTTCCTATATGGGGTTTCCTGGAACTACTGGGGCCTCATACATACAATATCTGGTCACTGATGAGGTTAGTGGCTTGTTAAAATAGATTATTATAATTTTTGCACGGTCGTGGCTCATGACTCATGTACGATTTTCTGTGCAGTTTGTTTCACCTCTGAAGTTTTCGTCCATATACTCGGAGAAACTTGTTCATCTTCCTCATTGCTACTTCGTAAATGATTACAAGCAGGTCAGGATCTCAAGTTTCTGTTCAACCCCTGTGCTAAAGTTAGTATAGAGTGGTATACTTGATCAGCTATATGTATTGTAGAAAAATTGTGAAGTATTAGACCCAAAAAGTCAACCTAAGCGATCGGATTATGGACTGCCGGAGGATAAATTTATATTTGCTTGCTTTAATCAGCTTTACAAGATGGATCCTGAAATTTTCAATACTTGGTAAGAAATTATGGTCTCTTATGCCTGCATGGACTACTGCATGTATGATTGCATATTGATCATGGTATTAACTGTCTAATTTCAGGTGTAATATATTGAAACGAGTTCCTAATAGTTCACTATGGCTACTCAGATTCCCAGCTGCGGGCGAGATGAGATTACGTGCATGTATGAAGTATTTTGAAAAAACAAATCAATTCTTCAAAGTTTTCTTGATTTTGGATGTGTTATATGCAGTTGATAGTGAAACTTGAATATTGCTGCATACTTTAAAAGCTTGCAAATCGGCCCTCCAGTTCTCCGTTTTTTTCCTCCTAGTTTATCTTTCTAAACTCTTGACAGAATATTGTATTTTGTGTTCTCTATGATAACAGATGCTGCTTCTCAAGGTGTGAACCCCGACCAAATCATTTTCACTGATGTTGCTGTAAAAAATGAGCATATCAAGCGCAGTTCCTTGGCGGATCTTTGCCTTGACACGTAAAAATCTCTTCTTAATTGTTGTTCTTTTATAATGGAATATAGCTGCTTATGATATTAATGTGTCATTCGTGCTGATATGTGCAGACCTGTGTGCAATGCACACACCACGGGGACAGATGTTCTTTGGGCTGGCTTGCCGATGATAACCTTTCCATTAGAAAAAATGGCTACAAGAGTTGCTGGTTCACTTTGTCTCGCCACTGGTGTTGGAGAGGAGATGATTGTCAACAGGTATGCCTTACAAATAACATCTTATAAATGACACTCATAGGGCTTCAAATTTATATTGCGTTTTTAGTTGCATTAGAATCAACAATGCTGATCCTTTTGGTACTGCAGTATGAAAGAGTATGAAGAGAAGGCAGTTTTCCTAGCGACGAATCGACAGAGGCTCAGAAGTCTGACTGAAAGACTCAAGGCAGCTCGCATGACGTGCCCACTTTTTGACACTGCTCGCTGGGTGAGACTCTTTAAAGGATCACACACTAGTAAACTAGACGACACACTCGCTCTGAGAGAAGCAGTTAGTTGTATACCTCCCTCATCTTCTCCTCTGTTCTACAAATTACTGCAGGTGAGGAATCTAGAGAGGGCATATTTCAAAATGTGGGATATCCACTGCTCTGGTCATCCACCACAGCACTTGAAAGTTACAGAGAATGACCCCTTATAGAGCAACTTGGCCAAGTTACAAAGAAAGAAAGATGCAACTCAAGATCCCTGGCATCAACAACAACACACAAGTAAAAACTAGCAAGTGGAAGTTTCTATATTAGCTCTGGTTAATTATTATTACACACAACCAGTTTCAAAATTACAAGCCCTTATTGAACCGAGTAGTTTGTAGCGGATGGAGTGAAGCCAACCAGCTGCTTGGACCTCTCCCATGGCTTCACCACCACCACCGAGTCAAACAACCTCCTCTCCCCATCCCTGGTCGTCGCAGCAACCTTCAGGTAATACTTAAGCCCTGAAACAACCTGTCTCTCTGCAGCCACCACCTCTGCAAACTTCAACCCTTTAATTTCTCCTTGCTCTCTCCCCAGCGTCCTCTTATACTCCTCCACAGAGAATCTACCCAGCTCCTGCACCTCCTCGTTCGACTCCACGTCCTTCACCTCCGCCCTCCCTCCAACCATTCTTCCAGCTTCAGTAGCCACAGCCCATGAAGCGAGAGTTGCAATCACCATAAATGCTGATCTGAAGCTCGCCATCTCTGATACTCTGTTTCTCTGTCTACTTGTGTTACAGCTCGAGTGAGGTTGAAGAAGATGAGAGGAAGGCTGGTTCTTATAAATAGGAGTGAGAGGTTGAAGATGACACGCGGCTCAAGGCCTCAACGGCATGCCGCATAGAAAAACGACAGAACACGTACGCAATATAATGCATGATAATGCTCTGTTTCTCCGACTCCATCATTTTTCCTCCTATCCAGAGTGATTAAGTCTCTCTTTTTTTATCTCCTTTCTCCTTCAATAGCCTGCCCATCCCCCGCCCTTTGTCTCCATGCGGCGCTGGACATAAACCCTACACGTGTCCTCCTCAGCTCTCTGCATGTTCTCAACCTGTCCACATCCTCCTTCCTCTCCTTTGCGCCGCGTCCATTTCTTCTCTTCCCGTTTTACCCCTCGACTTCACTTCAACTTACAACTATACCCCTTCGATAAAATGGGCTTCAGAGTACAATACTACCCCCTAACGAACTGGGTGTGATGATACGGGCTTTGGGCTTTGTGAGCCCGCGCAAGCGGAAGTCAGGCTCACGCGCTGTAAGGTAACGCTATTGCAGATGGATCTGAGTTTTCAAATTTGATAGGTTTCTTTATTAGTTTAATAATCACAACGTCGTCTAACGGCTATATTTCTCACATCTTCCTTCATTTTTCGTAGTTGTGATTTTACAAAACTCGTAGGTGCGATCCTCTCTATGATTTTCTCTCTCTTTTGAACTCCTCATACTCGCAGCTTTCTATCTAAATCGTGTTTGGGCCCGCTCTTGCTGCGATGAAGCACTTTATGCTACCGAAGGGGGGCGTGTTGAGGGACGCGGAGGCGGCGTCGATGACGAAGCAGAGATCGGTTACGCCGAGGAAGCAGAAGTTGGCGGCGAAGGAGAACGCGCCGCCTGGTGATTTTAATTTGCTTCCGGATCAGCAGTGCTCGCCTTCGGTTAAGTATGTGTCGCCGGCGAGTGGGAAGCTGAAGAGCCCGCTACCGCCGCGACCTCCGATTTCTAATTCCTTGAAGAGAAAGTTGGTTATGGATAATCTGGTGGAGAACGCGGTACTTGGAGGATTGGATTCTGGTGTCAAGGTATGGATTTCAGAGAAAACCCTAACCCTAATGTGACACAACTCATAGGTGAAAAATAGAGTTTCTGAGGGTCAAATTTATCATGAAATGTCGTCGGATCTGTTCTTGGTGAAAAGTATTTTGACTCTTCCTAAGCTTTGCTTCTTGTCTATGATTTCATGAATAACAAAGACATTAGTTAAGAACCGTTTAGCGTTAAGAAAGTAATAGTAGTTCTCACACTGGAAGTTGCAAGAGAACAAGATTATTATAGACTGGCTGTATTGTACTTGTGTATGGGTCTTCATTGGCTACTAATGTCTAGCTTGAATTGGTAGAATAAAATATTTTTGTTGATTCATCAGGTGATTGTCCGAATGCGACCCTTGAATAAGGAAGAAGAGGGAGAGTTGATAGTTCAAAAAGTTTCAAGTGACTCTCTGACCATTAATGGGCAGTCATTTACATTTGACTCGGTGGCTGACGCTGAAGCAACTCAGGCAGGATAAGCTTGTCCCATTTTCTCTTAACAATTTTACTATTATTGTCACAGTATCTGATCTGGTCACAAATTTCCTTCTCCAGCTAGACATCTTCAATCTTGTTGGAGCTCCACTTGTTGAGAACTGTTTGGCCGGGTTCAATAGCTCTGTATTTGCATATGGGCAGGTATATAATATTGCAGTATTAACTCATTGGGAATTTGATCCTGCTATTCTGATGTTCTTCCATGAACAGACCGGAAGCGGGAAGACGTACACAATGTGGGGGCCAGCCAATGCCTTGTTGGAAGGTGATCTGCTGAGCACTCAACAGGGCTTGACGCCTCGTGTCTTTGAGCAACTTTTTGCAAGGATAAATGAGGTAAGAATCAAAGCAGTCAAACTGTATCTCAATACTTATTCAATAGTTAATAGTATCAATTTCCTTTTCTCAGGAACAAATTAAGCATGCTGACAAACAGCTGACCTATCAATGTCGATGTTCATTTCTCGAGGTTGGTTGAATGGAACTGTATGTTGATAACATCTTATTGTCGAAATCCGAAATTATTCACTTGCTCAGCAACAATTCCTTCATGCAGATTTACAACGAACAAATTACTGACCTGTTTGACCCTAGACAAAAAAATCTTCAGGTAAAAGTGATATCTATTTGAGATATAGAATTGACTAATTACAGTATATCATTTCTGCTTCTACTTTTCAGATACGAGAAGATGTCAAATCTGGAGTTTATGTTGAAAGTTTGACAGAAGTATGCGTGTCTTCAATGAAAGAGTTAACTGAAAATCTGATCAAGGTATGTTATGTTTGGTATGTGTTTGTTGCTAGCCTTTCAGTTGTAGAGTTCTATGTATTGATTGATTCGCACAAAATTGATACCTGTCTTTCAAGTTTTGTTAATGCCATTTGTGTCCATTGGTGCAGGGGTTGACTAACAGGAGAATTGGTGCCACTAGCATCAATTCTGAAAGTTCCCGCTCACACAGTGTTTTTACCTGTGTTGTAGAAAGTAGATGCAAGGTAATAGAGCCCATTCTTTATCTGAAATTTAAATTATATATCTTTCTTCAGTTTCTGTTGACTATACTCTGGTCTATTTTTATTTTTAAATTGTGGTATAATATCGCTTAAGGATTGAATCTTTGTTTATCGCTTTGTGAACATGTTTTGGGAGTTATGCAAGCAGTTCATGAATTTTTGTTTATGTATAGAATAGTGATACGCATGAATCTAGCAATTAAGCAACATGGAAGTCAGTGTCTTTCCATTCTCTCTTTGTGTTGTATTGTATCATTGCCTGCTCTCATGTAGGAAGTTGGAATACTGTAGACTTTGAGGCGTGCTAAGATATCCCAATTGTTGAGTATTGCAGAGACTGGCAGATGGTTTTAGTAGCTTTAAAACAAGTAGAATAAACCTTGTGGATTTAGCGGGATCAGAAAGACAAAAACTAACAGGCGCAGCTGGAGAACGGTTGAAAGAAGCTGGGAACATTAATCGTTCTCTTTCACAACTTGGGTATGATTGCTTTTGTGATTATTCCAGAAAGCTACTCCTTAGATTCGCGTGTCTATAAAGTCCTATTGCTATGTATCATCTCGTACGGCATTTTGTTAACAATTGTGTTAAGTTAAATGCTATTATGGAATTGCAGGAACCTGATAAACATTCTTGCAGAAGTTTCTCAAAATGGGAAACAGAGGCATATTCCCTATAGAGATTCCAGGTTAACCTTCTTACTGCAGGACTCTCTCGGTGGAAATGCAAAACTAGCAATGATCTGTGCTGTTTCCCCAGCCCAGAGGTGCTACTGATTCTCTTTTCTCACGTCATGCTCTCTCTCAATTCTCTATTTGTAGTGTTACTAGTGCCATTAAAAATCAGCTTCTACCCTTCTAATTGTCTGGTATCTTTTTTTGAGTAAAGTATATGGCCATACGCCACAGGAGCCTTTACCTAGTACCAGTTGGTTATATTATCTGATAGTCTGTCTTCTTGGTTTGATGGTGCAGTTGCAGAAGTGAAACTTTCAGCACACTGAGGTTTGCCCAGCGTGCAAAGGCCATTAAGAATAAAGCAGTCATTAATGAAGTAATGCAGGATGATGTTAAGTTCTTACGAGAAGTGATACGGCAGCTCAAGGTTTCTTCTTGATTCTTAATATCTTTTTGTTTTGAATTGTGTTACCAAGTGAGCCCATATCTAACAATCACTTGAACAGGATGAACTAGTTCGAATTAAGGAAAATAAAGATGCTCCAGCCAATTTAAACGGAGGATATTCTAGTGGATGGGATGCTCGAAGAAGCTTGAATCTCATCAAATTTAGCCTCAATCGTCCAATGTCTTTACCACATGTTGATGATGATGGCGATGAAGTTATGGAGATCAATGAGGAGTGTGAGGGTGATAAACAATCTGGCTCTGAACTAGCTACAGAACCAACCTCGCAAGACACTGATGTGATTATGGATGAAGGTCTTGGAGATTATTGTGATGAGAATGACACTGTGATTAATTTGCAGGATAAGGATGAAATGCTTAGAAGGTCAACTCCAAAAGACCAAAGCAGTTTAGCTTCTGAAGCTCTGCGTCACAATCCTGCTGGCATCTCCTCTCCCTTGAATCTTGATGTAATCACACCTGAAGTATCACCTGTCTTGAAGCCTCCAACACCAAGCGTTTCTCCCCAAGTAATTGAGAGTAGGAAAAGCCTTCGAAGTTCAAAAATGTCAACTGCATCCCAAAAATTCATTGATAGCCTGAGCCCAGGAGCTGCACAATCATCTTTAAAGTCTGTGAAAGATGATTCATCAATAGATAAATCCATGCTTTCTCAGACAAGAAAAAGTTTGCTTGTACCAACTGAACATTTGGCAGCCAGTCTTCATCGTGGTCTTGAAATTATCAGTAGCCACCGCCGAAGTTTTGCTACGAGGCAATCCTCTCTCAGGTTTTCGGTAAAACCTATGGACTACAAGTTTCCAGTAGTTATCAATAAAGTCGATGTTGGTACACAGACACATCCTGAAGAAGATGTGACTCAGGATATTCCATTATCAACCTTGTGTAGCAACTGCCAGGCTGAAATCTCTGTTCAAAATGATTCTGAGGAGGCCAATGACAATTCAGATTTACAGTTGGTAGTTTATAATGAGAGGGCGGCAACTGAGAAAGCAAAGCAAGTTCCTAAAGTGAGATTAGAAACATTAGTTTGATCGTTTTGGTTTCAATGCAAGTTTGATGATTGTTTTTGGGAGGGCATTGCTTTACTTTCACCTATTGTTTTTCAGGCGGTTGAGAAGGTCTTGGCTGGAGCTATTAGGAGAGAAATGGCACTTGAAGAGTTCTGTGATAAACAAGCTGCAGAAATTAAGCAGCTCAATCGTCTGGTAGTTTTCCAACACTTTCGCACTCAATAAATTGTGAAAGGTCATCTTCATGATGTATTAATTTTAGTTGTATTTCTTGAACGCAGGTCCAACAGTATAAGCATGAGAGGGAATGCAATGCTATAATTGGACAAATGAGGGAAGATAAAATTCTTCGCTTAGAGAGCCTTATGGATGGGGTCTTACCTACAGAGGAGTTTATAGAGGAAGAATTTTTGTCACTTGCAAATGAGCACCAGGTATGGTGGATTCACCTTTCCATTACTATTGCCACTTGTTATTAACTAATATATTTATCTGATCAAATTCTGGTTTTCACAGCTTTTGAAAAATAAGTATGAAAACCATCCGGAACTTTTAAGGACGCAAATACAACTTCAAACTGTCCAGTACGAGCTAGAACAATACAGGAACTTTTTTAATCTTGGTGAAAGGGAAGTGCTTATGGAGGAAATTCAAGACTTGAGAAACCAGCTTCAATACTACGTAGACTCATCCTCGGTGTTGGGTCGAAAAAGAGGCGCCTTACTGAAACTAGCCTATTCATGTGACCCAAGTCTATTTCCACCTCCATCTGCAGTCGCAGGAGTGGCTGTAGAAACTGTCGAGGACAAACTTGAACAAGAAAGACTTCGTTGGGATGAAGCAGAGAGCCAATGGATTTCCCTTGCCGAGGAGTTGCAAAATGAACTAGAAGAGAGCAGGTGTATTGCTCAAAAGCAGAAGCTGGAACTAGACTTGGAAAAGAAGTGTGCTGAAGAACTGAAAGAAGCAATGCAAATGGCAATGCAGGGACATGCACGTATGCTAGAACAGTACGCAGATCTTGAGGAAAAACATATAGAACTGCTTGCAAGGCATAGAAAGATTGTGGAAGGATCTGAAGAGTTGAAAAAGGTAGCTTGTAGAGCAGGGGCTAGAGGAGGGGATTCCAAGTTCATAAATATTTTGGCTTCACAAATTTCAGCATTGAAAGTGGGAAGAGATAAAGAAAGACAACAACTGAGAGAGGAAATCAAAGTGCTGCAAGCCCAACTTAGGGATACTGCAGAAGCTGTTGAAGCAGCTGGTGAACTCATTGCACGCCTCAAAGAAGCGGAAGAGGCTGCCGCTGCTGCTGAGGTGATAAATCGAAATTAAATTCATGCTTCCTTTTTTTGTCAAATGTCAATATTACATTCGTACATATCATGATTATGTATTTTCGCTCTCTCCAAATAAACCTTCAGTTACCTTTATTTCAAATGCTAATGCTCTATATATTTTGCAGAGGCGAGCTATGGACGCAGAGCAGGAAACTGACAAGTCTCGGAAACAAATAAACAAGCTGAAGAGAAAGTATGAAGCAGATATAACTATTCTAAACCAGTGTATTGCAGAGTCTCGTCTACCTGTCGAAGCATTGATACCAACCAATGAACATGCAAACTTCGGACAATACAATGTGCATGTACAGCCAGAAAACACCTCTATAGAAAATTGGAGAGATGAATTTACCCCCTTCAACATTGTTGAAGAAGACGACCACGGCCACTTGTCCAAACTTGTTGAAGAAGAAGCGCCCTCTTCATGGTTTAATGGGTATGATCGCTGCAACATATAATTCAAATCAACCTCTTAGTCATTGCCTTTTAAGTATTGAAATTCATATAACCATATTATGTACAGTGTTTGTATCATATTCTTCTAACTGAGTGATTGAGTTTCATGCAAGGTTGGTCCCTTGTGCTAGAAGAAATACATACAAATCCCAACCAGGCAACCAACATTTATATTCATAGCTACCATATTTACACATGGACTAATCCTTGCATCAATGTGCTCATTCATTTCTCTGGTTTTCATGTCAAGTAGACAGGAAGCAAATCCTGAAAGTGGGGATCCTGAGAACTAGTTGTATAATAATCTTCTTCAGAAATCACAAGTGTGTGAACCTGAACCTGTCTTAAGACTTAAGACCCAGTTACTGGAAAATCCCATCTCACCATGATATCTGGTTACAAGTGGATGAGGCTTTCCAGACCATGGAGCCATCAGCTTGTGACCTTGTCTTCCTCTGACAACAGACCAATCCCTACCCCATTACCACCAGGTGTCTCAAAAATGTCACTAACAAAGATACCCTCCTTCAAACTTCCAACCACTCATTGGATGGAGAAAGTGAGATAACTGTCCAATATGCATAGTGAGTTTTCACCATATTGCAAGAATGTGTTTGTATTTTCTGCTGTTTTTTTTTTCTCTTCAGCTCAGAGACAGACAGACAGACAGCCATGGACACCAGATATTAATATCAGTATGGGTCTGAGATTGACCTGCTGAATGAAGATAACTCCACCCTTTGGCTTGCCAAAAGGATAACTACAAGCAAACACTACACAACTCAAATTCTCAAGCACCCATTTCTATTTGAGGTTTCTAGTCTCAAAAGAATCCCATTTACTTCAATGGTAGAATTCACTAGTTGAACATAATTTGATGAAAACACAACTCACATGTTCAACATTTCTCTGACTGAACCGCAATAAAAAAACAACTGACTCAATTTTCTGCTCCCCTAACTAATCAAAAAAGATCCAGTAACAAATTCTAAACTTCAGACATATACAATCTAACCAGTTTCAGGTCTTCCAATCTTGATAACCACCAAGCTTGGCCTATTAACTCATTTGTATCTGGTAGAATATAACATCAAAAGGGTGATGAAGATTAGCACTGATTTGCTTAGTGGGAGTTGGGTAACAAAGGTCAGCCAGCCAGCCAGACAGACAGACATTCATGGAAACAAAGTAAGAACTTTCTTTAAACTCATCAAAAGGATCTCCACCATTATCTTCTCTACATTAAAGGTTTCCACAACTTTTTGCTCCCTTTTTAGTCATCCAAACCCTTTTCTCAATTTCAAATTCTATGAGATTCATCGCAGTTTTTGACTTCTTTGTCAGAAATAACATAACAGTGAGTATCAAACTTAAATTTGATAGTGAATTTCAGCAACTTGATTTACAGGAAATGTAAGAGAAAAAAAAAGTCAGAGGTACAAAAAGATTGACAACCTGTGATGAAATGAAACATTTACTTCCTTTTTTCCTCTCAAAAGGAATAATAATCAAAGTTAGATTCAAAGGTTTCTTTCAGTTATTGCTTGCTGTCTTTATTTAATGATAACTGTGTTTTGGAGGAATCCAGCTCAGGAATCAAACAAACACTCTTCTTCTTCTCTACCACCTTCAACATCATCACCATCATCATCAACACAGGAATTGAGACTTAACAACAACATAAACATGTCCCCACAAAACAGCTGGTGACAATTCCATCAATAATACTAATCTTTTCCTCTTTCTATTCTAATCTGATTACCCACAAATCAAGTGATTTTCCAGCATCGGCAATCAATTAAACCCAACTTGTAATCAGTTTCTTTTCCATATCTAACCCCATATCTCTCTGATCATGACCCTGTTAGAAAAACATCATAATCACTCCTCTGTACACATTTATACACAACTTTTTCATTTATTTGTTTAAAAACTTTGATGCTTTGAAGCAAATCTTACCCACACCAGAGATTTGAAGGGGAAACAGACATTGCTTTCTGGGTTTTGTCAGCTTTCTCAGAAGCTAAACAGTAAAAAAAATCCCAGAAAGACTCTTTGCTGCCACTCTTCAGAATCAGTCAAGATATAGAATGAGTCTGCAATGGAGGATTACAGCAGACAAAAATGGTCTGAGAAATTACAAGGAATAAAATCATCCATAGGCATTTATGCTCTTCCTCATCACCATGTTACATTTTTACATGTGCCATCTTTGTTTCTGAAGCTTGCTGCTGTCTCATTGTCTAGGCCAATTAGTTGCTAAATATTATACAACAGATGAAAAAGTTGCTAACTTGGCTTCGGAATTTTCGCTCCAACGAATCATCAACTGAAGCAATGAAATCTGATCTCTCTAGATGATGGAGAACAGCAAATGAATAGTAATCAATATATGAAGAGAAAGGTGTATACACAAGCAGCATGGCCACTTTCTATGGCTCCATCTTCATTTGAGATGGTTCCATCGAGCCTGCAGTGAATCCCATTTGGACCACATTGTGCAGCTCATCTTCCCACATTGAAACCTGTTTTATGCGTTTCAAATTGTAAGTTTATAGATGACATTGGAGATGGGGTTTCTACGGTCACGATGCACGATTAGTTATTATTACCTGAGAGGCTGAGTTGCAGAACCCATTGATGGATGGGAGCTGCAGGTTATGGTGGTGGTGGTGGTTTTGTCGTGGATGGCCACTATCCACTGAGTTAATGAGGAATAGAGAGTCAGTAGCGCCATTTGGAAGGCATGGTGGCTCTTGTGATTGGTATGCGTAAGGGAACGCTGCTGCTGATGCTGATGCTGAATTGGACGACTCCATTGGGTACAGCATTGAGCGAGACTGAAGAATCTGTCAAAAACAAAAATAATTTCCATCAGTTCAAATTCCAAAATGCATCAAATATTTCACCAACTAAAAAAGTACTCACTTCTTTGGACAATAGAGCTTCCATGTGGACACTGTCCATTCTAGGATTTACAGTAGCCAGTTTCATCGACAGAAACTGCATAAAACATACACCAACATGAATCAACATAGATTCCAAATTCCATAAACCCTGCAGCAATAAGCGTCCATCATCGCAGCTAACTAGCTTAGAGCTTACCTCAACTTGTTGCTGCAATGACTGAACATAGTTTATAATCTCATCTAGCATAACAGCCTTCCCAGTAACCTGCACACCCAATCCAATTCCCAACACTAATCAGCCTCGATTTCTCATCCATGAATTTCATGGCAGAAATCTCTCATGTATGAGATGAGTACCTTATTACATCCCGGCACAAGGTCCTGAAGAAACTTCATTCTTTCACTGATTTTCTCTCGTCTAACCTGTGCACCAAAAAAAGCACAATCAGATGAAATCGATGGGAGAATTTCGAGTAACAAGTTATGAATAAATTTTGAGGTCCGAAAACTAACTCTTTCAGCTAAGCTATGACTATCAGTAGCTTGACCTCTTCTAGCTCTAACATGAATATAATCCTTAGGTGGCTCAGGAGGCTTTGCATTTTCCTTCTTTTCATTGTTTCCCTCTCCTGCACTTCTCCCACCCTTTTCATTATCATCCGATTTCGCCCGTTTGGAATCAGAATCATTGCTCTCCACACCAGCCTGGTTGAAAATCACATAAATCAGCAAATGGGGTCTCAAATTTGACACTCAATTTTACTTCATCTCTGAAAAAAACTGGATCTTGGGAAACTACCTTGGAAGATTGGCTTTCTTTTGCCTTCCCTCGCGGCATGGATTTTCTCTTTCTCCCAATTCCCTCATTGCTCTGCACTTTCTGAGAAACTGAGGATTCCTCCTTGGAATCCGACAGGTTTTCCTGAAATTTCTTGTCTTGGTGAGATCTAGGGAGCTGGCAGCTTGACACTCTCTGCAACTTGCTGGAGTAGACTGGTGAAGCAGCAGCAGCAGCTCCATTGTATGCCATATCAGCATCGTTGACCTGGAGTTGACCGGTGCTGACCCTTCCATTGAAGCTGCGACTTCCGAAGCAAGAGAATCTGGCAGCTCTTTCCGCGAATCCAGGATCGGCCACGAACGGCGTTAGAGCTGGCAACTGCGCCATGATCTGATCCAGGTTGAGCTTCGGCGGTGAGTTCATCGGCGTGCTGTAGCACGAATTGTTACCACTCTGATTGCTGTTGTTAATGGCGACGTAGGAGTGAGGAGAGATTTCACTGGGGCTGCACACGCTTCCCAATTTCCCAATCAGCTCGATCAGCTGGACTCCTCCTCCTCCGCCGTCCATGGCGGCCGGAGTAGCCGAAGCTGCCGGAGATGCCACCATGGAGCTCAATGCCGACTCAAATGGGTCACTCTGGTCGATGCTGTTGTCCCAGTTGGAGCTAGTGTTGTAAAAACTCATGTCCGCCGAGCAGTTCAAGGAGTGGTGGCCGGCCATGTTGACCGAAAAAGTGGCCGGAGTCTGGGCCCAGGGGTAGAAATCCTTTTCCATCGAAACCCAGATACAAAACTGGATTTTTAAGGACACCCAGTTCAGATACGGGTCTAAAGATAACAACTTTGGATCGAAAACCTGGAAAAAAATCGTATCAGAGATTGGATTTCCAGATAGAAGGATGGGTGAAGCTCATAACTGTGGAGTGTTTATGAAGGAATTCGAGTTAAGGAGAGGGAAAGAGATGTTTGTGATGAGTATAAAAAGGTGGAGATGGAGGAGAGAAGATAGCAAGGAAGCCATCCTCATTGCCATTACCCAACCAAAAAGATAATTCAATTTTCAATTTATTTATTTATGACCCTCTAATGATTTGGAAATTCCAAAAAAAAAGTTAGATATAAATTGTGTCATGTTGGCCTGCCTTGGCTTTGACCACTATTGTAGACATGGAACGTGTTTATGCAACTTATCATGACGACTAGGAATGTATGTACTTTGAATCGAGCCCTAACGCCTTTTTTTTTTTTTTTATCTATCGAATTTATAGTACACTCATTCGAACAATATTATGCAGGCGAGTCAAATATAATAATTTTTATTTATTTAAACCGTGACATCGTTTTTTCATTTTTAATGTATTTAGCACAAACTACATTACAATCATAACCAGGATGTTTTAACTTTGTTGCATGGAATCTGAGTAACTAACTTATTAGGGTTTGGTGATTGATGGGAGTGTTGTGGTGGCGCACGCCCAACCTCGTTATATTTGCATGGTTCAAGTTAATGATTAATAGACTCATGTAGAGTGGTGGCCATGGTCACATAATCTCTCGTATCATCACCATTAATGATTAAACCAACCCTAATGATGAGTTTTGAACACCCAATTATTCCAATTGTTATGACCTAAATTGCTTTTTCACTCTAGTTGGGAGATTAGTATCACTAATCCAAAATCCTCTTATAAAGATAATACTCTAAAAACGCTTAGTCTTTTGCTCTAATGTATTTACTTGATATTATCATTGCACAAACAGAAGGGCCGTAAGAATTAGAATCGATTTAAAATTCAGTTAAACCGAATATGAGACGATTAAAAAAAATGGAGAATAAGATAAGGGAGTTTTACAAGTGGGAGGAGAGGAAGATACTGCAGTGTTGGACAAAACCAAGTTGCTGGCGGATGGCAATGGGACTATGAACCGGCCATTGCCTTCCTTGTAGGGTTTCCACATACATAGTATATCACTCTTTAATACCCAAAAGCGACTTCCTAATCCATTTTGAATCCTATCCAATTATACTCCTCCAATTTGCACAAAAAAAACATCATCGAATCCAAACGAATCAGTTGATTCATACCCTCTTCCTTGTTTTTATTTTCATGATTCGATTGAGGCGAATTTAGACAATCAGTCATAAGCAAATAAGTCAACCAGTATCTGTAATGAACGATCTTATAAATGATCTACCTATAAAAGATCATTTTCTTAAATAAAAAACTTTATAACAGAATCCATCCAGAAACGAACTCACAAACTAATTATTTGCGTACATATCAGATAAAATAGTTTTCTACTCATGCTCAACTCTTATTATCACAATAAGACTTGGCAAGCATTGTCTTTTGTCAATCGTATTTAGTAGATAATTTTAAACCAAATTGCAATACTTTAACATTAGTTAATTATGAATGCCTACTCATAATCGTTTGGTGGCACATGCACGCACTATAAAACCAATATTCATAATCTAATCATATTAAACACCCTTTGCTATGACTTTTCAAGGAACTACCCTACCCCTTAAATCTTAATCATGTCCTACACACAATCATAAACCCTAATTTAAAACCAAGTTGCACCCAAAACGTCATCGTATAACTCTAATTAATCTACATTAATCTTGATCAGTTAAGCACACAACCCAACAAGTCCTTGGCACACGTACATACAACATAGTTGATAGCTATAGTAAACGGTACACATGATGATAAGCCACTGCACCCAAACCCTAGCTAAAACTTGGGTATGCAATTTGCTGCATAGCCGTGACATGTCACGCTCCCATTGGCTATGGGTTTGATTAAGGCCAAACTTGTTTCAATCCATGACTTTTAAGTCAAACATTCTAGTAAATGCAGCTCTCGCAACTTCATTTTTAGGTATTCTATCTCTTTGCATATATATTTGTATAGTTTGAACTATAAAAGTTAAATAAATTAATTCTTATAACTCAGAGAATTACAAATGAAAGATCGTCAAAAAGTTGGTAGACAAATGACAACTTCTGTCTTAAGATAGAGAGAGCTGCCGGTGATTCCATATCCATGGCCTTAACCCATCTCGCCGCCACGATCCTGATCAATTAATCTGTTCGCGCTCCAAAACCTTCTAATGAACCCATTATTATAAAATGCAGGAATATAAGCCCATTTTTCGTCAAAAATTAAAAGTGCAAGATCTGAAGCTATGGAATTTGGGTTCATCGGAAGGAAAGGGCATTCATTCCTTGTACATGTACCCTAGATGCTAAAATAGTGGTTAGGTATGACAAAGTTTAAAGAACAGGGATGTTTTAGGATGCAAATTTAAGTTATCTCCATTGAAATGATAATGTAAATTTATAAATGTGTAGGTTATTAGGCTCCGGCTTTAGAAAATTCTAAGGTTTAAAATTGGTCTTTTTCATCTAAATATCTCCAAGTCCTTAGGCCGCCTTAAGGATCCAAATATTACACGGTCCTAAATAATGTTAAATATTTGAATTAAAATATTATTTACATGATTTTTGCACACAAATTGTAAACCAAGGGGCTAATGTTCAGAAATCTGTTGGCTTTGGGATGCCAATTTTTTTAAACTTTTGCAAGGAGTCTCTCTGTCCTCCGTCTGGTAGGGAATAATATTAATTAATTAATTAAAGACAGCATAATTTGTATTCAAACTAAATGATTAAATCAACAACCAAACATCTCTTGGGATCGTTGTAACGTGAGCCTTCAATCATTGATACTAATTATTTTCTGCATCATTTCATACACAACGTCCCTTGAAAATGTCTTCCTGCATTAGTGAATTAGTTTGGGCTGGCCAACTTCTTTAATGGGCCTCTTATAGTGATGGGCTTAAATTTGCTCGACAGATTTGGGCCTATCGGGCCGTTGGATGGCACATTAAACGCAGTTACAACGTCGTTTAATGTGTTCAATGACGTGGCTTGTCAAATAATGGAAAAACTGATTAATCTAAATGTGAGTTGCCAAACAAGGCTTTAACCGGTGCGCGCATCCTCGGCTCGGGTGTGGAGCTTCGTTTTGTATAGCGACGCTGGCTGTGGTAACTGACTGAGAAATCAAGCTGCGATGGCGCATACCAAAGTCTTGATGGTGAGGAGCTAGACTTTACAGCCGTGAAGTTTCAACGCTTGTGGTTTGTTCTTTTGTGCTTCGAATTTTGAAATTTGATTAACTTTTTTGTTACGGTTTGATTGAAGGTTGCGGAGAAGCCCAGCATTGCGCTGTCTATTGCTACGGCACTCTCTCATGGAAGGGCATGTTATTCAACTTTGATTTGCTTATTTATTTTTGTGAAAAGTGAGGATGTCTGTAATGAAGAGGCATAACGTTTGGTGCCACAGATGTCCTCTAGGAGGGGCAGCACAGAGGTTCATGAATTTGATGGAATGTTTCTGGGTTCACCAGCTCATTATAAAGTCACGTCTGTGATTGGGCATGTTTTCAGGTATATTTTCATATGAAAATATTAAAAATTTTCATGATTTGGAAGTCAAATGTGTCCTTATTCTAATCCGGCCAGTCTTGTCGGGTATTGTTTCTGTAGTTAGCTTGCCCAGTGCTGGCTTCCCATTTTAGATACATTTGTGAATTTTCATTATCGTTTCCATATAGCTTATGGCTAGTGTGATTAATGTATTGGTGGTTGTTGATTTTCTCCTGGTCAAACTTCCTCACTTGTTTGTGATTTACATTCACCTGTTTGTTCGTTCATTCAGTTGTGATGTTTCTTTTCTTTATGAAACTTTAGTGTAGATTTTCCTGCTAAATATCAAGATTGGGCTGCCACTGATCCCTCAGATCTTTTTGAAGCCCCCATAGTCAAGACAGAATCAAATTCGAAGGTTCGTTCTTTAACTTTATGATAGTTGAAGCTTGATTTTACTAAGGTTGAACTTAAGACCACACACGTCTTTACTCTATCAGCATCATACTTTTGGATAGTGGTCACGTTTCAAACAGTTTGACCCATTGCGCCATAAAATACACAAAATATATACATTATTGTTTCCTTATAAAGCTGGTAAAGCATATCTATTATGTCACGTCTGCATTGACATACATCACTGCGTTGGATTGAAGGCCCATATACCAAGACATTTAAGTCAAGAAGCCCGTGGTTGCTCTCATTTAGTCTTATGGTTGGACTGCGATCGTGAAGGAGAAAACATTTGTTTCGAAGGTAACTTTTACTATTATGATAAATGTGTTTTCTCTCAGGTCCCTTTATGTTAATTCAACTGATCATACTAATGATTTCTTATCTATTATTAATGCATTTCTCGCTTGGTTTCCTGATAAAGGACATGCATATGGTGCACAATGGTCTGATTTTTCAATATAAAATATGTGAAAACGTTGCTGACCGTGCATGAATTTCGTATCTTTTACTTGCAAAAGACTATCTATGGGGAATACTAGTTCTATTAATTTGAGTAAAAAGTTTTAAGTGTTTTGTACTATTGTAATCGACCATTTTAACTCAGTTATTTTGTATTATGTTTTTTCATGGCATCATTCATTTATTTCCTTTGCAGTTATGGAGTGCACTGACTTTCATGTCCATGACACCAGACGAAAGGTTCATCGTGCTCGCTTTTCATCTGTCACTGAGAAAGATATTCTTAAGGCTATGGACAATCTTGTTGTACCCAGCAGAGATGAGGCATTAGCTGTTGATGCTCGTCAGGAAATAGATCTGAAAGTTGGAGTTGCATTTACAAGATTTCAGACTAGCTATTTTCAGGGAAAATATGGGAATCTCGATGCAAGAGTTATCTCGTATGTGCTCTCGCTACTCCTTTGCTTTGAGTTTGTATTAGCATCTTTCACTAATAGTTCAATATAATCAGTGTGCCGTAAATTTGTTCAGAATGAATTCTGGTGCTCTTTAATGATCTATATAAGCTAGCCATGTGTTTACAAGTACCGCAAAGGGATAAAAAATCAGAAACAAGAATGAAAAATGCAACAAAGTTATGTAGAAGTCGTATGCTTGTACACACTTTGTAATCTATTAAGAACATTTGCTTTATCTTGCTTTCAGTTACGGGCCATGCCAAACGCCAACCCTTGGATTTTGTGTGCAACGGTATTTGCAGATAACCACATTCAAACCAGAAAAGTTTTGGATTGTACGACCGTACATCCTACAGGGTGGTTATGATCTGCAGTTGGATTGGGAACGCGGAAAGTTGTTTGACTCTGAAGTGAGTTACTTCTGGTACTTTTAGATTTTAGGTAGTAGACTAATGATCAATGTAAATCAAACTGATTTTTATACCTCCATTTATTTCAGGTTGCTGCAATGTTTCAGAAGTTAGTGATGGATGATGGTTTCGTTAAGGTTACTGATATATCAGAAAAACAAGAAAGCAAAAGTCGTCCATCTGGGCTCAACACGGTTAATCTTTTAAAAGTAAGCTGATGTAGCAGTTCTTGAAAGAATCTTGCAGTTTATTTGTTCCAGTTAAAATTTCTCATCTTAATTATAGTGACTGAAACTAGATACGTAGGGATATCTATTATAAATATTTGGCATGTAATTAGCTAATTTGAACAATTAATGTGGTCACGTGGAAATGTTTTCCCTTGGAGTGTCCACCTAATAAACATATTGTATTCCATTATTCTGTGTTGATGCTTGTGCTGTGTTCAAAATCTTGATTACGACAATTGGACACAATCATCTTAACTGTGCTTTTCAGTATCCCTTTTTTAAACGTCAACACCATTTCATGATGGGAATTATAATGTTAAGGAAAAAAAGTAGTCCATAATTGGTCTGTTTGTTTAGTAGTATTGAAGTATTATCGTCTGTACAGGTTGCTTCTTCTGCTCTAGGACTTGGACCACAAATGGCAATGCAAATAGCTGAACGATTGTATACTCAAGGTTTTATAAGGTTTCCTTCAACTTGTACTTGCAGTAGTTGATATTTGTGAATTTTTGCTTGTCATTTTTTCTTGAAGAGTCCCTTTCTCTTTGAATTGACTGTCGATAAGTGCTTGTTGTTTTTCAGTAAATCAATACAGGAAGCAATTTTCATTTTCTTAGATGTCATTCTAGGAAATCGATGGAGGTTGATGAAAGTGCGGTGTCCTTTGATAGTACAGCCATGACGTGTGTCGTATACATTTAGATATGTTGTTCACTATTTGATCGTACCATGTAATTATTTGTCTTATGTTATAAGATTTATAATTATCCTTCCCAGTTATCCACGCACAGAGAGCACAGCATACCCGTCATCCTTTGACTTCAAAGGTACTCTTGGTCCTCTTGTCAAGGATCCAACATGGGGTTCCTATGTTCAACAGCTCATGAATAGTGGTCATCTAAAACCACGACAAGGAACTGATGCTGGAGATCATCCTCCAATAACGCCTATGCACTTAGCTACTGAGGATATGCTCGGAAGTGATGCCTGGAAACTTTATCAGTATATCTGTCAACATTTCATTGGGACGGTATCTGCAGACTGTAAATATGCAAGGTAAATGATTGGGATGGTGTAGATGATCTCATACCTTTACGTGCTACTCATTGAGTTTCTGGGACAGTAGTTCCAAGCTAATGATTCTGAAGTGTTGAACTCCTTAGCTTACACGTTCCACTTTTTCTTACTTAAAATGTGTTTAGGACAACGGTGGAATTTTCAGTAGGTGGAGAATCCTTTCATTGTGTTGGTCTGCGGGTTATTGTTAAAGGATTCACTGCTATAATGCCATGGCTGGCAGTAAATGAGAAAAGTCTTCCTCATTTCTTGAAAGGAGACAAAATCAAAATGTCAAAAGTGGAGCTTTATGAGGTACTGTCTGGACAAGGAAAGTATTTCAAAAGTATGATGCATGTCAGTAAAAAACTTTTCCCCTAATAGAAATCATATATTTGGAGTCTTATCTTGCGACCCTACTTTTTTCTGTGTGAATCTAATTGGTAGCAACTCGAAATCTTAATGGAATTATATAGCACTTTCATGTTCGTGATCTTGTATGAATTTATGCATGATTCTCAAACTTGAGAACATCGTACTGATTCGCAGGGCTATACAACTGCCCCCGATTATCTCAGTGAGAGTGAGCTGATATCCTTGATGGAGAAACATGGAATAGGTACAGATGCCTCCATCTCAGTGCATATTAACAACATATGTGAGCGCAATTATGTCCAGGTTTGATTTTAATATATAGCGTGTACCGCTCGTGTCTTCTTCAATTATTTGAGATGCAAGTTTTAACATCTTTTATGCATCCTCTGAAGCTAGTCTTTAATTTTGGGCATTCAGGTGCAAAGTGGAAGAAAATTAGTTCCCACCGCGTTGGGCATCAGCTTAATTAGAGGGTATCAATGCATTGACCCAGATCTCTGCTTGCCAGATATCCGTAGTTTCATAGAGCACCAAATTACTCTTGTTGCCAAGGGTCAAGCAGATCATTCTCGTGTTGTGCAGCATGTACTTCTACAGTTCAAGCAGAAGTATGGTTACTTTGTGAAGCAGGTAAGCAAAGCAATATACATATTATGTGGGTCTACTTGCATTTATTAGAATCAGACTGATTACATCGTCTTTTATGCAGATTGAAAACATGGATGCGCTTTTTGAAGCGCAGTTTTCTCCACTTGCTGATTCAGGACGAGTCCTTAGCAGGTGTGGCAAATGCCTGAGGTACATGAAATATATATCCACCCAACCATCACGTCTGTTTTGTGGTACCTGTGAAGAGGTGTATTATGTTCCGCAAAAGGGTGCTGTCAAGGTAACTCATATACACCATGAATTGGATACACTTTTTCGTAGATTATACTATCCTAAATAGCCATGCCGCATCCCCATACATTCATTTTGAAATTTAATATGCGTGGACCATTGCTAAAATTCTCTTGGATCTCCATTGTCTTATGCAGTTATATAAGGAGCTCGAGTGCCCATTAGACAATTTCCAGCTTCTACTTTTCTCTATGGCTGGTCCAGAGGGCAAGACATTCCCTTTCTGCCCTTACTGCTATAACAACCCTCCATTTGAAGGCATCGACGCCCTTTTCAGTGCCCCCAAGACTGGTAACCCTGCCAAGCCTGGAAAAGGGGCAGGCATGCCTTGCTTCCTCTGCCCTCATCCCACATGTCGACATTCACTGATATCCCAAGGAGTCTGTGCTTGCCCAGAATGCAATGGCACACTTGTCCTGGACCCAGTAAGTGCACCCAAATGGAGACTCTACTGCAACATGTGCAACTGCCTCATCTCCCTCCCGCACGGGGCACACAGAATCTCAACTACCAAAGACCGCTGTCATGAATGTGATTCTACAATCATAGAAGTGGACTTTAACAAAAAAACTACACCCTTGAAGGATGGAGCTACGTTACACATAGGTTGCATCTTGTGCGACGAGTTACTCCATTCTTTGATTGAGATGAAACATGGTAAATCCTTCTTCAGACGCAGAGGTGGCAGGGGCAGAGGAAGAGGCGGAAGGAGAGGACATAGGGGGAGAGGCCGTGGTGGCAAAACAGATGACCCTAAAATGAGTTTTAGAGATTTTTGATTCTGTAGTCAGATTTTTCTACTTCAACGGTTGAGTAGAAATTATATGTTGTATTTTTCTACCTTCACCGGTAGCAAAGATCTTGTGTCGTTTGTTAAGATATATACAGTAGTTGTTAGAATGAGTAAAAAATTAGGAGTTAGTGGATATGTTTATCGTTCAGAGTGGGTTCTTATTTTTAGGATTTTTCAATTATAAGAAGTGGTATCAGAGCTTGTCGTTCAATAAGTTTCTGTATCTGACCAACAGTAGCAGAGATAATAGTGAGATTTTAATCAGCGCACGTATGAAGTGTCCTGACTATGAGCAGAAGTAGAAGAAGCGGTGAGGAAGAAGCAGTTTACTACGAGTCATTGGATCGAATCTTATCGGGGACGAGTAGAGAGTAGATGGCGATTTATAGGCGGACGATTCAGATTCGGATTAGTTTTAACCATGCCTAAATTTCTGTGGGGATGTCGAGCTATGGGATATGAATCAGAATAAATATGAGACCTTGAAGTGTTTGAGGATCGGGAAGGATGCGCTTGAAGGCGATGACAAGGCGCTTACGTTGGAGTTGATTTTTTTTTAAATGCCACCATTTTGAAATTTTATTCTCTAATATGCCATGAATCTGAAGTTTATTCATGAAATATCATTTTTTTCATCAAATTGCTATTGGGAGTAGCAATTTGTTGGTTTTTAAAAGTTAAAATACTGACTAGACGACGATTTGGCGCTGAGGTGTCTATCTCACCTCAAACCGTTACTACGAATATCGATATGACCTAATTTTGGTCAAACCACTAATCGTATAGCGGTTTGTTCATTGCAAACACTCAGTGAGTCTAAAAACACGTCAAACGGCTACTCGTAGTAGCGGTTTATCATGAATCAGCTCCTTTCTTCCCCATTCAGACAGTTCGCAAAGTAGCTTACATCCTCCTTCGCACGCCATCTCCCAATCCGAAGTAAGCTTCAATCAACGCTTTAATACTATCCTCATCACCCCATTTATGATTTAGGATTAGAGTGACGAATTTGGAGTTATGTTACAAAATTGGGGCTATGACCATTAAATTGGGATGGTGTTTATGAAATTGAGTGTTTCATTTCCTCTAATGCGTTTAATTACATGTGAAATGAGTGTGTTGATTGGATTGAAACGCTTCAATACTTAATTGTTTGCAGGATTGCGAGGTGTTAGGTGTCGCCGACATAACATATGGGACTTGGATACAATGATATCATATTATATTATACTGTCGGGATTCTACCCATTGACACTAGTGCAGAACATGAAAGTTAAGTTTAAGAGTGAAGTAGACTTGATTTCTTGTCATCAATAAATTGTGAAGAAGCGCACTGATTCTCACTTGTTGGTTGGATGAAAAATATTACAATATCGAGAGAGGAATGACCCGAACCCAGCCATAAAGTATCGCAAACCTGAATCGCAATGTAAATTGAATATTAGCACATTAAGAGATGGTGTCAAGATATATATAGCAATTGGTTCAATTAGAATGAGTAAAATATTAGGAGTTAGTGGGTACGTTTCGTTATAGTGGGTAATTAATGTTATCTTATTTTTAGAATTTCTGTTTTGTATTCCGGCTATAAACCAGGTTGATTATCGAATAATAATAAGCATTCCATCAAATTTGTGTTCAATTTCTAACATTATTTTCACATAAAAGACTATTAAGATAGCGAAGTAACCCTTAAATGTAAGGAATGTCAGTCACTATCTCAATAAACTATACAAATGTGTATAGATGTATTTTTTTATTTTATGAATCAGACATTTTATTAAGGAGATCCATGCAAGCCGGATCAGGCGTTACAATGACTCGAATCTACGAGAGCTTCACACGGGAACGATTAAGCAACCTAGGCGCAACAGGTGTATATATAGATATGTATTGATGGAAAATGTTGTATTGGTATTTACCAGCATACTTCCGTACACAAAACTATCACATTGAATGAGCGCGAAATCTGGGCCATGGGCCGTGACCTAAAACACTAAGCCCGGTTTTTCATTGGGCCGTAGATAATAATAAGGCCGATCGAGCAGCCCATCAAATATATATTGAGCTCCGCCTTAACATCTAGGGTTTCTGGCATCTCGCTCTTCAGTGTTTGCTCGTTCAAGGTTCTGCGGAGCTCCGGGCTGCTGTTCATCCAACAATGGTAAGCAGCCAAAAATTCAGCGTCTCGATTGCATATGATTTCCCTGTGATGTATTGTTGATTGTTCAGTTTTGCCTATCTCGCGTTTAACATTTTAATCCTCATCGGTTATTCAAGCGTTGGTCAGAATGCTCGAACCTTGCTTCAGGGGATTTTTCTTGCGTGTGTTTGATTTAGATTACTGAAATTGACATCTTTATTTGTTATTGAAGGTTTTCGTCAAGGCGCAGAAGTCTAGGGCTTACTTCAAAAGGTTTCAAGTCAAGTTCAGGAGAAGGCGAGGTAATGTGATGTTAATATTTATTTGTATATATGACTTGTTAGCCTTAGTTTTTATGAGTTGGCGTAGAGTGTTGTCCATTAATTTTGTTTATTTGTAGATGGTAAGACTGATTACAGAGCCAGGATTCGCCTGATCAACCAGGACAAGAACAAATACAACACCCCAAAATACAGATTCGTTGTGAGATTTGTAAGTTTCAGCATTTGTCTATGTTGTGATGTAATATTGATCGCCGTTTCCTAAGTTTTTTTTGTACATTTTTACGATTTTCGCAAGCAATTTTCATCATGTGTAACAGACCAACAAGGACATCATTGCACAAATTATTTCTGCTAGTATTACTGGTGATTTGGTTCTTGCATCCGCATATGCTCATGAGCTGCCTCGATATGGACTGGAGGTTGGCCTCACCAACTATGCAGCAGGTAAGGTTGAGGCTTTGATTTAAAATCTTGAGATTAATTTTTATTACTGGAGTTCACCTTTCCATCATTGTTGTCAGCTTACTGTACTGGGCTTCTTCTTGCTCGACGTGTTCTCCAAAAGCTTGAATTGGATGGGGAGTACGAGGGTAATGTTGAGGTGCGTCATGTACTCTGTTAAAGTATATACCTCATATTACATGTGTAAAAGGTGTGGCTGAATGTGTATCATGTGCTTTTGACAGGCATCTGGAGAGGACTACTCTGTTGAACCAGCTGACAGGAGGCCTTTCCGTGCCCTTCTTGATGTTGGACTTTTGAGGACAACTACTGGGAACCGCATATTTGGTGCTCTCAAGGCATGCTTATTTTGTAACCCTAGTCTTATAATTGACAATTTCTATTATGTTAGAACCGTGATACTCATGGGTGCTATCTGCTCTATGATTCTGTTATATGCATTTGACACACCATTCTGCATTTCAATTATTTCCTTGTAATATTTTTGTTGTCATGGTGTGATTGAAAATTTAATCTGGGACACTTAACATTCGGAAAGAAGCCTTCAGAGTATAATTCAACAAACATGGTATTTATATTCTGCAGGGAGCTTTGGATGGTGGACTTGATATTCCTCACAGTGAGAAGAGGTTTGCTGGTTACAGCAAGGATTCCAAGCAACTAGATGCTGAGGTGCATAGAAAGTACATTTACGGCGGACATGTTGCAGCGTACATGAATGTGAGTCTAAACTAAATCTGTTGCTTGCTGATGATTCTGGTCTTAATCTTGTATGATTTAAACTTATAATATTATTCGCTATGATGTTCATTGGGCATAGACTCTATCGGAAGATGAGCCAGAGAAGTACCAGACTCATTTCAGTGAGTATGTCAAGAGGGGTATTGAGGCAGACAATATTGAGGAACTATACAAGAAAGTGCATGCTGCAATTCGTGCCGACCCAGCTCCCCAGAAGTCTGCAAAGCCTGCGCCCACAGAGCACAAGAGGTTAGAAAACTTCAGTCTTGTTAATCAGCATTTGTTATCTGAGGTCATCTTCTTTTGATTGAGGTGGATTCTAACCAACTTTTTATGTCTAAATTCAGGTACAACCTTAAGAAGCTGACTTATGAGCAGAGGAAGGCCAAGCTCATTGAAAGATTGAATGCTCTCAACTCAGCAGGTGCGGCCAATGACAGCGAAGACGATGATTGAGTTTAGTAGCCAGTTTCTACTCGTCATCTCTTCTAGCCTTTTTGGTTTACAGATTTGTTTTCTTTATTCAGTCGGAACTTGTTTCGTCTTTCTAAGTTTTATGCGGAGCAAAATAATTTTTGCACTATTAATTTTTTTGACCATTGCTACTTGTCACCGTCAGATTTAAATTTTTAACAAGATCGGTGCTAAAATCCGTTCAGGGGTTATTTTATTTATCAATACAGGTGACTAATAATATTTTGATTCTGAAGAACGGTATTTTTCTTTGAGTTTTGCCTCTTTAATATAATATATATATATATATGCTCTAGGTGGGCCTTCATATTCAACACTGGCTTCTCTTGTTGCCTTTTCCAATTTAAAGCCTGTCAATTTACAGGTTAACATTGAAAAATTAAATTTACAACTCAATTAAAAATTCTTAATTTTATTTGATACGCAATTGCTTTCATGTCATGCTCATGCATAATTCATATAAAATAGTTCATACGGAAGGAAGACCAAAACTGACTCTGTAGTCGAGCATGCCTAAAATCGGAAGAAGAAGAAGCTCCCTCGACTCCCGTCCCCTCTTCCTCCTCCTTTTTACTCTACTTTGTTCGGCCGAGGTCGGCTCCGCTTATATCCTCGACGTCAAGTCCAAGTTCGCCGGCCGCGATCGTTCTATTTCCGACTTCAGAGCTCACGACAGCCGCCGTCAAGTCAACCTCCTCCCCGGCGTTGATCGGAGGGGGCGGCCGCGCTGATGGCGTCGAGTATGTCGGCTCCGTCTCTCATCCTCGTGCTCGATTTTCATGCCTTAGAATTCCACATATCCTTGTTTAGTGCTCCACTAGCATTTTTGGATTTCGAGTTACCTTTAGAATTAATGGCTGCCAAATTTTATGGTTTTGGATTTTGGATTTTGAGAATTTTTTCAAATTGATCAGACTCTATTATGCTAAGATTGGGATTGGGACGCCTTCCAGAGACTACTATGTTCAAGTCGACACTGGATCTGACATCTTGTGGGTGAATTGCATTCAGTGCACAGAGTGTCCTACTCAGAGCTCTCTCGGGGTAACTTTTTATGCTATTTATGATCTTTTGGGTATGAAAGTAGTTTATTGTTTTGGAGTTAATGATTGGCTGGTAATTACAGATTGAGCTGACTCTGTATGATATAAAGGAGTCAGTCAATGGTCATTTGGTTCCTTGCAATACAACATTTTGCTATGAGGTGCATGATGGCCCCGTTTATGGTTGCACGGCTAATCAGACGTGCGGTTACACTGAGATGTATGGTGATGAGAGCTCTACCATTGGTTACTTTGTCAAGGATAATGTGCAGTACGATAGGGTGTCTGGAGATCTTAATACTACAGCAGCAAATGGAAGTCTTATATTTGGGTTAGTATTATACTACGTATGCGATTTTCTTTTTCTGAATTAGTGTACTTAGCATGATAAAACTGGTGGTTAAACATCATTCAATGAATGTTATTATTTTAGGTTGTGTATGTTATAAAAGTAGAAGATGCAGGCTTTCTGTTTGTTAGACTGTAGTAAGGAGATGTCCTTTTAGAATTTATATTGCATGTTGATGCCTCAAAATATTGAGAACTTAAGCACTTGATCATTACCTGGATGAAGCTGTTGTTATTTTTGGACAGTTGTGGTGCTAGACAATCTGGAGCGCTTACTTCCTCTAATGATGCCCTGGACGGCATACTTGGCTTTGGAAATACAAATTCGTCTGCAATTTCACAACTAGCTGCTTCTGGTGTAGTTAAGAATATGTTTGCTCACTGCTTGGATGGCGTAAATGGAGGTGGCATCTTTGCTATTGGTCATGTTGTTCAACCACAAGTCAACACAACCTCCTTAATGCCAAACCAGTATGCCCCACATTTTGTATTTATCATGCTTTATCCAGTAAATGATCTGAAGTCATTCAGCAATTGTAGCAAGCGTGGTGCTGCCAGATGATCTTTTATAGTATCAAAAGCCACTTTTAGGAATCAGTTTGCTGTCTTCTCATGCTTATTGAACATTGGCTTTCAGGGAACACTACAGTGTCCATATGAAGTCCATTGAAGTAGGTAATAAAACTCTTAATATTTCAACTGATGTGCTCGGCGTTGGGAAAAATAAGCATGGAGCCATTATTGATAGTGGGACAACTCTGGCTTATCTCCCAAGGGAAATTTTTGAGCCGTTGCTGATAGAGGTTGGTGAAGTGCATTTTATTCTCATGTGGTCAGTAATAACGATTTACTCACCTCTACCAAAGCCGTTATCAGATATTCTCCCAGCACTCTGTTATGAAGATATACACTATCGAGGACCAATATACATGTTTCCGGTACTCTGATAGGTAGGTTTATTGTGATTCAGATTCTTCTTGCGTTTGTCCTGAGGTGCCAGCATCTGTGAGATGCATTTCACATATGTTTGTTGAGTTGTTTTAATTTATTGTTTATGTTTTATCATGAAACGGTTAATGTCTATCCCTTGGAATGCTAAAGTTTAATTAAAGCTTTATTTAGTTGAAATCCATTTTTCATTTTCAATCTGCAGACCAGCCGTGAAATCAAAATAAAACTTAGATTGACATTCTTTTTATACTTTTTTTGCAGTGTTGACGATGCATTTCCTAATGTTACGTTTCACTTCGATAATTCACTCTACTTAAATGTTCAACCCCACGACTATCTGTTCTCAAAGGTTAGTGTTCAAGTTATCGATATTATGTGATTTGTTTTTTCATTTCTTATTGATGTTTCTTCTGTGGGCATCGACTGATGGGTGGAAATCACAAGTGGATGAGCATTGTTGGAATGTTGTCCACAGTAAAGACTATGATATTGCACATATCCTCTTTTTCCATTCCTTACGTTGTTGCCGACTATGTTTTCCCTTCAAATTCATTTAGAAAGTTGCTCAGTTCTTATGCTTAATGATCCAGGAACACATGTGGTGTCTTGGATGGAAAAATAGTGAAAACCTATCCAGAGATAGGCGGGACATGATCCTCTTGGGAGGTAAACATCCTATCCAAAATGTCATATCATTGGTAATTCGTTATGCTTGTTGTTAAAACACATTTATGCATCCATTTTGTGACTTGTATCTTTTTCACTGCAGATTTGGTACTTTCAAATAAGCTGGTCTTTTATGATCTGGAAAAGCAGGTCATGGGGTGGACTGAGTATAATTGTTAGTAATACACTTTCTTCCTTGGTTTTCCCCGACCAATTTGTTTTATTCTAGTTGTTAGCTTTCTATCATTATTTATGGAGGATTATTCTATTCACCTTTAACATGGAAACTGTCCGACAAATTGATGTTAATTCTTGCACTGATAAAATTGCAAAGACCACGGCTTGTACTAACTGTAAAGAGTTTTTTCCCAGGCTCTTCAAGCATTCAGGTTCACGACGAACAGACTGGAACAGTACACTTGATCGGTCCACGCCCAATTGCTGTTGCTGCTCATGCTAGTCCAAAATCTCAGAGTTTCACAGTGTTATTGCTAGCATTTCTAATTATGCTGTCACACATCTTTACGCCCAACTGCTATAGCAACCAATACAGAGATAGCAACTGATGTGTTTAGATTTGTTGTCAGATTGTGAGCGACTTCAAATAGGACTTTTACACTCCAACTCTATGTAATACTGCATACCTTGCAACAGCATCCTGTAAACAAATTGTCTAGTAAAGGGAGATGATATATACACATTTTTCATAACATTGTTATTTACATTAAAGCAATGTCGTACTCTTGGACTAGACGGTTGGTTTAAGTTGTGTGATGCTTCATTAGATTTTAGTCTAGTAAAAAAGTGTTTTAAAAATACTCAAACAACATTTAAGAGTGAGAGGTAAATCTTTTAGAGATATTATTAGGGATACAAGTTCAAGAGCTCACCACAAAAGACTAGTTTGATATGAAAGAGAATCATTTAATATTATATTCCATTATATGATTTCTCATCTAACCGATGTGAAATCGTAACAGATATCTATATCGCATCCGTAGGTTTGGAACAAAGGAACATTTTCCATAAAGGCTGCTCAATGGATAGTAAAGATTAAAAAAAAATTACATCTGAGATTAGTCTTTGTATCAATTTTCCTACACGTGCCCACTATAATGGACACAATCTTACCATCTATTGTCCCTTCCATGTACATAAGGGTTCGACTTGTAACCTTATATTTTGTAGAGTTGACTTCAAATGGCCCGAGTAGCCTGATGCATTCCATCGTCTTGTTTCTTCCGAAGCATGGCATTGAGAGCATCCCTCCTTGGACATTCTCTCGTCATGTGTGACGCTCCACGTAGGAAGTTATCACTTCTTAGCTTTTTGCCTTTAACTTTAACTTGAGGCGCTCTTTTATGAACAGACTACCAATTGTATAGCCTTTAAGTGGCACTTTATGTGCAAAATAAATTGTCAATGTCCTTCTCATCGGATGCTCCCTTAATTCCTTGACTTTTGACACATCAATAACTCTTGGAACTTCCCGAGCTTAAAGAATTACATCCCCTTCTCTCCCTTCTTGTCTCATCCTCACGGCCTCTCCAATGAAGCGCATATGTAAATAATGAGTCTTCCACAGATGCCAGACCCTAAGCTAGGTCGGTTCTTTAAGAACTTGCACCCTAGTGCTCATAATTCAGGGTGCTCCACGTTCGACACTCATTACAACAACCATATTGAACAAGGTAGTCTTGTCCACTTCATTCCCGCACGAATAACATATGACCAATAGCCTTCTGAAAATAAAAAATAGACAGGTCAATGATATTAGCCTCGATGATCAGCTGCCAATACGGGTCCTCGCCATTACTTCAGTTGTACCAGAAAACACGTGATCAAGCGTGGCCACGCCCATCACTACACTACCACACTCTGCCATTCCTCCTCAAAAAGGATTCTCATTGTAGTAATGCTTTATTTTACTTCTGAAACCATCAGAAACTCATGCAGATCAGTCTTGTGGGAGTGAATATAGTAATTGTATCTTGCATGCAGCTTCATTGAGACTCGTCCTGTGATCATGTTGATAACACAATTAGTGTACTTGATGCATCAATTGAACAGTAGTGTGTAACTAAAGTCAGACAGATGAAATGGGTAGTCACAAGTGATTCTTGATACAAGTTTAATACCAGAAATGAGTACGTAAATTTTGTCAAGGTAATAGATGAGGCGCAAACGTATCAAATTCTTGATACATCCAACTAGCTTTGGGAGCATCAGAGCATATTCTAGTTGTTGTCCCCATTTTTAATTTGGATAAATATATTACATAGGAATACTATAAATAAAAAGTACATAACGACACAAATAAAAGATCTTAACTGGCACAGCCATTGGAACCTGAGGATCTAAAACTGACTTTAAACTGGCACAGCCAACAATTAAGCTAAAATAAGGCAGTTTACTAATGAATTTAAAGTGGGGATATCGGTAAGTAGCAGACTGACGTTTTCTTCCAACAATTCCCAGCATATATAGATGCACCACAAGGACTTTGAAAAAAAAAAAAAAAAATCAAAACAGCATTTAACAACAAGTGACACGGAAAAAAACACACAACCGAATAGAAATAGTCCGTCTTTTTTCTTTTTAGGAAACTGGAGTTGGATATTGAGTATGAAGATTAGTCATATAATATAACATGTATGACCCGTATCTGTCCGCACAGCATAACTTTCACTGTGTAGTCATCAGAAGCCAATTATTTAACTTTAGGAGCACAACCTATGGCAGCAATAAAACTTAAAGGGTACCACCCAAAATGCTCCAACAAAGTCTGCTCCATAACAATACCCAATTCTAATCTACCAGCATATATATCAAAATGCCATCCAAGCACCCTATCCACTCTATGGACATTAGGCCGCCCGATTACTATATTGCTCCCAATGCAATCAAAACAACAAAAATAATCATAGAGTTAAAAACATAATCAATACATCCACATTCCTTTCGCCCATTCACTTTCAAACCCCTTCTACCTCAATCCTCCCAAATCGAGGCATGTGAACTAAAATATTTCTCTTCCTTTATTCCAGAAAAAAAGTATCCAGTAAATCAAGTAAATGAAATTCAAATCGACAATCGATATCCGCTAAAGTGCCCATTAATTAGTCATAAATCAACAAACCAATCAACACAGATGTTACCGCAGGGCAGAGAGTACCCGAAAATTGAAAAGATGTTGCTATTTCGGCGGAGGCACGCTGGCCGGAATCAAGAAATCCGGTGAGCGTCATCGAAAAGTAAAGATTTGCTATACCCTACTACGCGTTTGCTCACCGAGAGAGAGAGAGAGAGAGGAGAATAAGCCCTAATTCTGATCCTGAGCTGGGCTTTATGGGCAGTATCAAATCACGGCCCACTTAAATTGAGCCCGCTAAAAGTTCTTCATACGTCCAAACCGAAAAATCAAACCAAATTGATCGAGTTGATTCGATTTAAGTGGTGGACATTCGGTTTTGGTTTTTCAATAAACCGAATAGTTCGACAATTATTACAGCCAATTAAAATGAATGAAATGGATGTAGCTTTTATGTATTAGAAAAAAATATAGTTTTGCGTCATCTATACATAATTTGATACTTCTACCTCATTGGTTCGGTTTATATTGTTAGGAATATTAAAGCATTGATGAAAGAGAAAAGTTAATGTAATAACACATGATTTGTTTACACACTTCGTCATAAGTGACTAGCAAATCAAGAATTTTTGACTAAATTTAAATAGAAAAAAATTATTATTTTTGAAAGATTATAAATATTAAATTACAATTCAAATGTATTAATAAGATTCTGAATATTAATTCAATTATTAAATAACTTTGCATATATTATTATGGTAGATGACGAGAGAGAATGTTATGATTTTTTTGGATTGATTATTAAGAGGAATATTTGAGAAAAGATTATAGAGAAATATTGGTATGATTATCTTTTTTTAAAATCATTGCTAAAATGACTTTAGGCTGAAGTTATGAATAACTTTCAAGGTTTTCCTCCAAGGAATCATTCATTCCATCAAATCTTTCAAACCAAACATTTGAATGACGAGACACTTATAAAACAAAGTATGAATGACATAACATTACATCAAACCAACGACAGCCTCAATTATTTGATCAAACATTGTGAATTTGCTAGATATATCAGACCACATTCCATGTGATTCAAAAATTTAAAATTAAGAGTCACGATTTTGTAATCCAATATATCATAACAAATTATCTTTTAAATTAACGATGAATACGAACCTTGGCCGACTAAGCGTCCGTTGGAGTGTCTGCCACAGTCTGCATGATTGTGATTTGGGCAGTGAGATATTTGATGAAATCCGCAGCCTCGTCCAGCAGCGTGCAAAACTCCATACGCTCGCCACCAGGAACCAACTCTCCAAGCTTCCTCTTCATTTCTGGATCACACCATTTTTCGCTACTAGGGCAGCTTAGGCTTCTCTTTCTTCTTCTCCTCTGCTTAGAAATCGATAACAATGACCTTTTCCTTCCGGTGGTGGTTGGCAGACCCATCACCAGAGGACATAATCGATTATGGCGCATCTTTGACAAAAGGGCTCGAACCCACAGCCGTTTAGGGTTTTTGTTTGCTGCACGGGCCATGATTGTGTATGCAGCTGCTTTTATCCGAGTTCCAGTCACTGAAACGTGTGCTGATGAAGAGTGGAAATCATGTCGGATCCTATGTCTCCGGATGTGGGTAAGAGATCGGAGAAACATTTGCGACATTCTGGTTTCAAGTAGGTGCACATCATTAGGGTTGGCAATAGGCATACGTGTGAAAGATGAGATGTCTATCAAAAAGGGTTGAAAATAGGTTTATCACTCAGAAACATATAAAAGGGGGAGCTGATAGTGGATGGAAATTAGGATTGTGTTCTGACAATTTGCAGAAAATGTCGGAACAAGATATCACATTTGTTTCTGAGAAAAACAGATCTTGGTTTCTGACACAGACAACAAAAACTGCAAACATGAACGAGAAAGAAGAAGATCAATGACAGAGAGAAAAGATATTGTACTATAACTACTGTACAGAAAAGAGATTTTAATGTATTTATGATGATAAAGTTAGAGCATTTAGATCGGACCTTCAACAATTGTTGGATGATTTATAAGATTACAGTCTTATAAATTCAGTCGTTGAAGGTCCGGTGCAGATGCTCTTAATAAAGGATTAGATTGATCATATTTGGTACGATAAAATCAAACTGGAAAATATAGTTTCGAGCATAAAATGATGAGCTCTTTACTGCATGCTTATGATATTAAAAAAATAATAACTACCACGACCAATAAAATTACATCTTTTGTTAAGTACATATATAAAAAAGCTACGTACAATGTTGTTATTGATTAACATTCATTAGGTCGTACTAGTTCTAAATCCAAAAGGGTCGGCCGCTCAAAACATATAAAACCCTATCTTGACTGCTCTACTTTCTTCATACTAATCCTCATAATCAATATTGAATAGTAACTATTGTTGTCTTGATGTCTAAAATGGATTAGGTATAGGTCGATTCGTGGGGATGGAAAGAATATATGGGGCCAAAACCACATGGGTACACATGGTTTCACTACCCTACTTGTGTTTGTGTATATTGAATTTTAATTAGCCTTTAATTATTCAGGTCATTGTAATAATAATGCTACATGTTATTATTTAATCAGTATTGTTAAGTATTATTGAAGCAAGCTTTTGCTACTTTTGGTGTAACTTCATAGTGGCAAAATGATGTAAAATATCTCAGCGACTAGAGTTCGATTTCTGATGGGTCAGAGCAGGGATTCTGGTGAGGTCTGGGATAGAATAGAGAAAAAAACAAAAAAAAAACTTCATTATCAATATACATTACTTGAGATGGTGTTTACACTTGCATCATATGCTTCTTTAATTATTCTCATACTCCTATCTTGGTACCTTTCCTAACTTTACTACTGAATTCTTATTAACAAAAACTAGTGTGAACTTATCAATGATGCTGGCGATGTTGTCATGTTAGATATGTAAATTGCACTCTTCAAAATGATTGGACAATGGAGCAAATGGTACTAAAAAAATGACTCAAATCCTCGAGTGGACAAACTAGTGGCCAAGAGTTGGAACCCTACTTGAACCCAAGGCGGAATATTATCCCAAGATTACGATTAGAAGCAGTTGTGCAAGCCTTGGAAAGCTGCATGAAATTTTCTCCAATGATTGCAAAAGGAGGCCTTCTAGAGGTAAGCCTCTTTTTGTGCAAACAAATCCTATGGATGCATCCAAGTGCTAATTTTTCATCGCTTCTGAATTTTTGTTCCCTATTTACTTTATTTTTTAAATTATTAGTGGCGGATATGTTCTTTTTTCAGAATTGTTGTTATCAGAAGCGCTTTTAGGTAAAAATGTTACTGACAACAACATTCTATCGTAATCAGTACTTACTTGATGCTAATGTGACATAGTGCTAACTACTAAGTCATAATGATCTGTGACATCAACGCCAATTAAGCGCAGACAAAGATAACCCCTTTTGTTAATAATAATTTTATCTCAAATCTTTATCGACAACGTCGCCTCTAGAAGAAAACATATCGAGGAGCAAATTTGAAACAAAAACTTATAAATAGAGCTTCCATGAAAAAGAGTGTCGCTTGATTGACAAAGAAGGGTCCTCAATCCCAAATTTCACAAATGAAACTCACCTTACGTCTCCTTCCTTTTCCTCGATCATAATACTAATGATCGTTACCACCTTTTCAAAATATTATCATAAAAAAGAAATATGTGCGGATATGTGACAACTTTTGATCTGCTAAATCAAGTATGAGTTACATGAGTATCATCATAACATAATTAATACATAATTGAAATATGTATACTGATATTGACAATGATTCATCACACAAAGTTGTTAAGCCTATAAGACTGTGTATCATATTAAAGCAAAGAAGAAAGAGTAAAAAGTAAAAGAGTACAATACTGAAATTAAAATAATGGTATTTACAATTTTCGTCAGTTACTTTTTTGTTTTATTTATTGAAACTTATTTTACAAGAGGAAAGAAGTACATAGATAGAGAGAGAGAGAGAAAGGGGACCTAGGGAATTTGAATAGGAAGGAGAAGAGGACATAGTGAATTCGAAAAAGAAAAAGGGTCTCAACACTTTATGAAGGTTAGAGACAAAAATAATAAAGTAAATGGTTTTATAAAACCATGACCTGGTTTTACTAAACTATGGGCAAAAATCGTGTGTTGGTTTCATTAAAACCATGTGTAAACAGAATTCTTGAATTAGTTCTTTGTTGAAGAAGATTCGTCTTTATCTTTAAATCTTTTTAGGAAAGTTACTTTGATGGCGCCGAAAATGCCATCATTGAGGATGTCATCATTAGAGTCTTGAGCAAACTAGAGCTCTTAGCGGCTGGATGTAGCCATCGAGGCCTAGACTTATGGAACATTGTCTCTTTATCAAATCGAGATAATAGGTCATTCTTCATTTCATCCATGTAGACTGCAATAAGTTCTTCCTTGGACAAACTATTAGTTTGCTTCTTCATTTTTTCAGCTATTAGCTCAGAAGATGTTTCTTTTTTTCCCCCCTTAAATTTGTATCATATTGGAGAACTTTAGCGTTTATTAAGCAAATGGTATCATGACCATAAAGTAACTTTGCTTCTAGATCGGTTTTTAACATCTTATTCCAGAATTTAAAGTCATCCTATTGAGACACGTAATAAGTTCTTCATTATAACTGAACTTTTGGAGACCAAGACCAAATCCATGGGATGGAAAGAATAATGAACTATTTCCTTTCTGAAACAATCTTTCTTTTCATTTTCAACGACTCTTAGTAGAATATTCATCCTTTTATAAAAGTTTCTTTTCAATTCTTCAATTAGAATTTTCTTAGAAGTGTCAAAATATTACCACCATTTTATAAACCAAATAGAGATCTCGGAGTTATAAACTTCTCAGTTGATTTTTTATAAAGCATGAGTGTTTCCTTCTCGAGTTCTCATATAAACGAATTTGTAGAGATGGGTCAATATTCAAACAAAAGCCGCCTTTGGCAAAGACGGCTTTCGGTGGAACAAAACTCTTTCTAAAAATAAATCCTAATTACTAGAAAACTATGTCAAACTTTCCAGAAAAGAAGACGATTTCGGAATGAAGAAAACCAAGACATTCTCGTTCTGTGTGGTATTCATTCTCGTTCGGCTCTTGGAATCACATCCAGCAGTGGTTGGAACAGCTCGCAAAATCCAATCACTTCACCTACTTCATTGCCCCTAACCGTTTCTCATACCTCTATTGAAACTGAATGGTTTCATGTTCCTTCATTGATTGGTTATTCTTCTCCGTTAGTATCTCTTTTTCCAATTTCGGTTTCAATTAGTTCACAAGATTGAAAAGCTGGTTGGGGCGAAGGATGTTTAGGATTTGGCCCAATTGAATTCTAGTCCGGTTCTGACTCAAAAGCCCGGACTTATAAGTCCCAGTACTAGAATTCAATATAAGCCTTCATCCTTTCTTCATTCTCGGCGATGTGGGACAATCCAAGTGAATATCTCTCAACAATCTCACCCTTTCACTTGTGATTGGCCACACACAAGCAAATTCATCTCTCCCTTCACTCGGGGAGGCACGCATCAGGACTGTTAGCAGGTGAGATGGCGGCACCTACTCTATCATCGGTCCGCGTCATCCTGTAGGCAGGTGCAGACCTACACGATCTCTCTGAGAGAGAGCAGCATATTCACTGACACATCACATCGCATCATCACACGGCCCAACAAACCATAGGCTCCGATACCAATTGATAGAATCTCACTAACAATTACAAAACAAGAATGCGAAAAATATCAACGATGAAAAACGAAGAAACGACACACGAGATTTATAATGATTCCCTCTCAATGTAGGAGGTCCACTCGCCGCTTGCAGGCTCAATCCACTATAATCACCTCGCCGGAAGATCGTTACACACTCACAGAATCACCTCACGCACTCACTCTAATTTTCTGATTACATCAATTTTGACGGCCGACACACTCTATAAAAAGAAAATTAAGGTTTTTGAGCCGACGCAATACGACCGACACGACCATATCCAACCACTACGACCAATACGACCTCCGTGGAGACGGAGAATTCCATACTGGTCATATTGCTTGTATTAGTATGAGCCATATGACCAATAGCGCTTCTATGCATATTAGTGTTCCCACTTGAAGACTAATCTATGTCACATGTCTTCAAGCTTGTAAGCAGCTGCTCTACTCATCACTCGAGAAGTCCAACTAAAGTCACACACAACTTTAGCTTTTCATTCGGCACGACCTTTGTCAACATATCAGCAAGATTCTGGCTTCCCGTGATCTTCTCTAGCACCAACATCTTGTTCTCCAATGCTGATCTGATGAAGTGATATCTGAGTTGTATATGCTTCGTCCTAGCATGATAAACTGGGTACTTTGCCAAGTGGATGGCACTCTGACTGTCGCAATAAAGAACACTACCCTCTTGATTGTGGTTCAGCACTTATAGAAAGGACTGTAGCCAAATCATCTCCTTTGTAGCTTCTGTCAAGGCAACATACTCAGCCTCGCAACTAGACAGTGCAATAATTTTGTGCAACTTTGAAACCCAACAGATTGCCCTACCTCCGAATGTGTAGACATAACCGGATGTGCTCTTCCTACTGTCAACATCTCCCCCGTTGTCAGCATCCACAAATCCCTCAAGACCCTGATCTGATTTCCGAAAGCATAAGGCAAGATTCGAACTGCCTTTGAGATATCTGAATATCCACTTCACTGCTTCCCAATGTTGTTTATCGGGATTGCTCATAACCGGCTAACAACTCCCACTGCATGTGCAATGTCAGGTCTTGTACTACCATCGCGTACATCAGACTTCCAATAGCTGAAGCGTAAGGTATCTTGTCCATCTCTGCCATATCTTCCTCAGTCACCGGTGAGTCATTCTTGGACAACTGAAAATGACTACCCAAAGGAGTCCCAACCGACTTCGCGTCTTCCATGTTAAACCTCTCGATGACCTTTTTCACATATTCTTCTTGTGAAAGTTTCAGCCCCTCTTTGCTTCTTGTAATCCTCATTCCAAGAATTTGCTTTGCAGCACCAAGATCTTTATCGCGAATTCCTTCGACAATCTCTTCTTAAGCCTTTCAATCTTATGAAAATCTGCTCCAACAATCAGCATATCATCATATAGAGAAGTAGAATAATAAACGAATTCTTTAACCTCTTGAAGTAGCAACAGTGATCAGCCTCGCATCTCACGAACTCAGTCCTCTTCATGAAACTATCGAACTTCTTGTACCACTATTTTGGAGCTTGCTTTAAGCCGTACAAACTCTTCTTAAGCTTGCACACCAACTTCTCTTTGCCTTTGACCTCAAAGCCTTCCGGTTGCTGCATGTATATCTCTTCCTCCAACTCACCATGAAGAAATGCCGTCTTCACATCCATTTGTTGAAGGTGCAGATTTTCCTTTGCCACCAAGCCAAGGACTGTACGAATTGTCACCATCTTGACTACGGGAGAGAAGATCTCAATGTAGTCAATCCCTTCCTTTTCCTGGAATCCTTTCACAACCAAACGGGCTTTGTAGTTTGCTTCCATCATGCTCTTCTTTTATCCGATACACCCATTTGTTGTGTAATGCTCTCTTATCCCTTGGAAGCTTAGCCAGCTCCCATGTCTCATTTGACATCAACGAGTCCATCTCATCCTTCATGGCCAACTCCCACTTGCTCTATTCATCAGCTTTCTTTGCTTCGAAATAACATTCGGGCTCTCCTCTGCTGTGAGCAAAATGTGGTTGAGGGACTGTAAGAACCTCTGAGTCGGCCTTCTAACCCGAGAAGATTGCCGTAACTGTGTTTGTTGACCTGAGCTAGAGTCAACGTGTTCATCAGCTTCTTCTCTATCTCCTGAATGCTCTTCTTGAGCTGCTTGTTTTTCTTCTTCCAAAGCAACTCGTTGTGACTCGTGAACCGGGATTTCTCTCAAATCAACCATTGCTGATTTTTCGTTCTCGGATACTCTGCTTTCCGGGATCTCTTTCAGCCTGTCTTATAAAGTACCTGTTCATTGAAGATAACATCTTTGCTCCGGATGATTTTCCTATTCTCCTCATCCCAAAACCGATAGCCAAACTCGGAATCACCATATCCAATAAAGTAACACTTCTTGGATTTCACATCAAGTTTTCTTCTAGACCTGTCATCCACATGAACATAAGACAAACAACCAAATACTTTCAAGAAAGAAAGATTTACCCCATTTCCTTTCCAAGCCTCTTCCGGAATTCTGAAATTCAATGGAACAGATGGTTATCGGTTGATCAAATACGCCTCCGTGTTAACCGCATCAGCCCAGAACGTCTTTGGCAGCCCAGAATGCAATCTCATGCTTCTTGCTCGCTCATTCAACGTTCGGTTCATTCTTTCCGCTACTCCGTTTTGCTGAGGTGTTCCCGGAATAGTCTTCGCCATCTTTATCCCATCCTCAGCACAATACTGCCTGAAATTACTGTCAATGTATTCTCCACCATTGTCTGACCTCAGACTCTTCAATTTTAGGTTCGTCTCGTTCTCAACGAGAGCTTTCCACTTCTTAAAAATAGCAAACACGTCAGATTTTTGTTTCAAGAAGTACACCCAAAGCTTTCTAGTTGAATCATCAATAAACATCATATAATATATGAACTTCCGAATGAAGCTACCGGGAAGGTCCCCACACATCAGTGTGAACCAATTCTAACCTCTCGGTCTTCAGCTCCCTTCCTCCGACTGAGAAACTAACTTGCTTCTGTTTTCCAAGAATATAGCTTTCACACATGTGATGATCCACTGATTTCAGCTCTGAAATTTTCCCTTCTTTGACGAGAATTTTCATACCCTTCTCGCTCATATGTCCAAGCCGTTGATGCCACAACTTCATCTTCTTGGTGTTGTCAACAACAACTACACTGTCAGAACAGCTCATTGTCATGTAGAGAGTACCTATTTTCAGTCCCCGAGCAACTACCAAAGCATCTTTACCCACTTTCCATGCTCCACGACCAAAGCTAACCGTGTGCCCTTCTCCGTCAAGTTCACCAACTGAAATCAAATTTCGTTTCAGCTTTGACACATGTCTAACCTTTGTAATCTTCCAAGTATAACCATTTGGCATCTTCAGATTTATATTCCCCATTCCGACAACATCTAACGGCTCGCCATCAGCTAAGAAGACTTGTCCGAAATTGCCTGAAACATAATTCTCCATGACCTTGGAACGTGGAGCGGTGTGGAAGGATGCTCCCGATCTAGCACCCAGTTGTCGATCAGCTTCCAGCTCTGCGTAGGGTCTCAGTAGCGCTTCTGTGCAGATTAAGCTTCACACTCAACAAAAGAGAGCTGGCTAGCGGCTTCGGGCGAGGCGGAGTGCAGAAGGGGAGGAGAGGGTAGAAGAAGAAGAAGAACTCTACGACTGAGTTCTATTTAAACAGAACCCGCCTATGCTATAGGCGACTTTTGTTTGAACATAACCCCAAGCCCACTGAGTTTGTAATTATCAAAAGCCGCTCTTCTCAAAGACGGATTTTATTTTAAGTGCAACATAAGAGCCAACTCAGCGCTAACGGGGTGACGAAATCTAATTTTTCGAAAAGTCGCTTTTACAAAGCGCGGCTTTCGATAAAGATAACATACCGTAAAGAAAACTAGAATTAGTGCCATTCTGCCAAAGAAAGCTTAGTTAGGTGACAAAGTGTAAATTTTTTTACAGAAAGAACTACACTATGCATCAGAATTTGACATGCTCGGGTTTGTAACTTATTCAAGTCTGTTAACATGTCACATCTAAAAAATAAGTTAACATTAAATGCACTCTATTCTGTATATATATTAAGAGTCTTAAGAGATTATTTATTATTAAATTTCTAATCATAGAAAGTAAGTGATAAAAAAAATTTACTTCTTTCACGCCCAAATAAATGGATCTAGATTCTGTATATATATCAATATTAAAACGATATAATTTTGTTATTTATAGTCTATGAAGAAATTTTTTAAAAATAAAATTGGTATTATATTTCCTAATCATCAAGATTACACAATCGTCTATACTCACACTAGTATTTTTAGCAAGAATATATGAAAAAGATTTATTTTTGGTAAATATAATATTAAGCTTCTAAAAACATGAAGCTCTTCAATTTTATAAATGAAAGAACTATTATAATAATTCTCATAATTTGTGCATTTCAAAATCATTTGACTCAACAAATTTCAAGCATCACAGATGACTGCTGACTGTCGACAGCTTTAAACTTATTATATGTGCTTTAAATCAAATATAAATAACAATTTTATTTGAGTTTAGAAACATCACAACTCATTTATTATTTTAGCAAAAATATTATTTGACCTGGTAATTAAAGACCCCATTTCGTGCCCGTTGATAAATCAAATCTGCTCTCAATTTCAGATACCATTAATTAGAATTAAATTCTTAAATATAGAGAGTAATTACAATATCACCAAAAACCCTTCACAAAATCTTCTAGTACGATTCAAATCTGGTGCTGCCAAGCCAAATACAACTATATTTAAAATGACGAGTTGAATCACATCCTCTTTATCACGCCTAAATAAATGCTTATAGTATTTCCTAATTTCAAATTTTTTTACTATTTGGGGAGTTGGATTTTGTGCAAAAACAGGTGCAACAGGATTACCAAGTTTCTACGAATAAAAAAACTCCAAAATGGTATAAAAACGCAACCTTCATCAATCCAAGTTCAAGCATGGCGTCCAGAGGTATTGAAAAGAAGGTCACAGCTGGAACCGTACATTTTGGGAATGGGGCAAAGGTCCTAAGAACCATAGGCGGGTACGTCCCCATGATGTCCTTTTACATAATTCGATTACTTTCCAGTGTTCAAATTTTTGTAGCGAAATATAAATTATAGTTTCTTTTCTTTTTTGATGAAAAAAAACTTCATCCGGGGATCATTCAGGGATGCACTCAAGCAATTGGATCCTTTTGTGTTGCTGGACGAATTCAATGGTAATTTTAGTTCCCATCACATTGACAAAAATTCTAGGTTTTCATAGTTGGACTAATTTTGTTGCAGTGTCACCTCCTGCTGGATTTGCTGACCATCCACACAGAGGTTTGACTTTTTATTTTTGTGTCTTCTTTTTCCTGAAAAAATGAGGAATAATTGCTGACTTTTGGCAACTGTTGGTGTTGAGAATTCAGTCTTTGAGTCCGTCACTCTGTTGTTCAAGGTACCCAGAACAAATAAAAACCTACTTTGGCCAGTGTTGGATTCTGAGGATCATGTACTCCATGTGGTTTTGATGATGACAAACACTCACGAGATAAAATAAGATGATCAATTGACAGTCCTAGTTATCTAACTAGTCATCTATCCACTGAATCATAAATGGAAACAATTCCCCCTAAGTCCAAGCAGGGACTTGTAAGCAGTATCAAGAACAGATACCTGACATGATTCCCCCTGGATAGGTACCCCGCTAACTCTTCCCTCTTTTGGCATCATCAAATAAGGGTTAGACAGTTAAAACATATCAGCCATCAGTAGAGTTAGTCAAGACATGCAATTAAAATTGAAATCAAGCCAACTTCAAAATTAAATGCAGATTGTCATAAGTGCATAAAGAGTTCAACAAGAAAAGATAAACGCGGTGAGGGTCCAAGGAATGGGTAAGTTCTAGGGCAGTGATGGGTACGGCATTCTCATATTCAGATACTTGGACCTGATCCTGATACTAGGTTCCCAACCCTGATGATTTCTGTCACTGCCTTGTCTATTGCTTTCCTCACAGCACCCAACTCGGAGTTCAGCTGTGCCATTCCTTCCTTTAGCTCAAGGATTCTTTCCTCAATTTTTTGAAGCCTCCACCCCATGACAACTTTTTCTTCAGTTTGAGGGACTTGTTCCTCTTGAACTTCCTCAGCGGCTTGATCTCCAGTCTGCTTTGCCCGGTCACGAACCCATCCTCTTTCCTTGTCAAAAGTCAGCCCCATCCTTTTGAAAATAGCTGGCTCAAATTTCTTGACCACAGGAACCTTGTTCTCTGGATTCCCGTATACCTCATGGAATTCGAGAATTCGCTTAATGAACCAGGCAAATCCTACTATCTTGTAGGAGCTTAAGTACTCCATCTGGTGGAGGATCAGCTTGGGGAGATTGATGCGTTCCTTCTTGATCATTTTGTCCAAAATTAGGACGTCTTCAAGCTGCACAAAACTTGTCTTCGACCCTCTCTGCATGAAATTGTTCACAAACAATTTGTGGAGGATCTTGACCTCCACCAACATGTACTTTGTCGGTACCTTCCTGGGTTCGGCTGTCCCGCAGATCCTCTCCTGGATCACATACCTGTCTTCTGCCTCGGCAGGCCACACTCCTTTAGTGAAGTGATCATAGCCGGTATGTGGGATCCCCAAAATATGAGATAGGTCCAGACTGGAAATTCTCAATTCTTCTCCTCTAATTCTGAAGTCCAAGTAGACAATGTTGCCCTTGACTTCTTTTGACAAGTCCTCGTAGAACTCAACTACTGCTTCAGGGCTGACAGCCTTCTCAGCCGCAAACAGATTTTGCCATCCTTGGGCTTTGATCATCTCAAAAATGCCATCAAGTTGCTGTTCCTTGAACCACTCCTCAATGCATTCAAGTTCATCTAACATCTCTTTCTTTGGAGCCTTTGCTTTCTTGGCTGGTGTAGGCACTGGTTCCTGATCCCCTGCAGCATTTTCTCTCTTCCTCTTTTCAATGCTGACTCTTGCAGGTTGGATCCTCAATTTATACCCTACGGTCTTTCTCCTACTTTTCTTGGCGGTCCCTCTTGATGTGGCAGGGGTCTGAATAATTCTGACCTCTTCACAGGACTCTGAGCTCATTTCCTTCACTGCTTTCCTTTTCTTTGTTCTAGGGGTAGCAATTTTCCCAAGCTCCTCAACCTCCCTCAAGGTTCTCTGAAGTAGTGTCTCTGAAGCATCCCCTTCTCCGGTGCTTCTCTCCGGATTGCTTTCCATTGGTGAACCTTCCTGGTTCACATCCTCCACTTCAGCAGACGCCTTGGCGCCTTCATTAACTTCGTCACTGATAGTGTTCTCTCCGAACCCTCAGTAATTTCTGCAGCAACCACATCTCCTTCTGGAACCCCAGAAACATCACCAACAATAGCGTCCCCTTCTGGGACCTCCTCAACAACAACATTCAAACCCATGTCCCCTTCTGGGACCTCCTCAACAACATCATCCAATATTGGAGACTAAGACTCAGTGACCTTACCTGAAGTCTCTTGATTTGAAGCTTTGACTATTTCTGTTTCGGCTCCCAACTCCTCGGACACCACAGCTGGGACTTGAACTTCCATCGATACCGTCGGAGATAGCTTCTCCAAGCTTTCGGATGCAGCAACTATGCTCGCGGCCTGGTTGTTGGCGGAATCCATTTGTTGATTACAGAGAGAGAGATGGGTGTTGAAGTCGAGTCACTCAAGGCAGATTTTAGGGCTCCTTCCTCGAGTGTTGATTTTACCCTTATAAACTGATTTTTGAAATCTCCTTAATTTACGGCCTTGAGGTAATTATTCAAAACTTTGAATTCCCCCTTCATCGACATAATTTCTGAAGTTCCTTTGAATCTGGACAGGTATCTGACACGCCCATTAACTCTGCTGGTACATATACCTAATATTTGAATTCAAGTACCTGGGTCTGATCTCTGACCTGAACAAGTGAATGCCATACCCATACCTTTCCATAGACTTCTCAAGGGACGTTGTGATGGATCGGCTCAACCGTAAGGGTTATAAGATGTAAAAGCATCACAACTGAAATCACTCAAATGAAATCACACAAATTTTTACTTCGAGTGAATTTTTCGAGTCTCAAATAGGCATGTGGCTAGGGTGGCTGGGTATGCTTCCTTCATGCGGTTTGTGAGGTTCAAGATCCGGAAGGCACATAGGCTAGAAATAAAATATTTCGAGCACAAACATGACAATTTCACATTTAATCAAGAAGTGAGACGTGCAATCAATCTATCACATATTGACAGGATCACATACCTCAGGCTAATATGCATAACTACTCTACCCCTACTCTAACCAATCATTGAAGGTTAAGTTAGAGGTACCTCACTGAGTAGATATCATGCCAAGCGCTATCCTGAACTTCTCGAAAGGCTCCCTGCTCAGAGGCTTGGTGAAAATGTCGGCCACTTGTTCCTCAGTCCTGCAGGTCTCCATTGAAACAAGTCCCTTTTCTACACAATCCCTAATAAAGTGATGTTTAATTTCTATATGCTTCATCCTACTGTGATGTACTAAATTTTTAGCAACACAGATAGCACTAGTATTATCACAATAAATAGGGATTTGATCAAAGAAAAGGTTGAAATTACTTAGTTGGCTCCTCAACCAGAGGAGTTGCGCACAACATGAACCTGCCGCAACATACTCGGCCTCCGTTGTGGACAAAGCTACTGAGTTCTGTTTCTTGAACCCCCATGAGACTAGACAAGACCCAAAGTACTGAGCCATGCCAGATGTGGACTTCCTGTCACCGGCGTAATCCGCGTCGGTGTATCCTTTCAGAGTCAGGGACTTGTACCTCGGATACCACATAACCAGTTTCTTGGTTCCCTTCACGTAGCTCAGAATCCTCTTCATAGCCTTCACGTGTGATTCCCTTGGATCTGCTTGGTACCTGGCACAAACACAAACACTAAACATTATATCGGGACGACTTGCAGTTAAGTATAGAAGTGAACCTATCATCCCCCTGTAAAGTGTTAGATCTGTCTTTGGCGAACTCTCGTCCCTGGTTAATGAGACACTGGTAGAACTCGGAGTAGTCGAGGGCTTTGATTGATCAAGTCCATACTTCTTGACTACCTCGGTCAGATACTTCTCCTGATGTATCCGAGTCCCATTTGACTCCTGCTAGATCTGAAGCCCCAAGAAATAAGTAAGTTCTCCAACCATACTCATTTCAAACTCACTCTCCATGAGCTGGGCAAATTTCTTGGCCAATTCCTCACTGGTCGACCCAAAGACTATGTTGTCTACATAGACCTGCACCACCAAGAGATGCTTCTTCGTCGTTAGAAGAAACAACGTCTTATCCACGGCTCCCCGCTCATGTCCATGAGTTATGAGAAAGTCTGATAGCCTCTCATACCACGCTCTAGGTGCCTGCTTTAACCCATAAAGCGCTTTGTCAAGGACATATACCTGGTCCGGATGCTCTGGGTCTTCGAACCCTGGAGTCTGCTTCACATACACCTCCTCTTTCAGGTTTCCATTCAGGAACGCCGTCTTCACGTCCATCTGATGTAGCTTGAATCCATGCTGGACAGAATAAGCAATGAGCAATCTGATAGCCTCCAATCTTGCTACCGGTGCGAAGGTCTCATCGTAATCGATGCCTTCCTGTTGATTGTACCCCTGTACTACCAACCGAGCCTTGTTCCGAACAATAGCTCCCTTCTCATCTCGCTTATTCCTGAAGGCCCAACGAGTACCTATTACCTTCCTCTTGTCTAGGTACAAGTCTCCACACCTTGTTCCTCTCGAACTGATGCAACTCCTCATGCATCGCCTGAACCCAGTCGGGATCCTTGAGTGCATCCTGGACAGTCTTGGGTTCCATCAGGGACACGAACGCAGTCTGAACTTGTTCCCCCTGAAACACAAAATAATAATGAAAATCTTGAAGTCTAGTATTAGGTTGACTAACCCGATTACTTCTTCTCAGAGGAATCACATCTCTTATGGCTTCCGCACCCATGTTATCGCCCTCAGATACTTGATCTGGTTCAAGTACCTGACCCTGATTTTCATGCTGTTCATCTTGCACCTGTACCTCGGCTGGATCTTCATCAGCAACACCTGAATCCTGATTAGCTTCCTCTTGATCCCCATCAGCACCCTCTTGTGCTGAAACATCAACACCTCCTTGTGTTGAAACACTTTGTGCTAGCACGGCCAGATGCAGATAACATAGAAAGTGTTTCAACACAAGGAGGTGTTGATGTTTCAGCACAAGAGGGTGCTGATGGGGATCAGGAGGAAGCTGATCAGGATCCAGGTGTTGCTGATGAAGATCCAGCCGAGGTACAGGTGTAAGATGAACAACATGAAAATCAGGGTCAGTTACTTGAACCAGATCAAGTATCTGAGGGCGATAACATGGGTGCGGAAGCCATAGGAGATGTGATTCCTCTGAGAAGAAGTAATCGGGTTAGTCAACCTAATACTAGACTTCAAGATTTTCATTATTATTCTGCGTTTCAGGGGGAACAAGTTCAGACTGCGTTCGTGTCCTTGATGGAACCCAAGACAGTCCAGGATGCACTCAAGGATCCCGACTGGGTTCAGGCAATGCATGAGGAGTTGCATCAGTTCGAGAGGAACAAGGTGTGGAGACTTGTACCTAGACCAGACAAGAGGAAGGTGATAGGTACTCGTTGGGTCTTCAGGAATAAGCGAGATGAGAAGGAAGCTATTATTCGGAACAAGGCTTGGTTGGTAGTACAGGGGTACAATCAACAGGAAGGCATCGATTACGATGAGACCTTCGCACCGGTAGCAAGATTGGAGGCTATTAGATTGCTTATTGCTTATTCTGTCCAGCATGGATTCAAGCTCCATCAGATGGACGTGAAGACGGCGTTCCTGAACGGAAACCTCAAGGAGGAGGTATACGTGAAGCAGACTCCAGGGTTCGAAGACCCAGAGCATGCAGACCAGGTATTTGTCCTTGACAAGGCGCTTTATGGATTAAAGCAGGCACCTAAAGCATGGTATGAGAGGTTGTCAGACTTTCTCATAGCTCATGGATATGAGCGGGGAGCCGTGGATAAGACGTTGTTTCTTCTAACGACAAAGAAGCATCTCTTGGTGGTGCAGGTCTATGTAGACAACATAGTCTTCGGGTCGACCAGTGAGGAATTGGTCAAGTAATTCGCCCAGCTCATGGAGAGGTGAGTTTGAAATGAGTATGGTTGGAGAACTTACTTATTTCTTGGGGCTTCAGATTCAGCAGGAGTCAAATGGGACTCGGATACATCAGGAGAAGTATCTGACCGAGGTAGTCAAGAAGTATGGACTTGATCAGTCCAAGCCCTCGACTACTCCGAGTTCTACCAGTGTGTCATTGACCAGGGACGAGAGCTCGCCAAAGACAGATCCAACACTTTACAGGGGGATGATAGGTTCACTTCTATACCTAACTGCAAGTCGTCCCGATATAATGTTTAGTGTTTGTGTTTGTGCCAGGAACCAAGCAGATCCAAGGGAATCACACGTGAAGGCTGTGAAGAGGATTCTGAGGTACTTGAAGGGAACCAAGAAACTGGTTCTGTGGTATCCGAGGTACAAGTCCCTGACTCTGAAAGGATACACCGACGCGGATTACGCCGGTGACAGGAAGTCCACATCTGGCATGGCTCAGTACTTTGGGTCTTGTCTAGTCTCATGGGGGTCCAAGAAACAGAACTCAGTAGCTTTGTCCACAACGGAGGCCGAGTATGTTGCGGCAGGTTCATGTTGTGCGCAACTCCTCTAGTTGAGGAACCAGCTAAGTAATTTCAATCTTTTCTTTGATCAAATTCCTATTTATTGTGATAATACCAGTGCTATCTGTGTTGCTAAAAATTCAGTACATCACAGTAGGATGAAGCATATAGAAATTAAACATCACTTTATTAGGGATTGTGTAGAAAAGGGACTTGTTTCAATGGAGACCTGCAGGACTGAGGAACAAGTGGCCGACATTTTCACCAAGCCTCTGAGCAGGGAGCCTTTCGAGAAGTTCAGGATAGCGCTTGGCATGATATCTACTCAGTGAAGTACCTCTAACTTAACCTTCAATGATTGGTTAGAGTAGGGGTAGAGTAGTTATGCATATTAGCCTGAGGTATGTGATCCTGTCAATATGTGATAGATTGATTGCACGTCTCACTTCTTGATTAAATGTGAAATTGTCATGTTTGTGCTCGAAATATTTTATTTCTAGCCTATGTGCCTTCCGGATCTTGAACCTCACAAACCGCATGAAGGAAGCATACCCAGCCACCCTAGCCACATGCCTATTTGAGACTCGGAAAATTCATTCGAGGTAAAAATTTGTGTGATTTCATTTGAGTGATTTCAGTTGTGATGCTTTTACATCTTATAACCCTTACGGTTGAGCCGATCCATCACAACATCCCTTGAGAAGTCTATGGAAAGGTATGGGTATGGCATTCACTTGTTCAGGTTAGAGATCAGACCCAGGTACTTGAATTCAAATATTAGGTATATGTACCAGCAGAGTTAATGGGCGTGTCAGATACCTGTCCAGATTCAAAGGAACTTCAGAAATTATGGCGATGAAGGGGGAATTCAAAGTTTTGAATAATTACCTCAAGGCCGTAAATTAAGGAGATTTCAAAAATCAGTTTATAAGGGTAAAATCAACACTCGAGGAAGGAGCTCTAAAATCTGCCTTGAGTGACTCGACTTCGACACCCATCTCTCTGCAATCAACAAATGGATTCCGCCAACAACCAGGCCGCGAGTAGAGTTGCTGCATCCGAAAGCTTGGAGAAGCTATCTCCGGCGGTATCAATGGAAGTTCAAGTCCCAGCTGTGGTGTCCAAGGAGTTGGGAGCCGAAATAGAAACAGTCAAAGCTTCAAATCAAGAGACTTCAGGTAAGGTCACTGAGTCTCAGTCTCCAATATTGGATGATGTTGTTGAGGAGGTCCCCAGAAGGGGACATGGGTTTGAATGTTGTTGTTGAGGAGGTCCCAGAAGGGGATGCTATTGTTGGTGATGTTTCTGGGGTTCCAGAAGGAGATGTGGTTGCTGTAGAAATTACTGAGGGTTCGGGAGAGAACACTATCAGTGACGAAGTTAATGAAGGCGCCAAGGCGTCTGCTGAAGTGGAGGACGTGAACCAGGAAGGTTCACCAATGGAAAGCAATCCGGAGAGAAGCACCAGAGAAGGGGATGCTTCAGAGACACTGCTTCAGAGAACCTTAAGAGAGGTTGAGGAGCTTGGGAAAATTGCTACCCCTAGAACAATGAAAGGGAAAGCAGTGAGGGAAATGAGCTCAGAGTCCTGTGAAGAGGTCAGAATTATTGAGACCCCTGCCACATCAAGAGGGACCGCCAAGAAAAGTAGGAGAAAGACCGTAGGGTCTAAATTGAGGATCCAACCTCCAAGAGTTAGCATTGAAAAGAGGAAGAGAGAAGATGCTGCAGGGGATCAGGAATCAGTGCCTACACCAGCCAAGAAAGCAAAGGCTCCAAAGAAAGAGATGTTAGAGGAACTTGAATGCATTGAGGAGTGGATCAAGGAACAGCAACTTGATGGCATTTTTGAGATGATCAAAGCCCAAGGATGGCAAAATCTGTTTGCGGCTGAGAAGGCTGTCAGCCCTGAAGCAGTAGTTGAGTTCTACGAGGACTTGTCAAAAGAAGTCAAGGGCAACATTGTCTACTTGGACTTCAGAATTAGAGGAGAAGAATTGAGAATTTCCAGTCTGGACCTATCTCATATTTTGGGGATCCCACATACCGGCTATGATCACTTCACCAAAGAAGTGTGGCCTGCCGAGGCAGAAGACAGGTATGTGATCCAGGAGAGGATCTGCGGGACGGCCGAACCCCGGAAGATACCGACAAAGTACCTGTCGGTGGAGGTCAAGATCCTCCACAAATTGTTTGTGAACAATTTCATGCAGAGAGGGTCGAAGACAAGTTTTGTGCAGCTTGAAAACGTCCTAATTTTGGACAAAATGATGAAGAAGGAACGCATCAATCTCCCCAAGCTGATCCTCCACCAGATGGAGTACTTAAGCTCCTACAAGATAGTAGGATTTGCCCGGTGCATTAAGCGAATTCTCGAATTCCATAAGGTATACGGGAACCCAGAGAACGAGGTTCCTGTGGTCAAGAAATTTGAGCCAGCTATTTTCAAAAGGATGGGGCTGACTTTTGACAAGGAAAGAGGATGGGTTCGTGACCGGGCAAAGCAGACTGGAGATCAAGCCGCTGAGGAAGTTCAAGAGGAACAAGTCCCTCAAACTGAAGAAAAAGTTGTCATGGAGCGGAGGCTTCAGAAAATTGAGGATGGAATCCTTGAGCTAAAGGAAGGAATGGCACAGCTGAACTCCGAGTTGGGTGCTGTGAGGAAAGCAATAGACAAGGCAGTGACAGAAATCATCAGGGTTGGGAACCTAGTATCAGGATCAGGTCCAAGTACCTGAATATGAGAATGCCGTACCCATCACTTCCCTAGAACTTACCCATTCCTTGGACCCTCACCGCGTTTATCTTTTCTTGTTGAACTCTTTATGCACTTGTGACAATCTGCATTTAATTTTGAAGTTGGCTTGATTTCAATTTTAATTGCATGTCTTGACTAACTCTACTGATGGCTGATATGTTTTAACTGTCTAACCCTTATTTGATGATGCCAAAAGGGGGAAGAGTTAGCGGGGTACCTATCCAGGGGGAATCATGTCAGGTATCTGTTCTTGATACTGCTTACAAGTCCCTGCTTCGGCTTAAGGGGAATTGTTCCCATTTATGATTCAGTGGATATATGACTAGTTAGATAACTAGGACTGTCGGTTTATCATCTTGTTTTATCTCGTGAGTGTTTGTCATCATCAAAAATGAGGAAATTGTTGGATCCTGAGGATCATGTACCCCATGTGGTTTTGATGATGACAACACTCGACTAACACTTTAAGTTGAGTGTGTAGGAACCTGTACCAGGATGTGGTCATTGGATGGTCAGAAAGACTCTAAGTCAGAGAGTCAGGCGAGGGACAAAAACCTGCGTTGGAAGTGGGACGAGAACTTCGGAGGAAGTTGAAGGTCATGAACTTGACAGTTATTGCACAGAGTAAATACAGGCAGTAATTGCACGCAATAATTGAACGGAGTAAGTGCATGGATTAAGTGCTAGCCTTTAAGTTCGCTGAAAGAGAGACACAAGAGGACGGACTGAGATAGTGCAGAGAAGGAAGGTGAGCAGAAGCTTGAGTAAGCCATCCGTGCGTCAAGAGCTAGCCTTTGAAGTGCGAGAAACGAGTGGACGATTCGGGGAATCGTTGCAGGTACTTGTTCTCAGAAAGTCGCGATTGGTGATCTGGGATCATCAGGCTTAGGTGACTTGATTTGCGATAGTTAGTTTTACTATTGCTGGTGTACGAATAGTGTAAGTATTTGTACAGTCTATAGATTAATAAAATAATCTTTAGACGAATTCCGCTGTGCATTGATACTCTGAAGTACACGTACCTGCTAACTAGTTTTGGGTTCCTAACGGTTCCTATACCTAGTTTTGAACTAATCACGATCCTATCAGCCATATTACTTTTGATACAACTGAGTTTGCTGTTTTTCGAGGGAGCGTTTAGCTATGAAGATTTCAATGAAAATGAGGGCACTCTCCGACCAGGCGATGTCCAGGTAATGTGTGATAAAATTAAAAGTGTTGAACAAAAATGTGAATCAGGCTGAGTATCATGAATTCACTGTAACATGTTTTGGATACAGTGGGCGAGGGTTGGGAATGGAATAGTGCACAGTGAAAAGCCAGCTGAAGAAAACACCCATGGTTTGCAGCTCTGGATCAATCTGCCCAGCTTCCCCAAATCATAAGAAAAATGTTTCAGTTAATTATTTTCCATCCCAAGGAGTTGTAAGCAAAAAGATCAGTTAGGGTTTATATGTTGCAGGTATGAAAACTTACACGGGAGCGAAATTCCTCAAGCGGAAGAAGGTGGCGTGAGGGTCAGAGTCATTGCAGGAAACGCCCTAGGCCTCGAAGCTCCATGCCATTCCCAAACCCCGACATTAATCCTTGACTTTACCATGCAGCCGAATGCAGAGCTGCACCAAACCATTCCTGCGTCGTGGAATCCGAGGAGAAGGCGTGTTTGGGACAGAGGATTCTTCGCCAGTCTATGCGCAGACAGCGGCTGTGTTGGGCACTGGAGATGGGCTGATTGTGCGGAACAAGTCTTCTAAAGAGCTGAGATTCTTATTGCTCGGTGGCCAGCCGGTGGTCCAGCATGGTCCGTTTGTGATGAACACGCAAGCGGAGATTGACCAGACCATCCGGGATTACAGGAGCAGAGACAATGGATTTGAAAAGCTTAAAACATGGAGATCATAAGGCCACATTTGGTCTTTAATAGAATCTAGATTTGCCACATTTGGCAAACTCTTATACTTAACAATTTAACATTCAAAATTCGTCATGGCTGTTAGTTTTTTACTGCTGCGGACTGATGTTGGACATTCAAGAGCTTCTAATATTTGAAAAATAAACAAATTGACGGTGACATTTTGACCCCTATACATGAAATCTTAGCCACGTCACGTTTATTTTTGTCACATTAACGTCATGCATGTACTTCCTCAACTAAAACATTCTTAAAATTTGTTATATATGAATTTCTTGTTATTGGGTCAAAGTTTTTAATGTTAGATTAATTTATTTAATCTTACTGTTAATTGAGATGACACATGTAAATAATTTTAATGTGTATGCTATAATTTTGGTGAGCCAAAACTAAATAATCTAATTTTAATGTTGTATATGGCTTAGAATATACAGAGAGAAAAAAATATTTACAAAATGTACAACAGAGAAGTTTTGTTCTCGGATTATAATGTGTATTCTTATTGAGACAATTATAAATGAAAAATCGAAAAAAAAATTAGTACATATTTATTCTGTCACAGAAGCTAAATGTAATCATCCTTTTGAAACCAAAGATATGTTAGTGATGCAACCAAATGAGATGATGACGTGATGGCGATAAAAGCAAGATATGTTGTGATTTGTAGCCATGTAAATAAATAACAAATAGTGCAATGGGAGCATGCCCAGCAGAAGTTGGGGACCTCATAAACTGTGTTACACGCACACTCACACAACCTTACAGTATACGTACATGCCTTTCCGCGCTGAATATTATGCTTATCGCCCCATCTTCTCTCTACACCTGGTTGAAAAGCTCACCATGTCTAAGTTTGCAACAAGCCATAATCGCTCGTTCATTCTTCTTTCCGCCATTGTTATTCTGCTCAGTGCAACTCTCAATGAAGGTTGAGTGGCCAAGTTCCATATGCGTTTTGACATGTTCTTGCTGTATAAACTAAAGCATGCCTGAAATTACGCAGGACTCGGGGAGAAAGACATTCAAGGGGCGCGCTTTTCGGTAAGTATATGAGTCACTCACGTCATGCTTACGTCACCCAACTCACCACTCATCTCTCTTCAGAGGAGATTGATGATAGGCTCGACCATGCCAACATGCACTTATAACGAATGCGGAGGCTGCAAATACAAGTGCATGGCAGAGCAGATTCCGGTCCAAGGCGATGACCCATTCAACAGCGCTTATCACTACCGATGTGTATGTCATAGGAGTTCTTGAGCCTCAAGTTTTTTGTAAAGGTGAAAGCTCCGAGCGTTCCTGGTTAATGAGAATTCGGATAAGAAACACTTTTGTGGCCACAATTAACGAGTTTTATTTTGTTGTTATATGAAACTTAAGAGCTTCAAGTGGCATATGATGTGTTATCAGAAACTCAGTTACAGTCTTGTGATTTGCTTCAATGTTTGGAGAGTGCATGCCCTGAAATAGTTGGACTTATCAGTGTAGAAAATAGTTTAGTTTTTGCGAACCAATAATCAAAGATTGTAGACCGTGTGAGGGGTGCGGGTGGTGGAGCAATGACATGACCCACTTCAGTGGTTGGAGTTCTGATTCCTTAGATGTAAGCCCGGACGCTTCAGTGAGTGCAGAAAGTCACGACAATACAAAGAAACTTGTTGCAGCAGTAGACATTTAAGTTTTAACCATGCTTTGCCAAGAAGCTGAAACGTATCGACACAAATGGAAGTGAGGTTATCCACATGAATAGAGTGTGGAGAAACATGATGAAAAAGAGTATAGGTTGGATTGTTAGTTAGATGTCCCTTCCAGGTAACAAAGTTGTGTGTTACTCGATAGGTATATAGTAGTAGCGGAATAATAAATGCAGGAAAAAAAATAAAGCGGCTTATTCAACGATTTAGACCGGAAACTTCAGTACCAATAAGTAACTGAGTAAAACCACTACTTTCCAGTATCCCCGGAAGAATTTGTGAAATGATCTGTTTTGTATTTAGAATTTGCTTGTTTAGTACACACGACTAAGTTATTCACTAGTACATTCAGTACAAAGTCTAACTTATTTTTGATACTGTCGGCTCAACCAACCCTCGAGCTGATCTATTTCACTCTCGAACTTGACCGTCCGACCTTTTAGGAGTTCACAAAAGACTTCTTCTTTTCTTTAGCACGCTTTGCTTCTTTTCTCTCTCAAAGTCGTGTTTTAATCTGACACTCTAGTTCGCCTATTTATAACTTTTGCGAATCCACGGATATATTGGCTTGACCGTCAAGAATATAATTGATTGAGATTTTTCAATCATTTATTTTTGACTTTCAAATCAAGATCAAATATCTGCAACAACCAAATATTTAATTACCTCCTGTTTAAATAAGAAAACTTATCTAATTAAATTAGATTCGTTTCCAAATTCATCAAAGATATATTCGTTATTATCCAAAATATATCTCATAATATATTCTGCATTTGATAACAACATCCCAAAAAGCTGTCATCAATATATTTAGGTTCTTCTTTAAATATCTTCGATTCATCCGAATATTCTGCTAGAAATTTTGTCTTTATTTATATTCTTCCATTTAATACAACTTAAGTGTTTGTAATCATCAAAATCTTTGTAATCCAACAATATATTATTGAGTGATGAGTGGCTCAAAGTCATGGGAAGGTCTGTGATATGGGATTACATAAGTGCAAAAATAAGGCTACTGGAATGAGTAATGAGTTGCTAACAATTAGGCAACTTGAAAAAGCTAAAGAACAAATTATATAAGAGATGATAATGTCACGTGTTTAATTTCATTCTTTGTCTCAAATGCACCTTTACCATTAGCAACTAATTACTTTCCAAGTCAGCCTCAAATATCATAATTCATCTACAGAAGATAACAAGACTCTTAGAGAAAGAGAGTTGTATTGATCTATCCAATTGTACGACTAGGGTTACACTTCTAGAATACTCAATACATCTCTCTATAAAGCTCTTTGACCTTCCATTGACCTTTTTTTGGCTTCTTATTACCCGACCCGGTCGGGCTAAGTGTTGAACCACGATACTTGATCTTTATGGGCATGTCATGACCCGACCAAAACCTTTTCCTTTGCATTGCCCATTTATCAAATCATGAGATTCATGTACTAGGAAATTATAGAAGGATGAAAATTTTGGGGAAAAAAAAGAAGAAAATTTGAAAGAAATGGGATTTTATGTTTGATTTGTCATATAAAATGAAAATAAAATAACACATTACAAACTTTCTCATATAATTTCCATGAAAAAGTCACTTTCTAATCTATTTTTTTCCACTAAATTTTTCAAGATCTAAACCGGAGTCTTAAAATCTCGTCACCAACTTGTATTTACAATGAACTAACTCGTGAATTAATGAAAGACAAGTCGAGCAGTATCATACTTGGCGATAATCATGAATTGGAATTGAAGTCAGGAAATTAACCCAAAGAGATCAGAAATGTCCACTACGTTCCAAAGTCACGCGTGACGTCATATGTCATTCTCAGCTAATATCTAATTAAATATTTCTTCAGTCAACCCACGTAAGCGTTAACCATCACAACCATACGTTTATCACGTTGTGTTTGGTGCATTGATTAATTGGACGGAGCACACGTAAGTGAATAATGAACCATATAGCTACTAGTGTGCAGTTAATTTCAGTTTAGGTACATGAAATTTGAAACAACTAGAGTCCAAACCAAACCACTTTGTTAAACTTATGGTGCATGCAATGACATCATCAATATCTATTTTAAGCTGATGAGACATATTATAGTATAGTAGTTGCTTTGGCTTTGTATGTTGAAATTTGTCTCATGCATTTTGTTTCCTACCTTGTATGAACATCCTGAAAATGAGTATGGTCTTATCTAGTTGTTGCATTCATGGTCAACACGCGTGCACACACGTCCATTTGTATGTGTGGTTTCGATCTAAAGCTGGCCATGTTAGTTATCTTTAGTCAACAGGCATACGTGTGTATTTTACGAACCTTAAATACGAGGAATATTTGTTACCATATACGTTCATTTCAGTGCCTTTTAATATGAGGCTGGTTGTTCAGCCAATAAACTTATGTTTGTACCTCATTATGAAATCTTTAGGAGGTTTAGGTGTGAGAGCGGATCGGCTGATCAGGACAGTGACGACGAGGTGGGCTAAGGCCAAGGGTATGGAACCACCGGCAACACTCTTTATTTTAAAGCAGCAATTATCTTTTGTTTCGCAGAAAGCTTTGGCGGACGGATTTTCACTAAGAAATAACTACAATTAGTCTCTGTCGCGAATCGAGATGATGCGGATCCGTCCGTCATTTCCTCTTTTATTTGGGATCCTCATTTGTAACTGTCTCATATTAAGTTATAAGAATGGATATATGATTCACTGATTGAGAGGCATGTGGGTGTTTCTTCTTTAAATAAGGGTGGTCATTAAATACACGGGTTGCGAAGTTGGCAACTCTTACATTGGCTTGGTCCGACATCAATGGGGCTTGTTTCAATCATACAATACAAGTAGGAAGCCTTACTAATCAGCATGTGATGTACACTTTAACCAAATATGGATGCATACAAAGTTGACAATATGGCAATCAAAAGGTAGCAAATCACTCACATATTATTATATTTTAGGTTCTTTATGTTAGTTAGATTGCACTACTATATTAGCATCTTATAACTTAGTTTAATTGTGATGGAACAATGCACTCTCTTCATCTCCTTCCCTTTCAATGTTGCTTCTTCCTTTTTGAGCAGTGATTTTCAAACGGACAAATTCAAGAACCCTAATTGTAGTCTATCCTGGTGGACATAGTGAGAAGCTCCCTTTCGGTAGCATGTCTTTTCTACCAACCAGCTCTCCATCTCATTCCTCTCATCTTCCCAAGTTAGAATTAACTACTCTAGCTAATGGTCGCAAGTGTTTGTTGAGTATAAGCGCTTGAGTTGTCCCACATCGGCTGATAAATGGAAGAGATGCTAGTATATTTTTCATTTATCAGCCGATCAGCCAATATGCGATAAATTCTCAAGTGCTTACTCAACATGTTGAAATTGGTTAGAATTGAATTAAGGGTTTGTCAATAGGTTGAGGTGCAACATTCTACATGTCAGCTCATTCAAAGATATTATGATAGTGATTCCAAATCTCATTAGTGTGGAAGGAGCGAATTTGTCAAGGTAAAATGGAGAAAATGAAATGAATTCATATTAAGAATGGTATTAACCTAAACCAAAGTAAGTGACTCAATTTTATACTTGTTTGTCAACTTTGTTCCCCATTTTTTCAAGAGGGGGACAATACATTTTCCTGTGTTAGTGATTGCCAATCGGGTGTGCGTGGGACTAAACCCTAGTTAGTGCAGCATGATGGACTCTTGATCAAAGTCTAAAGACCGGAAGCCCTGCTCGTAGAGTTGAATACTATTTTATGGGACAGACCTAAAATGTTGAGATGGGACACACATGAAATGACCAATGTTGTCAGGGTTGAGGACTCTTTAGGGCATCATATCGTTGGATCCGTTTCACAAAATTCATTCAGTTGTAGAGCCAGAGTGATAACATGTTCTCTCTCTCTATATATATATATAAACTCGTATGAGAAGATGTATGGTTTGGTACATACATGTTATAATAAAATAACTAGTGTCAATCTGAACATATGTACCGATCAGTAGATATCATCATAGACCCATCATAATTTGTAGTTGCACAAAGCTCGCAGCAGCAGCCGTCCACGGCGACATATCAAAACTTGAAGCGCAAGAAACAACTTCTCTCGCCTTACTCATGATATCCCCAACAATGCCAGAACCATCAATCGACCTAGGGCACCTCAGCAAGTTAATGTAGTTTCCCAAGTCATGCACGCAGCAAGGATTTCCCATGTCGAAAAAATCTACGGCTAGTTCAACTCCAACATGCGCGTAGCATGAAAACTCAAACCACTCTGATCCGAAAACCCTAAAATTCTCATTGAATATAATCCCAGGAAGCTTCGTGATTGGGTCATTCACATTCACTATCCTCAACACTTTCACCCCCAGCGCATCCAATCGGGCTTTGAAGCCCGCATTCCCAACCCTAGGACCCGCAAAAGAGAGGACTGTGATGGGTACGGGCTTGCCCATCTCCCCTAGATTCAGTCCAAGCTCAGCCACGTCATATGCGAGCAACAGACCTAGCGAGCTCCCCATGCTATGTCCGGCCACCGTGATGCTCATTTCATCACCCTTGTGTTTACTCACTAGCCGAGATATCTCAGAGAGGAGCTGTTCTCGGCAGCTCTGCATCCCAAACTTGCTCGAGCACTCATCTGAGGTGTAGAGGCTTAGAAGCCCTGACTCGACCATGACGTCAGTTCTAGGGTTGTGGGGGTCGAGTCGAGCTGGAGTGAGTGAGCTCATTATGTTGGCTATCCACTCGGGATTAGTCACCGTCCCCCGAAATGTCACCAGCACATCTCTTCTTCCGAGCCTTTTCGACTCCTCGTCCGACGAAACGGACACATACCCTATCCACCGTCCGCATGTGGAGTCACTGCCGCCCTGCACCAGGATCCCACTCATGTCTGGAGTTGCATAGATGTATTTCGTGACGTCATACCCAGACCTCTCCATCCCAACTTCCTTTAACATGCTTTTCTTCCCATACTTGCAGGTCAAGTAGCGGGTTGACTTGGGATCCAAGTCAAATGCATTGTAGCAAGCCACTAGAAACTCCCCATATCTGATCACCTCTTGCCGGAGAAGAGGGTGCAGTGGCTCGACCAACCCCTCCCACTCATCGCAACCCTGAACCTGTCTCCAATTTTCAGACAACAGAGCCAAGCTTCCATAACTTCTCTCCTCACTCATCTCCTCTCGACAAACGACTTTCTCCATCGGTCTAACCACTGAATTTTTAGCAATTGAGGAAGAATACTTTAGGGTTGCTAATGAAACCCTATTCGACTGCAAGACATCTGGCGCAGCGTTAGCCTTTTTGAAAACGACGTCGTTGTGAAACGTTGTGTAGCTGGTGATGGGGTTGGGGAGTTGGATCATGGAGGAAGAAGTAGCCATTAACCCAAGTGAGGATAGAGAGAGCTGAGAGGGAGAAGAGAAGTTGAGGTGTTTTAGAGAGATGTGAATGCATGCATGTATGAGTGAATTTATAGGTCAAATCTGAATTACAAAAACAAAGAAAGCGTTTCAGAGGGCAGCGATTTTGACTGAAGATTTTCTAGGAGCATTTTGGGTTTCATTTGATTTTAAGGTGGTCGGTGAGCATAAAAGTTGTCAGTTACTCGTTTAGGTTTATTATGAGACACACACAAACACAGTTTAATTTGGTCAAGAATGATACTATTAATTATATATTTTGCGGCTGTGTTGAAAAGGATCTCATGAAGCCTGAAGGGAGACTTAATTATGTTTATTATTAAATAAATACACTTGGAAGATTATGGTGGACTTTGTAAAATTTTGATGGACCGTTGACTTTTCGCAAATAAGCACCCTAGTATGAAATGGATTATCCGTTTTTTGAATTTAAAATTTTAACGGTTCAGGTAGTTTTAGTTATTTAAGTTAATATAATTTCATTTCATATCAGTTCCAGTTTAAAAAGAAGTGAACCCAAATTAATGATTATTTTGTTACATCATTCATTTAAAGTGTAGTTCTATAAAAGTCGCACGTAATGCAAGATTGTGGTCAACCCATTAAATAAAATATATATATAACTACTGAAATTAGTTCTATAAAAGCTTTTCACCAAAATCCTTAGTTGGTCGGAAGGTTTGAAGTAAAACGCTTGCTTGTTGTACGCGGTCTGGACTACCCTTTTCCTTTTTGACCCTTCATCAAAAAGTTGTTATACTTTTCTAATTTGTTAAACGGTACTCATTTTCTCATACAAATGTGTTTAGTTTTTTATAACAAACTGAATACGAATTTGTTTTATTAGTTAAGGAATTGGATTATGGTAAGTTTTGACATCCATCGCATTGATAATTAGCTGAATGTGACATCCAAGAAGTGTGTTTATGTTGATTCACCATTTTTATTGTAATCTAGATACTAAAATCCCTTGCCACACGCATCTGAGTTTGGCTAGGTGATGCCTCTTCATGTGTGACTACAGTCACCTTACGTGGTGAAATGGTTGATGCATGGGGTTTCAATGGAGAGTGTCGAGCAATATGGTTGTGCTACATGCTAATGATAATATGAGATACAAGAAGCTAGCTAGCATCAGTACCACACCAGTACGGCCACAATTACGGTCTAGTACGAGCAAGTGCCCCACTGAATATGGATTAGAAATTTCTAGTTAATACTGATAGGTTCAAATCAAAAGTTTGTACCCTGCGAATGTGAAGTGAGTGAGAATCATATGAAGATAACGATAAAGCGCGTAGTAAGGATGTGGTATAACGGAACCACATATATTCCGATGATCAACTTGAGCAAGTGAAATGAGAAAAAGCAATGGGCGGAGTCGACCTTGTAATTAGTATATGTCTCACTCACTCACTCGTTCACTGCATCAAACAAAACCTGTAGTGGAGAAGAAGGGCCACACGAAACCTGGGAAAATAGTAGCCAAAGTGGACCACGAGTGAAACATGTCCCCATTTAGATGGAGAGGGAGAGAAGCCTATCAAAGCCCTATTTTGACTTGTCACCCTTGTTTCTTTCATTTATGTATCCATCAGTTGATAATGAATGAAGTTTAATTAAGATCCCATTCCCATATCATTCGCCAATTACCAAACCAGGCCGGCCGGCAGGCCAAATTTAGAAACGCAATGCCAATAATAATCTATCTGTCTGTCGTTTTTGATGGATATATTGTTTGATAATTTGAGGAATTAAAAAAGAAGTTGCGTGTTTGGTAACAGGCAGGCAGGCAGGCTATATATAAATGTCAGTGCCTACAAACCAAATGAAGTATGTTGAAATTGAAACACAAACTTCTTGACCACCGACCCTTTCTCAAATAACATATATGCCTCATCACACCCATCATCAACATAACAACTGCAACACTGGAGATATGAAACCTTACACACATACAAAAACTGATCATGAAGGAGAAGTTTTACAGGACCAAATTTGGCCTAATCTCACTTGACACTCTCTACATTGACCGTCACATTAACCTCACCTTCCTATTAACAATTATTAGTCAATAACATAATGATTTATTTACTAAACTAATTATAATCAACTAAATGTATGAAGACTTTTTTGAAAAGTAATAGAATGATAACTAATGAGTACTACACAATAATGGAGTGACTGTAGAGAAGGCTAAATTTGGCACTCAGAATGTGAATGCTCTTACAGTAGGAGGCTTAAAAGCCACTCTTCATGCTGCAATTCTCAAGTCTCTGGTAGTTGAGTTTCAACCTTCTCATATTCAATGCAAGTATTCAAGTTATCAAACCTATTAAATAAATAAAAGATCAGCATACCAAACTCTATGAATGAATTAAATATGCAGGATTTTCAAGTACCTGTCTGAGCTTGAGAAGCAGCAGAAGATGTTGGGGGTCTCTAAATAATTGCCTTCTTAAGCTGCCTGTTAATCAATGAAGACCAGATGCTGCAAAACCATGAACCTTTTTAGCAGTGGAATCCTTAACTTCTAATGCAACTCCTTTGTTAATATTTACCCTTGGAACGACGGATCCACTTGATGGTAAGCCAGGACACTGGCAACATTTTTCACATGGTGCTTACTGATCAACGGAGGAGCTCACACCATATGTGACTCACTGAATGTACAATGTCCAGCTCTTCGAGCCTCTAGTAAACTTCTCATGGCATAATGACACCTGCAATGCACATTATAATCATATATTATAACATTGCAGATTGTCAACTATTGAGAACGCACATCAATGAGGTTCTTATTGGCATCTTTTGCCTATCTGCAGTCAATCAACAAAAGGAATGAAGAGTTAATTAATTTACCTCCATGGGAGATGATCAAGAAACATAGATGGTGATACGTCAATATCCTTGAAGTTTTTTCTGTCCGCTATATAAGCGTGAAAACCCTGTGTTTGCTCTGAATATCTCAATCCATTCCATAGTGGTGCGAGGAAGCTTCGATCCTGTGGCACTATATGGATGATGAGGCCAGGTAGATATTCCTCTTGAGGATCGGCACTTGAACCATTTTCAAGTAATTGATCTGATACAGCCTCCTTATCATGAAATGGATTTACAAAATCATCTATTGGATGGTACTGAAGGGCTTCATCTATTTTGTTCTCTATATCTTGTTCCTGTGAAGACGCTTGCCCATGCATCTCCTCCCCTGCACCGTAAGAAAACATCATATGTAAGAATGATGCTCTGTAAAATAAAACTGAGCAGAGATTAACAATGATGGTCATCAAAACTCCTAAAAGCACCACTTCGAATATCAGTCAATCGACGCCTCAGAAGGAAATTCACTGCAAAACTCGTCAATTAAAGCCTTGGAGGGAATGAAGAAAATGGGTGACAAATGAACTCAAATAAAAAAGACATGTGGAATGCAAAAGATTTCCCAAGTATCAGCGCCAAACTATCAAATCTACTTGATGTTTCTGAGACTTAAACCTCCAGTTATTACAGCCTCAGAATGCGGAGAAGTCGCACCCTCCCCTTCAGTACTGTAGCCTAGATGATTTCCAACATAGAGAAATCGGCGTGCAAGCTTGAAGACCAAAGCTGTGTCAGTTTTTGGATCCTGAGACAGAGCTGTGAGTGCAGCACCCCGGAGCCTTAAAATTGAAGTGACTGAAAGACGGGCTGAAAATTCATTATCATATACAATCCTGCAGCAGTTTAGGCATTAGTTAGAAAAAATAAAAATAAAAGAGAAAGTAATAGTGGAAAAAACATGTGATGAATTGTCCATCTTACGTTGTTATGAAGTCTGAGCACGCATTGGCAATGGCAAAATCCAAGCATGGAAGACTTCCAAATGCATAGACATGTAAATTTGGATATCGACCATATAACTGGAGAAAAAGAGAGCCAAAGAAAAAAGGCCATCACCTATTACATTTCCCATATGACAGCCAAAGATAACTGAAAAAATCTTTGATGAATGTTTTCTCTTCAACAAAAATTAGGCTTCACACCAAAACAATAAAGCCCCATAAGGTAGTAAAAACTAAAAAGCAGTGCGCCACTGAACCTATCAGCAACTGAATAAAAAAACCCAACACATTGTATGACATGAATAATAATAACGGAAAACTGATGGAATATTCGCACCCTTATTCCTAATAATGATGCAATTGCGCCACCTAAAGAGTGTCCCACTATGCACAGTTTATATCCATCACACTCGCATCCATGTCCCAACAATGACGAAAGGAAGCCAGTTGAACCTTTTGCGGAACCTTGCAAAGCAGACACAATTTTTGTCAGTCAATTTTACAAACATTTCTGATTAAAACAAAATAAGAGTTGTGGTAATGTGAAGTAAATAATCAACTGAAAGGATGGAGAATGTTAAGAGTGACAACAAGATTTCCTTACCGGTATCACCAAGATTTCCATCGACCTGACCAAAAAGATCCCTTGCAGCCTCAACTATGCCAGAATGCCCATAGTGCGGAGAGGAGGACAGCAACTGGCGCCTTACGTCAGGGTGGATTTGGTCGTTACTGTAGATATTTATATAATGTGTGATTAATCAACTGGCAATATCAATGCAAAATGCAGTGCTTTTTGCATGGAAATTTCACCAATTAGGAATGCCATATTTTTCTTTCAGAGTTAAAAATTTATATTAATCACAAAATTTCGCAGGGATACATGGTAACTTTTCAGTTTTGATCTTCATATAAGGACTTATAGTAATGTGTCACACATGTTATGGGGACGGGTGGCAAGAGAGAGATAGAAAGACTTGCTTTATGAGGCCATCTAAATCTTCCTCTGAAAGGGTACATTCTCTGCATAAACCATCTGTCAATAGGTCTTCAGGAGTTTCAGTTCCTCGAACAGCAATCACAACAGTATTTATATGATGAAGAACCAGAACAAAGTATGCTGCTTCACGCTTTGCCTGATCGCATATGTAAACTGAATCAGCAATTTACTATGTTATACTTATCATAAGAGGAAAAGCATACTTTTGATCATAAGAACAACACAGGTCTGGTATAGGGTAAATAAAAATGTGCATAACAAAATGATCTGCTGCCGGTTAAGAGAATCGATAGGAAGAGTCGTCTTCAGTTATACTTAGATTAATAATTTAAACAGAATCCTGATTTTACTCCAGTCTCTGCTTTAGCATAACAGATAAGAGTTTAACTATGCACTGATTTTATTCTTTTGTGCCTTCATGATGCCAATTAATGAAAATTCGAGGGATTGCATTTAACCTTTGTTTGCATAACTATGATTTCCTCCTAGCCTAATCTTTTCTCTTCAATGATTGCAAAGGAAATTTCTTTTTATTTATAAGATTAGGCATGAGTACGAATGAGAATTTACTTGGCATACACGCCCTCGTCGAAGTGCTTCTGAAGACAATTTAACATATTTCAGATATGCAGCAGCATGACCACGCAACCAATTGTCACCTTGCAGCATAGGTCGCCTAAAGCCAAAAGTAAACTGAATCATTAAGTTTTCTTAGTCCAAACAATGAAAGAAAGATAGAAAGAAAGAAGTTCAAAACATAAATTGTGACACAGTTCCGCCGTTCTCTCTGATAGGAAAGATGCAAACAAAAAAAAAACTCTAAGCACTTGATTTCAAGTGAAATGGTATCATCGCAATACAAAATTTATAAATAAAAAAAGTTATATTGGAAAACCTGTTTTTGTTCCATGGGGTCAAAATCCCTTGACGGTAGAGCCATGCACAAGGAAATATGAAAGGATTTCTACCAAAATCGAGTAATGGGCCCTAGATAAGAGATGAGTATTTCAAATACAGATTTGGTGTAGCATTAAGTTACAGAGTGAGGGACGAAAGGAGTGGAGGACAGCAGACCGTATACGCAGCTTCAGCAAATTGATGGAAAGCAGCTGCTTGGGCAATTCTTTCTACAGGTGCTTCCAGAATATCTTCAGGTGGTTTAGAAGTTTGACTATGCCTCTGCAATAAAGCTAAGCCTGTACAATGAATTCATGGATAACAAATGAATTTGGCGCATGTAGTTTTGACAGTGCTTCTGTGATGCAAATCTGCTTCCATTCAACAATGAAACACCTCACAACTGTAATATGAGATATTGTGCCTACAGCCTGACACCAAACAGTGTTGTCCTAAAAAAGGGACTTCGAAGATTCTCAAACAAGGAGATGCTGAAAACTAAAAACCCATTATAAAATATGGAGGCATAATATTCTCAATTACCCAAGAAAGTATCATATGCATGGACAGATAGAGTAACTAATATAAAAATTACTGCATCTCTTATAAGATGTAAATTCTGGCTGTCTATAAAATTCGATAGATATTTTATAAAGGAAATCAATGATGTATCAAGATTGTGCATTGACGAGATGCAGACCTGCAAGAAGCTCCAAATGTCCAGTGCCTGACGCACGATAAGCGACAAGATCACCAAGCAATTGTGCTACTGAATGTACCTCGTCCTCGTCTAACGTACTCCTGTGTGAAGAAAATATTAATTGAAATTCTCAAAAAGTCGGCACAGGAAGAGCCAAGAAGAAAGTCAGCAGGAAGAAGCTTACAAATATTTCACTCGACCTAAACAGCACAATGCCTCCCTTATTCCATGATCAAAAACCTCGCGGTAATGAGCTTTCCAGGCCTTGTCTTGAGTCATATAGAAAGATCTCCATCTATAGACATCAGATCCTGCAAAACATTGAAGTAGCGCCACAAAGCACACCACGGTCACAAAGGATACCATTGTGTATAGTTCCCACTTTTCGCTATTTGTCACAGTACCTGGACCACATACATCGACAGTTAACAAGTTTTTCATAGATCAAAACACATAGAAAGTGTGTAATCCGGCTTAAGTTTCAAAACTAATATAATCTACATGTTTGAAGATTTTGAAAAGAATGACGAGACATTGCAATCCTAAGTGGCTAAGTACTGATGTGGAAAAATATATATGAACAGAGTATTATAAGTTATAACTAGAATATCATGGTAAACTGACTTTCCAAAGTTGCTTGCGCAGCATGCTTTTACTACATAATTATTTTACAATTCCTGTTATAATGGTTATTATGGTTGTATCAAGCTGGTCCAAACCCAATTTACCTCAGGGGTATTTTGACATCTATTGCAAATACTACGCAGGCAGTGGCCAGTTGGTTTAACGGAGAAAAGCATAGAGGCCAAATCAGGACATACATTTAACTTAAACTTTGGAATGAAAAGTAAGAAGAAGCTTTGGTTTACCTAATACACAATCCCTTGATGTTTCACCATAAAATATATATCTAACAACATTGAACATTAGGTAAGCTGCTCCGAAAAATTGCAGAACTGTCATCATAAATGCAAATCGCATCCACCAAAGCCATCTTTTGTATGTTACCTGTTCATCAATACATCCAACACAAAGTATAAGTCAAAAAATTAACTTCAGGCTGAAGTCAAATATTGAATGACCCATTCACTTCACTAGTCTACATACACACAGACTTGTGAGTACTTGTTTATTCTACTTTCTTCCCCTAGAATCTGTGAACATCAAGTGCTTCACACACACAATAATGCCAGACAATGATGATCCGAGAATTATGTACAACATAAATCATTCCTATGTTTATTTCTCTTGATCTCATATCTCTAGCGGCCCATCAAGACATCCCAAAACTTCAGCATACATCACATGGATTTATAGTTAAACGTGCTAAGTTCTAAATGCATAATATTTAAGCATAAGAACAGAATGGCTAAATCCAATCACATTTACCAAAATTCTTCTACTGATAACAACCCCAAATGCACAGTCCAGCAACAACATTGTTAAGTTACCCTTAAGCAACCAGAATATGGGCAATGAAAAAGAAAAGAAAATTAATAAGGAAGATAAGTACTCGTCTTTGTTGGCGAACAACACTGTCAAGACTTGCATCCTCACTAGCCGGCACTCCGACAATCGTCGTGGCCGTAGCCTCCTGCGCAATTCCAATCTTAAACATCGCGCCAATCCTCACCGCGGCCGCCATCGAAATAAAGAGGTAAATTAACACGTCACCGCGTCCGCATCGGGAAGCAGTGACGATCACCAAAACCCCGCCCAAAACAATCACCAGGAAATTCGAAACCCCAATTAGCAGACTCGTGTATCTCAAATTCTTGATCCACATCCTCCAGTTCCTCCTGCTCGTCCCAAAACCTCTCCTCTCCAGCAGCTTACGCCGATCTTCCAACGTCGCAATCGCGCTAGTCGCCGAATTAGGTTAAAATTTTCAATCGTGCAAGAACATGAATTTGATTGAATTCGATTCGGAGATGCTATTCCTTTCTGAATGAATAGAAACTAAAAGCCCCAACTTTGATGACAAAGTCAGTCGCATTGCTTCTCCCGGAAACATTCGATCGGCTCCGGCGAATCAACTCCCATTCTGTTCGGCAGCGAAAATGAGAAAAAAATTTAGAACCACCGCCAAAAGTTAATTCAGTTTTTAGCTTTTGTGTGGTTGCATGTTTCATTTCAAATTTATCGTGTTTTTTATACGGTCGGTCTCGTTAAATCCGATCTTTTAAAAAAAATTGTGTGGCCGCCTATGCTAAAACCGGCCAGTTAGAAAACCCAACTGGCCGGTTTTAGCATAGGCGGCCATCTCGATATTTTATACTGCGATCGGCTGGTTGGGTAGTTGTAGGTTTAATGTGGCCAGCCTTGGTAAGGCCGGCCGCACGTTTTACCTACCACAATTATCATCGCTGCAACTACTAAAATGTAGTTGGTAGTTGTAGGTTTAATGTGGCCGGTCTTGCAAAAACCGGCCACACATTTTACCTACCACAATATAGCGAAATTGTGGTGGCTACAACTACTAAAATGTGGTTGGTAGTTGTAGCGGTACTCTGGCCGGTCTTACAAAAACCGGCCATCACCTTGTGGCCGGCTTCTGCTAGATCGGCCATAAGTCCTTTATAAACCACTTCATTTCTCATGTTTTTCATCATCTCTCACCAATTCATTCATTCCCTCTTCTCTTTTCTAACCCCCATCCCTTCCCCCGTTCCGGTCGACTTGACCCTTTTGGAGAAGATTGAAGTGGTAATTATATAGTTATGTATTTGATTTACTTTTTGTATGATATTTAATTACGTGGTGGAAAATGAACTTGAAGATATATAAGATTTATTTTTTTTGTATTTCTCATTGTTTTTGGAAAATTGAACTTATATGTGGAGCTTTTTTGTCAGGGAATACATCAAGCAATGGATAACAGTGAATCTGACCCTATGATTATGTCGACATTCGACACACTTGAGATGTCGGTGATGGATGACTACGATAGAGAGGAAATGGAATGGATCGAGGAATTAGAAGATGAAGGTGAATTCCGTGTTCCAGAACCCGAACGTGTATGGGATATTCCTGCATTCCATGATGTGTCGGCGTGGGATGTGAATAATCCTGTGCAAGACTATTTCGATGGTAGCAGTAGACGGGTTTCTACACTTGCCGTGGGATCGACATTTAGCAGCAAGGCAGAAGCCATTTACGCTGTACAAAAGTATTCAATTCTGAACCGGGTGGAGTACATAACGACTGAATCAGAATCGCGTTTGTTGGTTCTTCAATGTCGAGAAGGGGTGGAACACGGTGTGTTCCAAATGCTAACCACCCGGAAGCATCACATCCATGAAGTGCGACTCGAAGACGGTACATGCACCTGTGGTAAATGGGTTGCCTTCCACTATCCGTGTTCTCACGTTATGGCTGTGTGCAAAACGCAGAATATTCCGTACACTCAGTTTGTCAGCAGTTATTACACACTGGATACGTTCCGTGAGACATGGAGCTACAGATTTTTTGTCATTGGAGACGAATCACGTTGGAGGCCGTACGAAGGACTCAGACACGTTCCGGCACCCGGATTTAAGAGAACCAAGTTGGGTCGTCAACCTTCTGTGCGGAGACGTAACGAAATGGATCGGGGTGAATCAAGTTCACAAGGAGCAACACGGGCAAGGAAATGTGGTTTGTGTCACAACACAGGACACAACAGAAGATTGTGTCCAAATAGACATGGCATTTAGTACTGTATTTGTTGGTCAATGTAATATTTATTGCGGTTTGTCAAAGCAATGTAGGTTGGTGTGGTTTGTCAAAGCAATGTAGGTTGGTGTGGTTTGTCAAAGTAATATTGTATCGAAGAGTTCAAAAACAAAAACATTCAATAAAACTGCATAGTGTCAACAAAAACATTCAATACAAAAACATTCATCGTCGATGGGGATTACTGAAAGTGAGACGCTGTGGGGGTCTCCTATACCTGTCACATCGTCTGAGATCATCGGGTGTATGGATCGGATCACTGGGACCCGCGTCGTCCTGGCCTTCTCCACTTGGACCGGCCTCGTATGGGCTGGGTGCACTAGGCCCGGCCTGGTGCTGGGTATGAAGGTCGGTTACATCATATGATGAATGGAATTGCTGATCGAGGTCGTCAGGTCCTACACGGACACACATCCGGTTATATTTGTGAAGTGAAGAGAGACTACTGAATTAATCCAGATTTAATCTTTACCTATGCCAAACTGAATTACAGCCGGATCCACACCAATTGCATCCGCCTCTCCTAGCTGTTCTAGCTCCTCATACGATGAATGAAATATGCTATACGGAGCATCCTTAAGCGAGTAATGTAGGAGGGGGTTTTGGAACAACTCTGCCGCGCGGCGTGCATGCATCACCAAGGTGCGTACCTGATACAAAATAATGAATTATAAATAATTATACAATTTTATATGAGTCACAAACCAACAACACTTACGATTCTTCTCCTCTCGGGTGCGTTTGGTCGGTATGGTTGAGCGTGATCAGTGCGGGGCTGGATGAATCGACGGGTTCTATTCGTGTACCAATTTGCATAATCCGGATTACCTTCGTCATGTACTGGAACGGGCTCTCCGACCACAACAGAAGCCAACCTGTCCGCCCAGAGATCTATGTAGTACTTTAGCTCCACGGACCAATCCTTACGTCCTTTTCGTGTCATCATATGCTTTGGGTCGGATGACACCACGGGTGGAGGTGGAACACGCTGTACCGGGCCAAACTGTCGCATCACCCTGGCCGGATGATGCCACTCCACAATGTTGTAGCACAGTAATGGCACATCGGCGCACCAACTCGTAGCCCCGTCAGTACATGCAGGATTAAGCAAAGGGAGGACCTGCTCATCATATGGTGTCCACTCGAAGTCACCATCGACCATGCGGCCTAGCTGATCACGGTAAAATGTCAACGATCCATGAGGTGTCATCGTGTAGGACTTCGGCCCGCACCATTTACTGCGATATAAAATGTAAATCAGAAGTAAAATAATACAAGTGACATTATTTAAACTACGAATCAGGCATAAACTTACGTGTACGACCAGGCTCCTCTGAACAAGGGATCCATCTCTTCATCAATGGGCTGGAGTGTCCTGCTAAACCCCTGTGGCCGCCTGATGGGTATCCTCTTCCAACTCCATAACTGCAGCAAAATTATGCATCCACCCATCACCTTGTGTCCACCGCGTGATGAGCTGCACAACTGCCTGTACAAATATCCAAGCACTGCACTACCCCAACTATATGACCTCGCAGCGTCGAGATCCGCCAGCAATGGGAGGTAGTGCAGTGGGATCCTATCCCCAGACAAATCTGGCATCAGGGAGGAACCAATCATACACAATATGTACGCCCACACAAATCTCTCCAATACTTCTTCAGTAGCGTCCTCGGGTACAATCTGCATATTATTCACGAACCATCTCCTCTTTGCTAGTGCCGGCCGTGTCGGGCAATCGGGGTAAGCACCCAACAGTCTGGTGCATGTCGTGACCCACTCGTCCTCCTCCTTACCGGTTACGACATGACCCTCTGTGGGTAAACCGTTAAGAAGGCCCGCATCTTGTAATGTGATAGTGGCCTCCCCGGTCCTCAGATGGAAAGTGTGGGTCTCTTGCCTCCAGCGCTCAACTAGAGCTGTCATCAAAGCCCAATCCACTTCTGTATTTTGGAGTTGGGTCCACGGATAAAAGCCAGCTCGAACAATATATGGAAGGATCCGATCGTCGATGTCCCACATCCGACGGTGGACCACCTTCAGAACTTGCACATCATCCTGCAATACAACATTAGAGAATGTGAAATAATGAAATTAATATACGGTATAATAATTTAAAAATACTTTGTCACTATTTACTAACCGGATCATTCCAAACTTGTTGCGACCGATGTGTTTGCTGCTGGCTCAATATCGAATCGTCAATGGGCCCAGGCTCATCAATCCGATCAATATCCATCTACACAATATAACAAAGACAAAATTATATAAACATTTCATAATCCAATGACAGTCACCATGTACATGAAAGAATCATCAATTTTTTTTAATCCATCCAACTTCTTCATCTCAAATCTTCAACATTACAATAAAAATGTAACAAAAACAATAATCTTAAAAAAACAACATACTATTGAATCGACGGAACACTTCCAACAACAATCATATTTCCACATTTCATCCTACACTTCCAAACAATCCACCACAATCTAATAACAATTCCAAATACAAACCAATAACAATTCCAACAACAATCAAACAATATTCCAATTTCTCCAACAACACTTACCCCACCAAATTTTCCTACACAATTCCAAAAATACTAATCAACACAATTCCAAAAATACTAATCAACACAATTCAACTTTATCAAATTTAACCAACCCTAACCCTAACCCTAACCTGCCAAACGGAATCAGACATAAAATGGACATACCTGAACAACGTGGGGGTCGCTGGGAGGTAGAGGAGGTCGCGCTGGGAGGTTGGCAGTGCGTGGAGTCGGGAATCGGCCGCGGGGGAAGCGAGAAGGAGGAGAGAGCGTCGCGGCCTCGCGGCGGATTTGTAAACGACGTGTGGCCGGTTTTAGCATGACCGGCCACAACACATGGCCGGTTCACATAAAACCGGCCATTTAAAATACCCGGTCACCCGGTCTCGGTTTGATAAAATTTCCAACTGGCCGGTTTTAGCATAGGCGGCCACACAATTTTTTTAAAAGGCCGGTTTTAGCAAGGCCGGCCGTGTAAAAAATACGGTAGATTTGAAATGAAACATGCAACCACGGCAAAAGCTAAAACTGAATTAGCTTTTGCCGTAGTTCTAAATTTTTTTCCGAAAATGATGTAAAGGGGAAAAAAGTTTAGAATTGCCCGACTTGGTAACTCAGTTTTTCAAATGCACTCGGATTTAAAAGTCTTTTTCAAATGTCCTACTTTTAAATGAATTCGATTTTAGTAAAACCGGATTGTTAAAAAATATTACAGTCCAGTCTTAACAAGATGGAACTGGTCAAAAAATAAACGAGTCCGATCTTGTGAAGACCGGACTCGTTTAATAATGCCACATGGAAGCTCCACATAAATAGCCCACAACTTCACAATATTTGCCCACAAACAAGTCCGGTCTTCACAAGACCGGACTCGTTTATTTTTTGACGTGTCCGGTTTTGTTAAGGCCGGACTATACTATTTCTTAACAATCCTGTCTTTCTAAGACCTGATTCATTTAAAAGTAAGCATTTGAGAAAGTTTTTTAAAAACCACCACATTTGAGAAAACTCAATCGGCAACTGAGACAATTCTAAACTTTTTTCTATAAAGGGGAGAAAAAAATTTAGCACATGTTTAATGCCTATTTAAATTTGGTATTTCCTATTTGTTCTATTCGATCTTTAAGACTTCATTACGTGCTGGCTGCATTTCAATTATTCAAATAAATAATCACATGGAAGAAAGTCAAAGTCCAAGAACATATTGAAAGGATTGGATACAAAGCATCAAAGGAGGACGACCGTGAGTTCAAATATTTGAACTCAAGGACATGCGAAGGGACTCCAACCTATTTCTCTCGTCAACAGGCTCAAGCATTTGATGGACATTAGGGGCTATAAAAAGAAGTCGATCAGATCTGCTATCATTATCCAGAAAATCACAATTGTATCAGACATAGTTGCCTTAAAGTAGTCTTGGTCAATCATTTGGCTTGAGACTCGAGTGGCCTTACTTCTTGAGGGTCATTACGAGGCATTTTGTTCACGTTTCTGGGTTTCCGATTACACCATCTTATTGAGGGGATAATTCTTTAATTTTTATGTCTCTAAGAGCATCTGCACCGGGAGGGTGTTTCAGCAGCTGCTGCTGACGTGGCGCAGCTGCTGAGCACCCTTCTGTATGCAGCGGCAGCTGCTGAAGAAGCTCAAAGTCTCTACCCCTTGTTCCCAATTCATTCAATTTCAGCCCAAAGCCTCCCCCCCCCCCACCCCACTTCGCCTAAATCATCTCCCACTTCCCTTAAATATAATCTGTTGGTGTGGCGTGGGAAGCTCTCAGATACAATCTGCTGGAGTGGGAAGGTCGTGTGATGAAGTGTGGAGGAGATGAAGAGACATGGGTGCAGATGAAGAGGATAGGAGAAAGCTTGAGTCGTGTCCAATTCATTACTCATAAATCACACAAATTCATCTCTCTACTTCTTATATTCTTACAAACTTCAAAATTTCATTTAGATAAAATGTCTCATTCTTGGTCCTTGGCCGAAGATGTTCAATTGTGTATCTCATATTGTCGACAGTCTGTTGATCCAATTTCTGGCAACAAGCAAAAGATTGATAAGCTATGGGAAAAAATTTGCATGGATTATCACAACAATTATGTGTCAAAGTCAACCAATCCAGGAAGGAATTGAGATCGCAAGTGTCACTTGCTTCTCGATTTTGCAAATTGAAGGCAAACTTGATTTATTGGGAGTCTTGTATCTCCTACGCACAAAGAAACAAGGAATCTGGATGCAATTCACAAGACGAGGTATGTATACATATATACATTTAAATTGATGTGTACAATCGTTTTTTATTTAATTGATAGTTAAGAAAAGCGCAGACTATGTACGTCTCAAAGAAGAAGAAGGAATTCATACATTTTCCATATTGGGAAGTAGTATGTGATCATCAAACATTTGCTCATGTTGAGAGTAGTACTCCGCCATGTTATACATACGAAACGGTTGCTCCTACTGAGACGGTTCCTCCTTCTAATAATGAGGAGGTGTACCCAAATGTGAGCATTGAAGATCTGAATTTTTCTACACCTGAAAAATAATCGCAGGCATTCATCAAGTCCGATCAGACCTCCTGGAGTAAAAGCGACCAAAGAAGTAAAAAGAAAAGGTAAGTAAGTCGAGAATAAACGCCGAGATGATGCTTTGGAAATGATGACAACTAATCAGACAAATTGTATAGAGTGGCAAAAGAACAAGGAGATGAAGAATTAGCAATTCAAAAAGAAGCTATACGGATGAAGAGGATGGATGATGAGAAAAAAAATCATGGAAACTAACACAGAATTTATGACTCCTCTATCCAAGCGGTATTTTAGCAAGAGAAAAGCATTGATCATGCAACAGTATGATGACGATGATGGGCAAGGGACTTCGGCACGATTTGATAATTGTTATCGTCCTAATCGTAATCTTAATTTCGACGAGTAGAATAAATTTGTAATATTCAAGTATGAATAATGGAATTAAAAATAAATATTTTTATTTAATGAATAGTGCGAGGTGCTAAATTTTTGAACTGGTGCATAAACTGTATATCGAGGAGGTGCTGCTTATGTAGGAGGTGCTGATGGGTGCGGATGCTTTAAGAGCATATACACCGGTTGAAATGTGGGACGTTCTACAGGCAACGTGGAGGACGTCCTCTTTATGGATTTGTGCAGCGTCAACGATCTGTGCAGGAAGTGCTGGAAGAGGAAGAGGACGTGCAGAGTAGCGTGCTGCTAGGGATCGGCTGGGCGGACGTGCTGAAAATTGAAGAGGGAGGGAAGTACCGAAGAATAAACTCCCCAACAAAACTCAAAATCCCTCAATTTAATCATCCACATACCTACAACTCAAAAGCTTGAAATCTAGGGTTTGAGCCAACTGAAGAACGATCCCAACTTGCACGATTTGGGGTGTGCTGTAGATGAAGCTCAAAACCCAACCGAAGATGAAGCTTCCAACAGCGACGGGTTCTGGATTTGGGGTTTGCTGTCGCTCCTCCTCTTCCTTCCCCAATTTGCGCCGCTCCCTTTCCTCCTCCTTCCCCAATTTGCTTTTGGGATGTTCGAAGCTTCTGGATGATCTTTGATTTAATTAGTGATAAGATTAGGTCTAATATATGGAAATATATTTAACATATATGGAAACATTTAATTATATATATCTATGGAAATATTTAATTGTATATATAAATCTAATATAAATAAATAATTATAATCCTTAATCATTATGACTGCTAATTTGATTAAATATTGGTTTAATTTAGGTCAAATTTCAGTATAAATTCAATCTAATTTGGTCTAATTTTGTGGTCCAACGGCACAATAAATCTCCAACGGTCATATTATAACGGTCCGTTCATCTGGACCGTTGAGATTTGATCCAACGGTCCAGATTAATTTACAACGGAAATTTTTTTTTAAAATTGAAAAAATATTGAAAAAAATTGAAAAAATATTCAGAATTTAAATCTATAAATATGCACTTCAATTCACTCATACTTCACACCAATTCAATCATACTTCTCTAACTCCTCTCTCTTCGATTGTTTTATATTTTGGCATTTCAAAAATTATTTTTTTCCTCAAAATGTCTTCCAATTGGTCTATATCGAAAGATGTACAATTATGTATATCTTACTGTCGGCAATTCGTTGATCCAATATCCGGTAGTAAACAGAAGGTTGACATGGGAAAAAATCCACCTTGATTTTCATGAAAGTTGGATTTTGGGTGGTAATCAACGTAGGATTGATGCTAGGTCTCAAGTTGCACTCGCTTACCGCTTTGCTAAATTGAAGCCTCTTTTGGTTTATTGGGGATCTTGCCTTTCCTACGCAGAAAGAAATCGGGAATCCGGTTGTAATTCGCAAGATGAGGTAATTGTTTGTTTCAATAATTTAAAATATATTATCTAGTTATATTTTTAATTATATTAATTTAATTTTGAATTTATAGATGCGGAAAGCTCAAACAATGTACATTTTGAAAAAGAATAAGGAGTTCAAACACTTTGCTTGTGGGAAGAAGTGAAAGCTCACCAAACATTTGCTCGAGTGGCAACAAGTACTCCTCCAACTTATACATATGAAGCTACTCCTCAAATTGATGAAGTTCTCGTCAATGAAGGGCCTCTCAATGTAAGTATTGATGATCTTGTATTTTCAAATCCTGAAAGTTGCCCAGAGGTTCATCTAGTCCGGTGAGACCACCCGGAGTAAAAGTGGCCAAAGAGGCAAGGAAAAAAGGAAAACACATTGCGACTAACTCAACAAAACGACGAGACGATGTTTTGGAGGCAATGGCAAATAACCAGAAAGAACATATGACCTGACAAAGAGAGCAAGCAAATAGAACTTATCAAATTCAACAAGATGCTCTTAATATTCGGAAGTTGGAGGAAGATACAAAGATTATGCAAATGAATTGTGATATGATGACCCAAATTCTAAGAGATATTTCTCAAAGAGAAAGGCCGCTGTTATCCACCAATATGAAGAGAAGGAAGCCGAAGACAATGCCGAATCTTTTGGGAATTGTTATCGTCCGTTGAACTTCGACGAGTAGGTATTTTAAAAGTTTTAAGTGAATTTGATTTATGTAATTTCAATTATGCAATTTCAATTATACAATTTATGTCATTTGAACTTATCAAGTAATGATACCTCTTCAATTAATGCAAGTTCAATTTCAAGTTATGATACATATTTTCAAATAATGCAAGTGTATCAAACAACATAAATAAACCATTCATTATTAAAATTCAAACTCACAAAAGCACATATAATTCTAAACCACACAAATTGATAAACAGCACACAAGGAAATCGAATAACATATCGGAAATTAAACAAATACAACATTGTTATGAAATTATAGTTGTTCACCGGTTTCAATAAACCAATTGTAGATTCACTAAATCACTTTGAAGTTGTGAATGAAGATACGCAGATTGGGGGCTTGTAAGACGCTCTGAAAATGTGTCTGGACGTAGATCCCTTCCAACAGGGTCATGACGAATTCGTTACCAGTCTGATCCATTGGAACATCATATACCATGAATGCACTAGCTGGATTATGCGGATCGTGCTTAGTGACTTCAACAAATTCTTCTTCCACAAACTCTTCCTCGACAATCATGTTATGTAATATGATGCAAGCTAACATAATCGTTTTTAAAACACTTTTTCGATGAGACATACCTGCGTGACGAAGTATTGCCCATCGAGATTGTAGAATTCCAAAGCATCTCTCTACATCTTTGCGATAAGACTCTTGCTTAGTTGTATACAATTTTTCAGCATCGGTCCGAGGACTGGGAATTGATTTGACAAAAGAGGAATACCTTAGATAAATTCCATCAGCCAAATAGTAAGGATTGCTGTAAGTACTCCCGTTCACTTTATATGTCACATGTGGACATATCCCAGCAACGAGAGGGTCAAAGATGTCTGATTGGTACAAAACGTTAAGATCATTTTGTGCTCCAAGTACACCAATGAAGCTGTGCCAGATCCAAGTGTCATATGAGGCAACTGCCTCCAAGATGATGGTTGGACGGCATGTACGCCCTGAGTGTGAACCTTGCCATGTTGTTGGACAATTCTTCCACTCCCAATGCATGCAATCGATGATTCCAATCATTCCTGGAAACCCGCGTTGCTCCGCTCTCCGTAAAAGTTGAGATAAGTCAGTTGCATTCGGAGATCGTAAGTAATAGTCTCCGAAATTAAGAACAATTTGAGCACACTTCTTCATACATTCAAATGTTGTTGTTACACCCATCCTCGTGATTACCGCACATTGATCTGCACACGAACCATATGCCAACATGCGTATAGCAGCTGTCATCTTTTGTTCAGGAAGGAGACCAAGGACTCCAGCCGCATCACGTCGCTGATGCCAAAAGGCATCGTGATTGCAAAGCGTAGTCTTGATATGATTAAATAAGTTTCTACTCATTCGATACTTCCTTCGAAAGTCGCTCTCCGGGAATATTGGATGTTCGACGAAGTAGTCGTCTAACAAATTCTGCCCTCTAGGCCCTCGTTGTCTTTGTCGATTTGGTCGGGGACGTCGAGGTTGAATATCCTCTTCTTCACCGGTAGTTACCAATGCAATTGCATCTGTGATGAACGAGTTAGATATCTCCCCATTTCTCTCATTTGTTCCTCATACGTGCTAAAACTCTCTTCAAAGTTGAAAGGATCCATTTGATTTTGGAGTGAAAGAGAAGAACAAGGATGAAATGTGTAGATGAGATATTTTCTATTGAATGATAGACTCATATTTTATAGTCATTTTAAGATTACGATAGAATCTGAAGGGATACACTTGTCGCGTATTTGTTTTTAAATGCGATGAATAGTAATAGGAGGTGTTGATTGTTGAACCATTGTACAAATAATGTGAATAGTGACAGAAAGTGCTGTGAATAGTGACAGAAAGTGCTATTTGAGGAGGTTCTCAAAATAGAGAACTTTCTCAACGGGTGTATATGCTCTAATAGACGGTTTGAACTTATGTTAACTAAATCTTATCGACTAGGATGTACATTACATCACAAGTGACATTTTATAATAAGGTGATAGCCGCGCATTCAAAAATAAAACTTTGGAGCATTGAGCATGGCCAAATAAAAAACAAACTACTAATTCCATCCTCATTTTATTTCAAAATGCATTTGTGCATCACACATGTACCTAGTTAACATGGTCGACCGAAAATAGACTCAAACCGGCGCTTCAAAATTTAAGATTAAAACGATATAAATAGAACATTTTCATAATATATGATAAGAAAATGACACAAAAACTTAATCATGTCACACAGGATTTTTCTTCTTCATCATGCCGTAAATAGTGTCTTTTGCCGAATAGGGAATGACTAAACTTACTCAAAAAACTGATTAGAATAGTTAAAAACCTTTAAATTAAATGAGCCAAATTAGATGATTTTTAAAATAAGTTTATACAATTATCATAACATATATAATTTCCTGCTAGTTCAATTATATGAGGGGCTTCAACTCAACTTCTTCCATTCATGGTATGTCGGATATTTTCATTAGTAATACCTACTCAAAAAATTTATTAGTAAAGTTGATTCAGGATAACTAAATACATTCATTACAAAGCGACATGATTTTGACTAAAAAGGTGCAAGTAAAATGCATCTATGATACCTCAAACCCTTATTTTGAGAGCATCAGGAATCGAACCTAATCGCTGATATGTTTGACGTCTCTTTTATCACTAAATCACACCCTGATGGACTCTTATGTTGAATTCAATCTGATTTGTGTTGAAAATGTCACGTGTAATATTGATTAGGTTTTAAAAGTTGAATAGGGTTATGATTCAAAAGTAAAGAGTGGGGATTGTGGAAATCACTATATGATATTTTTTGATGGTTCAGCCTTGGCTAGCTAGATACTTTTGCAGTGGATCGATCTTACGTGGGTGTAACATTTAATATACAAGTACCTGTCAACTAGATCGAATCATAAAACATAGCATTGAAGTGCAGAGAAGAGAAGCAGTTATACCTAGTTCGGCCATTGCTTCTGATTTTTACAAAGGTGTTAATTTCAGCAGCAGCAGTGGTGGTGGTTGTTGTTAAAGAAGCATTGGTTAAAATGTGAATGAACTGATGATGATGATGTCACGCTTGTGCTTTTTTCAGTTATGAAATGTTGAGGAACATGTGTATGTAATTATGTGTTATGACGGTTGATGATGTGAAAATTGGTTAGGTTAAAATTTGAAGATATGAGAAGTTGAGGCGAAGACATGGCAGTCTGCTTCATAATAATTAACATACAGTTGAGAGCTTAACTGGGAAGTGTAGCCATGCATCCCATGCACCTAACTACATTTTATAAATATATATATTTAGGGTTTTTGCACAGAGGGTTTATTCTCTTGAAGCTCATTACTAATGTCCATTAAGGAGAGTCATCATATTGACGTCATCAGGAGGCAGGACATTAATTACTCATGGTGGTGCCTAATTTTTGAGATTAAGAGAAGAGGCTGAGGGTGTCCAGCGGCTTGAAACTAGGGTTTCTAGGAGCAGGGGAGATTGGCAGGGCAGGTGGGATGGAGTGGACGTATTTGCAGTTGGGACAGGTTGGGGAGGACTTGGAGACTATCACAAGAAGATGGCAATTCATGCATGCCATAGCCACCATGTTGTTGCTGCTGAGCTCCTTCTGGCTTGAATAATTTGGTAGGGATGAGTGATGATCAGCTTTTCTGGTGTTGCTGAATTCTTGAGCAGCTTCCAACTTGTTTGAGTAAGAATTGGATGCTGCTGGGTTGGGCTGGCTTATTACTGGTTGAGCTTCTGGCGGAGATGAGATGTTGAGTTCTAGGTTTAGCTGCTGATGATGGTCTGATTTGGTGGTGGGTCGATCCCAGCTTTTCTTCAGTGTTTTTCTGTTGAGGAAGTACATCTTACCAGACTGTTGAGAGAGATGAAAGATGCAGCATTAGACTTAATTCCTGGTGTGGTAAATATGCACATAAAAAGCATTAGACTGAGGGACGACTCACTTGTAGATCAAGGCATTGTTCCCAATCGAAGGGTAAGCGTTCGTCACTGTGCTGAAGATCGATACTCTGACGAGCCCTCAATGACCTCTTCTCCAAAAACCCATCGGAAAAGGCCTTCCTCTTTTTTGATGAGCCCGCGTCCGATGATTCAGATGAGGAATTACACTCCAGACCCAGCCTGCAGCTTGTGGGAGCCAAAGACAACTCGGGCAATTCCATTGATGGCCACCACAACTATAAAACCTTGTATGATATGATCAAACTCAGGAGCCTGGGAAATGGAACAGCTAACACAAGAAGCAGAGACTAGGTAGATGGAGAGAGAGAGAGAGAGAGAGAGATTTAGGGATATGATGTAGCAAAAGACTCGTGCGATGAAACGTGACTAGTTATAAAGGAGATGAGAGAGAGAGAGAGAGAGAGAGAGAGAGAGAGAGAGAGAGAGAGAGAGAGAGAGAGAGAGAGAGAGAGAGAGAGAGAGAGAGAGTATATTTATGAGATGGGTTTACATCTATCCAACTCTCTCCCCATTAAAAGAAGGCAGGCCAAATCATTAAAGTCGACAAGTTGAGATCCCTTTAATGCATGCATTCCTCTTCTTCATTTCTAACACAACTTCTTCTTCTTCTTCTTCTCTCACTACATTAAACTCACTCCTCTACCCACGACCACCTCAAATTCCAACCTCCCACCCTCGCTTTAAATTCTCTCTCTCTCTCTCAACTGATTACACATTAAGGTTTTCAAAAGGGTTTAACGCAGTAGCTCCTCTCTCTCTCTCTCTACCTATACCTACACATTACCACCTCGATATAGATTTCACATGTTTAATTAATACAACCATCTCTTTAATTAGATGCAAGTTAGCCTCTTTAATTCAATCTCTACACATCATCCATAAGTGCTGCTAGGGTTTTATTCAAAGTTTAATGCGCAACCCCATTTAATAGCCCCTCTCCTGCATCCATGCCGAGATTGACGAAACATATTTAGGGTTGACTATTAATGTCTTAACAATTCAACAGAATTATTGAAATCCAGATTCCACAAGCAACAGCAAGACAGCCACAAATAAAAGACTTTGAGTTAATTAATAAACCCAGTTCTTGGATATGATGATGAGTACAGCCATGTTGGATATATTTCATATTCATAAAACTAGTACAGTACTTCACGAATAAATTCCCCCGCCATCACTGCTTGCTTAGTTGTAATGAGTAGATGACCAGAAACCCAATGAGTTAGGGACCATGAACTAGGGTTATGATGTGATTTAAGGTTCAGACCTTGTGCTTTTCCAGTTTTGAATATTTGCACCATACTAGGTTTAGTGGTAAAAAAAACGTCAGATTTTGATTTCTGATGAGGGCAGAGCAGGAGCTCTGGTAGAGTAGAATAGGTAAAAAAGAATATTGATCTCTCTCTATATAAATAATTTGTAGCATAAAGCTGATTACTTAGAAGCTGACTTTCTGATCGAGTAAAACAGATATGCATCTTTTTGGAGTTATGAGTCTGTAGGGTACCCCAGAAAACTATGTCTTATGAGAATTAGATACAGTAAGAATCCCCTACCAAGCAAGCAAGAAACCTGTAACAGGCCTACTGAAGAGTCTCTTCAAGTTTACTTACTATTTGTTCAACCAGCTGATCAGGTATTTAACCTCATTCGATGTCTGCTTATATAATTGCTAGAATTGGAGCCGAGTGATCCCAATCCAACGGGTGGTCTAGCTAGGCTCATAGGGTTATATTCGTGTCTTTCATCATGGAATCTTTAGGAGGTTTTAGGTGAGAGCGAATCAGGCGATCAAGACTGTGGCGGCGAGGTGGGCTGAGGCCAAGGATATGGAGCCACCGGCAGCGCTCTCTATTTTGAAACATAAATTGTCTTTTGTTTCGTAAAAGGTTTAAACGGACGGATTTTTATTAAGAAACGACTACAATTAGCCCGTCATTTTCTTTTTTGTTTAAAACTCTCATTTGTAATTGTTTCATATTGAGTTATAAAAATTGAATATATATATATTATTCGCACTATCCTAATTTTCACAGTATCAACAAAAGGCATTGGGAGGGAGAGTTAGAAACAACCTAAGACAAAGATTACCTGCTGCAATAAACAAGCGTAGCTAACTGATGAGTGTCAATGAATGCATGCATGAGTCTTGCATGCACTAGATTTGGGTGAAGAAAAATTAAATTTCAGATTTGAAGGTGCTTACCAATACCAACAACTAACAATAAATTGAAGCTCACTCACTAGGGTTGTTGAATCCATGAACCCTCCATTTAATGATTCCATCTATTTAAACATTTTTCCAGTCGTTCATACCGACACCCTTTCCCCTTTGAGTAATGACTCGTAACCACAATTCTGATTATTGATCTCATCACCTCCTTCTCTCACTCCTTCATCTGTTCAAAGAATGTAAGACAACTGGATGAAACTAATGGGTATGTGGCCTACCTGGTCGTGAAGCCGATGATGCCATCAGTTTCCACAATCCATGCTGTATGGTGGTATAATTCAAGATATGCTAGCATCTCTTTCATTTATCAGACCATGTGGGACAAATTCTCAAGTGTTTATATGCAACATCCTTAAATTACAAAAGAAAGTGTTCGGAGAGTTCGAAAGAGAAGAAATGCAATCACACTGACTTTCTTGAACATATACTTTTAAGGATACTCAAAATGCAGTGAGACAAAAGAAAGAAGATAGAGTTAGAGCGGCTTTACTGTTGGAATTCTGAAAGTAAGCAGCCGACATTGTTGTTCAAGATCAACACACAGAGCGCAGGTGTTGGTCCTTCATTGTTTGATCCAATCCAGGTCTACACTTCATAATGAGACCTGAAAACTCCCATTAATTCCCAGAAACATCTTTGTAGAAGGATCGAATAAATGAATTCTCAGTAAGCTGACACTGTTCATAAGTTTGTATATGAGTTAGTGCCAGTAGCAACTATGGATGAAAGAATCAACATGTGATGAGCTATCTTACAATCAAGCAGGGAGCGGTTGGATTCTCCTACAATACCTCCTCATTAACTTGATTATCAACAACAAAACTCTATTTAGCAACGGCATTTTTCCATTGCTGGTGGAATTGTTCCTCGGACAATTTTGGAAAATTTTTTAAACTGCCCTTTTTGATTTGATTTGAATGTTTTGATACATAACACTTTCGGAAAATATTTTTGATTTGTCATGTTTTGTAATCGGTCGGTTTTGTTAAGATCGGTCGATTCGATTTTCTCATAGATCGGTCTTGTTAAGATCGGTCGATTTGATTTTCCAACCGACCGGTCTTAACAAAACCGATCATTGTAAACCGATCGATTTTGAAAAAGAGTAGTCCCATGAGAGAATCGAACCGCTCTTAACAAAATCAATCGATTATAAAATAGAATAAATCAAAAATATTTTTAAAGTGTCATATGTAAAAACGAAAACAAGACCGTTCTAAAAAAATTTCACAATTTTGTAGAATTCAAAGTAAAAATAAACCTCAGAATTGTCTTGTTCCTGTCTAGGGTTTTCGATCTCAAGTCGGTCACAGACAGCTTCTCATTATCCTCCATCAATGGCGTCATCGCTGTACTTCACCACTCCCAAAACTGCTGCCACCCCACGTCTCAAACCTGACCTAACGTACCGATTCCCCTCATTTTTCAAGCCCTCGTTCACCTACCAGCAAAAAGGCGCCGCCTTTACATCATTACGCGCCGCTCTGTCCACCCGCCCGGAGTACATACCCAACCGCATCGATGACCCCAACTACGTCCGCATCTTCGACACCACTCTCCGCGACGGGGAGCAATCACCGGGCGCCACAATGACGCTGAAGCAGAAACTCGACATTGCCCGCCAGCTGGCGAAGCTCGGCGTCGACGTGATTGAGGCTGGATTCCCGGCTTCATCGCCGATGGATTTCAAGGCTGTGGAGACCATTTCCAAGGAAGTCGGAAACAGGGTTGATGAGGATGGGTATGTGCCTGTCATTTGTGGGCTGGCTAGGTGTAATAAAGCCGACATTTTGGCCAGTTGGGAGGCTGTGAAGCATGCCATGAGGCCGAGGATTCATGTCTTCATTGCCACTAGTGATATACATTTGGAGCATAAGCTGAGAAAGACTAAAGAGCAAGTCGTGCAGATCGCCACGAGTATGGTTAGTTATGCCAAAAGCCTCGGTTGTGAGGACATTGAGTTTAGCGCCGAGGATGCTGGAAGGTTATAATCTTTCTTTCATTTGTGTTATGATCGGTTTTTTTGAATAAGGATCTTGTTAATGCATAAGGACTGTTTTTGAAGTATGATTTGTTTTTCTGTTGTTGTTTTACGGTGTACCAGAACAGACAAGAAGTATCTTTATCATGTGCTAAAAGAGGTTATAAAGGCAGGAGCAACCACAGTCAATATCCCGGATACTGTTGGGTATCTGCTTTCAAGGGAGTATGCAGAGTACATTACTGATATAAAAGAAAATACTTCTGGCATTGAGAATGTGGTGATTTCGACGCATTGTCAAAATGATCTTGGTCTTGCTACAATAAACTCAATAGAAGTAAGCTGATGTTTTGGTGTTTATGTGCTTAATTATGGTTGAAGCGCTGTGAATTGGCCTCATATACTAGTACTATCAGGGTGCCTTTGCGGGAGCAAGACAGCTGGAATGCACAATTAATGGGATTGGCGAGAGAGCGGGTAATGCTTCGTTGGAGGAGGTGTGTTATTGAGTTTTCCATTCGTGGCTAGTTTCGCCGAGCAATGGACTGCCAATTTTGTAAACATTTATAGAATTCTATCAGTTTCTTTATTCTTATTTTCTGGCATGCTGGCTTTACATGGAACTCTTTTCTATCTACTCCTTCAGTTTCGATATCGTTCAAGCCATTCATAGTTCTTTGCATTCCCTTCTGCTGACTGAATGGCCTATTCTGTTATCATTGAAACATTAGACCTTGTATGTTTAGCTTTTATTTTTGGGCTGACATGTGTTTTTATAAATTGATCAAAATTCTAAATTTTATCCTCTTGTAGATTGTCATGATCCTAAAAACACGGGGAAAGGAAGCAGTTGGAGGCCTTTTCACTGCAATTGATACAAGACACATTTATATGACAAGCAAAATGGTTAACGTCCACATACATATTCATATCTTTTCTCTAATTTCATTATGTAAGTAGTGTTACATCCCATGCCTTTCACTATAGGTAGAGGAGTGTTCAGGACTGCTTATCCAGCCGCACAAGGCCATTGTTGGTGCAAATGCTTTTGCTCATGAAAGTGGCATTCATCAGGTTGTTGTTGCATTAAGTTCAAATCATGTATTAGAATCTAGCATTTGAAGCGATTTCACTGTTGTTCATCATTCGCTCAACTGAATATGCTGCTCCTTTCATTCAAATACTGCCACTTGTGGAATAATTAAATATGAGCTTTTTTCAGCAATAGAGTGTGATTATGGTTTATGCATTACAGGATGGAATGCTGAAAAATAAAGCCACTTATGAGATCATGGAACCTGCAGATATTGGTCTTGAAAGAACTAACGCTGCTGGGATTTCACTTGGAAAACTCAGGTAGGCTGACTGGCTTATATGTGTATGTTTTTGAACATTGTGGTAGAATTTATGCCGTACCTATTTTATATCACAGAAGTTTTAAGTTTTGAAATGTTCTAGAACAATTCTAGGAATTCCAAGGAAACATGCTTGAACAATTCTTTAGAATCATTTTCCGCTCAGGTACTGAAAATTTTGAATCTGACCTATTTGTCTCCCTCTTTCACAGTGGTAGAAGTGCTGTCAAGGAAAAATTGAGAGAGGTATGTTGGCCGTGTTTCATTTTCAAATGTTATGTTTCTTTCCTCTGGGGGTAAATGCTGTTGGCTGGACGTCATATTTCTTCAGCTAGGGTATGAGGTTAGTGATGAAGAAATGAAGGCCATCTTTCCAAGATTCAAGTCAGTAGCAGAGCAGAAAAAGGTAAAACAAACAGTTGGTGCTGGTTCTTAAGTCCTTGTGTTAATGATTAGTTCAGCCGCATGTTCCGAGTGCTTGATAGGCGCATGAAGCACACAATGCAAGGGTGTGTATTCACTCGCATGTAATGGAAAGTTTATAAGGGCGGAATAAGTATTGCAAAAATATGATACTTCAAGAAACGGAAGTTAGAAAACATGATGTTATTGCTGTCGATTAACTTAAACGCCTGAATGCATTTCTTCTGTCTGTGAAGGTTATCTTATTCTTTCTTGATATCTGGTGTTTCAGAATGTCACAGATGCCGACTTAGTAGCATTGGTGTCTGATGAACTCTTTAACCCAGAAATTTATTGGCAGCTAAGCGACCTGCAGGTATTACTTAGGCTGTGACATCTCGTTGCATAGATTAAGTGGGTTATAAGTGAGCTGTAACTGCAGGTCACATGTGGTACGCTTGGTCTATCAACGGCTACTGTGAAAATCACTGATGCTGATGGCAAAGAGCATATTGCTTGTTCAGTTGGAACTGGGCCTGTTGACTCCGCCTATAAGGCCATTAACCTCATTGTGAAGGTCGGTGATAGAACTTTATTCTAACTATAAAATTCTTTTATATGCGCTTATTAAATGATGCCTTCCAAAAAATATCCAGGCTCCAGCAAGTCTGCTGGAGTACTCAATGAATGCTGTGACCGAAGGCATCGATGCCATAGCCACAACTAGAGTTCTCATTCGCTGTGACAACAACAAGATGGCTACAAATGCAGTCACAGGTCAAAAAACATATAGAACATTCAGGTAACACTCACTCCCACCCTAACAGTCATCAGTTTTCCCTCCATTCAAAACCTCAACCAGTTATCACATTTTTAACCTCGTCCATTCCTGTGGTCACAGTGGAACTGGAGCGGCAATGGACATTACAGTATCTAGTGTTCGAGCCTATATTGGTGCTCTCAACAAATTGATAAGCTTCAACAAAGACTCCGCAGTAAAGGGATCCACCATAAGTCCTTCCCGCCTTATAAATACCGAAAATAGTTCTGAAGCTAAAGTTTGTTGATTGCTGTAAAGGTCATATCTTTAGCTTGTTGCCTCTCAGAAAGAGTTCAGAGTTGTGCTTTGGAAGTTGAAAAATACTTCTGTACAAGTAGTGAACTTGTTGGTTTATGTGACAAATAAATTATATCAAACTATCAAATTCACCCTTGAAAATAAATTATGAGGGTAAATAAGAATTTTTTTTGATGAATGGAACCTAACAAAGTATTATCATTAGATGTTCAATGTGTTGTTACTTGTTATAGTGCTTTTGAGTTCTATATTTGGAGTTTGTCCATTTTTCCCTTGACTGCTGTTTTTTGTTTGTTTACTAAATTTAGAAAACAAAGTATCTGTAGTTTTCTTAATTGTGGTGATTTCAATCCTAACATCTGGGCTGCAGAGATCTGAAGGCATCTCTCTCTTTTGTTGATCATTTCAAAACTGTCCTTGTAATGGCTGCTGATAGAAAATACCAGCAGCCATATGATCTGGTAATCTTTCCTTTCCTTCTTTTAGATAAAATTTGTATTGAAGCTCTTTGTTTCTGAAATTTTGCTGCAGCACAATTCAGATTCATGTTTTATATAATGACCTTTTCTATGTTATTGTTAATGCACAATCTTGAGAATTGATATGTAACAATGCAGGCTTACTCGCCCGCTCATGGGTACTTTGTGGAGGTTGACAAAGAATATCCCACAAAGCATTATCCCCGGACAAGGAAGAAATCAGGTGAGGGATTAGTAAGATGGCTTTGTTGCTCAGCAACTGCAGAAGAGAATGCTGGAAATGATAGAGAGTTCTTTATCACCATGAAAAACCATGCAGTTGGTATGATTCTTTGTATTCTATTTTCAGATGGTTCCTATTCTTTGTTAGATCCTTAATCCCAGGTTGTCAGAGTTACATTACATTCCATTCCATTCCAATCAGGGTTCCAAAGGGGATCAAAAGTGCCAGCTCCTATTAAATATGAGGTCCCAAAGTCCCCACCACCGCCTATTGACGTGCCTGAATTACCAGTAGATGAGTTAAAGGAAAAGACAGACAGTTTTGCATCAAGTACATTGATTGGTGAAGGATCATATGGAAGAGTATACTATGCCACCCTAGACGATGGCCGAGCCGTGGCTTTGAAAAAACTTGATGTCTCTCCACAGTCAGACAGTGATTATGAGTTTCTAGTTCGGGTAATGTTAGAATCCCTCCCATGTTGCTAGAAATTAACTCTCTTTTCATTCCATGAGCTTGAAAATACAAAAAAATTTCTGTTTCAGGTTTCCAAGGTTTCTAAGACAAAACACCAAAACCTTACAGAGCTGTTGGGATACTGTCTGCAAGGAAATATCAGGATTCTTGCCTATGAATTCGCACCCATGGGTTCTTTGCACGATATTTTACACGGTGAGATTTACAGCCAAATAGACCAGATTTGCTGTTTTCTGTCCTCCTTAAATATTTAAATGTCATTGGTTCCAGGAAGAAAGGGTGTGTCCGGGGCTCAGCCAGGTCCTCCACTCACCTGGATGCAGCGCGTAAAGATAGCCATCGACGCAGCAAAGGGAGTGCAGTATTTGCACGAGACTCTTCAACCTCCCTCCACTCATAAGGACATCAGATCCAGTAACATTCTCCTCTTCCACGACTTCAAAGCCAAGATAGCCGATTTTAATCCCAATAATCAGTCCCCGGACACCGCTGCTCGTCTTCAGTCCACCAAAGTTCTTGGAACTTTCGGCTACCATGCACCAGAGTAATGTACCTCTGAACCTGAAAAAAAAAAAAATCAGGATTGCCCATTTTTATCACATGAGGAACCTTTTTTTTTTTAATCTCAGAAGTATGAATTTCTGAAACAAAGTATATTTAAGCACACAATGTCAGACCTGTAAAGTGTCAGTTTTTTCCCTCAGGTACTCGATGGCTGGTAGACTGACGCAGAAAAGTGACGTGTACAGCTTCGGAGTTGTTCTCCTGGAACTGCTTACGGGGAGGAAGCCGGTGGATCCTAGCCTGCCTCGCGGCCAGCAGAGTCTTGTGACATGGGTAACTTTTTTTTGTAAGACAAATTTTGACTTGTTCCCATGTAACAAAAATGTGTTGTGGTGATCATTTGTTATAGGCGGTTCCGCAGCTGAGTGGAAATAAGATCAAGGAATGCGTGGATCCAAAGCTTGGAGGAAAATACCCGGCCAAAGGAGTTGCTAAGGTCTTTCCTCAAATGCTCTTATTCATTTCCCTGCTGCATAAAATAAAGTTGATATAAATGACGGTTGAGTTGATTCTGCAGTTCTCGGCAGTGGCAGCTCTGTGCGTGCAATTTGAAGCTGAGTACAGACCAAATATGGCCATAGTGTCGAAAGCTCTGCAGTCACTTCTCAGGGTTCCGTATCCACCGCCTCATCGTGAATTCTAGCTGACCATATCTCCGATGCTGTTTTTTTCTTGTTTTTATGCAAGCTGTCTGTCTACCTATAAATGTTTTATGCTAAACATATTCATCTTGACTGGCGAAAACAAAGCAGTCACAGGGCTCAGCTGACTTATTACTCTCGTATAACTTTATATGGGTAGAAGCGGCTTCCTCTCATCATCTCCGACAAGGTGAGTTTAGGGATATCAGACTTTTAATATGCCGACACAAGTTGTTCATTTGCTCCTCCTGCTGTCATATTTACAAAGGAATCCTTGGATCTGAGAAGCAAGATGAACAATGAATTTTTAGCATTGTTCGACAGCCAACCTTACAAGGAAGTCAATTATCATGTAAAGATGGTAAGTGGCTGTGTCACCGACCATCTAAATTTTGTATCTGAGAAACTTTGGCACCAACCCATGACCCAAACTATACAAGCATTAACTTGTAAACTAGAAACAATGTTACAAGTAAATGATGACATTTCCAATCCGAAAAGGCACCGGTCAAGTTTCTCACCCGCCTAGCTCAAATTAGCATTTCCCATTTGAAAAGCTATCGGTGACGTTTCCCAGATAAGTCCGAATCAATAATTCACATATTTCATTTCTTGATTTTATTTTATTATAAACTTAAAATTTCAATATGTTAAATTCAGTCTCACGATTAAAGTGAATATGATGATACTACATCAAATATTTAAGTTCAGTGAAGTTTAAATAAATAAATTCAACTAAAAAAAGAACGAGAAATGTTCCGATTACAAACCTGGAGGCCAATGCTATTAAGTTTTGTTTAGCTGCTACTGACTGAATAATTGGGGCCGGCTTGTCTTGGCCTTCCAATACCTGAAGTCTGGCACACCAGTCGTCAACAAGTTGCAAGTTGCTAGATCCGGACACGCAGCTCAGACTTGCATTAGGCAGTCAGGGGCTCTTGTTGTCAGATCGGTGTCTTTTATGACGAGAATGAGCACTACTATGTCTGTGGTGCTTATATGATGATGATTCTTTGGATCTCTTGCTGCTCCTGGTTTGGTCGTCTTTGGATCTTCTGCTGGAGCGTTCATCTCTATACTTTGAACTCCTGCTCATGTGCTCATCACTATCCTTGCTTCTCCTACGGCAAGTGTCCCCATCCCTGTCCATGTTCATTCTGCTATGGGAATGTTCCTCCTCGTCTCTTTCGGAGCCTTTAAGAGACTCCTCCTCTATATCAATTGAATTCCTAGTTGAATGGTCTTTGTCATCTGAGTACCTTTTCTTCAAGTGGCGGCTCCTTTCCTTATGATCATCTTCTTCTTGAGACTGGTCTTCCTCAACCCTCCTAGATTTCTGATGAGAGTGATGTTCTCTGTCCAAGGATCTCCTGCTGAATTTTTCCCTGTCACCTGAATGCCTCTTGGAAGAATGTTCAGCATCAATTCTCTCATGGCGCACATCTCTATCTCTCCTTGGAGGAGATGGAACCTACAATCACATGCTTATAAATTCAGTAAACTTTCAGCTGCAGAATCCAGCAAGGGAATAATACTAATACGCAGTTTCGATCGTGCAACCTATAAGACAGCATAACTATGATACCTGAAACCGAGACTTGTATTTTCCCTCTGGTGGAGGAGGTATTCCAAGTCGTTTCAATTCTTCAAAAGGGATGGGTCGCCTGCAGTTACATAAGACCGAATATCACTACATGAAAAGACGACATCGCATGGTACACAGCTAAGGGATCAGCCAGAAACTAATAGGAAAGAGGTTTCATTATCTACGAATACAAAATTAAAAATCAAGTTGATCTATTGAAGAAGTAATCCATTCGCAAGGTAGGCTCATACAAGGGAGCTCTAAATGGTCTGTCACGTCCCCCAAAACGAAGCTGTCCGGATTCCTTCTTACCGCCAAGGCCTCCACCTAGTAAAAATTCAATTTAAAACAAAAAAGCAAGAGATTTTTGGCACTAAATTTACATTGCATACTTGACCAATATCACAGAAGGACTAACCTAACCTTCTTGGAATCCAACCAGGCATGAGCTGCTGTCTGTTATAATCAACTATGATTTCAGAATCATCGATAACTGAATGATGAGCCTCCTGTAGTATTATGAGAATTACAGACCATCATCCATCAATGCGGCTCTAATGAAGGTATTATGCTTTAATGAAGACAGTCGTCAATGGATTAACATATTAAGATTTCCCATCCCAATCGTTTATTTACATAAATGAAAACATCTTAGAGATGCTGTTCGAGTTAATCACCCAGTATAATCCCTTGTAAAACTACACCTTTAGCATAATTTCAAGTCACCTAACATAATCTAACAATTTCACACCTGTTTTGGGGAACCAATATTCATGTGAGAAAATCAAAGAACATTTTTCAGAGTCGGTCGGAAAAACATCTCCATTTTGTGCACATAAAAACGTGGTTCTAGCCTAGCATTCTATAACTTAGAAAATCTGGCGAGAAGACCATCCACACACCTCGTATGCGCGGTGCATATCCCTCTCAGTTTCGAACTCAACAAATGCATAGCCACGGGACGCACCAGTTACTGAACAAAAGTTAAAACAAGAACATCAAAAGCTAGAACAAGAAAAGGGAAACTCCAATGGCCATCAACTGACATTGTTCCAATAATTACCTATGTGTCTGACCAGCCGCAAATTCTTCACCCTACCATACTTCTCCATCGCCTGAACGATATACAAAATAAAACACTAACACAATTTTATTACACAACCACACCTACAGATTCCACTGGCTTCCTGATAATCCAATTTAACCTAGCCGCCAATTACCTTCCTGAGAGTGTCCTCCGTGGTGAGTTGCGAAAGCCGAGCCATAAATAAGCTGCAGTAAGGGTCCCCGGAGACCTTGGGATCCCCAAACGGATCATCTGCAGGAAAACATCAGACTGCTGACTTGATTAAATATATAAAAAAAAATTCAAAAAATTCAAAAAAACGTTACAGAGGCCGGCGGAGGAGGAAAGGAGGGCTCTGTAAACAGCGTTGTCGTGAGGAAGCACGTCGGTGCCGTCGATGCTTCCGGCTTGGATCGGGTGATACGTCTCCGAGTAGAACACGCAGTTCATCTTCGAATGCTCCGACGACGACGAAAACCTGGAATTTGTATTCACGTGATAATCACGTGCCTGCGAAGCCGAAACAGAACCACGGACAGAAGAACTACGCAAAACCAAAATGGTATAAATGTTGATAAAAATGGCATTTTTGTATTTTGCTTTTCAGTATGGAAAAATCGCCGAGTTTTTTAACTTGACATTTCGATTTCTTACAATTATTTTCTCGCTGACTACAAATCTGAGGATTTCTATGTGGTTGAAAAGCTTGACGAGAGTCAACCGAGTTGCGGTCGTCTTCCTCGTTTTTGCCGTCCTAGCTGTGTTCTATCGGTACCCAGATTCTCCCGTCATGTCTGGTGACAAGCTTCCCACTTCCATTTACGATTTCAATGTCAAGGTAACGAAATCATCAGTTGGGTTTGGGTTCAGTAGGGTTTGTTTGATTTAGGATGCGAAATTGGCTCCTGGTTTGATTACCGTGTGTTAGTTCTTGTGTAGTGTTTTGAATGGTTTTGCCGTTTGTTGGTTGTACTTAGTTGTATATGTGCTTTGGATTTGTGCTGAGTTTTGGACATGTAGAGCAGGCTTATATGGGGTTTGGGGTATTCGTTTGCAGGACATTCGCGGAAATGATGTGAGCCTGAGTGAATACAAGGGCAAGGCTCTTCTGATTGTTAACGTTGCTTCCCAATGGTAATCCTTCTCGATGAGTATATTTGCGGTAAAGTTGTTGGAACACTGATTCTTTTTCATCATCATCTTCTCAACCGTATGATGGAAAATGTATTAAACGTGTGTTTTGGTTTTTGTTTTTGTGGTTTTACAATACATAGTTTTTTTATTTCCTCATCCATATGACTTGTTCTACCATCTGTTCATCTTAGGTCAAAGATTAAATAGTGTTTTTAAAGGAGGTCTTTTTGAGTATTAATCCCAGTTCCTTAATATGCCAAACAGAAATTTTCATGTGTTAACATAATAAGGTTATTCAGTAACCCCTTTTGGCGTTTCTGACTGCTGTTTTTTATGGACCCCCATTTCAAATATTTCTTTGTTTTAGACTTCTTGTCAGGATCTGGATAGAGTAATAAATATTCTTTTTAGGTGGTTTACGGGCTGCTGCTCAATCGATTGGTTATGAAATACCATTAACTCTATGCGTGTTATCAGTATCTCTATGTGCCAGTCGTTGACACATTTTCCCTTTATTCCTTTTTCCATTTGATGAAAAGAATTTGCCTGAGTTTAAGAAATCACTTCATTTTTGTTCATTAACCCGGCTGATGAACACAATCAAATAGTTCTATGAATGAATGAAAAAAGTTCATAAATTTGAAGTAAAAAATGTAAGCCTTATTTTTCTATGTATGCTAATGCTAAGCACACATGATTAACTTAACTCACTGCATCCCATCATGATATTGATACAATTGTGTAATTTTGTATTGTGTTCGTCTAGCTAGCCCCTATATAAAGTCGCACAGGGATATCTGGGTTTGTATGAGCTGCAGAAGTATTTCTCACTCTTGCTTTCGAATCGTCTTCTAATGTTGATTTTGTTGCTTTGTTTCCCCCAGTGGGCTGACAAATTCAAACTACAAGGAATTGAATGTTGTTTATGAAAAATACAAAAACCAAGGTTTGTTTCTGACTGGTGCTTTACCCAGTTTTACTGTACTCCAGATACAGTGTGGTTATCCAATTTGTCATTGACATCGCAGGGCTTGAAATTCTGGCTTTTCCTTGCAATCAATTTGGTGGACAAGAGCCAGGAAGCAATGAAGACATTCAACAAGTTGCATGCACGCGCTTCAAGGCCGAGTTTCCGATATTTGACAAGGTGAGCTGCTGGTGATGATTATTTCTCTTATCGATTCGTCAAAATATTCAGTTTAAGGCTACCAATCTCCACCTGTTATTTGATGTATTATCTAAACTGTTAGTACGTTTTCTACAATGATGTACTCTTGTGATCTCCCTTGGCTTGTATTGTATCAGTTTGAGCACCGCATTGGATTAAGCCGTCTTCTAACTGAAAAGTTGGCGTCAGTCACTTGACTTTTTCTAACAACGCACAGGTTGAAGTGAATGGAAATAATGCTGCTCCCTTGTACAAGTTTTTGAAGTCGCAGAAAGGCGGATTTTTTGGAAATGGCATCAAATGGAACTTCTCGAAGTTTTTGGTTGACAAAGAAGGGAAGGTTGTTGAAAGATATGCTCCCACAACATCTCCCCTGAAAATTGAGGTCCAATTAGCGTTCAAGCATTTTTTTCATCCGTTCCCGCTAGTCTAGATGCTTCATCCATGACACAAATTTATCATCTATAATCTGCATTTATCGTTATCTTGCAGAAGGAAATACAAAGTCTGCTGCAAGCATCTTAATTACTGAGGTACAATTTTATAAACTGCTTAACCAAGTCGTACAACACCCTTGCATATAAAACATTATTATAAAACCTTGAATTATTTCTAGGTCTGAATCGCGAGTCAATATAAAGTCTCTAAGTCAATAACTCATTCCACTTTCCTGACATTGTGCCATTTGTTGTACTGTTATTCCAGGCCTGAGAAGAACTTGTGGAAATCGCAACAGGTTTGGAAGCATCTAATGCAATTAGTAGACTTCCAATTGAACTTGTGTGATCAACAATTCCCCTTTCGGAACTTTCTATTTGCATGTTTAACTCTTTGTGGCAGTGTATAATAAGCAATTCTGCTAAATAAATGTACTGAGAATGTCCTTTAACTCTCTGTGCCATACTTTGTAAGGTTATTCACTAGTTGCCATTTTTTGTCCATGTTGAAAATAATCTGAGAGTAACCATTTGTTCATGTTTTTTCGATTTTTTGCTAGTGGCCTACCTGACATCCAATGTGGCAAAAACTGCGAATGATAGTCGCGCTTTCTTGGCCAAACAAACATTAGCAGTTTGTTGAGGATACAAACCTGTGTCACTGAGCTTTCAGTTTGTATCAATCCGTCATTGTCAGTAGCGGATTTTTAAAAATAATGAAAGATGAGTAATTAACTTATGAAAAGTTTGATAGACTTTTTTCATAAATCAGACATGCATGCAACAAGAGTCATCAGCCTGAACCCCAACTGCAGTTCAGCCCATCAAAAAACCCTAAGAGGTCTTCCTCCTCCCTAACTGCTTGGATCTCATTATTTCACTGTACATTTTTGTAGTGTTCAACCTTGGAATCAAACTAGCTATAGGATATGATCAGTGAAATGGAGGTGGCAACCGGTGAGGCTCTCAAAGGTCAAGGAATAAAATCTATCCATACATGTTTTCTGTTTGCATATAAAATATGAGATGTGCTTATCGCGATAGATTGACTTTACCAATGATCCTTTGCTGCATTGCCATTTGTCGATTTTTAGGAGATGGGTCTCATCCTTGACCTGTGAAAAAAGAATCATATGCCATTATTTTGAGCTTGTGTTGACAAATGGGGTCCATGCAATGTAATTGCAGAGAATATATGCTGTTTGACAGTGGTCATGCTGCAACTAGTTTTGTGGAGACTTCTGGCTTCGTCAGTTTATATTCCCCTTTAAGGATTTGAAATTCATCAACTGTTTATCAGTGGACGTAATTCAGTTATTCTTTACAGGTTTGCGCTACGGGCTATAAATAGAGCGTCAAAGATTATCTTCAAGGACTATAAAGAAGAAGCAAGTTTGAGAGGAAGAAGATAGCAGAAGAGGTTTTGTTCGATGGCCAAGAATGACTTGCCTTTGCCAATCTCAGAATTAATTCTTCTGTTGATTGCTTAAATCGGTGAGCGACACAGGCAAGCATTGTTGGCCTCTGACAACCTTTTTCTCCCAAAACTAGTCCGTAAACAAATAGTATTACAGAAAGCAGGATTCGAGGAACAAGGTTTATCTGATGCCAAGAATGGCTTGCCTTGACCAGTCTCAGAGCTGGATAATTTGCTGAGTGCTTAAGCTTTGTACAAGTCACCAGCAAGCATTTTTTGTCTCTGACAACCTCATTCTTTGTTCAGAAAAGACGCAGCTTTGTACAGTAATTTTTACCCTCTTTATATCGTTTATTGGTACTAATGCTGGTTGTTTTTGAAGGAAACAACTGAGTGAAAGCAACATACTCAGCTGTTACAAGACCAAGATGGAAGAGAGGCCGACCTGCTGAATGCTAGGCACTTATTAGTATTTTCTTTTTAGAAATTCGAGCAGGGATTCATTAAGTGGCCGAACAGTACATTTTTTTTCTGTTTCATCCCTCAGAATGTAATTCAAACAAATACAATGCATTGAGTTTTACAGTTATATGATTGGGATTTGAAGTTTATCTTGGAGGTCTTTATCTGGTCTTTCAACTAAAATCCAAAAGCAGGAAAGTCCATAAAATTTAAGCTACTTATCAGAAAATCATACTGATGAACTAGAAGAATCCTCCATTTTCTGTAAGAAGAAATATTCAAAGAAGACTTTTATGCAAGAAAATTTTATGTTCAGTTTAAAAACTAAAGCAAAATACTCTGATACTCCAAAAAAATCTGGTCAGGCTATTTAAATGCATCTCAGCTGATTAACCTAGGGCTCGAAGGCGTCATAATGTGTATGTATATACAGGACATAAGAACAGAAGACTGGACTTTTCACAGTAATGAATGACTGCAGAATATGAATATATGATGAGAGCCTTAACTGGGTGATCATATTAACAAGCACTGAAAATCAAGATGTGAATGAACTGCACTTTTTTTTACTGGAGTTCGTGTATGGGTCTGACGACGCATGGTGTAGAAATAAACTCAGCTGCCACATAGCATTAGAAATCATGGGTAGGGTACAAATCTGAAAGATTTCTCCCCATGGTTAGTTTTACAAGCTAAACTGCATTTGAGCTGATAAAAGAAGCAGAAAATAATAATGTACTCAGTGCTTGGCATAAGTTGATATATGACCCATGCTATTTCGATGAGATGTAGATAAGTGAGAACATTGTCTGTGACTGTACACATCAGAAATGAGTCTGACAAAACATTGAACAATAAAAGGATTCCAAATGTTTTCTTTTCCCATAATTCTGTTAAGTGTCTTTCAGAGCTTACTCGTTCAGATATCTCAAAACAATAAAGGTATGAATCAGATTGTGCCAAGCTTGAAAATGAATACTCCAAGTTGAATGCAGATTTCTAGTAACTCAATCCAAGAGTACATTTCTGAAAATCTATACATTCCTTCACCTTTGTTTTGCTACCTCAGTTAGTGTGGTTGCTCATTTTAGCGAATATGGTTCGGTAGAAGGCCATATATACGGTCTTATTCTTTCTAGATTTGATGATCAACATTAGTCCACCACATATCACTAGTTCATGCATTTTTGTGCCTATATACTGTCTTGGTTATTCCATATCCACATGTCGCGCATATATGTTGTGATATGGATTCTCTGCAGAGCGGCAGCCTTTAGATTTTGCTACGGCCAAGCTGTGTTCATTGACTGATTGCTACAAAGAAGGGCAAGACTCTTCAGCTCTCATCGAACAAAATCCTTCCAGCTCAACCATCATCTGAAATGATTCCATCTGTATTTTCATGTTCATGAATACATTTAGTCTCTTCGACATGAATTTGAAATGAATATATTCCTAATGGTCTTAACATTAGATTTGCATTGTATTCCCAGTATCAAATTATCTCCATGATTTTGTGTTGACAATTGTCTTTAATTAAGTATAGCAACAATCTCTCGCCACATATGCACCTGATGAAAAGGAAACAAATCTTTCTGATTCTCCTGAAAGACTAAACCAACACCAAATGCTATATAAACAGGATGTGAACTTGTATTATTTCATCACATATTTGGATGAACAAGAATGACTTGCCTGTGTACTCCTCCTCAGCTCAACTGATGAAAAAAATATCTACTTGGGGCCTCAGGCAGTATTCTTAGCCAATTTCCGAGCTCTTACCTTTCGTGTCAGGCTCTTTTCTTTCTGAACAAAAAAAGACTGCATTAGACTCTATTGTGTGTATTTCATTTATTTTGAGTTATTCAGGCACCTATCTGAGAAATGAATACACAAAGACGAGGGAGGGCCTTGCATGAGACTGATGAGGCTCTTGGTTTGGTAGCCAAGGATGACTTGCCTGATATTCTTCATATATGTGGACTCATTAGAGCCCTAGTTGCCTCTATGGTCCTGTTTACTCGATCTCAGGCGGGTTATCCTGGCTAACCTGACTGCCTCTTCGCTTTCATGTTAGACCATTTCTCTTCTAACTACAAAATTCTGAAATGCAAGTTCAGTCCAAAATATGATTTTTGGGTTAAATGCTGTCTAACTACCATTAATGGCTTCTAAAGTTCTAATCTCATAAACCCTTTTTTTTCTCAATAGTTAAAGTTTCCTCATTGCTTTCTGTAAAGTGAGTACTTAAACTTATCTTGCATTGCACTTTTCATTTTAAACAGTCACTTTTTTTCTGTGAAATCACGCATTGTTCGCCAGTTTGCACATAACCAGGTCATACAGCGTGGAACTGCGGATGAACCCTTCTGTATCGATCAGTCAATCTTTCTCCGTTTCTGGATTTCTGGTGAGGTCAGTTCTCAATAGAGAAAAATATCTACGTCTTTATCTTTATTTATTTCTCATGTCAGATGCAAAATAAATACCAAATGCCAGATCACTGACCATATTTAGCAATCATAAAAAACAGGTGGCACATTTTCAGAACTCCTCCATCAAAAAAAATCACAGTATGTCATCTGATATATCGCACATTTTAGTTTTCATCATAGTCGCGATCTGGTAAGCGACAATGCACTTTCCTTCAAAAAAAAAAAAAAAAAATTTATCTTGTTTTTGGTTTAATGTTCTTGATCTGAGATTTCGTGGAGAATTTTTTGCACTGTCAACACTGATAAATCACGTATGTGAAAATTTATAATGTTCGTCAACAAACTTATTGAAGAAGGATATGAAAGAACTTACAAGTGATCTGTTCCTCCATAATTATTAATGTCAAATTGGTTGATGACTTGCTCCATCTGCTACTCTGAATTGTAATGTCTGATGGACACATCTAAATGGACAATGACAGTTTGAACATTAACAAAATGTTGTTCAGATTTAGACTGTTAAAAATAGTCGATATCTTACAGCTGTAAGCTTATGTGTTCCTGTTCGATTGTTATTCGTTGAATTTTAAACGAAACGCTTTGGTCCACTCCAGAACATCTTAATCAAATGACGTGTACGAGTCCGATTCAGATACAAAAAACCAGAAAGATAATAACTAAGTAACTATCAGAAGCTACAAAAGGGAACTTCTTCTTCTTAGAAGTTTCTGACAAGATATCTGCTCATTTCTATCCTTGAGTTTCATAGTTTCTAAGATGGGATCTGTTCAGATCACTTATAAATGCATTCCTATCTGTAATCCCAGATGGACTCTTGTCCGTTTTTATAATATTGCAAGTCAAATTGTTTGTTAAAAATTTCTTTTCCTGAAGTTGGGGAATCAACAAAGTCGGCTCAAATGATTGCTAAAAATAAAGAAAATAGATCGATAGAGTTTGTTAAAAAAATATGTAGCCATCCTGATTGATCTGGAATTCTGTCAAGAAAGTGACTTGAAGCAAAAATGGGAACATGGTTGCGAAACTTTCCTTGAATTTCAATGCACACCAACCAAAAATGTTAGCCAGTTTAGACAGATGAAAGATGAGTTTTATTCAAATGTATCAAAATTCACTTGAGCATTACGTTGAGTATACATATCAAGTGCAGAAATTTATAGATCAGCTTTGTCGCCGCCCTCCCAATCCATCATTCCGTTACATGCTTGAGCTTGGCCAGATCTCAATATTTTCCAACTTCCCATCACTTCTTCCGATACACATACAATGCATATCGCATATGTAGATATATATATATAAACTTTGTGTCAGGAACCATTATACAAGGACTTGCGTCCGAGTAAGGCCTTCTTGCAAAAGAATCTGCACCACAAGCTTCGTGAGATGCATTGATCAGTGGTGTGCGTGCGGGCTGCTTCATCTTCTGCGTGTTTTAATTCTCTTTCGTTGTGAATCCTTGTAAAGTTTAGTTGCATAACTTAACCGTGCAAGCCACGGCCTGCGCCCAGAACTTAAGCCTCGCTTTCACTTCCTCCGGATGATCACCTAATCATATTAACAGATCTGATTAGAACAGCTGGAAACATACCAAAATCCACCAACAAGCGATCAGATTCAGCAACTTGAATTCAACGCTCGAATCAGACAAATCACTACACAAAAACAGTAAAGATCCAAACTTGAAGCAAACCGAGATGCTCAAAACTCACCAGGACTAGAAATCTTCCAGTTCGCAATCGGCCCGGACGGCGACGACCCACTCTCCGAAGAAGCATCTGGAGACTTCTGGTGCTCATCCAGAAACTTCTGGCTCATCGAATAACACAACTCCAAAGCAGGCAATGTATTACACAGCTCAGGAATCTCATCGTAACTAAACCCAAATCCCAAATCAACACAGCCTTTCAACTCATCCAGATCCTCGTCCGTCAAGCTCTTCGTCCTCGTCAAATCATCGTCGTCGTACCCTTCCAGGAAAATCTGCTTCTTCTTCTTCTTGTTATTATTCCTCTGCAAGCTCCCATTCTTCCTCAGCGAAGAAAACCCTTCCTTCTGCTTAAACCCGTACTCCAAACTACGCCGATCTCCGAACCCCAAATCCCTTTCCCGATTCGACACGATTTTCGAGAAGGCTAGTTCTAGGGTTTCCGAATCGGAGTCGCGCCCTAATTCAGGGGTTTGTGAATCCACCGCCTCCGCGGTCAAATCGGGGTTCATCTGCGAAACCCCGGATTCAGAATTGGCTGATAAACTACCCATTTATGTATCTAATCTTCTCTCTCTAACTCTACCGCTCTCTCGTTTGTGCTTTCGGCAAATCACAAGAAACGGCTTATAAAGGTCGCAACTTTCCGCTAGAATATGCTCGTTGCTTTCACACATACATTATACATACATGTCGCATATATACGAATATATATACACATATACATGGTCGGATGGTGATGAGGTGTCATGGATGCGAACAAAATGTTTGTGGTGCCAGACGAGCATCGACAGCTGCGGGAAGGGAAGAGGAGATGATTGGAGAATGAGGAAGGAGAGACGACACGTGTCATAATCTTGATCGTTGGATCAGTTTTGTCTCTTCTGAGCTCCGTCGATGGATGGGTTGTGGGCCAGGGATGGGCTGGACCAGTTTTGAGTGGGGCCCACCACGAATAGAAGAAGAAATATAGCGAGGTTAGTTTTGTAATCTTGTTAATAATTGGTCACCAGATTTTACCAATCAGAAAAAGGGGAAAGAAATTGTGATATGGAAAATAATAAAATTAGAATATTCTGGAAATAAATTGTCAATTAATATATTTGTTTAATAGGGCGTGCTCTAGTGGTAGAAGAAACATCAAATATCTCAGCGACTAAAATTCGATTCCTGATGTAATCAGAGCAGGGACTCTGATAGAAATTTTGAATAGAATAGAAAACAAAATATTTGGATGAAAAATTCTATAGTGACAACCAAATTATTTTACATTGCATTCTTTTGAAGTAATCTTATATGATGTGACGTGGCAGGTCATGAAATCTAGTCAGATGTGATAAATTGGGATTTTTCTAGCTTCGGCATCTGGGAGAATAATTCCCATAGAATTTTATTAAACCCTAGTGGAGGCATTTGATAAGTCTAAATTGATCCCCAAAAGCATTATTGACATTTTTTAAAATATAAATTGTCAACTAACTCGATAATGGTGGATAGTTTAAAATGTTATAATCCAAGTTGTTTCAGTGGTATAAATGAATGGGACAAATCAAATACGTTATTACTTAAACATGAAGTTTATAAAATTTATTTAATTTGAAATTAGTATTTCAAAATATGCGAAGGTAGTTTATCAAAAAAATTATTTACTTAAATAAAGCTTATGGTGCATTCTTTTACGCTAAAACTAACTGAAATAAATGTTAATTTTACGCAACTGAAACTAACAAAATTAAATTGAATGGTTTCAATTCAAAAAAAGAGGACCTAGTCTCATATATGATTTTTCTGATGTAACGAAAATTTTGTGGTGTGGGATGATTACTTTATTTTGGTGTGTTTGGCGATTGATTAAAGAAATGGGAAATGATGGGCAAATAAATTGATGTGTACTTAATTGAAATGTGAAAGCAAGTATTTGTTCATGTGACAATTGAGTAAATATGTTTGAGTGGAACTTGATGAGCTGGATTTTTTTTGCTTATTTATTTTTTCAATTTGTTGCGTGGGTGGTTTAAAGATGGCAACCAACTATTTTAATAATAATCACTAAAAGATTCGATCGATTGAGTAAGATGTCAACTACTAGTAAATATATTTATGATTGGGATATTGAAATTGAGCGAAGTTGGTTAATAGAACATATTAAATGGAATTGGGAAAGATTTTGAGGATGTGGGGATTGGAGTTGGAGTTGGAGATGTTGGAAACTAATGATCAAAAGTTGAAGTAATGAATGGTTAGTGGTGGTTTAGAACAAGTTTCATGTCATTGTCAAAAGTGGATTTTATGTAAATCCTTCTAATTGTGTTGTGTTTACACAACTATGATAATTAAGATTCATGCCATGTTAGTGATGATTGGTATGTGTGTACTTAGGCATGCATGTAATGTGGGTAATGAGAAAGATAACGATAATAGAATGATTGAATAGATTAAATTTTATGGATAAAATGTTAAATTTATTTTTTTGATTAATTTTTTATTTTAAAATTAAAAAATAATATTTAATGAGTTAGATGTCAAATATATTTGATGTATTTTGTTGGAACAATAGACAATCAAATATATAATTATCAAGTTTAATTTTTGTTTTTATAAAAATAAATTTTTATTGCGAAATATACATGTATATGATAAAATTGTTTTTATAAATTTTATATGACTGGGTCATATGTGGGAGATGGAGACACGTGGGTCAGTGGTATTTGTCTCATTGTTCCACATAAAGACAGCTACTGACCAACAACCCACGTGGCTGCTCAAATCGGCCCAATAATTGCTCTCCAACTCTCCCTCTTACCAAATTTGTTTTATTTTAATTTTTTATTTACAAGTTGCATTATTTATATTTTCTATTTAACTTAATTAATCGTGACAGTCGCTGTGACTACTACTAAATTGAAAACACGAGTCAATCAAGGCTGGAATCACCACTAATCATTCAGTAAACGACGCCGTTTGAATTAGTCAAATAAATGTCTCCCTAGACCCGTGAATTCATCCCGCCGATCAAATCAAAAATAATAATATAAAGCGGTATAGTTTTAACGTTAAATAATATTATTTGTTAAAAAAGGTTTCAAAATATCATTATCGTATTATAAATTTGGGATTAAAATAACGTTACATCATAATCGACTATATTTTATCACATTCTATCTTATCAGATTCTTAAACCACCACTGTCGGTCGATTCAAGCTTGAATTTCCTAACTTGCAAGGAACTTTTATTCGAAATAAAATAAACAATTTAGCAAATTAATTGTATAGAAAGAGATTTTTGAGTTTTGACATTTTCTTCGCCTACAACATTTAATAGAAGTGTCAAAAAAATGAATGTAACAACACATACACTTTAAATTATTTCATTGCAATAAGTGAAGAATGAATCACAAACCATTTAATTAAAGAGGGTGATGCTCATGGTCGCATCTCAATCGCATTTATTAACTAACCATTCCAACGTGGAAAATGTCCTATTAATGTACGTGTTTACGTCACAGATATCAATTATCGATTTTATTTTTGTCCTCTGTAAGAGATATTAATTATCATTTCTACTTCAGTCCTCGCTCCATATAACTTCTTTTTAGTCAAATCAAATGCAACAATAATATAATTTAATCATCATAAAATTGTTATTATTGGACAAAAATATTAAACAATATATTATTTGAAACATATATTCATTATTATAATTCAATATGAGATAATTATAAATAAAAAATCCGACTCTAAAATATCATGATGTTACTCACCTACCGATCAACTTTCTCCTTCTGGGTTTTTGAGTTTTGTTTTTCATCATGATAAATATAAATGAAAGGAATCTAATCTTGGAGCTACATGTTCATGTAGTAACCTGGATATGTAGATGAAATAGATAATCATTAGATTTGTGAATCTCAATGCAATCATCTCATTAGGGTTCATCACATGTCACGTAGAGTTAGGTATTATGTTCCACTGGTTAATAAATAAATAAATTAGCCGATTATGAATAATGGTGCTTGATTGATTCGTATGTATTCGCGAATAATTTATTTATCTTCAAATAAATTAGTCAATAGTGAATATATATTTTTAAGGGAAGAAAAATTTAATAAGTCGAACTTGAACAGTCTGATACATTAATCACTCAACTTGAACAGTTTAACATTGATTATGCCCCCATCTGATGAGATGACTTTCTTATTTGGAAAGCAATAGATGAGATATTTATTGAGCTTCCAAATTGGGTGTGCACCAAACTTTCAACAAGCAAAACAAGACGATTCATACTCAACTAACTTCACCGTCGAGCAGGTACCGGGTAAAATAAATTATTTTTGGTCGAGCCTGTCATACACATTGTGCGGTGACATCCGGTGGATTCGTGCGTCATAAAAAATGGTTTGTTTTCAAAATCAAATGTCTCGAGTTTCTTAAAGTTAAATTTTGTTCCTCCTGAATACCTGCTGGGAAATTAGAGAAAGGCAGGGTGAGAATTTATGGTTCAAATTATTAAAATTCAGGAGAAAATGGAACTTATGAATACATTTTGGCAATGTTTTCCCGTGACGAATCATCTTGTTTTTCCTTCATGGTCGTCGTAGTTGAAGGGCAACGGCACCGACTTGAACGCCCTGTACTTTCCAACATTGTTCAAATGCTCGTTCTCCAGCCTGATCGTAGAAAGTCATAAAAAAAAATTGTGAAACTGCAGTTGAGACCCATATTTTTTAGACATACATAATCAGCAGTCTGTTAATAGCACAAACCTGAAAAAGTTCCAAATGCCGCGACGAATAATTTCCAAGCAGGCCACAAGGGCAATCATCGCAGTCCGGTGCAGGAAAGGAGCGTCTCTGTACCCCATTACCGTCTGCATCCACGCAAGTCTCAGGATAATATTCAGGACCTGTCGCGCAAATATCAGGCAATTAGACTCCAAGAACTTATAGATAAAGTATGCAAAGTGTCTTAAATTTTGGTAAATGTGAATCTGAACTTACAATGGCTACAAAGTATACGCTTTTATCAGGAATGAGAAGCTTGTCTCTCAGCCATGGATTTTTTGAGTTTGGCTGCAGAAGTCCCCAATCAATCACAATGTCCCAATATGTATTGAAGACTGTTGCTACAGCTGAAGAAGCACCAGCTATAATTCTCATAGTAAGTCCCAACTTAAGGTCATAACCGGTTCTGGAAAGAACTGCGATGATCGTAGACAAGTACTTCAGCGCGTTAAGCCCTTGCATTCCACTATTTTTCTCTTCGAAAAACCGCCTTAAACACTGCACCATCACATTTTGTAGTGCACCATGTAACAAGTTAATAAAACTTGAAAAAGCTTACCTTAACTTACCAACTGTTGCTAAAAAAAATTCCAAACCTGTAAAAATCGCAACCAGTATGGAACAGCTGCAACGGCAAAGAAGAAAACCTCGTAGACTTTGCTCCCCTCGCATTTGTTCTCTCTTTTCGAGAAGTCTCCCCAGCCATAGTAGCAGATGTGGAACTGCAAGCTTCTGAAAGCTTGCACCTGTCAACCAGAAACTAGTTAATAAATACCGGAACTTGTTCATAAATGATTTCAGCGAAACAGAAGGAATAAAAAGGTGTACCTGACTAGTAAGTTGATCTCCCAAGAAGAAATCAGCGAGAGTTACCTGCAAAAAAATAAGATGGAAGGACATGAAAAAATGAGGCTCAGAATTCGTTGCTGGACAAGTTCCAAGCATACTAACCTTGTAAAGCGGCGCCAAAAAGCAATGAAAGGCAGCTGTTATAAAGAAGAAACGACTTGAACGGTAGATTATATTGAAAGGGCAAAACAGTATAAGCCCGACGACCTGCAGAGAAATGCAAGATTCTTGACTGTGATTTACTGTCAGCAAAATCCTTGTAAGGAAATTGAGTGAATGGAAAACTTACCACAAGTAGGCCCAAAGGGACTATTTCTGTCACCAATTTATATTTCTGAGTCCTTATATCCGCTTCCATTTCCAGGTTTGACAGGACCGCGGTCAATGTGAGAACAGACAGAAAGGAACCGGCCAGAAGTACTTCTCGGTATCCCAGCTCAGTGCCTTGCTTAAAGCCAAATATGAAGGAATAATTGACCCGAAAGCGCCTCCAGTAGTAAATATTGGCTGAGTACATAGCCATATGCAGGACTATAAATAAGAACAGGCTGCACAAAAGTTGCCAAATTTTGAGGCCAGCTCAATTCAGCATTGCAAGAATAGAACAGTAAGATTTCAGTACCTGTATAATGGAAATATGTTCCTCATATACCGGTCTCGTCCAACGCTGTTCAGGAGTTGTCCCAAATGCAATGCAACGCCAATTGCCGCGACCAGAGCTATTGAGCAACCAGTAAGCAATCCTGCATTGCTTGAAAAAAAAAAAAAATACTTCACTTAATTTCCATACAGCAGTTTCCTGCATCAGTTTACAAAAAGAGTCCTTAAGAATTTCACCTAGAAAAAATGTGGTTTGATGCCTTTCTTTCTTCGGTTGAGGTCTTAGCAAGCCCATCCCTTTCCTGTGATTTCCGTTGAAGAAATGTTTTATAAACGTCGCTTCAACTCGTTGTAAGAGCTTGTTGATCTGCAAAATCAGAAAGAGTAAAAACCGGACAACAGGAGGAGTGATCACATTTCGCGTCACGTATGGACTCATTTGTTACCTCATCAGACGCTAAGCAAGAATTCTCCACCATATTCATGTAAGCTTTTGACGCGTTCCTGGATGTAATCTGATTTCACAGTTGAGTAAAATCCATGACCCTTTAGTCTTCTGACATGGTAAAATCTTACCAACAGTAAAATTCATGATCCCAATGAGAAAACCTACCTTGTCATACTTCTTCAGGATTTTGGAGAAGGCAAGAATGTTCAAGAAGCTGATATAAATTTTTAGCTCACAAAGTTAATGGGAGAAAAAAGTGGTCAGAAAGAAAATATTCGTCGAAGAACATCAGTAAATCTTACCTGTAACTTTTCAAAATGCGCAGGAGCTTGTGAAATTCAACAAAGGCTTGCTTCAACCGCTGCTCCGCATTTTGCAGCTCTTTTTTACTGAATGCCAAGTTTGATCTTGAGAGATGCGCAAGACCTCTTAAAGTTGATAATGGAGTTTCAGGCGCTACGTTTACTGTTACATGATTTAATACATCTAATGGAGCCGGCCTGAAGGGTTGAGGTTTGTGTTTTCTGCCACTTTCTTCACTGCCATCATTCTTGGGTCCCTCCTCGTCGCTCCCTTCCGGCGACTCCTTGATCAAGTCCATTTGCACCCAACCTTCAAGTCCAAGTAATGTGAAACTCAAAGATTGTGAAGGGAAAAATGAGTTGAATTTGGCAAAATTCCCGAGGCTTACCGGATTGTTTGTTGTCGTTAACGAAGAGAGCGAGGGATGGAGTAGATGAATCGCCATTGGCAGAAACTGCAAGGATGGAAGGATCATCAACTTTGATCCTCAAAGCAATCAAAGCATCCATTTGCTTGCTAAGCTCCTCAGCCTCCTTCAAAACATCCTCAAATTTCCCCATGTAAAACTTGACCACTTTATTGAACTCAGCATCCAGAGCTCTAAAAAAAGCAGCCTCGTACTCTCCTCCACCTTCTGAAGAATTCAAAAACATTGTCTGGCAAGATCCTTCATTTCCTGCAGCACTCACCAGAATCACTTGATCATCATCTTCCTTGCTGGTGGTGGTGGAGGTCTGGTTTCGACTTGTCAAACCGCTGAAAGCCCGGTACAGCGAGACTCTCCTCCTCAAAGTTCCGCGAGGCGTGGCAGCCACCGGTGGGGGAGGTGCAGTCTGCTCCTTGAAAATCTGAACTTCTTTCAGGGCACCCTTTAAGGAGTTGTAGTTCATGTACGCATCTTGCCACTCCAGCACCAGCTGGGATGCAAATTCCTTGCCAAATTTCATACCTTCAGCTCCAAGTTACCTTGGCTGCCTGAGCTGCCGGTCTGAACAGGAGTGAGAAACTGAGTATGTGAGACAAAGTTGGTGCACACACATCCATAATATATGCATACATATCAATAATCATCATCACGATGAGCATCCGTTACCGTACTGGAAAGTCAAACCCAACTATTTGAATTGACTTGGCACACTTTTTTATGTCTTCATTTTTAATAATTTGTGTCTCTGCAAATCTGGATTGTTTGTTTAACTTGCGATTCAGATTCAAAGGAAGAGAGTTGAGCCATAAGACATTTTAGTGCGTGTTCAGAGTGATTCAAAAACTGAGTAGCCATTGATGACCAGTTCCTTCATGGATGATATCAACTTGCTAAATACTAAACTGCAAATTGGTTCATTTCTTCTTCTTCTTCTTACTCTTTTTTTATAGAATTGTTTAATTCATGGGGAGTTTGACCTTTGAGCTTTTTCCAACCACACTTGCCAAATTGCAAGAACACGATTTCTTATATTTTATAAATAATTGAAAAAATATATAGATTTGTGCAAGTTGAAGTACCTTCAACACATGTAGTCTTTAGGGTGTCTGTAATATCAAAAGGATTTATGAATTAAAAAGTATACCATTGCTGTTAAAATGTCCATTATTGTTGAAATATAACAATGTATTTTTATTTCTTGGAAACATTCCAAAAATGCTACTGTTTTGATAAATTGTATCATCAGTCATATAGACGTACGTTCGGTCAGATTTCAAAAATAAAAAATATAACAAAACGTGATTGACAATCTCACTTTATAAAAAAAAAGAAGGGGTGACATTTATGAAATGTGTTATAGATGGATGACAAGAAAATAACAGATTTTCACAATTTTTTGTTAAATAGTGGTATGCAAATTGAATCAGATTTGGGGCTGATTGAACCGAGTGGAATAATTAAAATGGTTCAATTGTGGATTTGAAATAAAAGAGGGAAAAGGATGATCCTTCATGTTAAACCAACCAGCTGCCCAGATTTGTTATTGAACATTCTCATGCTCAATGCATTCAGCATCGCCCTGGAATATTGTCGCGACGCCATCTTCCAGTTCATCCCAGTCTTCATCATAGCCTTGAACTCCTCGTAGCTTATCCGACCATCCTGCAGTCAGATCATCAAAAATACTCCGTCTTCTTTCCTTGCACTTTTGGTTATTAGTAGCTGGTGGGTGAGATGTAATGGAAATGTTACCTTATCCAAATCGACATCGAACATGATGTCCTGAATGTCTTGCTGGCTGTTGGGTCCTGAGCCATCTTCCACCATTGCTTCTTGCAACTCTTCAAACTCAATGAACCCGCTTTTGTTCTTGTCGAAGTACTTGAAAGCTTCAGCCAGATTTTCATCGCTGCCGATTCGTCTGAAGTGGATAGACATTGTCACGAACTCCTCGCAGTTGAGCATTCCGTTCCCATCAAAATCCGCCTTTAAATTCATCAAAATCGAGTTACAACATATATCAAGCTTGTTATTGGGATCTTTGCACTGTAGCTCCAGCCAACAGAAGAAAAAAATAGATATAGCTGGGGAAGCATGTGGAGTACTTACAGCATCCAACAACATGTGGACATCAGATTCAGGAACAGAATGCCCAATCTTAACTAGTCCATCTTTCAGCTCCTCGAATGTTAAGTTTCCGTTTTTGTCAGTGTCCATCATCTCAAACATCTCCTTTATATCGTCCATCAGATCGTCTGACAAGTTGTCCGCAACCACCTGCGCATTACACCGCAAAAACAGTGTCAATTCTCATCAAAAAAATTTCTTAGGACCATAGATGGAAAGAAAGAACATACTCTTAGAACTCTCTTCTTGAACCTGTTCATCAAAGAGAATTGCTTGATTCTTGTCCTAACATTCTCTCCAAGCGAAACATTGGATACCCTATGCGGGTTTTGGATCCAGGGATGCTCTTCGAATTTTTCGAGCAATATTGTTAGTGATATATATACATACATAATTTTGCAGCTTAAGTATTTGGAGGTTTAAGGATTATTACCTAGGACTTCTTGAACGGTTAGGCGGCTGTAAGGATTTGGTTCCAGCATGCTCCGAACAAGATCCTTAGCTTCTTCAGAGACCTTGGGCCACGGATCTCTCGAAAAGTCTAGTTCTGATCTGATGATGGCATGAGCAATTCCTTCTTCAGTTTCTGCATTTTGTAAAAGGATCGCACTCCAGTTTAAAACTTAAACATTCCAGAAAGTTGGACTAAGAAGAACATTGGAAGATCTTACCTGCCCAAAACGGAGGAACTCCGCAAAGCAAGATGTAAAGAATAACACCAGCACTCCAGACATCACACTCTGGTCCGTAGTTGCGCCTTAGTACCTCCGGTGCCATGTAATATGGACTTCCAACAATTTCACTGAACCGTTGACCTGAAAAATGCCATAAAAAAAATCTCACTCACCGGAAATGAAGATTTCTTTATCTTGGCGCATTATAAGTACCTGGTTCAAAAAATATGGAGAGGCCAAAATCAATTGCCTTGATTGACGAATTCTCACTTGCATCCGAAAACAGAAAGTTTTCTGGTTTTAAGTCTCTGTGCATAACTCCATGCTTGTGGCAGACCTGAAATCGGCACAAAATGTGACACTATTCACCTCTTTTAGACTGAGAGAAACTTTTTCATACCTCGACGATCTCGATGATTGTCTTGGTAACATGAGCAGCGGCCCTCTCCGTGTAATGCCCTTTAGCCACGATCCTATCGAAAAGCTCACCGCCTTCGCAAAGCTCCATAACCAAATAAACCGCCTCTTTGTCCTCATAAGCCTCTCTAAACCTCACAATGTTAGGATGAGGCGGCAAATGCCTCATAATCTCCACCTCCCTCCGCACATCCTCCACATCAATCTCCGTCCTCAGCTTGCTCTTGGCGATTTTCTTACACGCCAATGTCTCTCTGCTCCTCCTGTCAATCACCTCGTACGTGACTCCGAACTCTCCCCGCCCCAACTCCCTCCCAAACTCATACCTATTCCAAATGTTATCCACGCTCGAATCATTGAGCACGTGGACGGGCTTCAAGTTCTGCGACGACCTGCGGTAACTGCGGTCCACGGTTTTTGTCCGCTGGCTCGTAAGCCGCGTGGAGATGGTTCCCGCGGAGGAGGAGATGCAAATTCCCATGGGATTTTTGCTATCGAATTAAGACGATTAATTGAATTATGATCCCATGGGATGAGAGGAGCAGAGATCAGCCAAGCGTGAACCCTAATTCGGAGGGAGACGATCTCGATCACGATGATGAATCGAAAACCCTAAATTGATGCAGACGGAAAAAGAAGAGGGCTTAATTTAGGTGGGCAGAGAAAAATGTGACAGAGAGAATTGGATTTTATTTATTTGAAAATCTGTTATTACCGTTGCAAGCGAGCTGGATTTATAGTGCTGGAATTAAGTATGTAATACATTTAATTAAATTTACTTTTTCGATATAATTGAAAACTATGCCATTCGAATATATATTTAAATTATAGAACATAAAAGTGGGTATGCAGCCAATCAGAATAGAACAATATTAAAATAGTATCATTTTAATATTAAAACGATGTAATATTATTCGAAGAAAAATTATAAAAATATAAAGTCATAATACAAAATATTGACGTATAATCTAAGAATGTTTTAAAGTGACATTTAGAAATTTGAGGAACGATGGGTGTTCAATAGGGTGTTGAATATGAGTTTGATTATTTGGTGTTAAATTGAGACTATTTACAATGGGGTAGTTGAATATGAGAATTAAGTAGTTGAATAGGTTTAATGAGGTAGTTGGAAGCTCACCAAGGGCTAGCCTAGTGGTTGTGGTGGTGTATTATAAATCTCATGTCACAGGTTCGATTCCTGGTTGGGGTTCTAATGGGGTAAAAAAAAGAAAGAATATGATTTGAATTATTCGGTATTGAATTAATTAAACATGTTAGAAGATGTGACGGGGACCATGTGTGACATACCAATATACGTCGATTGTTTATTGATTGACTGATTTTTTTATATTTTAATTTTTATACCAAAATTCATGTTTTTTATGCTCTATAAATACATACTCGCTTCATTTGATTTGGACATCGAAAAAAAAAACCTCTTTCTTCTCCATTAAACCCTTCTTTTTAGCGAAATGGATCCCAACAATCATTCCTTTGTCTACCCAAATCTCCACAATTATCAGTTTCAAAATCAGCAATCCAGCCAACAAACTACTCAAAACACTCCAAACTATGGGTTTGCACCAAATTTCATCATGCCTTCATCTGCTCCAAACTATAGTCCATATTATGGATCAATGATGTCATATTCATCTCAAACACCACCTTATTATTCATCTACTCCAATAGGAAATGTACTATTTCCAAATGTTGGAGCAACTGAATTTTCTACACAAATGGTGCTTGTTGGTATGAGCAGTGCTAATGAAGCCACTCCAATTGCAAGAGATTCAACTCATTCTCGTTAGAAAAGCCCTAAATGGACCACCGATCAAAATTTGGTGCTACTTAGTGGGTGGATTAAATATGGAACCGACAGTGTTGTAGGCAGAAACCAAAAAAGTGAGTCATATTGGGGTAAAATTACCGAATTTTGTAACGAGCATAGCTCGTTTGGTCCTCCACGTGTTGGGTTTCGTGCAGAAATCATTACAACTACATAAACAAAATACTGGCAAATGGATTGGTGCTTATGATAACGCTAAGCGTATGCAACAAAGTGGGTGGTCAGAGACTGATGTATTAGCCAAAGCAAAGGAACTATATTCAAGTGGTAAGAGTGGACATTTCAATTTAATGTCATAATGGCTCGCTGTCCGTGATCAGCCACGTTATGGTAGTCAGGTAGGAGGAAATACTGGTTCTAAAAGCAGCGGGCCTAAGAGAGCCCGTGACAGTGATGCAGGTGACTCCAACTCTGTAGGGTCTTCTGCTCGTCCAATAGGGAGGGATGCAACAAAAAAAAGGGTAAAAAGAAAGGCAAGGGCGCAGTTGGAGAAGTTGAGCAACGATCTATTTAGAAAGTAATGTTGTGTTGTCACTATCTTCTTTAAGTTTGTGTTGTCGATGTCTTCTTTCTTGTTGTGTTGTCACTGTCTTCTTTAAGTTTGTGTTGTCGATGTCTTCTTTAAGTTTGTATTGTCATTGTCTACTTTAATAATGGGAGGTTATTAGTAGTCCGTGACCCTTTTTATTAATGCAATCCTTGACTTTTGATTTCTAATGAAAGAATCCAATGCTTTTGATTACCCGTTTGATGTTGGAGAAGTTGAGCAACGAGCTATTTGGAAATTAATGTCGTGTTGTCACTGTCTTCTTTAAGTTTTTGTTGTCATTGTCTACTTTAATAATTGAGGTTGTCAGTAGTCTGCGACCCTTTTTATTAATGCAATCCTTGACTTTCGATTTCTAATGAGAGAATCCAATGCTTTTTATTAATGCTGTGTTGTCACTGTCTTCTTTAAGTTGGTGTTGTCGATGTCTACTTTAATAATGAGAGGTTGTCAGTAGTCCGTGACCCTTTTTATTTTGATTTCTAATGAGAGAATCCAATGCTTTTGATTAACATTTTTATAAATGGGTACTCATTCTCCGATTGATGTACCAGTGCCATAAATCTCATCTTACAAAAAATATCAATGGATCCATCTGAATTTCCTTTTGATATCGAAGCTTACAAAAGAAAGTCTGAAATCGAAGAGAGGTTTATCCTCAACCGATTTAGAGAGCGTCGAAACAAAATAGAGGAAGACTATGCGCGCCGTAGCAAGAGAAAACATTACAAAAGAGATCATGCTGCTGCGAACAAAAGACTGATTGACGACTACTTTGATGATCAACCTACATATGATGATGCAATGTTTCGACGGCGATATCGGATGCGAAAACATGTTTTCCTTCGGATCGTTAAAGACCTATCAAACAGTGACAACTACTTCATCCAAAGAGTAGATGCAACGAATAAAGAAGGTATATCTCCATTAGGAAAATGTACCACAGCCATAAGAATGTTAGCATATGGTGTGGTGGCCGATGCAGTCGATGAGTACATCAAAATAGGAGGTACTACAACATTGGAGTGCTTGCGTAGGTTCTGTAAAGAGATCATAAGGTTGTATGAGCAAGAGTATCTAAGAGCCCCAACTCAAGATGACCTGCAAAAAATATTGAACGTTAGTGAAATGCGGGGGTTCCCAGGGATGATTGGGAGTATTGATTGCATGCATTGGTAATGAAAAAATTGTCCTACTGCATGGGAAGGTCAATTTACTCGAGGAGATAAGGGAACCACCACTGTTATTCTTGAAGCAGTTGCCTCTCATGATATATGGATATGGCATGCCTTTTTTGGATGTCAGGAACACTGGACGATATAACGTTCTAGACCGTTCACCAGTATTCGATGATGTTGAACAGGGCAATACTCCAAGAGTGAATTTCTTTGTGAATCAACGTTCATATGACATGACATACTATCTAGCTGACGGAAATTTAACCTTCTTATCCGACTTCCGTCAAATCAATAAGACTTCCTCAAAGTGAACCAGATAAGTTATTTGCAAAATATCAGGAGGGATATCGTAAGGACATTGAACGTGCATTTGGAGTGTTGCAAGCTCGATTTAAAATCATTCGCGAACCAGCTCGCATGTGGGACATAGCCGATTTGGCTATCATCATGAGGTCATGTATCATATTGCATAATATGATTGTTGAGGATGAACGAGATACATATGCTAAACACTGGACCGATTATGATCAATCTGAGGCGAGTGGGTCAATACACAACAACAATTCTCGACTGAGGTGATACCGGCATTTGCAAGTCATGTGCGTGCTAGATCCGAGATGCATGATTCAAACGCACATCACGCATTGCAAGCAGATCTGGTCAAACACATATGGGTAAAATTCGGAATGTTTCGTGGTTAAATATATTTCTAAGTCATTGTGTGTATTTGTTTTAATAATGTCTATTTATATTTCTCGTCTTTATTTCTTGCAAGATGCAATGATATAAAATTTAAATTTGATGAAATAAAAACATTAAAAATAAAAAATAATATATATAATTTATTTTACTATTAGTTTTTTTATTGAATGCAAAATGATAATTTATTGAATTGTAATTACAAAAATTAAATTATGAAGAAAATAAAAGAAGATAAATAAAACTTGTGGGGTAGGGTGTTGAATTTTATTAAACAAGATCATTGTGAGGGTATAAGTTGAATGTGTGTTGAATGATTAGCTGGAAGATAGAGAAGATGACGTGGAGTGTTAAAAAGTGATAAAGTAGGGTGTTGAATGTATTTGCTATTGTAGATAGTCTAAGGCGAGTTACAATGGAGGTGTTGAATGAGGATTAAGTAGTTGAATAGGTTTAATGAGGTTGTTGAATGAGTTGTTGAAAATGACATGGATTATTTGGGGTTGAATTGATTCAACACGTTGAATGAAGATGGCGCGAGGACTAGGTGTTACACGTGGCGAGCTCCGGTTGGCTGGAATAATGATAAGTCATGTGTCACTTGTTTATTGGTTGAATGAACTTTTTTAGGTTTTTATACGATCCCAATTATTTGACGTCAAATATTTCATAGTAATTAAATTTTAATTTTTATACCAAAATTTAATTTTTTTATGCTCTATAAATACATACTCGCTTCATTTGATTTGGACACGGAAAAAAAACCTCTTTCTTCTCCATCAAACCCTTCTTTTTAGCGAAATGGATCCCAATAATAATTCCTTTGTCTACCCAAATCCCACAGTTATCAGTTTCAAAATCAACATTCCAGCCAACAAAATACTCCAAAATATGGGTTTGGACCAAATTTCATCATGCCTTCATCTACTCCAAATTATCGTCCATTTTATGGATCAATGATGTCATATTCATCTCAAGCACCACTTTATTATTCATCTACTCCAATAGGAAATGTACCAGTTCCAAATATTGGACCAACTGTATTTTCCGAATTTTCTACACAAATGGCTCTTGGTGGTATGAGCAGTGCTAATGAAGCCACTCCAATTGCAGGAGATTCAACCCATTCTCATTGGAAAAGCCCTAAATGAATCACCGTGAAATTTTGCAGCGCCTTTGAGTTGCAAAATGTGTACAAACAGTTTCTATAGCAGACTCTTGTACACTCGGATTGTGCAGCAAGATGAAACAATGAACAACGATTTGTTCACCCAGTTCGGCCAACTGCCTACATCTGGGGAGGACTATACTCCAGTCCTCAATCCACTAATCTCGAAGGTCTCAAAGTACGCCCGGTTACAATCTCCACGCAACCTATGCTGCTTAACCTTAAGTGGAACCTAGCTCACAATCAGAACAGGCTCTGACTTGTGTCTACACGACCTATACTGATATCAATCTAGAATAGCTACTGTCTCCACGAACTCAGCTTATTTTAATTAATACCCAGTCGCTGCAAATTAGCTATAGCATCTGCTGTAGCACACAGCTGATGCACTATCTGTCTGCGTCGCTCCAAAGCCTTCCACTGAGCCGATCGAATAATTCCACGAGCGCTCACACTCTGGAATACTCCTCCTCACTCAGTGATCACCTGTCACTAGCAAGAACAGTCGTCTAGACACTTGACCGAGTCGCCCACTCGTCAGTTCTTCCGCGGCTTCCCTTGATCAACCAACAAGCACTTGCTGCTCCGAATTGGCTTCCAGATCAAGCTTATGTCAGACTCTGTAAGTCCTGATCACTCTCTGCTTCAATCACCTCAGCTCTGCGCTCACGCTCTGCTCTCGGTGATGATCGAAGATCTTCTCGCACACCAAAACTACTCTCTCAGTATTTTGTGTTTGCTCTCTTCACTTCGATCACCTTTTGAAGCTCTGCCAGCTTCCTTTATATAGGAACTACATGTTCCATCAATATCAGTATTTGGAAATTCCTTAAAGATCTGAACAAGATCTTATCTCCTAATATGTAGGAGATTAGATTTGTTTGGAGAAACAAATCTTTCCACAACCAAATCTTCTCATGGATACGGGAATCTCCACTAGGAATATTCTCTGACAATATTTAGAAGGTCTTCCAAGATCTCAACAAGATCATATCTTCTAATTTGTAGAAAATTTGATTTCCTCAATCAAATCTTCAAGCTTTGGTATGGAATCTTTACCGAGGATATTCTAAGAATATTTGGAAGCCTACCGTTGCACTGCTACATCATATCTGGGCAGATTGTTCTTCGAGCCAATACTGCTGCTCTGCTGCTACAGCTCCTGCTGTAGCAAGTGCTTGTTCACTCTGGCTGGATTTGCACAAGCTGCTGTCTTCACACGGGCAGCTACATCATCTTGCTCTCTATCTTCACGATACTCTACCAACCTGTTGCAATGCTGGCAGTAACCCTCCGTACGTTCTTTGGGCTACTCCAAGTTAATCAGCATGCTATTGACTCTGGGAATTGTATTTAGAAAGCTTCTGTTGCTCTTCTCTTCAATTCTGGGCAGCTTGTACTTCACATGGCAATCTGATTTTTAGGATGCTCCAGCTCTCTGCTACACAGGTTGCTGTAGCAACGCTCTGCATCAGCTGCTGTTTGGTCATTCTGGAACGCTCTGCATCAGCTGCTGTCTTCACACGTTTGTTGTAGCAGACTCTTGTGCACCTTGTAGGAGTTTGTCAATGATGTCATATACCTTAACAATCTCCCCGTTGGCATTTTGACAAAATCCAAGGACCCTTCTGATCTTGGGCAATCCTCATCTCGTCTTCAGACTCCTTCTCTAGTAGCTTCATCAGGATTCATCTCAAGTCAAGGACTCTGTTGTCTCAAGCTATCCAAAGCCTATCTTCTGGCGATGTTGTAGCAACTTCTTGCGCTGATTTTGTCAAGGATGCCATTACCTTAACAATCTCCCTCTTGGCATTTTTGACAAAACATGAGCATCTTCTGCAGGGGCTCCTCTTCTCCCTCTGGGGTCGCCTGGCAAAACCTGCCAACACAATGCAAACAGCTGAACACATCTTCTCCCCCTTTTTGTCACAAATGAATAGGGGGTTCTCAAGCTAAACTCAACGAATAGGCCAACGCCTCTTCTCCATCCATCGAAAAAGGGGAACTCTTGGTGTATCAGCATGTGCCTCTTCCAATGACTTTGGGGGAATATCTGGTGGCTGCTTCTCCACCCATACTTGTACTGGTTTTTAAATCCACTGCGTCCGAGCTCTGTTGTGTCCAACAACTCTTTCTTTTCTTCCAGCATTATTTCGTTGTCTCACCCGATCTGTGCTAGTGTCCTTTGCAACTTCATTCTCCAATTCATTGTCCCTCCAACGTATCTGATGTTTCCGCGTAACACTGGATACTTACTTTCCTTCATCGGCTTTGATGAGCTGGAGGTCACATTTGCCACGTTTATCCTTGGCATTATCCGACGTTGTCCATCTGTGGATGGTCTTTGAGGTCTTCAATACTTGTTTAGGATCGGGCATCTTCTCTGGATGTGACCCTCCTGATCACAAAAATAGCATCTGTGATTTTTGCTCCTGGGTTTCTTTTCTGCTACAGGTGGACAGGTGGTTGATACAGCGGTTGCTGTAGCAGCCTCTTGTTCACCCTTTTAGGCACCTTCTTCTGTACTGGTTTCTAGGACAGGACCGGTTTCTCCACGCCATTCCCAGCATCTTCTGGCTCCATAGCTTTGACGAATACAGCACTTTCAGCACCTTCTTCCCCAGTGTATCCAAGATCTGAGTAGCCTCCTCCATATCTTTGGCATGCTATAATATCTTCAAGAGTGATCGAGCCACTGTTAAGCATCTTTGCGGTTTTCCTGTAGAGGTTGAGCTCATCCTTCTCTGCAGCACACTTCTCTTCTTGCTGGGTAGCCTGATCCGTAAGAGAAGTGATCGTCTTCAACAGTTCCTCTTGTTTTTCTTTCAGGTCTGATACTTTGGCAGTCAATCCTTTGTTGATCTCGATGACTTACAGCCACTCTTTGTACAACAGGCCAAAGTTTCTTGCAATGGACTCCTCAGTGATTACCTCATCATCACTACTGTCTGACTCCTCAACACCATGAACAATTTCTGGCTTTGTTGAAACGGTGTTCTTCATATTAGTTGCAGTTATCAGAGCAACCTTGCTCGTTTCTTCAGACTCTTCTTCACTGTCTTCGTCTCTCAAGTTTGTAGTAGAAGTCTTCTTCCTTTCATGAGCCGTCTGGAGGATCTCCCACGCTTGCTTGGTTATTTCACAGTCGGAGATCAGCCTGAAATTGTTTGCTTCCACAGCGGAAAATATCGCGTTCAAGGCTCTGGAGTTACTGGTTGCTACAGCTTCTTCTTCAGCTGTCCATGTCTCATCTGGTTTCTCCCGTGAAACTCCTTTGTCGTCGATGGTCAGTGGGTGTGACCACCCAGACAATTCCTCTCATCCATCGCCTGTAGGAAAGCCTTCATTCTCGCCTTCCAACAACTATAGTTTCCCTCTTCCAATAGGGGCGGCCGACTTGTGCTTTGTCTCTCTTTCATCTTCGCTTGATGAACTCAGCAAGGCACTCAGGATCTTCACTTTGTGTGTCGAGTGCCCGTTCTGATACCAATTGAAATTTGGAAGCCTCCCGTTGCACTGCTACATCATATCTGGGCAGACTGTTCTTCGTGCCAATACTGCTGCTCTGCTGCTACAGCTCATGCTGTAGGAAGTGCTTGTTCACTGAGCTTGTTCATTCTGGCTGGATTTGCACAAGCTGCTGTCTTCACACGGATAGCTCCATCATCTTGCTATTTATCTTCACGATACTCTACCAACATGTTGTGATGCTGGCAGCAATCCTCCGTACGTTCTTTGGGCTACTCCAAGTTAATCGGCATGCTATTGACTCTGGGAATTGTATTTAGAAAGCTTCCGTTGCTCTTCTCTTTAATTCTGGGCAGCTTGTACTTCACACGAAAATCTGCTTTTTAGGATGCTCCAGCTCTCTGCTACACAGGTTGTTGTAGCAACGCTCTGCATCAGCTGCTGTTTGGTCATTCTGGAACGCTCTGCATCAGCTGCTGTCTTCACACGTTTGCTGTAGCAGACTCTTGTGCACTTGTAGGAGTTTGTCAATGATGTCATATACCTTAACAATCTCCCCGTTGGCATTTTGACAAAATCCAAGGACCCTTCTGATCTCACGCAATCCTCATCTCGTCTTCAGACTCCTTCTCTAGTAGCTTCCTCGTGATTCATCTCAAGTCAAGGACTCTGTTGTCTCAACCTATCCCTAGCCTATCTTCTGGCGATGCTGTAGCAACTTCTTGCGCCGATTTTGTCAAGAATGCCAATACCTTAACACACCGATCAAAATTTGGTGCTACTAGTGGGTGGATTAAATATGGAACCGATAGTATTGTTGACAGAAACCAAAAAAGTAAATCATCTTGGGGTAAAATTGCCGAGTTTTGTAATGAGCATTGCTCGTTTGATCCTCCACATGATGGAGTTTCATGCAGAAATCATTACAACTACATCAACAAAATACTAGGCAAATGGATCGGTGCTTATGACAACGCTAAGCGTATGCAACAAAGTGGGCGGTCAGAGAATGATGTATTGGCCAAAGAAAATGAACTATATTCAAGTGGTAAGAGTGGACATTTCAATTTAATGTCAGAATGGCTCGCTGTCCGTAATCAGCCACGTTATGGTAGTCAGGTAGGAGGAAAAACTGGTTCAGATCTAAGAGAGCCCACGACAGTGATGCAAGTGACTCCAACTCTGTAGGATCTTGTGCTCCTCCAATGGGGAGGGATGCAACAAAAAAAAGGGTAAAAAGAAAGGTAAGAGCGCAGCCTTGGAAGTTGTTAATGAAGAGTGGAATGAATTTAAACAATTTAAAGAGCAAGAGTTGGAACGATTGGAAAAAATAGCTATAAGGCAAGAGGAGGCAAACTAATTGATCAAAGAACGAACTGAAGCGAAGAAGATGCAGATGTTTATGAAGCAAAGTTCAAAGGAACATCTCGATGACCAGAGCAAAGAGCTATTGGAGAAGTTGAGCAACGATCTATTTGGAAAGTAATGTTGTGTTGTCACTGTCTTCTTTAATCTTCTGTTGTCGATGTTTTCTTTAATATTGTATTCTCAGTTTCTACTTTAATAATGAGAGTTTGTTAGTAGTTCGTGACCCTTTTTATTAATGAAATCCTTGTTTTAATTATGTCTATCCATATTTCTCGTCTTTATTTATTGCAAGATGCAATGATATAAAAAAATTTAAAATTGATGAAATAAAAAATATTAAAAATAAAAAAGAATATATATAATTTATTTTACTATTAATTATTTTGTGTTGAATGCAAAATGCTAATTTTTATTGAATTGTAATTACAAAAACTAAATTATGAAGAAAATAAAAGAAGATGAATAAAAGTTGTGAGGTAGGGCGTTGAATCTTATTAAACAAAATCATTGTAGAGGGTATAAGTTGAATGTGTGTTGAATGGTTATGTGAAAGGATAGAGAAGATGACGTGTAATGTTAGAAAGTGATAAAATAGGATGTTGAACGCATTTGCCATTGTAGATAGCCTAATGGTTGATTCTCAATCCAGTTGGCCGAGTGTCGAGACTTGTCAGAACCCGGTCCGCTGCATTAGTACTCGAAAAGCACAACAAATTAAAGAAAAACATGAAAACGATTAACTCATCTCAAACTTCACCTTCAATTTTGACGTTCAAAATGAGATTGTACTACCACTTTCCTTACACTTAATACATATATTTCCAACAACATATATGACAATGCAATATGCACAAATATAATATTAAATATACTATAAAGTATCATGCATGATATTACTTGATATTCTTCTAACAAACATCTTGAAAATTTTCCTTAGAAACTAAAGTCCCGTATCATTCTTGAAAAATATAAAAGATAGAAAGAAAAATTGAAGGAAAATACATTTTTGTGTTTGGTTCACGGAAAATGAAAATGAAATAAAGTAAAATAAAAGAACACATTACAAAAGTTTTCATATGACTTTTCATGAAAAAGTTATTTTCCATTTCATTTTCTTTTTATTAAATTTTACCAGATCCAATAGGAGCATAAGAGGTGGAAGAAAATGTGAAGCTTGATGGACAATAAATAGTTTGCATAAGGCAGATTTTGTTCTTGGAAAGTTTGAGGTATGGAAAGAAAATTTGAAGAAAATTGGTTTTTGTATTCGATTTGTAATAGAAAATGAAAATAAAATAAAATAAAATAATTTTCATATAACTTTTCATGTTTGTTTAATTTGTTTTCCGTTTCATTTTATTTCATTTAAATTTTCCAAGATGCAAAGAGAACCTAAATAAAAAATGGTGGATGTTAATATTTATTATAAATGAATTTCTATTTTTATCATGAAATAATTTTTGTGTGTGCATGAAAAGATAGAATTCAGATGTGATGCAATAAACTAAATATAATGATACGAAAATAATTTAGTTTTATTTTAACGAACAATGAAATAAATTATGCTGACAAATTTAAATATAAACAAAATTTCGTTTGAGATAACAAAATTTATACTCCTGGCCATTGAAAATACAAAAATAAAATAATCTTTAATCATATTTTTCTTTTTCTTTTTAAATTGAGAAGGATATGTCCATATTAATTTGAACAACAGATTTGTTGGAATAACCGATTTCAGAGTTAAAAAAAAAGATTATTATATATACGATAATTAAATGAGGACCGCATGCATCTTACCATATTTCAGTTACTCGGCCATGTCCAACGGCGGGCCACCTGAGTTGGCTCACTCGAGTCATATTTTTTCATAAGTTTTATAATTCAACAGTTAAGTCAATACTATAAGTATCGTCTATTATTCTATTTGAACATATCTAATATGTTCTTTGGCGGTAAAAGTCATTGTGGCCAGACCTAATAATTTGTTTCGTCAACACCATTTTTTTCGTATAATTTCATAAAAGTTTTCTCCCAACTAAAACTAGTTGGTTTAGAGTTTAGGGTTTAGGGTTTAGTCTAAGTAGCCTTGTATGTAGATTGGCCGCTAAACATGAAAACAATAAGTCCATGAAAACAAAGCAAAATGTCCATTAAAAAACAATAAAAAGAACACGTGTAAAATAAAATTCAGATTCCGGACGATCAAACTTGGCGAAGCTCTCCCCCGACAAAAATGGGGGACGCACGCACGCCCTCCCCTCTTTAAACTAACCAATCTATCATTTGATTTCACGCTCTTTACAAAAATATGGATGTAGAATGTGACCGCTAGATTGAAAGATTAATGTGTTTTTTGGATTCAAATTTATGGAATCAGATAAAGTACAGTGTAGAAAAATCCAGTTCATTACGGTGCAAGATCGTTATGAATTGAATATTATTATTTATAATATAATGTATTTTATAGAATAAAATATATCGTTAAACTAAAAATAGGTCATTTAGATAACGTTATATTTAATTTGTATCCGACGTTATTGGATTCCCACTAGCTTCCGCACATTCGGTATATTTAAATATTTGTTGGATAAATTAATTAACAACGGACCAAACAAGCATAGCACAACGCGGTCGTGATACATTAAATAAATTTAATGAGAAACAACGCGTGAAAGAGTTTCTTTGATGAAGAGATGGTCGGCTTATTTGTTGCCAGCCGGGATCAGAAAATCTCGCGCCGGCCAATCAACAACGCCAGCCATTTTCAACCGTTTTTTCCTCGACCCTCTATAACCTCCCGATCACCAATCGCACCAAAGTCTCTCTCCATTATCGTGGTGGCTTCTTGCTGGAATGGATCCGGCGGAGCTGAGGCGCGTGTTCCAGATGTTCGACAGGAACGGCGACGGCAGGATCACGAACAAGGAGCTAAGCGACTCGCTGGAGAAGCTGGGAATTTACATCCCGGAGAAGGAGCTGAGGCAGATGATTGAAAAGATAGACGCGAACGGAGATGGGTGTGTGGACATTGAGGAGTTTGGGGAGCTTTACCAGTCGTTGATGGAGGAGCGAGAGGAGGAAGATGAGGAGGATATAAGAGAGGCTTTCAACGTGTTTGATCAGAATGGAGATGGGTTTATAGGTGTGGATGAGTTGATGTCGGTTCTGGGTTCCTTGGGGCTCAAGCAAGGCCGGACGGTTGAGGATTGTAAGAAGATGATCGGCAAGGTGGATGTGGATGGAGATGGGAGAGTGGATTTCAAGGAGTTCAAGGAGATGATGAGAGGAGGCGGATTCAGTGCACTGGGTTGAAAGTCATTATTCAGATCTGGTAAGAAGCCATTAGAACATTGAGATTGTAAATATTTTTTGGCTGGATTAAGGATTGGGGAAGAAGAAGAAGAAGAAGGTTGCTCGGCTTGCTGAGATTTTTAACTTATTGTTTTCATTTTTTATTATGCTAATTTTGTACCAACCAGTTTTTATGCAAAGAACCAATCATTTGGGTTAATCTGATGTTGGGTTGGACTTTTGGATCTGGATACTTACAGTCCTGTAAATTTCAATTCTGCCCAGGATGTCAATCTGCCCAGATTCTCCTACAGCCTTTGTTTTCAAGGGATCTGAAAATCAAGACCGCCATTGGAGCTACTATGCATTGTAAGCATAAGATTCAGGTCATCCTGTCCCCAAGTTTCATGGTGGTCCGTTGAAAGGAACTCTTCTATTTGCTACAATCGCCTTGACTCTTACCAACAACATTGCTTTCAGCATTCTAAGGGAACATACACAACATTTCTATAATACATAATACTAACACGTTTTCTACTTAAGTGGCGGAGGAATGAAAAATGCTCCATGTTGACAGGTTTCATTAGAGTCTAGAGATTCTAACTTGCACCAATGACAATGAGATTTGATAGGTATGTGCATATCATGTTTTCCAAATCTTAATCAAGAAAGGGAAAGATCTGAGATAAAATTTACTGACCAGTAGCCGAGATGCAAGATGATTTAATCAAGTACTTTCTGCTTATTGGACTCAAACTCCTTGAGACTCATAGCAGCAATTTCGGCTTTCTTAGCTAGCTCATCAACATGCACTTCAACTTCATTCATAATAGCGTCTAGCTGGTCTTTATAAAACTGGCATTGCCGTTTCTTATTGTTTAGCTCTTTGGTTAACTCGCGAATTTTCATGTCCTTCTCATCCTACAAGAACGCATAACATTATGTTAGAACGCTGCAGTGAACCAGCTGAAAGTGCTGATATCCATTTCTTAATCTCCTCAAATAAGGAGCAAGCCAAAATTGAATAAAACCATAACTTAACAAAATTACTACAGAATGGTAGAGGCTGTGTAGTAGGCAGTAGCTACTAACCATCTCCTTGCGAGACTCGCATTTTGTTGCCTCAAGCGGATGATTATGCACACTCACAAAGTTTGTCAGCACCCATTTACCAGACCGATCACACTTGACACGTATCATCGCCTTACATCCTCCTCTAAAACTCTTTTTCGGCTTGATCCCCAATTTTTGATTTGGACGCTTGTGACCTTCCCTGTTACAACCAAACCGACGCGCAACGATCCTGCCATCTTTCTCTGAGCGCCAGCATGCCATTACACGTACCACAAACCCCATCCTCTGAGCATACTTCCCATAAAACCTCTTAGCAGCTTCGTCCGATTCAAACTCCATTCCCTCCCGCGGCTCCCATTGTTCCGCTGCATCTTCCGCTTCTTCAGCTGGTCCTAGCTTTAAAGGATCGGATTCCATAACAGCACATTACCTTCAAAATACAATCAATCCATTCTAACATCGGAGTATGGATCAAAATTCCTACCAACTACACAAAAATCAACAAATTAGGGCACAGAAATTAAAACCCCAAACTTCAGCATCCGATCATGAGAAGCTCGAATTACTAAACCTCTAGCATGGGGTTTCTAGTAACAATTGATAGTCAAAAACATCGAATTACGAAGAGAGAAGCAGTTCACCATAGGGCGAATTAATGATAGCGGTACCGATCCTCAAGAAGCGCTTAAGGGGAAAACACTTGGCAAATCGAACGAAACAGAGACATGCATAGATGATGAAGATGAGCAGAACGGCTTACTGGGATGGCGACTTTGGCGGTGGTCGTAGCTGCGAACTGCGAGAGAGACGAAGCTTCGGTTGGATTGCACAAATGCATTTTGACGTCATCTGTCGAAAAGTGAGAATTAAAGGAAAATTATGCAATAAATAACTTAAGAATAGATACAGTTCAGCCACATCATTTATATTTTAAGTTATAATAATATATAAATTTCAATTTTTTAAAAATTAGAAATTACTTTGCTAAATTATAAACTACATAATATCAAATTTACTTATGACAGACATTGATGGATACTCGATAAATTATCGTGTATCAGATTTATCAGGTGGTAACATATAATCTACGATATTTTATTATTAAAATTATAATAATTTAATATTTTTATATTTGGCTTGACCGCTTTGACGTATCAGTGACTCAAAATTTAATTTGATACAATTTTTTCGCTAATTTAGATCATTTTAAATAATAAATTTATATATTTTTAGATCATTATTTAAAATAAGCTTCAAAGCAAATTAATATTTAATTTCATGTCTTATTTTATGAATTCATAATTACATTTCTAACTTCCCATAAATATCCACACCAACTCTCCTTCATTCTATAAATAGTCTCGCTTCCCGCGTCGCTTTCTCTGCAAGTCAAACTCTTCAACTCTCGATTTCTTCATTGATGGGTTCCATCGCAGGACCCGACTACGGCCAGAGCCTCTTCGTCAGCTTCGGCGAGATGCTGTACGTCCCCACCGTCTACCTCGCCGAAGCTCCAGGTTTTCATCAAAGCTCGGCGCCCCGGCAATCGTCGCGATCGCCGTTTCCGGGCTCGGAGGAATTCCGCAGTCGTCGGGAAGCTCGGGGATGACGATTTCAGTCTCATGCTTGCTAGTATTCTGAGGGAGAATGGCGTCATTGATGGCTGAATCTGCTTCGATCAGGAAGCTCGCACTGCTCTGGCGTTTGTAACTCTACGCGCAGACGGAGAGCGCGAGTTCATGTTTTATAGAAACCTTGAGCTGATATGCTGTTGGCTCCCGGAGAGTTCAACCTCGACATCGTCAGATTCGTAAGTGAAGCCGATTCAATCCTATTAATTTTGTTGGACCGGTAATTTGCGGATTCTGATTCTCATCTTCCTCGCGGTCATCCTCATCCTGCAAGGTTCCAATTTTCTGTGGTGCAGGCGAAGGTATTCCACTTCGGATCGATCAGTCTGTTCGTGGAGCCATGTAGATCTGCGCATTTGAAAGCAATGGAGGTGGCGAGAGAAGCTGGAGCGCTGCTGTCCTTCGATCCAAACCTGAGGCTTCCGCTGTGGCAGTCGGGAAAGGAGGCTCGTGAGCATGCCCGGCCCTGAGGGGTGGCCGGTAGGGCCGTCGACCCGGGTCTACTCAGGGGATCTTCTTTTTTTAGGATCTATTTTTATTTTTCGAACAAAATATTATGTTATAAGGGACCTACACGTATATTTTGTTCAGACTCCAGCAACCAATAAAATGTTGGGAATGAGCCTGCTCGTGAGCATCATGGACCACGCAGACATTACCGGGAGAGATTCGATCGACCATGCTTCTTCCGCCAAGTCCTTTGGCGTCCCACCATGAAGCTCATTCTGGTCACTTGTGCCGGAAAGGGTTGCAAATAGGGTTGTGAAAATGAGTAAATGTGGTATGATTATATTTTATAATCAACATTGAGTATGTTATATATTTTAATATGAAATTATTTAATTTAATTTAAATTCCTATTAATGAAGGATAAAATTAATTATTTATATGCTCAAATTGAATCAAAATGAATGAAATAAAATGTTTAAAATTATAGAGAGCATTTTGAATTTCACATAGATCAAGTGAAAAGACTTATTTTTTTTATTTAGAAGATATGAAGGTTTATCTTAATTATAATAATGACATAATATTTGTGGACTATTTGTTTTCAATAGTATGAAAACTTGATTATCTAGTCTTGCTAATGGTTATGCACTAATGTGAGATTTATTAATTTTTTCAAGAGTATTGAAAATTAATTTTGATATTGTGAAATGAATGAACTTCATTGTGAAACTAATAGTTCCCTGTAACAATCATTTTGGTGTCTTCAAAAAGACATTATAAGACCCCCAATGCCTTAATGATAGTTGCTGATTTTTCTTTGATTTCAAGATCTTTAGAGTATTCCTTGGTGATAGTTACTAGCACAAGTTTGGCTCGTCGGATTATTATCATGTGGTGCAAAGAGGTATACAACCTGAAATGTTCTTGCCATTTCCAAACACTCGGCGGGACAACAATAAAAACTTTAAGAAAATTATCAAACGAGCTTCAACTTATTACGGTTTGATTGTATTTTTATTTCGTTCTTGCTTTGAGTAATTCGTTTATTTGATTATTAATTTAATTATTTAATTTATAATCTTCAATCTATGATTCAATTTTATATTATATTGATTGTATTGCATCAAATTGAATTGATGTATTAAATAGATTAGATAGTTGATTGAATTATTTCATTTATTTTATATTGAATTGATGTAACATTTGTTCAATCATGCATGTCTGAGTTTTCAATTCATTAAATATAATTATATTCACAAAATTCTATCAATCAATATGTACAGAGGGTATGACCAGAAAGGGTAGAGACGCGAAGCCTGAATTATTACACTACCATTTTATGGAAAGGGCAATTCAGGCGGAACTATTAGGCTATACAAGGTTAAAAGAGCAAACATCTTAATCTAGTTGAAGAAGTTTTCTGCGGAAAACATATTTCTTATTACCCCATCATCAACATACTTTTGACATCCTCCATAATCATAAAAATGCTTTACGCTATGCATAAATCCTGTGGCAGTTGCGAAGATGGCCTCATATATCAGGTAATGCAGAACTATACTTGATTAAAATTCACTATCTAAAACTTCATGAAGCTTCATCTAAAATTCTTATCTAGATGAATAATCGGACTTCTCAAGTCGGATGTGCAATCTTTCGTGATCACAAGCTTCCATCTTTAGAATACAATTGCTTGAGGATTGAACTCACTGACCTCTATATGCAATGATTTCCAAGTATCTCTACATCTGGCCAACTTCGCTTCCATGACAGCTAGAAACTCCTTTGCCCATGGTTCGTCGCTGCCACTGGTGCTAAGGTCATATGGCACCGAGAAACTGTCCACATTCATGCAATGAAGGTGAATAACGATTTTGTGGAAGGATTCATCTTGATTATTTTTGAGCCGTTTTAGACGTTGGTCATTTTTTCCAACTTGGATAAAAAAAGAAAAGAAACTCAGTTTTAGGCAAAAGGGGAACTAGCACTTCATTAAAAAAGCTTTTAGATTTTGACATGCATACACTTACAAGAAGCGCAACCCACAATGCATGATGTTCAACTTCTGTTTATGAAATAAAAAATAACCAGAAACGTATAAGAAAGGAGAAATCTTACCTCAGCAGTTCTTCTTGCTGGACTCCATTATGATTAGCACTGCGGTGGACCCTGTGAGATGTGAAACTCAAAGTCACAACCCATCAACCGGTAGCAATGTAATCCCCCAAGTTAAAATGATTTCAGAAAATGTTATGATATAATGGAAAGAAATAAGAAGGATAACATCAAACCTGCACACCAGAACTTTGTATACATGAAGGAACTTAGTTGAGAGATTATAAGTGGCATCTGCAATTTGATTCTTGTCAAACAAGTAAATCACGGGATAACCAAGAAGCCACCTGGATCATGCACAAACGAGGTGTTGAGTTATAGCGACTAGTGTTGGGTCAAGCCCAATAAAGATTAGGGTTTGCACGTGTCTCCCTGTATAAACATGTTCATCATATTGCACTCGATCATTTCATCGAAAATAGTGAAACACATCACTGGCTTGGTAGTGCCCCCAGACGTAGCACATTCTGTGACGAACTGAGTAACAAATTCTTGTGTTCTTTTGTTTATTTTTCGTGCACTACTGCTTGTCGATCCTAACACGAGGAGGCTTAATTAACATACATACACAACTATGATTTTGAAATAGTAAACGCTAAATGAAACCAACCATATGAAGGGTAATAAAACTGCCATTCTATCAGTGAAAGTCCATTATATGGTAACTAATGAAACAAGTTCATCGTCTCCATGAAAGTCTATTATATACGCCTCATTCTTGTCTACCTAATTATGTCATATTATTTGTAAATTAGACAATTTTAATCATGCACGACAGACTGCATGATAAGCCAAATTATTTATTTATTGGATTATTCTTAATGGAAAAGTACTTAATATGGTAACTAAACCATCAATCGACATTTTCAGGAGAAAAAAAAAGGATTCCAAAAAACAAACAAGGTGAAACTAGTAAATTACCCATTTAGCGTTGGTATTGTCACTTGAGTTTCCTGTAGAAGACTGCTTAAATCAATGAAATCAGGAGACTGAGAGTGAGTAGGCATATCAGTGGATTGTACATCATTGCTCACAAAATTTGACCCATTGCACGGTAAAGAAATGTTGTTTTCTCCATCAACAGGAAATAACTCCACGAAGGATTTTTGTACTGATTTGAGCTGGATCAGGATAGAGTTATTTTCATCTTGTGCCACAATCTGCAAGATCCAAAAATGGGATTGGTTAATGATATATCTTTTATAAAGGCTCCATTGAGAAGTAGTGTAGCTGGAAAAACCTTCGGGGGATCTTGTCCAATGTCACAAAAAACGTGTCTGAGCTCTAAATTTATACTTGAGCTTATAAACTCAGCAAATTCCCTGATATGTGTTATATATAACATATCTTCTATGATCATGACTCTCAGGTGCTCAAAACCGGGAAACTCCTAAAGACCATCAAAAGCCATAAAGTAGCATATTTCAATACAAGAAATACCTAACACAGTTACTAATTCTTAAAATGACAAACCTTATGTTCATCTTGTTAGAATCGCACCTTTCTAAGAACTTCAAAAAGTGCAACAAGCCGTTGTTGCAACTCGGGCATCTTTCCACCATAATCCACCATAATAACTGGCCTCAGTCTCGCGAACAAAGCCAGAATATCTGATCAAGACCCCACATCCCAAAATACAGTAGTAAGAAACCAAGCATGAAATGTTAATACTGCACAGATCTCAGAACTAGAAATATCCCTAACAAAGGTAAAATCAGTTCTTTTCGCACCAGTATCTAACTCCATCTCATTTTTAAAATTGGAAGAAAATGGGGGGGAATATAATTCCTAGAGAGACCAGAGCCCTAAGCAACCTCTTATGCTTACTTCAGCTCTAAGAACCCTAATTGTAGCACACAATTATCCACAATCTTCACATCAAAAATCCAGCGAAAATTCACGATCCAAAAAGAAAAAACCTTTGAAAGCAAATGATGCAGAATCGCTGTAGAGAAGCAAATACAAGAAAACTACACCTATTACCTATACGAAGACGCTGTTTCGATGCATATCTCATCCTCCATTTAATCCGAACAAGTGCGGAGTCGACCATACTCACAATCCCATCATAATCTCCAACTTCCATCGCTATTCTCTCCACCACAATTTTCAGCGACTGTGCGATCCGCAGCTCAGAGATACCGCTGCCGCAGCCTCCTCGATCTTCGTCGTCGAATGGTCCGATTCAGAATTTCAATATACCGGCCCAATCGGCTAATCGGCTCGGTCTGGTTCGATCTGAGGAAATAATTTGTAATTCACAGGTCGGACCAGTTCAGCACAGAATTGAATTGAAGAAAAGTTGTATTCCGCTCTCGTTCAATTTGCTGGGAAGAATTTTTGTTTCTCTGAATCTTGCCGACGAAGTAGCGATCAAAATCTCCGGCCTTCCTAGTAAGCTCGTAAGTTTCCGAACTGTCGAGTATCCACTTGTTTTATTTCTTTCATCGGAGTTGGATCCAGTGTGGAAATATTACGATTCTGTTGATTTGTGCGCGTTCGAATCTGCAAGAACTGGTTTGTGTATTGAGAAACTTAGTCTCGCTGTTTAGTATATCCGATGTTCAGTTGCGTCTTTGGATCGTCTCTGCCGTCTTTGATGGTGCGCGCTGAGTAGGTAGGGCTGTTTTCTGGGCGGTGGATGGTTTAAAAATCATATGTGTGTATTGAGATTGTTAGGACGGGTTGAAAGAAAGTTTTAGGGTTTTTATTTTTCACTTTTGTGGCTAGGTTGAAGATTGGATTGTTTGTAGTTGTGTTGAAATTGGTGGTGAGTTTGTAAATTTGCTGACTTGAAGTTTTTGCAGTTAATCTTAAAATTTGGTAGTCTTAGGAAACTTTTAGATTCCAGGTACATGAACAGATGAACTATCATTTCCTCATTTATGAATTTGGGCCAAAATGTGAAAAAGCGTAATCCCCTCCACCTCTGTGACGCTTATGACCCATAGGACAAAGGGGGGCAACAATGTGTATGCATCTGAAGAAGCCAAATGTATGTTTTTTCGCGAAGGATGGTGCTGTGTATAAGATAGAGCAACTTGGCTCAAGTTGAACCCCATTGCTGTGAGGGAAGGTTAATTAGTAGATGCGATGTATCTAAATGGATTTTATTCTGTTCATTCTTCCACTACTCTCTCGCATTTACTCTATACACAAGATTTTTGTGCCTCCTCTGTTGATTGTAGTTTCGATTCTGTGTTATATGAATGTCACTAGTACAGGACCTGCTTAATTGTTGTTTTATCTCAAAATGAATATCTAAACAATGTCATCACACTGCTCTCTTAACCTTTTTGTTTATGTATGTGCTGTTTTTCATAATAATCTCATGGGTGCATCTCGTAAATCATCTTGCCATATTAGTAGCTGCAGCTCTAATATGGTTGATTGTTTTCCTTCTTCATATTTTTTCACCTCAGTGAACTGGTGGCACTCTATTAATTATTGTTAAAGAATTGTGCTTTATTATCACCACTTTCACTATATCAATCAAACAACCTATATTTATTGTTTGCAGATTATTTTTGTTAATTTTCTGATTCCAATTGCCTTGTTGTTCTTGTATTTTCACAGACAATGTACACTGGTATGGGAGGCCAACCTGGGGTGCCTGGACCACCACCAAACCCTCAGCCAAATCCGTTTGGAAATGCATTTGCAGGAGCCAGTTCTGGACTTATTCGAGGTGGTCTTGGTGCTTACGGAGAAAAAATTTTGGGTTCCAGCTCTGAATATGTGCAAAGCAATGTAAGTGAACTTGGCAAATGATTTATTATGTAGCTTGAAGATTTGTGATTCATTGTGCCTTTGCTGTTTAAGATTTTCATCTATCAGCCTTTTCTTCTCCCCGTAATAGCAATGAAAAATAATTTTTTGAATGTTCTTTTGTAACATTCAGATAAGCAGATATTTCTCTGATCCTCAGTACTATTTTCAAGTGAATGACCAGTATGTGAGAAACAAATTGAAGGTTGTCTTCTTCCCATTCTTGCATCGGGTAAGTTCTGAATATCATCACTTAAACTCTAGTCAACCTCGATTTTTCTTTTCTATTAATTACAATCTCAGTTTGATGTCAACTCAGGGTCATTGGACAAGAATTACCGAGCCTGTTGGCGGAAGGCTTTCTTATAGGCCCCCGATATATGACATTAATGCACCAGATTTGTACATACCCTTTATGGCTTTTGGTACCTACATTGTTCTTGCAGGCCTCTCGTTGGGTCTACGTGGAAAGTAAGTGTTGCTTTGATCCATACATCTATCACTACAATTATCCCCCCTATGACTAATATTGAGTCTTTTCTCTAGATTCTCTCCTGAAGCTCTCAACTTGATGTTCGTGAAGGGATTGTTTGGCTGGTTTTTACAAGTAGCGCTGCTGAAAATGTCCTTACTTTCACTGGGCAGTGCTGAGGCACCGTTGCTGGACATTGTGGCTTATGCAGGTTATACTTTCACCGGGTTGTGTTTGGCCGTCTTGGGAAGGATAATGTGGAACTATGCCTACTACTTGTTGATGCCATGGGCATGTCTTTGCACCGGTATCTTTCTTGTGAAAACTATGAAAAGAGTTTTATTTGCTGAAGTGAGGCATTACGACTCCAGCAGGCATCACTACCTCCTGCTCTTCATTGCTTTGGCTCAGCTTCCTCTCTTCATCTGGCTCGGCAACATCAGCGTGAACTGGCTTTTTTAAGCCTACCCATTTGTACATTACATAGAATCAACCTGTTCAATACAGTTTGAATGTCATTGGCCATTACACCTCTTTTCTCGGAAAAAAATATGTATTAGATTTTTCCCTTTTGCAAATCATACTTCCAAAAATATTTCACATGGGAAAAAGTTTCCCAATGCTCTATTTTTAATGATACTGGTCTTCTCAAATTTTGAATAAGGTGGTTCGATTTTGATACGTGTCGTTAATCAGACCGAAACGAAGTCCAGTCAGCTATCACGTAGGAGATCGGTTTCAGTTATACCGGACTCCTTAAAAAATCGATCTAACGAAGACAGCAAATTTAGGGTTCTTTTCTTTTCTTCCGCTCCTCTTCTCCTACCGCGAATCTCTCCTCTCTTCTCTCCCAAATCCGACGGCCGACTTGCCCTTTGCTCGAGAAGTGATTGGAAGGCGATTTTGTAGTAATGAGAGTTTATGATTAATTCCAATTAAATTTTTTGTAAGTTGTAACTGATTGGGTAGAAAGTGTTTAGTTTAAGGGTTTGTAACTCAATTTTGTGGTTGATTGGTTGAAAATAACTCAATTAATTAATTTATTTGTTGAAGAAACGATTTGTATGTTATATATGTTGAATATAAGGTTAATTTAATTTGTTGATTATGTTAGAGTTTGAAAATTGGGATTAACTGATATGAAATTGAGGATTAATTAATATAAATTTGTAGTTGCATATTAAGATGCTGATGAATTTGTTAATTCTATTGTTGAATTAGGTCGATTTGCATTGTTTACATGATTTTTATGTTGGAATGTTGGCTTGAAATAATTTAAATTTATTGTTGTAAACTTGTTACATTTGTATGTTTGCATGTTAATCCTATTGACCGATAGATGGATCTATTTTGACTCAAGAGCCTACACATCGTTGAAATTTTTTTTGGATTCATCCCGTTAGTAAACCCTATAACTTAAAAATATTTATAATTTACATTTTTATTATGCATTACATGTTACTAAAAATGTGAAGATGGTATATCCGAGGATTTGGGAGATGGACCATTGAATTGTGCATAATATTGCTAGAGCTGGTTTTTATCTATGGACCAAGTGTACAATAAATAGACTGACTAGGTTTTACAACCCCGCTTGTTGAGCGATGGAGACAAAAGACTCATACCTTCCATTTGAGTATCAGATAGTATACTATCACTTTGCAGGAGTGTGACCTCTTATCGGGTTGTCGATCGATAGAGAGATGTGGTTGCCGGTAAAGAGAAGGAATGAAAAAATATTTGTATAGGATTGCTTGGCGCTACCCGGAGTGCCGGAGGTCACCTCCCATGGCGAAGAGAAGATGGTTTTATAATAACATGAAAGTGACACCCGCTGACGCATCAGATGAAGTTCTTAAGAATATGCGAAAGCATACATTCAACATATGTTAGGATCATCAGATGACTGACTTGTCTGGAGACAATATCTTACTCCAATATCTGTCATTTATTGAATGTCATTGAAATGGCAACGACATATAGTTTGGGGAGTGCACATACTTATACAAGCAGTTGTGCAGCGCCACAATGACATAAGCAAATGGGTGATTCATCATTTTGTTACAACTATGGAGCTGAGAACAAATAGCAATTGGTCGTCCACAAGGCTTTGTTAGGATCGCGCTAACAATTACGAATCAAGAACACGAAATAAACGATGAAAAATTGCAGAAACGAAATTGACACACGAGATTTATAGTGGTTCCCTCCCAGTGTAGGAGGTACGTCCACTTGCCGCTTGCAGGCTCAATCCACTATGATCAAGTTTCCGGAAGATCGTTACACCCTCAGAATCGCCTCACACACTCGCTCAACTATTCTGATTACAAAACCTAATGACGGCCACACACCGTATAGACGCAAATTAGGTTTTCGGGCCCGACGCAATACGACCCATACGGTCAATACGGTTGATACGGTCCATACGACTATATGCACTCGACACGACCGATACGACATCCGTGGGAAACTCCAGTCCCGTACTGGTCGTACTTCCCGTATCAGTACGGGCAATACGACCAGTACTACCGTACGACCATCGATCAGCTACCAGCTCTGCGTAGGGTCTCAATGGTGCGCTTGTGCAGATTAGGCTTCACACTCAACAGGCTTCAGTAGGACTCCAAAATCGATTGATGCGGATATAAATCCATATTACAGAAAAGCTTGGTCTTACACGTAAGTAGTTATATGTTATTCACATTATAATTATTATTGATATTTATCTATTGAAATTAGGCGAGACAGATGCTCTGGAATAAACCTTGCTTTTTGATCCAGTTTGACAAATTTTGTTGGTTTGTAGCATATTATTAATTAAATTTTTTTATTCACTAATCCACTTTTCGATAAATTTTTGATAATGCACTTTAAAAGGTTAATATATTTTATTTTTTAAATCAACATATTACATATACTTAGATTTTAATAGTGCAGTTGTGGATAAATTAAAGTATATCAACATACATAAAAATTTAATGCACTTTTAAACAATTACAGTTTAAATTTCAAAATAATGCAGTTTAACTTTAATATATTTTGCGCTTAAGAAGTAATCAGATTTTAATATATTCTTTACTTGTATGTCCACAGAGCTCTTTAACTTGACATCAAAGAGCTCATCACAGAACAAGATGGTCTGGAAAATGTCTTCCAAATGCTTCTGCTCTAAGACAATGCCTGTTCCAAAAATCGGCATGAAATAGTTTTAAGTTAGTGTACTTAGGAAAAGAACAAGAACAGAAGAAGGCGAAGAGCTTACTTGCTATGTATGAAAGTCTTTTGAATGGTCTTCCATCTCTTCATTTTCAACCATGTTAACATGCTCAGAGTTTGAGGTACAACTGTTGTCCTGAGCACGTGGACTGAGAACGGTGGTAAAACCTTGCCCGATAGAATTCCACAACCGTACAGACAAAGAAGGTTTCAAACGGTCAGGTGTGGCATCGTTGGGGGCTTCATAAGTGCCAGCTGAGGCTGGATCAAGCTCTGAGATCCTGAAAGCCCCTAGAATCCGTTCTGGCAGTTCTGATTCAGTTTGACATTCTATGAGGAAAGCCAAGTCGACAGTCATCATCTTGACGTAGCCCAATGCTATATGGAATATGGCACTTGCAACCATGGATGATCCAACATCCAAATCCACTTCACAAAAATGATCAGTGACAAGATATTTACAAGTCAGGGCGCGGCCAATCACACAAACAGCTTGCTCCCCGACCGCTTTTCTTACAATCCAAGGACCCTTTACAATGTTGGCTATCATTTTGAGCCTTGAGTTTCTATAAACATCATCCCCTTTCAGAAACTGATCCATTAGAGAACCTTCCAGAATTGGCTCAGCAGAAGTGAAATATGCTACAGCACTGTGATTTTCTTTAGTCGGGAGTTGTAAATTAAAAGCCCATATTAAAGGCTTGTTGCCATCTGGAAATACATCATCAACGACTCTCCTGATACGGCTGTTAGGATTGTCTAACACATCTGAAATCTTTGCCGGACCTTTAATCCAGTCAACTCCAATGGGCTTCAATAGATAATCACCACCAGGAATTTTGACCTTGGTAACGAGGTAATCTGGACCTCTAACCATGAACTTGTCACCGGGCGGCGAAGCCCAGCCATTAGCACAGTTTTCTGGATCGGAACGAGGGACATTTCCTCCATCGATCAGTCTTTTTATCCACTCAGGTTCCTTTTCAGCATCTTTGGCCATATGCAAAAAATGCCTCCTACAGGTACCCATCAATAAAATGTCAACTGTAACCACGGAAGTCGATATCGCTATATTCTCTTACAGTCGCACAAAAACAATCATTCCCAAATCAAAGCCAGCATTTACTGACTTCTCTAGTTTATGTCTGGAACAAAAAAGCTACACAAAGGAAGACGGAGGTTTCAAGAGTTTCAAGGCACTCATTTGTAAGCCATCAGATCCTCAAACAGAATTAGCCCCACATTACAGACCAAACCAGATATGCACACTACTCCCTCAGTCCCTCTACGGCGATATAAGCTGGAAATTAAGAAAAGCATCTTCAAGTATTACAGAAATATGTTCGAAATGGTGACTTCTTGACATCTAGGAGAGACACTAAACAGCTCAAACCCAGATTTGCTGTCCATAGAAAACCTAACCACAACTCCAGCACATGCAAATACCATCAGAGCCAACTACGCATCTGAGATGGGTTCAAACTTCAATCATATGCCAAACTATGAACTTGAGAAATCAAACACAGAACATGAAATTGAAAAGCTTAATTCAAAGACCCAACTCCAGCAAAAGCAGAAATTCCTCACCTTTAAGCGATCCCGAGATGACCCAAACCCACAAACCCTACCTGGCAAATGGGTCAGGAATCAAAATTTCAAGGGTTGCTGTTCTTAGAAAAAAAATAGGGTTCATGAGAAAATGAGAAAAAGAACCGATCTTTTATCTCTTTTTCAGAACATCTGCCGGCCAATCGATATCCGCCAAGCTGGAGAGTAAAAAACATTAGTTAGAATAATCGAAATGAAATTGGAGGAACGTGCTAATTGTGTTTAAGGTTAATGAAGCGTGTAATTCCAATCTTGTCATCAGTTCTTGTCAGCAAGCAATTGTGTGTTTTTTGTCGTTTATGCTTGACGTGTCCTTGACTCGAAGATGGGCATCGAAGTCGCGGACCAGCAACACGACGTCGTACAAGAACACCTCTCTGGTGTGTATATCTCTCTCTGCTGCACGCTCTCAAAGGTGCCAGCTTTGTTTAAAAATCATGCTCAGATTGATCTCAAAATCGAAGCTTTGCGGCGCGAGTCGGAGCTTCCCGTCAACACCGCCGTCGTCTTCCGGTTCGATCAAGCGATGTTTCTCCACATCTCGCGTCACCAATTCAACGAATCGATCGACTGCTGCTTCATTTACGTCTCTCGTAAACTCATATGGGTTTCTTTTTTGTTGTCATTTATCGTCGAGAGTTCCGGAGTCTGGGAGGTTATCTGGGGTTTCCTTGAAAGGTGCGAATTTGAGGAATTTCAGTAGCGAGCCGGAGCGTGAGTCGATGAGTTACGACGTTGTGGTGGTGGGAGCTGGGCCGGCGGGGCTGGCTGCTTCTATACGATTGAAGCAGCTGTGCCGTGAAAAAGATGTCGATTTGTCAGTCTGCGTTGTCGAGAAAGGAGCTGAAGTGGGTGAGTACTTTTTCCCAGTAAACCTCACTTCTAATTAGTGTCTTAGTATTGAGTTCAGTCTGTGTTGGATGGAAAAAAATTGAGCACTGATCGAGATGCTCGTTTATTTACGAGTATACGCCCGTTTCGAGTGATTTGAAAGCTCGAAAAATGCATGCTTGCAGGGTCTCATATTCTTTCAGGAAATGTTTTTGAGCCTAGGGCGTTGGACGAGCTCTTACCGCATTGGAAACAAGAAGAGGTTCTTGTGGACTTTTCCCCTATTTTTTTGAGTTACTTGAGGCGTAGGGTTTATAAATGACGCAAATGCAGACAGCTTATATATGTGTAATATGAACTGATGAGTTAATCTTGTCCTTCGTCGATTCCTGTACTGTTGTGGTTATTCAGACACAAAAACTTGAGACTTTTGAGTTTAGTGTATTCGTTGTGATAGAATGTAATTTCTTGCGCAAACGAATGCAGGCACCTATTACTGTACCAGTTTCTTCTGACAAGTTCTGGATGCTTACAGAAAAGCGCGCTATTCCTCTTCCATCTCCTTTCGATAACAAGGGAAATTATGTGATAAGGTATGACTCACTTCGACAGCTTTGATGAGAATCGTTACTTTTTTTACTGACAAATTGCGGGAGACGAGATTTAATGCATTTTGAGTTGCAGTTTAAGTCAACTAGTGAGATGGATGGGAATGAAAGCGGAAGAATTAGGAGTTGAAATCTATCCAGGTTTTGCTGCTAGTGAGGTAAGACCATTGTCGTATATAAAAAGGAGGATTTTTTGTATGTGATGTAACGTGTTTCTGACTTGACAAATGGGCAGATCCTATATGATGTAGATGATAAAGTTGTTGGAATAGCAACCAATGATATGGGGATCGGCAAAGATGGGTCAAAGAGAGAAAATTTTCAGCGTGGAGTAGAACTGAAAGGTAAATATTTCATCCCTGCCTCGGACTTTAGGCAACGGTTGTTCACATAAACTTGTGTGTTCCTTTGTACTTGTGTTGTGTATGGCTGATAAATGAATTTTGGTGATGAATGCAATCCAATCCATAAGGTGTTCTTCGTAGGTTGCAAGTTGTCGGTCGTTCCTATGTCAAATAAGATGATGATATGAATGAATCAAAATCCAATTGCCAGAATTAATAGAAGACAAAATTGTCGGTTGCTCCTACTGAATCCATAAGTGACTTTTGCGTGCAGGGAACATTACACTTTTTGCTGAAGGATGCCGAGGGTCATTATCAGAGGTTCTTATCGCTAATTCGATATGCCAAAATTACTGATTCTTTTCGCGCAGTTAATTATTTAATTGACTTTTGATGTACCGGCATTTCTGCTTCTGATTTCTTCCAGAAAGTGATGAAAAGATACAATCTCAGAGAGAAGGTGAAAGCACAGCATCAGACGTACGCTCTTGGGATCAAAGAGGTAGATGCTAATGTTGTGAATGAATAAGCTGTTTGTAGAATGTTACGTTATGCTTATGATTTCTGTAAGCTAAAATGCAGGTTATGGATTTAGCTGGATATATTATGTTCTCAAAAATCACAAACGGCTATTGAAAAATCCGTGATTTTTAGTTATTTTAAACTGGTTTTAATCAAGCTTGAAATGTGCTTTCTTGTTTCACAGGTATGGGAAGTTGATGAAGCCAAACATGAACCTGGTTCCGTTCTCCATACGATAGGTTGGCCCTTGGACAACATGACTTATGGAGGATCTTTTATGTACCACATGAACGACAGACAGGTCTTTGTTTTTCTTTTTTCCATTACCATTCAAATATCATTTTCTAACATTTGGTGTACTTCCTTCTTCATCATGATACTTATTCGGAAGAAGATAAAAATAAATAAATAAAAAAGAAAAATACTTGATTTAGGTTTGATTGAAAATTGACATATGCCTTTACCGTTGTGCAAAAAAAACAACAACGCAGGTTTCTTTAGGCCTTGTGGTTGCTTTGAATTACCACAACCCATTTTTGAGCCCTTATGATGAGTTCCAGGTAAGAGCCGTAATCCTGTAATATAATGGAATTACTTCAAAACCACATTTTTTTAACGAAACTTGTATTCCTTTTGCTTATTCATCTGGCTGCGGCTGTTGTATTCCCTGTTTAGAAATTTAAACAACATCCTGCTATTAAGCCTCTTCTAGAAGGTGGAACTGTCCTGCAATATGGTGCCCGAACTCTAAATGAAGGTGGATTCCAGGTGCATATGTTTTATCGTAACAGAATAATACCCAACTAGCTGGCCCTTTTATTGATCAGATGTGTAACATAGAAGTATTTGTGTTCTTGATGATTTCAGTCAATACCATATCCAATATTTCCTGGAGGTGCAATCATCGGATGTTCAGCTGGCTTTTTGAACGTTCCAAAAATAAAGGGATCTCACACCGCCATGAAATCAGGTAAAAATATTTTTTTGAAAACCAATGTACAGACAGCGCATTGGTTAGCATTTTCATCTCCATGAATACTTTGTTGATTGATTCAAAGTTGACATACCAAATACAAAGCAATGCCATGTTTCCAGCTACAACCAATCCAGACCCAATACCTTCTCACAAATATTCAACCCAGGCACTTTTACCTTCTATCACAATACCCAGCGGAACTGCTGCTGGTTTTGCTTTTTTTCACAGCTTGTGATACCTCTTTCATGTTTTCGTTGAAAAACTTAGAACACAACTCTATAGATTGTGACAAATTCAGCATTCGCTATCGTCTTTTTATTTTCTGTTTTTTTGTACAATCATAAAATTCATTTCATCATCAGGCAAACGGATTTTGTTCTATCCGATCATTGTATAACTCCAACCAGCACTTTCTTAACATGGTGAACCACACTTTAATTTTAGGAATGCTAGCAGCAGAAGCAGCTTTTGGTGTACTCAATGAAGGTTTGGACATGAGCGCTTATTGGGATAGCTTAAAGAAGTCTTGGGTATGGGAAGAACTCTACAAAGCTAGAAATTATCGACCGGTAAACAGCTTGTGCACTCTACTCTGTCCACCTCAGTAATTTTTGCTAGTTATCCGTAGTAACTGGACCAGTCCTCTTCGTGGCTGCCTGATGCTTAATTATATTTTTAGTTTCAATATCTTATTTACCCTCTGAATTAATGATTGAAGTATTAGTTTAACATACTTCGGTGTTACCGCTTGTAGGCATTTGAATATGGGCTTTATCCGGGGCTCGCTTTGAGTGCAGTTGAGCAGTAAGATCTCAAATTATCAACCAATGCTGAATTCATGTTTGATAATCCAGAGCCTTTGCGTAAATACTATCTTTTGTTCTTTCATTTGCAGTTTTATTTTGAAGGGTCGATCCCCGTTGACACTGAAACATGGAAAGCCTGATCACGAATCAACACATGTGAGAAAACACTGTCTAAATCTAAATCATCGTATCGCTGAGACTATATGAAATAAGTTGTCTGGTGCATTTATGTTGGTTGTGTAACCAGTAGAAAGCATTGGCCAATAATATCATGTTATGATGTCTCATTCATTTTTTCGTATTCAGTTGTTTTTTCTTTATGCAGGTCATAGAGCTGCACTCTCCAATTCAGTACCCAAAACCGGATGGGGTTGTATCCTTTGATGTCCCAACTTCTCTTTACAGGTTTTTTGATGCTTTCATTTCACGAATTTCCTTTTTTCTGGCAAGACTGCGTATTCGTCTGGGCTTAAGTTTCCTATCTCGTACCATTTGAAATCTCTTTTTAATATTTGTTACTTGCATCTTAGGAGTAATACAAATCATGAGCATGATCAACCACCTCATCTTCGGTTAAGGGATCCTAAGATACCTGAACTTGTTAACTTGCCATATTATGATGGACCTGAGATGCGATATTGCCCAGCAAGAGTATACGAGTAAAATACATTTTATCTTGGCCTCCTTTACTTTTTATCTATTAGCTGATAATCCGACTGACTTATCGCACTCCAGGTATGTGACGAATGAAGAAGGTAAGCAGAAGCTTCACATAAATGCCCAAAACTGCCTCCACTGCAAGGTGAGTTGCCAAACCTTTTCATGGTACATGAGTACAATACAACAGCATCAGTTTGAAGTCCGAGTCTAAAATATTTTACAGGCATGCGACATTAAGGATCCCAAGCAAAATATCGAGTGGACGGTGCCCGAAGGTGGAGGAGGACCTGGATACACAGTCATGTAAATCCTTCATTGCCATTTCTGTACAGAAGTCAGGAAATCTTCAAGTTGCTGGTTTAGAGAATTTTGCCTCACTGCACATTAGAATAAATGTGATTCACCATGATTTTTTAATACCAAAAATTTTAAGTTGAGGTAGCTGCATTGTAACAATGGTGGTCTGGACACAACAACGTTGTAAGGTTACATGGTACATTTTCAGACGTGTACCAGAATTGATATGAACTGGTGGCGTTAGATTATATTGGTAAATAAATGTGCAATTATCATGGTCACATGCAAAAAACAAGAATGCTAAACTAGATTCTAAACTGGCCAGAGACCTGCAATCCCACCATAATCTTACATCAAAAGACCAGATCTATGATTCAACAACATTTAACAACTAGTTGACATCACCAATCACCTTCTTATTCTTTCATGGCTTGAGAGGATTCAGATGCATTGTCATTTTGGCTTGGAGATGGCATAGTATTTCGTGCTTTTAGATCCACGGTTTTCTGCTGCTGCTGATCAAGTTGCTGCTGGCGCTGAAGAAGTTGATGCTGTTGGAACTGGTGGTGTTGCTGCTTCTGGGAATGGATTTGGAGCTGCTGGAACTGCTGGGCTGCCATCAGGGCGTGCATAGATTGGCTGTTGCTGGGATACTGTGGCTGGTTGCCTCCAAAAGTAGGGTAATTCATCATGGGTCCTCCGTTGGGAATTGTTTGTCCAGTCAGCACTTTCAGGTGCTGAATCTCCTCTTTGAGCGCATCATTCAGAGCTATCATCAACAACACAAATACAGCGTCAAACTTACAAAAGCAAGGATGCATAATACATAGCATACATTTATTCTCAGCAAGGAAACAAAACAAACAAAATAGAAAAAGACATCGGTGTAAGTCCACGATTTACTGATCATAAAAATGCTACTTCCTCGACCAAAAATAAAAATCATGACTTTTGATGCTTGTGAAAAAAGAAGTTACTCGAGGAAACTCATATGTATTCATCTGTATAACCAAATAATAATTTGAAGTTTACAGACGTATATCTATATCAGAAACAGCACTAGACACCGAAGATCCATAAAAAATGTGACACATCAACACTTACCATCTTGTAAGTGAACCTGCTGCTCCATTGTTTGCAAGCGCAACTTCAGTTCACTATTTTCAGCAGTCAAACTATTTGTATCTCTCTGCTCATCACAAAACCCCGCAAAAATTAGTGATAATATCCATGATGAGTATCAAAATGCAACCTAGACAAGTAAAATGGTCCGACGCAAGCAAAACAAGGCTGAATCATTTGAAAATTTCATATCAGGAAATGTGGATAGTGGTCTTTTTCTACCTGCAATAATGATAACTGAGCTGACAGCGATGTCGCGCCAGTTTGTAGAGCCTGTACTTTCCTTTCAAGTTCAGCAATATACCTCATTTTCCTCTCTTTTGACCTAGCAGCTGATTGTCTATTAGCCCAAATCCTGTGAATAGCACAAGAAAAATGTTTTTAAAATTACTAGACTACTAACAAAGGAGCATGCCGAACAAGTGTTTCATGAATGAGCATATAACATAAAATAGCAGGAAGCATATTTCTAGCTGACCGGACTGGTAGTAACTACTATGAAAGGTCCAGTAATTTGATACATCTGCAAGGGGCTAATCACAGCCAATATTTCAGTACTCTTACAACACATTCTTATCATTTAAGGTTTTCTAACGTTGACTATAACTGGCCATCATAAAATAGCCTGCCTAACAATTAACCGAGCATCTTCTATGTCTAGCTCTATTTGTTCACATAAAAGCTTACAATAGATGCAGAAAGATTATAAAATGAAAAGCAAAAAAAAAAAAAAAAAATACATCAATAAAACAAAGATCTCCCTAAATTTGAGACTTTCAAGGACCTAATGAATATTTAGTGCATCATAATAATGATTTATCCGACTCAATTAGACAGTGTGCAATTTTAGTTTCCATTTTCGCTGACCAGAAAAAGAGAATATATTCAAGTATAGCAATAAATCGGTCCATTTGTGCTAACTAAGGAATTCTTTTCCTTAATGAACTTCAAGAAAAATACTCTACGATCATGGAAAACTCTAATCACCATAGAAAACAGATGACATACTATATTCATCACAAATTTTGTATCTTCATGTTAAAACATGTGAAAATGTCTACACTGATTAACCATGTAACCTCGTCCAATCAGACAATACCCAATTTCGGTTTCCTACTGCGCTAACAAGAAAATGCATAATGCTGCGAAAACTAGACACGGAAAATTTGATGTTTCTAAAAAACATAATAAATTATTATATAATCATTTAAGGGAAGTACCTTTTTGCTCGTTTAGGGTCAATCAGTGCAAGCTCCGCCAGCTTAGCTGCAGACACTGCCTTCTTCGAGTCTGCAGCAGATGCCTCCTCAGATGCCGACAAGAGCATCTCTGTTTTGATGGTTGACGACCCATCCATTGATTGACTGTGCTGGTGCCTCACTCTAGGTCGTTCACCAGAAGTACCTATTGCATTCAAAGATTGATTTGTTCCAGTAGCTGGTTCGGATGTTGTGGTATTCATCGGATCACTTGTCGGAAAGGATGATGTTGCTGAAGATGAGTTGAACTTTTCCATATCCAGAAACATGGAGAACAAGTCTTCTTCAGTGTCATCAGAGAATGTAGGTCCATCCATCACACCCACCACACCAAGATCACTATCAAAATTAATATCATCAGGAAGAGTAAGAATCTCTGAATGTGCACGGCGATGGCCCAAATGCTTAGGTGGATTATCCGGCATCTGGCTAATATCATGGCTAAACCGACCAGTATCTGATGGCATTCCATGACCAAATCGGCCTGGATCCATTGTAGTTCCAGGACCCAAAGGAGGGAAGGTAGATGAAGAAGCTTCTGAATTCATATTGAAAGTATTCCCAGCTGGTGAAAATGACGTAAAACGGCCCGAGGGAGGTAGAAGACCACCACCATAGCTGGGTAATTTATCCTTGTCCATTCAAGATAGTTTCCTCACAGCTCCCCAAATGTTACATAAATCCTCAATCACCAACCAATCACGTATTTGACCAATTCATTACTGCACAAATCCCAATACTGACAACCTTCTAACTCCAACCCAATACCCGAAACCCAACAGACTGAAACTTACTCCATCAAAAAGTCCTGCAAAAAGTAGGCATACAGATTTTGAATTTGGATCCCAACAATAAGTGCAGATAAAACCGAAAAATCTATCAAGCACCAAATCAGAGCTAACCAATAACGTGGTCATCAAACAGACATGTAAATTAAAATTCAAAACCCTAGAAATCAGACATCCAACTAGCTTAATCGATCAATCAATCAAACAAACAAAGGGAACACACAAGCAACAAATCCACCAAACCCGAACATGAAACAGTACCAGCAGAGCACCAGAGAATACATACATCACCGGAAAAGACGGAATCATGAGACCAATTACGATATCAAGAAAAAAAAAACAAGCAACTTGGGGTTTAATCCCTATTTCCAACACCATCAGACAATTGGAAAGAGAAAAACACAGTGAATCGAAAGCAGTCACGTGTTGAGATTGGGCTGCGGAAGGAGCATGAAAGAGAGATAGGATGCGAGGCCAGATCTGGAAGACAACAGATGAACACGAAGAAGCTTCTCCGACAAGAGTAGATGAACAACATATGATGAGATGCGGCCATTTATATAGTCTCATTTTCACGTATCTTCTTACTTTTTATGGGAACAATAAAATCTCTTTCTTCTGTTAGAAAATCTGGATTAGAAGACTTGGGACAAAAATATATTTAATTGTCGTTTTCAGGTAAGTCAGTGCACTCAAATTAATAAATTACAGTTGAAGAGTAAATATTTGATGCTAAAACATAAAGGGATCAGAACCACATTTGCATAAGAAAATGTATCACACGCTGCAAAAATAATGGGCGACTGATTTTAAGTTTCTGGATCTTGAGGTGGGCATAATCGAATACTGAAGCACTCCAGTTTTACGAGTTTGAAGCCAGTTTCTATCGAGCGCGCCAAGGGTGTCTGAACGCCGGAACGTTGGGTAGTTTCATCATATGAAATATCGATTGCACAAAAAGATTTTGCTGTTGAATACTCTGACTGCCCTACGCGTCTGCATTGAGGTGAAAAGCGTTTCGGGAACATGAATTGTCCGGCTGGTTGACAGGCCTGCATTGAAGTTCAAATTCATTTCAGCTAACTGTCATCATCTTGTTAACTGGATATAGACTGATAAATAAGGCGAATTATTAGCAAACAAAAGTTATACTCGATAGAGATGCATAAATCAAGAGAATAATAGCAAACACAAGATTTGTTTCAGGCTGGGCGAAGGACTTACAGTCCCGAAAGGATGTTTATGTACGCTATTGTTTTGTAAAATTGCAAGAGTTTAGAAATAATACGTGCATAGACAAATACAGAACTAATTAAGGAACGTGAAGATGGCTACAGCGTGCGTACGAGTATTTGAATCAAACAATCGTCTCTATGCCTACAAGAGTTGCAGCGGCATCATCATCATTTCAGTTTGACTACAAGTAAACACACTTGACAATAAACAGACTAGCCTGCTACAAACTTTTTTTAAATTTTGAGAATGTAGGTTTGGCCAAAGATGAAGATAAAGCCTCTGAATACACGCTACATCGGAAATAGCGTTGGAAAATGCTTTGTTATAGTTCCATTAGTTACTTGACCGTTGGGATGATAGTTCATGAAGGCAATTTTGTATTGTAACTCGACTACCAATTGTATAAGTAGAAACGAGGTTAACTACTTACAAACAATAAATTGTACATACATTTAACATGTAATTTAAAGTTAATAATGACATAGGTCACAAAGCGTGCTGCTAAAACTTCAAAGGGGCTCGCGAATAGATGACAAGCAATCATTTAAAAATGAAAACTAATTACCAGTACCCATATTCTAAGAGGAATTGACAACTAATAATGCAATATGCATAGCAGAAACTAACAACAAACCGATCACAACAACTGATAAATGTCTACAAAGAAAACATGTCAACTGCCTCTGGATTAGAACAGTTGATTATGAACGCTAATATTCAGCTACATAAAAAAACCAGCGATCGAAAAAATAGGGTGGGAGATATGACATAATACTTTTTTGTAAATCGTTTCCATGAACGTGACATTTCCTCCAACCTAATTTACTAGAAAATATATCTGTCATAACCCTGACTCATCTCATGAAAGACTAAACCATGGCGAGAAAACTAAGAAAGTGATCCAAACATAAACATCTACACCTCCTTATTTACTGAATGCTATCTAGATAAGTGTATCCTGAATGCACACAGAAGCAAACGAATAATGCACTACCCAGGCCCGCAAAAATGACCCCTAGTCTGCATAGACCCCTAATAGGAGTGTGACTTTAGTTTACTTCGCCCGAAGACACGCATGCACAGAGAAGATATAGTCTACAAGTAAAAAATGTGGCAATGAAGCACATAGATACAAGATAACCCAAATGACCACCATACCTTTAAGATGACCAACTGCATGCAGAAACCTTGTCAGTGATTCCCAGAGCCGGGCCCAAATTGTTGCTGCTGCTGCTGTTGCCGTTGTTGGATCTGCTGAAGAAGGTTTGCTGCAAATGCTAGTGTTGACTGATACTTCAGGTTCTTGTCAACCTCAGACGTCTGACCAGATCCAGAAGGAGCAGAAAGAGGCAGCTGAACGGAACTCTGGTGACCTGTACTTGTAATAGAACTTGCTGTAGAGAGGGTTATGGGTGGCTGCAAAAAGTTGGAACCAAAAACTTGGCTAGACGCATTGACCGGATCATATTGTGATTCAGAGTGTGATAAACCGTAGCTCATCTGAGCATTTTGGACAGCTTCAGGTTCGTAAGGTTGGTTCACCTGCTGAGAAGTAGTATAATGTCCACTTTGTGACGCGGTTGAGAAATTGGTTAAATGCCTAGAAAACTCAAAGCTCTGTTGGTGGCCATTGCCAGTCTGGCCAATTGCTGCACCATGATTATTACTATCCGAGACAACTGAATAGTTATGAAGTGGTTGAAATTGATGTACCTGGGGATTATATTGACTACTTAAATGTTCTGGTGCATAGTTCACTGGACAGGAAGACTGATTTTCTTTCCACTCTTGAGATGATAACCCGGTGCCAGAAGTAGCTAAAGGCCATAACGTCTGCTCGCCAGATGGTTGCTGGGAGCTTGCTGTTACAGACTGTTTTGTTGCAGGAATAATTTTTGCTAATGTAGCAATAAGCTCAGGACTCAAAGAAACTGTGGGTTGCGAGACTGATGTACTGCTGATATCTTGTTGAACAGATGGCTGCAACTTAGACTCGCCATGTGGATAATTAGGTTTTGTCATTAGTCTAGGATCTTCACTCAATCCCTTACCATTTCGGAATGGACTCTCATCTTCCCGTGCAGTTCGACCATAATTCACTTGTGCCGAAGGAACATATTGTTGATCAGAATAATGAGGTGATGGAAGAGGCTGATTTAACTGTTGCTTCATCATTGTACTAGCAGTACTAGGGGCTGGAGGAAGATTCAGCACCACACCATAAAGTCTCTTAGGGCCAGCACCATTCAAAATCTTTGTTAGGAAATCTGAGGGGGGGACCAAGAATAAGGTGGTCCCATCATCAAGTTTGGCAACGCCAGCACGATTTTTATCACCTAGATAACGGAGAAATTCAGTATAAGAATCGAAGTCTTCTTCACAATCAGGTAAGAAGTAGACAATCTCAATTCCAAGGGCCTCGGCATAGTGCTTCTCGAGCATCTCAAGCCCAGTTCTAGCATAACAATTGACCAAATCAGGACTGCAAAATCAACGGAGGGAGTTATTACTAGAAAAGGAAGTCTAATGACATAACATGAAGAAAACATAAGATCAGCCAATAGTAAGCCAACGGTCAGCAAGTAAACATAAGATCAACAGAGCAAGTAACAGTACATCAGTACCTAAAAAAAAAATTCCAGATGGATATAGCCCTCTTATATTGCTATTTTTAAACATGGATGAAAGTAGCATGCAAAATTTAGATGGGCAAACATACTGAGTTCTTGCAACTATAGACAAAAACAACTGCACATATTTCACATTCTAAGTCATAAATCCTCGAACAGCGGTAATTGAAAATATACTGTAAAAACAGTTCAACAGTTATAATAGTCGGAACAAACATGCAGGCACGCGCACACAAGAGTTAATAATTAAAAAGAGCTATTTGCACAACTGTATAGTTGATTGCGAAAACTATAACGAATCTCTCTGAATATGAATGAAAAGGTTCATCACATACACGGCACAGAAAGAGTAAATCAGAAGACACAACTAAAAAACCCAAATGTAATCATGCAGCATTAAATTTCTCAGACTTACAGTTCCCATTCTGTGCCTTTTCGAATAGGGACACAGCGTGCTTGGCAGACTGGTGTTCCACCCTTGGCAATGACACCACGCCATATATGGTCATCATCCCGATGGTCTTGATTGGGCATTTGAATGGAGAATCGCTGAGCTATTGAGCCTAGAGGACTCCTTTGAACACTTGAATAAATATCAGCAGAGCTTTCATCTGTATGTGATATTAGAAAATTTTGGAAGCTATTTGTTGAAGACACATGTTCATCGTAGGTAGGCAAAATATCGAGCCTCGACCTCTTTGCTTCTCTCTCATGCTGTTTTACTTCAAAATTACCATGAGACCTGATGGGCTGTCTAGCACCAGGTAACGCTGAAGGAGATACACTCCATCTATTAGGGATGCTATCTACTACTTCATGTCCAGCAAAGGCAGATTCCAAACCAAATGGCCTTCCCAGGATACCAGCCCCACGAAAATTAATTGGATGGTCATGGCCATAGCCCGCGTCCGTTCCTAGCCCCTTGCTTCCTGGATGAAAACCAGGGCCACTTTTGCCAGGAGCAATCCCACTGTTAGAAAACATAATTGTAATTCTTGGGTCATTAAGCAATCTCCCTTGCAGACCATCCTTAGCTCGTTGAGCTTCATCTACACTTCTAAACTCAACAAAAGAATAATTCCTATCAGGGAAACTTCTAATACTCTCAATTTCACCAAATAAAATCATAGCATTGTGGAGTGTCTGGTCATCAATTTTGATTGAAGGTGGATACCCAACCCAAAGAACTTTGCTTGGCTGCCCATCTCCTTTCTGGCTTTCGGAGGATTGAGAAAGCTGCAATAAGTAAGAGAAAAATAAAGCATACATACGTGTGAAACAAAACATCAACGGCATTTTCTATCCCAGCTTCTTAAAAAATTTGAAAAGAAAAAAAAAATTGCAGCATAGTAAATCAAAATATTTGAAGCTAGTGTATGTGGCTTTAACTTCCTGAAATTGTATGTGTTCCTCGAATTGAATTTGTTTATTTGAGACCACTGCATCTATCCAGGTAGCCCAAAATATGTATAATAGGGTGGAAAAAAAATTATACCAATGTTCAGTACACCATTAAATACCACAAACATGAATGAAAGTAACCAAGTTATCTAGAAATGCTGATAACTCGGAATGTAATCCATCTGCCAAAACCGGCATTTTTTATATTATCTTTACTACATGCGACAAAGTGACTATAAGATTAAGATAATTCCTCTACCACAATACAAAATTAATCTTCCCAAGTGTGAGTGATCATAAGAGAACTTACTTTTCTGGTGGATAGTGATCGAACATAATCTACCCGTATTTGATCACCACAAAGATGCTTCCCATTCATAGTCTTCAAAGCTTGAGACGCTTCTTCTAATTTAGAAAACACAATAATAGCAGTGTTTCGCTCTCTGAAGAAGCTGACCTCCTCAATTTTTCCAAATTTGAAAAAACTTTCTTCCAGTTTTTCTTTTGTAACTAGGCGGCCGATTCCACCAATCCACAGCTGCCTACAAGGCCTCGCCTGCAGTCAAAGAGATATGGCTTAAGATATGCAGTGTAATTAAAGCTAACACTAAATTTCCAACAAAGCAGCACAAAAATAGTCAGTTAATCCAAAAGAGCAAAGGGAATATCACAGGCTGTACACTAAACTTGTGGCTAACTTAAATGCAAGTTACACTATCACCAATTAGCTAAACAACCTGCAAGTTACAGCATACCTGACAAGACTATGATGCTAAACCAACTTATCATTTGTAAATGTAAAAGAAACAATTGCAAACGAACTATGAGTTATCATGAAGTCTCTATATGACACCAACTACCCACTCACTCTCACAACATTACTAGCTCATCACACCAAGTCACACTAACTGAATGGTTGAGTCACCGGAAAAAAAATAACAGAATTAAAACTCTCGTTGAATTATTTTGGTTCAGCTTTAGATGTACAGCAACCGTCAAAGTTCACTTGAGATATAATGAGACGGTAAATAACTTCAACTGGAAAAATGATTTCACCAATTGTGCCCGCAGTCACCCACACAAGATCCTGACCATCAAGTATCACAAAAATAACGAGTTGACTGAAAGCAACATATTTAGCGCTGTCGAAAACTGTTCAAGGGAAACAGCTTAGTCCCTCAAATATGAAATGCACTAAGAGGCAAGAGCTTCCTTTCAATAGATCCTTATTTTTCCTGATAATTAGCCCTCATGGTATATTTTGAGAATGTGTGCTAGTTTGCCCGTTAGAATATTACTACTACTGATTTGGCACATGCAAGTGATAAATCCATTGTTGATTTGAGCTATATGATTAATGTAATCAATCCTTTAAATCTATGTGGTGAACTCTTCCTTGTTTCCTCAATTACGTAATACTATTTATGACAAATATCAATGACTGGTTCAAGTTTCTAGTTTATTAGCTACTAGTTTGCCTTATCCTGCTTCAAACGACAGTCTACGTTTATAAATTTGATGAGGTAAGCAAAAATGTGACATAATATGAGGACTCATGTAGAGTAGTCACTTTGAATCTATTTTTAAGACACGAGGCTGGAAAATCAGGCTTATAAACATAGGTGATGGAATCATCGCTTTTTCAATAACCATGTTGCTGCATGCTTCATAATGTAATGCTATTCGGCTCAGCATATATGCAAGAGCTTGATTTATTTCATTAATGATCGAAATGGCCGGAGTGTAGAATAAAAAAACAGAGGTGAACTTTCTTTGAATGTTGACGCGTTGCTTTCGTTTTCTTTGAGAACATAGTAAAAGCCACACGCAGCGATCTTGCTATGTGGTTTTGCTAATATAGTTTCGAAGTATATTAATAGTAATAATTACTATATTCTGATCAAGCTCAGAATATAACGTCATACAAGTGTGAATGGATCACTTAGCAAAATATTACAACAAGGGTTACTTGTCTCTGAGAGCTACAATTTTGGTCGCTATTAAAGACACGTAACGATAAAAGACTGCTGCATTTGATTGGAAAATGCAAGTTTAGCCATTAGTACTGTAGCCAAAAATATAACTGATGAAGTGGTAATGGATTTTGATATCCCTATATTTGACATAGCGCCATTCTGACACTGGAACTTTCAAGCTAGTTTGCACATAAGTACAGAACTGAAATACTTGTAATATTAATTCCATAATAGCTTGCTAGCTCCGAAATCCCTAAAGCCTTTCTTTTGATCAAACAATAAGGTTAACCCACTTATATCTAAAGCCTAAAGACCTTATGTTTCTGAAAAAATCTATGACAGAACTATACAATTTTACCGCTCAACTATTTTCATTATGATACTATTATTTGAGCGAACAAATATGGCTACATGAATGCGAGTCATTTGTTTTTACTGGATGTGTGTATTACTTGTACCAGAAATCAGTCGAATCAATTCAAAATTTTCAAAACCAGAAGCAAGTTCAATATATGCACGACAACTGGAATGAAGACAAGTAGGTATAAACCTAAATCCACAAAGCACAGTACAAACCGGTTTCGCGAATTGAATCTTCAGCGATATTCCCTTATACGAGGTTCCGTGCAGCGCGTCCATGGCCGCTTTCGCATCCTCGATACACATGAAGAAAGCGAACGCATAGCTTTTGGTGGACGGCGAGATCACGATGTCCAGCACGCCGTAATCCACAAAAACATCCATCAATTCCGCGTCGCTTAAGTCGGCCGCCATGTACCCGACCCACAGGATGTTGGACGCCGGCGTTTCGCCATCTTCGCCTACCGGCTTGCTAGGGTTCGGCATCGCGCAAATCTAGAGAGAAAACGACCGAACCAAAGCGGTACGCAACGACGCTTGAGCGATCAAATGCGAGGTCGACGGAGGAGGAAGATTATATTGAATGAAGGAAGCCGGCGATCTGAAAGAGATCGATCGATGAGGACGATTCGGCTGCTGTTCGATCTCGACGGCTTTGAACACATTCAGAACGATACGGGTCGGTCCGGAAAGCCTGGTTCGGGCTTGGGCGGTACCCGACCCGGTCTGTATCATCCTCGTACCCTACCTACTTCTGGTCAACGCTGGTATCTGCATGTCATATTACACCTATGCGAGGCATTGTATACAATTCCGAATTCACTGTGCAAACATTACATTGGGAAATAGCTTCTGGCGACCAGTTTCGCCACCGGATCAGATCAGCAAATGAAATTAACAACATAACATATGCGACAAACAAAGCTTTTCATCATCATCTTCTTAAATTTGGTGTGCTTCTTAAATGTTGGAACCCTTGCCTAGTCGCAAAAGGTGATTTTGCTTAGAAACTATCCTTTGCTTGTCGAATGACCCCCAATGCTTCTGCGTCAGTTGCTGTTGCTGGAATTTTCAAGGATCGCCTGATCTCGGGGCTGGAAGTACGCAGGAACGGATTGCATGCCTTCTCCATCTTGATGGATGAAGGAACCTGCGGACACATACTGTTTGTCAACTCTGCCGTATATCAATGTATTGAGATATTGCTCAAAAGTGTCGAAGAATTTCTTAAATAATAACTGCATGAAAAGAAAGAAGTTATTGTATAGGTTCATCGTATGAAATTAACCCATGGGCATCAGTTCTTATAGACTTCGACTTATGTTGATTTTAAAAACAAGTGTAGCGTATAAGTTCAAGCCAATGATACAACAGCATAAATAGCTACATACAAAAAGCAAATTAGCTAGAATTAAGAAATATCACGTAGTATGATAGCTATGATTGTACACTGTCTGCAGACATGAGCAAAACAAAGGCCATAGGTGTAAGCAATACATACGGACGCATTCTACCAATTCAAGACGTGTAGTAACATAATCTACATGTTAAGAGATTTTCAAGTGTGTTTAGTAATAAGCAACCAGGAAAATAAGGTGAGATGACCAATTAAAATGTTACCGTTGGCAAGCCTTTTTTGCAAAGGTGATCAACATGGGATGCATATGACTGGAGTTTCTCATTTCTGGGTTCTATAGACAATGCGAACTTGGAATTACTCTGTCAAACATATCACTTACTAGTTAGAGCCCTTTCAAGTTCACTGAAAGATGTATATACGAATTCCCCAATGAAATGACAACTCACCAATGTATACTCATGACCACAATATATACTTGTATCTTCTGGTAAAGATATTATCTTTTGAAGGGAAGACGACATCTGGAGAGAAAGTAACCAAACGAGAGCAGGCATTAGTCAACAGAATGAATCGACCAAGCGTATGCGGATTAGTTTCAAGAACTTAAATGCTTAAACATGTATAACAAGTCCAAAATAGATGACTCTGATTGATATCAAGTTGGTTATACATTAGGTTACTGATATCAAAACAAATATGGAGTTTGAATTGTATGGCTAATATAAGAGACCAGCAGTCTGAATGATCCACTGACTGACATACATATAATTAACTATGATATGTAATTGTTCTTTTAAACATTGAGCTACTCAAGCCAAGAGACAAAATATACATCCATAATTTTTTTTACTCGCTCTACTTGAAATTTTGAGTTTATGTATTGCTGATAAATAGAAACTAGAAACCCCAAAGGTAAATTTACTTGTTCAGGGGTTCCTTCAAATAGCTTTCCACAAGATAAGCTGAACAAAGTATCACCAGTGAAGATTGCTCCTGCCCCAGGAAAGTAGAAGCTAATGTGCCCTGCATCCGAGAAAACAGATACAAAATCAAAAGAATAGACAGTCCTACAAGAAAATTCCATCACTAACAGAATTGAACAGTGATAAATTAGCAGACCGAATTGTGAATCAAAAGTGATTGCGATTGAAGAATACCTCGGGTATGACCAGGTGTTTCTATTACTATCACCTCATGCCCCGCGAACATCCATTTGTCTCCATCTTTTAACGCTATATCAATCCCTGGGATTCTATCACTATCGCTTCCGGACCCAATCACCTATGAAGAAGAACGAATAGTTCAAAGACAATTTCAAAACCAATGACACCACAATTTAAAACATAAAACAGTTTCATATTTATTGACTAGATCAACTCTCTGAAAGCAACATGGGTGTGGTAAATGGCTAAGCGGCCTAGACACCCTAGAAGGAAATGTATCCGGACTGACCACGGGATTTACAAACAGGACTATTCTATAGATATATAGAATTTCAAATCCTGGACAAATTCTCACCAATTGAATTTTTGAAAGTGACCACCATGCCATTAATGGTATGGTTCTCAAATGAGTGCAGAAAGTTAAATAAAATGATTATAAGCCTCAGTATAAGATCTGCAATCAAATTCTCGAACTGGTGGATTAACTAGCTAGGCATGCACTACTGCAAGTGTCACACTTCATTATAAAGTCACAAGATTTAGGGCTTCAAATATAATCAAACTAATGTTTACAAAGAAATAATAAGCAAATGACGCTTGGTTTGGATAAATATAACAATGAGCAAATTTTTGTTCAATAATTATATCCTTGAGATGAAAAGCTTTCATACCTTTGCACCGTACCTTGCTTTTAATTCCAAATTTCCACCAGTATGATCATAATGATGATGAGTGTTCAATATATAAGTCAAATTCCGATCCTTGCGACTAAGAGCATCTATAACTGGCAGTGCTTCAGACGGGTCAACAATTCCAACAGTGCCTGTATCTACATCATGCAAAAGATATGCATAGTTGTCCTTCAGACATGGTACCTAAATAATAACGAGGAACATCAATAAAGGATAAGTGAAATCAGTATGCAAAATATTTTCTAGATTCCAATGTATTATAACGCTGCCAGTTTGCGAAGTCAGTTTCCTCATGGAAGGGAACAGACGCTAGTCAAGAATAGGTACATAATTGTATGTGTACGACAAGCACACAAGGGTACATCACTGCGATAACAGATTCTAACAATACCCAAAAGACATGTAAGCAATAAGTCAAAAGCATCGTCTAAGAAAACAACTAGATAATAGAGGAACTGGCAAACTACTTAAACCTCACCAATTCAATTTGTAGAGAGGAGGATGTATTTAAAACACTACAGAATTGAGCAACTTTAAGTGATCTTCTAGCTCCCTGTAGCGCCTTCAAAGGCATAGAAAAAACCCTCATGAATCCATACAAGAGATTTTTTCGAATACAAAGCTGTCTCATTCCTGGCCATAAATTTATCCTGCACTTAACCTGCCACATGATAAAACGATTAATCCAGTGCCTCAATCCTCTGAAACATAACAATCCTTATCCAAACTCATCAATATAGGCACCCATCCAGTTGACAAAAGTAGATGCTTAAAGCTGTACTCATTCCACAACAACATCCACACACACAAAAAAATAAAGATATCTTTAAAAAATACACTTTAAAACAGATTACTTAAGCTCCGTTCTTTCTGGTTAGGTAGCCAATTAAACCCCAACTTAGCGAAAACAAGAAAAAGAGAGTGATGACACCATACACTAGTCCTAATTTCGTAACTGAAAGAAACCTAGCTGCTGCTGGCATAAATGAAACGGTGACAAGGCTTTGCACGCTGTAATTAAACTCCTCTAAATAATAATAAATGAGAAACCCACACGCCTCACAACATTTGACTAAGCAAGACACAAAATGCATGAAACCCAACCAACTCCAAATTTGAAGTCACACAACGACTTTCAATACACACATGAACACATACAATCATCTAATCGATTTCAGTAATCACCGGCACGCACCACCTCCAGCAAATACTACAAACCCTAACCCCACTCAACAGCAAACAAATTCACAAATCACGATCCCGGCGGGCCTGCCTCAAATCAAGTAAACATATATCCTCCTCGTACTCGGTCCAAATACGCCACCCGATTCATCGAATCGATCGTCAAAAGGAAAGAAAGAATATTGGTTTAAAAAGTGGAAAAAATCAGAAAATATACCCGAGCGCGAGCGAAAGAGGACGCAGCCATAGCGCAGGGTGCAGCCTTGGCGATCGCCTGCTGCATTTTTTTCTTCTTCTCTCTCTTCTTACTTCGCGGAAGATTCGTTTCCGAAAATCAGAGAGAGAAGTGTTTGCGCTGGTTATGCTTGTTAGTCGATGACGTCAGCCCGACTGGGACTCGGCCACCACCACGCGTTTCGATGGATCGAATGAAGTTGTCTTTCGCTGGGCTGTTTTATTTTTATTTGTGAAAGTGGGTTTGATAAAGCCACTGTCTGGTGACGCGAGTGAGCGTGACAGTTGGCCTGTTTTGATGACGCGTGGGTTTTGTCTGCTCTTATTTATTTTATTTTTTTTAATAACGGAGCAACAAAACAAATTAACCCATACATTAGAACCAAACAAATTTACCTGACCTAAAATATTCGTAACAAAAATTTAAGTTTCTAAAATGATATGGTTCATTTTCGATTTGGCGTCTTTAGAATTGTGTGTCGTCACTCAAGCATCAACTTCTCGTCAGAAATCGAATTCTAATCGTTAAAATATTTCACGTTTTTTTATCACTAGATCAACCGGTATTTTTTGATGTACACATGAGATATGATTCTTTTTGAGGTTGTCTTTGGAGTATGTTCAGGGGCTCGGCTTAGGTATCACTGAGCTCTGCCATCTTCTAATTTTGGTCTCTGCTGTGGTCCTTGACAAGGGGGGTGCAGGTGGTTGGGTCTGGGGTTGCGGGCAGTTGCCGAGAGCTGCTGCTGCGGATTCCACATGTGTCAGGAGGTATTCATAGATTTTCTTCCGCAGCCTGTCGATTGTTTCTCCAGGTATGTGGCTGCTGCTGCCGAGTGTTTCTGCATCTGCATCGCTGTCTTGTGTTGAGATTTTGTCAAGCCAAGCATTGACGCTCTTGAGCTGGGTCAGCATCCCAGATATCTGCCCATTGTCCGATAAAGAAGACGCATCCACATCAGCATCCAAGAATTTTTCCACAAATTTCAGGAACCACTCCTGGCAATCCGTTTGCATCGTGTCAGCTAGATCAATGGTTTCCTCCAGGCCATTTCCACGAATCCATTCCAGGGGCGGTGGAGGTGGCGGCGGGGCTACGGGCTTTTGTGCAGAAGTTAAGCCATTTGATAACCGCCTTGCCGCACCTGGAGTAGCCGTCTTGGAGCTAATTGTTGGCCGGGCTTTGTCCTGAGGAGCTGTGGTTTGGGTCATGGGATTCCTTGTGGAGCTTTCGAGGACGATGATGGGTTGGCTTCCTGGCAGGGGGCTTATACTTTTAGCCGAAGCTGATGCAGCATTTGAAGTTGAAGAAAGGTCTTTAGTATACACGGAAAAGGAGGATAGATTCGCTGCCAGTGCAGCATGAACCCATGAGGTGGCTTGCTTCCGTCTTTCTGACACAATCCTCAGTTCCTCTTCAGATGGTTTGTTGCCTTCGCTATCAGGAGATGAACCGACTGGGATGGACCTCGATAAAGAATCAGCAACAGTCCGAGCATTGTTTAAGATTGAATGAAGTGTCAAAAACTGCTCGATAGCAGGCTGTGGATCATCTTCCTTCGCGCTCGAATTTAACTCGGAGTATGTACTGCAGAAAAGAATAATATCAGCTAAAATAAACAAATGAATTTTTTATCAGTAGCTTCAGATGCCAAAATACATATATCAGACCAAATCAAGTGGCTCTGTGTAAGTTTTCGAGGCTCCGCATGTTCGAAGGATAAAAACAGAAACCATGTCTCCAACTTCACTATATCAGATCAAGGGGAGGATTTATGAAATCTGAACTAGTACGGGCAGCAAAAAACTCTAATAGCAATTTGAAGTTGCGCACATACCTGTGGTTGGAACATCCCATTTTCATTACAAATTAGCATCAGTATACGATGAGTAAAATTATTATAAACCGACTATGCCATGAACATATTTAATGAATCATTGAAATTTTTAACAAAAAGTTTAGCTTGACGGGAAAACAGATTGAAAAACCATTAAAAGAAATGAGATGAGGATCATATTGATGTCCGCAAACCATGAACCACGGAATAAGTATCTTATGAAACTATTGCCAGGTCATAACTCATAAGAGCAATTAAGTTTCGAATTATGATGACCTCATCAAGTGAACTAGTAACACCCTTTTAATGTGTCAATAGAATGTCAATGGAAAAGATGATTAAACTAAAATGATTTAATAGACTGAAAGTTACAGCAACGCCTATGGAAAAAAAATATGCTATCTCAAAGGTTTATCAAAAAAAAGAGAAGTGTGATCTTACATAAATACGACCGCATAAGCATATAAACTTGCCTTTTCTTTATCTATCACATGATATTGTCATGAGCAGGGCTTAACTTATTTTAATAAGTATTATTTAACTCTAAATAACTGAAAAAGGAAATAATAAGTCGAAAAGAACGAGGCCTAATATACCAATATGATGTCAACATAAAATACTGATTCTGCGTGCAACAGTAATAGAGGACTGGGTACCTCAAACATCTAAGAAGACTCTCTGACACTGACGCCTCTTGCACAGCATCAATGGCTGCCCTCTGAGCCGCGTCTCTGTGCTTCACTACTTCCTGAAGTATCATACAATAGATTGTTTAAATAAAATTTACTAAACAATTTTTTTAAATACCGAGTCCATGCACCTCAACAGAGTTGAAATGAAATTAATCAAGTTGACTCGAGCACCTAAAAGTTGCCTATTACATAATGACATTCAAATGACGATATAGAAAATGAAGGGAAGAGGTGAACGCTATTTATCAATATAAGTATTATTTATTTTTTAACAGCGATACGTTTGATAGAGGCCATTTGAGATTTAAATTCCACTTAGTAAATTAGAAGTGGAGAAGTTATATGATGAGAAACAACTAATAAATGCAAAAAGGACATTAATAAGAGGCAGGAAAGATTCAGCTAAGCATACCTTCCCAAGCTTTGCAAGAGACGATGGGAGTGAAGCCCATGAAGAGCTTGCTTCAGTTAACCTTCTATTATTCGGGGAAACCTTTGTCAAACTTCCTAACCCATTATTAGCACCTTCACCAGGCGATTTTCTTCCAACTGATGTTCTTGGCTTTATCGATTTCTCAAGACCATCGCCTGGACTCAATTTAGCTAGTTGCTCATTCGTTTTCTCCTCTTTAGATACTTTTGCTGATACTTTACTCTTACTCCCATCTTTCACCGACAAGCTCCGACTTGATGTCAGATCCTTTTTAGGAGTCTGTTGAATACATTCAATCAGGACATGTATCATGTCATGATGTGAAGAAATAAAAAATAAAATCACATCTATTAAATGCAGCATGAAACATGTGACATTCACAAAATTAAATTGGATCACAAGCTTCAATAGGCAAGCCATCAGCAATCAATCGAATAATATACAACTAGCAAAAGTAGACACTGAATCCTAATTAATATGAGGAAAAGTGATAGCAAATAAGGGGAAAAGAGAACAGACTAGTTGGGGATACAACTCTTGCACCATGAGAGAAGGAAAAATAGTAGACAGCAAGTAGTTTTGTAGCATATAGATAGATTGAAATGGGTACACAACTATTAAAACAAAGCCAGAAACTTACAGATGTGCTACGAGTTTCAGAGCTTGAACTATATTTTCCAGCCCTCAGTTTTGGAGTTTCCTTTTGCTTCACTTCGATGTTCCCCTCCCAGCTTTTTCTAAAAGCCTTCGGCCCCAACTCGATTCCCTGAACCCAGTTCTTGATTGAACTTCCAGTTGATAATTTCTTCATAAGTGGACTTGCACCATAAAGAGAACAAGCTTTATCACTCAATCCTGATTTTGCTGTGCCTCTATCAGATCCTTTAATCTTTGCTTGTTGTTTAACGCTACTCGAAAACTTCTCAAAAGAAGTTGGCAACGAATAAACACTGGTAGGGGATGAAGGAACGGACCTAATATTCTTAGAGGACTTCGATTTAGCAAAAATATCCCTGTTTTTTTCCACAGCTACTGCGTCCAATGCATGCTTGGCCAATTGTGACTTTGATCTACTGAGATGAACAATCTTTTTGTGAGGCTCTTCCTCCTTGGAAGCATTACTCAATCTAGAGGGAACAGTTTTCTCTCTCTCCCCATCACGGCTATTATCTAATCCCGTCAAAGCTGATTTCACCTTCCCTGAAGACTTTGATCCTGACAAAGAATTGTTAGTGAGAAACCCAAGTGAATGAGTTGCAACAATGTCCTCTGGGCTCCCCACACATGGGTGCCGTCCAGGGATTGGCTTGACCCCATGAAGGATTGGCACTGGGGAGGCGGCTTCAAAACGATCAACATGAATGAATTGACCCAACTGAATCTTGTCGCTCAAAATAAGATCGTCATGTTCATCGGGGAGAGACACATAAGTAGCGTGAGAAGAATCTGACACCTTAAGATAAAATCCTTGATTTGGGAATAACTCACCAGCAGCCAATGCAGGAACGATGCTCACTACTTGCAATAGAACTGACCTATGTTCACCAGCAACCTTTACATCTGTGTTCATATGCTGCAAGAGCTTCAATAAAACACCAGGAACAAGGTTTGCCATGGCCAATTCCTTCAACTCACATCACTTGAAAAAAGATATCCTCAAGAAACAAAAGTTTTTTCTGAAAAAGGTATAACAAACAAGCGTATGGCTTCAGCTTTCATCATAGCACTGATTAATAATACTGAATGTTAAAACTCCAAAAAAGCAGGGATTCTCACAATATTTGCCTAAAATTACAAAATAAACAAAACCTTGATGGATCTTAAAAGACAGATGAAGCCTTAATCTTAGGAAGATCTCTAGGATACAAATGAACTTCTCTCACTTTCTTCTGAACCTAATAATGTAATACTGGATACAATACAGCTCGCCAACTCAAAGTAAATCACATAGAAAAAGGCATGCATCTCAGCAAACATACATAGCCTTGTTCAGATTTACATAGTTCCAATACCAATGTTTAGCTACTTGAACTAGCATACTCACCTTCACAGATGAGAAGATCACAGCACGGATCTAGCAGGACAGACCAAAGTACAAACAGAAGCAGAAACCTCCCCTGTACAAACCCTAAACCGAAAGGGACCCCAAAAAACACAAAATGGAAAAATTAAGATTCTGTGCAATGATCCAACAGAAAGATGAAAAAGGTCCCATTTTTAAGTAGTGGAAACAAACAAAAATATTGAGAAGAAGACACTGATAAATCTGAACAATAACGTGGAGGAAAAGGGAAGAAGAAGATGCAACGCTGGAAATGTCTGTAACAAGAATAATTGATGTCAGGCCAAATCACAGTGACCCACAATGAAAGCACCAGCAATTGAAGCAACCTTATGAAGCAGTAGATTCATGCATACTTGCATAGGATGGCTGAAAATCTGGATTCAGATATCACCAAATCCTTCAAAAACAGTAATACTGATAAAGAAAGTAAAACCCATCCCACCCCACCCCCAAGTCTGCAAATTTATCATCCAATCGAAATGATTGGCAGGAGAGACTGGATTATAAAAATGTAGGGTTTTCAAGGAAAGAAAAAATTAAATGTGTCTAGTTGTGTGTGATGTGTGAGTTGTCCCGGCAAATGACTCAGGTGCCCTCCCTCACACCATGTGCTTAACATAATGCAGAGTTCACTATTTATTATTTACTAAAACCCAGAAAAGAGGAACTCACCGAGGCGCGGACCTAGATCGATCGAGGTGAGTTTGTGACATTCGATCCTTGCGGTGGAGTCGGGCTGTTTCAGGGAGTGGGTTTAAGTGGTGTGTGTGGGGTTTCTTATTGAGGCGTTTCGTCGAACATGTGGCAGGTGCTCCGAGCTGTCAGCAAAAATCTGGCCCCACTCTTTCTTCTAGACTGGTACTTATCTCGCCAGCCATTTAGGGTTTTATATTGCACAATCAATTGATTCTTGACTGCAAAGTTTGTGAACGTAAATTATGTTGAAAGAAACACTGAATCATTGATCCAAACATTTAGCTGATACCTTCCACTTTTCCATCCCAACACAAAAATAAAAATTTTTAAAATTCATATTCTATTCAAAATCCGTACGGCTCTAACTAGAGGAATCGAACCCTACTCACTGAAATATTTGATATTTTTTTAACACTAAACTATGCTCTGATGGACGATCCAAATTAAAATAATTAAGAATTTTCAAATTGTTCAGGTGATTTGTAATCAATTAAAATTAGGCCCAAAAGCTGATAATTATTAACACATAAAGGTAAGTGATTGATTCATCATTAAATTATGATTCCATGTTGATAAAATGTGAAAGTATCAACCCACTCAAATCTTCACTTATAAAAATCAATTATATAACTACTCAATTACTATATCATATAATTGGCCCTGCCAGCTTAGATTATGCCTCACCGACTTATCAATTCGAAAGTCAAATTTAAGAAAAGCAACGGCCGAACACTGAACATAATTTAATGAAAAGAAGAAATTCAAAAGTAGAATAATAATGTTGGTAAAATGACAAGGCTATTCCGGAAATGATAAGACCTCAGAATCATATGATGTATTTATATGTACATGGTGCAGAGATCTTAGAGCCCTGTCAGTCACTTCTCACTTGAGATATAGGCCGCACAGGATACAAAAAGTTGGCATACCCCAAAGATCAGCAGCCATAAAAATGTATTCAAAAATCCTAGCACCAGCCCCCGGTCGAAAGCCAGGAATTTCTCATGTCTGAATAAGTCCAGATCATGAAAATGTATTTCCATTAATACTTACTGAAGCCGACGATTTCAGTCAAAATATGGTGCTGTTCCTCCATGAATTTTTACACCCTAAATAGATAAGTGAGATCTTCAAACGTTAAGCGTGTTGCGGAGCCACCACTGCGATCCTCTCCATCACCAAATGCAGAAGAAACCATTTTTCTCTTTTCTTCCTGTGCACAATTGGATTGAATTTTAAGCGGCAGAGTTTTAACATAACTACTCAAATTTTGTACAGAATTTCTGGGCCTCGGTTGAGTTTACCTGAAGAGCCAGTATCCTATCTTCAACTGTATCTTTAATAGTAAGACGTGACACAGTGACAGGGCGTGTCTGTCCAATTCTATGAGCTCTGTCGATGGCCTGATCTTCAGTAGTTGGATTCCACCAGAGATCCAAAAGAACAATATGACAAGCAGCAACCATGTTCAAGCCAAGATTTCCTGCTTTTAATGACATAAGCATCACGGTGACCTGTGATAATGTTTGCGACATACGTTAGACGAGCAAAGCAATAAAGATGTATGTGCTAGGGAAAACCAACATCATCGTGATCTTGATATTACAAAAGAGAAAAACATTTAGTGCATGTAAAGACAAGAACAAACCTCAGGCTCAGTATTGAAATCCTTGACAGCCTTATCCCTGGCATTAAGGGTCATCGTGCCATCTAATCTCCGATATACCAAGGGAGTTTGTTTCAGGGACATCTCAAATAAATCCAACATTCCAGTCCACTGGGAAAAGATTATAGCCTTTTCAGGCAACTCATTTGGTGAGTTTGGATACCCTTTTCCATTGCATGGAACAGACCCATTTGGCTCAGGCCTGGAACTATTCATCGAGTTCAAAAACTCTATAACAATTCTGATTTTGGAAGAACAATAGTCGCTTTCGAAAGCTATTGATTTCTCAGGAACCGAATAAGAGTCCACCGGGATACTACTTATAGAGTCTGACAAAGACTTTCTAATAGTAGCTTCTGAATAAACAATATCTTCGCCTAGTTGTTCTTTGCAGGCAACCGCAGGGCATGTATGATCATCACCAGTCAAGCTTTCAGACACACATTGGTGGCAAAAGACATGGCCGCACATAGTGACAACAGCATCCTCAGGAGGATCCTACAAACAGAATGGGGGAAAAGAGGTGAATTTCATGTTACATGTTCATCGGAGGTTGATGAAGGAACCATGAACAAGAAGGTGAGAAGAAATGTTTTATAAGCCACAAGATATTACAAGAAACTCACATCGCATACACGACAAATGGCTTTCGAACTCTCCAATAGATTCAATAAATTGAAAAGCATATCCCTAGGCAGTTTTCTTGCCATTTTATATGCTTCTTTTCCAACAAAATCGCTGTTGAATCCTTTGACAAGAAGTGGGTGATCACAAGCTTGCCGCAGCCTCAAAAGCATTAATAGAATATTTGCATAATTCTGGCTCACAGTTCCTGCTTCAGCATATTTCTGCGAGGTAGTGAATAATCATCATGATTGGATCCAAACCATTCTCATGGTCCACACTCCATGATATGATGCACTTTTAACAGAGCATTTTACTAAAAAGGGATTTTTTTTTCCCTATGGTATTAAAGATTTACCTTGAATTGTGAGCGTGATTCTGCTTCGAGCTTGGAATAGAACATACGCTCCTCGGGAGAGAAATCAACCTTGTTCAACTGTATTGATTTAGGTGGTAGATTGATTATGGGCTCTCCTCCTATATGTGTGTCTGAAACACCAGTTTATGACATCAAAACCACAAAACTATGATTCATATTCACACCAAGTACAAAACATGAACTGTAAGGCACTAAGTATGTTGGCATATTTATTTACTGCTTCTATTGCACAAATAACAAATAATGATATGCAAGGCCTTCAAAATGACAGTCATTCGAGCCACTAACCTAATAAGTGATTTTCCAAGAAATTTGAAAGAAAGACTAGGTTTCAATAATCTGATAAAATTTCATTCTTAGACCGAGATCATGTCATACAGACATCTTACCTGCTTGCAATTTAAGAGGTTAAAGTCTGCAAGCAGCACAGATTCAAAGCAAACTTACAAAATCCACCTGAACTGACTTTAATATTTTAGTTTGTACACAGTGAAAGTAGATGACTGACTGAATGCTGAATCCAGGTAAAGTTCAAGCTAATGTCCTGGTTGAAAATAGATGCCCAACGCAAGAGCATCAAAACTTACCACTCCCAGTTATTTAAAGATAAAACATACCTTTGGTACGTCGCAACATAACAGTCCTCAGAAGCACTTGAAGCTTTTTGTATCCCTGAACTGAATTACGAGATATTGGCAACTTGATCCCACCGCAAAATGATTTGTACTTAGCATATGGATCATATCTCAGGAATCTAAAGTAACTGTACAAGTCATCAACACTATTTTGAATTGGAGTGCCAGATAAGCACCATCGTTTCTTGGCCCTAAGTCTGCAGCATGCTCTTGCAACCTGTGTTCTGTGGTTCTTAATGGTTTGAGCTTCATCCAATATGACCCTATACCAACAAACTTTGGCAAGTGCACCAGAGCTGCAGTCTAAACTGTCACTATCTATATCAGACCTCCCTTTTTTTGTTTTTTTCTTAGCAGCCATTTCCTTCTTTTTCTTCTTCTGAGCAGAAAATCCACTATGTAATCCATTTGCTTCGCCATGCAAACCCTCCTGGTCTTCCTGGTCTGCCAAAGGTTCTTTTGGAACTTCATTAGTCACTAAAGCATAGGTTGTAAGAACAACGTCAAATTTTGCCAGCTCAGTGGGATCCTTTGTCCTATTACCACCGTGGTATATCAAAACAGAGAGTTTGGATTCCTCCGAATCATAAACTTTCTCATCTAACTCTCGAGCCCACTGTCTAAGAACACTTGCTGGGCAGACGACCAGTGTCTTCGCGGCTGGCTTTTTCCTGTTAAAACTCCCAGCAGAAATACCAATGGATGAGGTTAGTCTAGACTGTTCGGATTCTTTTTTCTTTTCGTCTGAAACCAGCGCAGCATCGGCATAATCATCTTCATCATCCAAATTTAATGCTTCCGGAGTGCAGCTACCGGTGATGTTTGACTTAGTCTCTGAATCCATATATCTCTGCATTTGTATAAGGGCAATCATAGAGATTGTTTTTCCTAAACCCTGCGAGTATACATATTCTTAGACTGCTACAACATCCAACAAGGCTAGGAGGTCATTATACTGAAATCTGAAGGAAGGCCAATAATTAGTCAGCGAGAGAGACCTGATCATCCGCCAGAATGCCACCGGCACAAGTACAGCTTTTAGTTTCCTTCTGAAGCATCCATGCCAATGCAATTTTCTGCACGCAAAATACTCTTGGCAATGATTAAGCAAGAAAACTTTAACATGAATTGATGAAAATTCCAAGATATTAACCTGGTGTTTTAGAAGAGTAATAGATAGAAGACCATCAGGAAGTTCGGCTTCGAGAACTGGTTGATTAATGTCCTGCATAAACCAAAAAAAAAAATCAATTATATATTTTTCTGACACTATTATATTGCACCAGTGCTCCCCACCGACCACCACCCCACCCGCCAATTTCCGCCACACACACATCAAATCCAATCTAACAATTGTTATGAGTGGAAGTGATTTATATATCATGTAAATGCTATCGACAGAATATAAACTAATTCCACATCAAATAACACGATACCTCTATTACAGCTCGCATGATCAGCCGCTCATCATATCCATCATCCCCATCATTTTCTGTCGTAGGACGATAATTGTTGTTTCCCGCGGGACGATAAACACCATCACTTGTGCTGGCAAATTGTGAAGCTGAACTGGCTTTCCCATGCATCAAAGTCGGAGGTAAGACCCTACTCCTTCTAGGTTCAAACATAACAATGTCATCCACGTTGTAACTCTCACGACCATCCATATGGTTTCTCAGGTCAGTTGGGCCAGGCACATGAGAGTAATGCGATGTTTCAGGGATAGATGGAATGTGAAGGCTGGTCCTTTTTTCTCCAATTCTTACAGAATTACTACTTGGTGCATACGGCTGAAGCGAAGATGGAAGAATCCTCTTCCTAACATTTTCAGAAAAAGAGTTCCTGTCATCAGAATCAATAATATTTGAAGCATGAAAATTACTGAACTAGATATCACTAGCATTTCCATTATATGTAGGCTGCTTTAACACTTCAACCCAGAAACAATCAGATATATTTACCTGAGAGTGTCTTGAGCTGTAGTCAAACGTTTATAATTAAGCGATGAAGTAAGGTCACCATTTGACAAGCTTCTTTCAGAAGACTGTGCTCTTCTGGGAGATGGTAACTTTTGAGGGTTCCCATTGTATCCTGCAAATTGGGAAACTGCTTCCATCACTTGGCATACTTAAAAACAATGAGAGAAAGAAAAACATATTGAGAGCTATAAAGTGTAATTTTTATTCACTGTCTGATAACCTGCATCCACAAAATATCTGCTTGGCCCTGGTGCATCAGGAGTAATAAATCTGGAATTGTCGGAAGAACGGTGATCCCTGTTTGAAGACCTATATGTTCCCGTGGCACCTGATATCTCTACGTCACTATCGGATGATGATATATCAATGGGCTCCATGGCAGCCATATAAACTGCAATAAGATATATTTTTTAGTACAAGACTTGGGTTCCCACAAGTAAACTGAACTTGTTAACGTTGTGATTGTAATCTCTATATATATTACAGATTTGCAGAAAAAATGTTGAAGAATTTAAGAGGTAATCACCAACTAATTTTCTGCTGTTCTGCAGTTATATTAAAATCCCATCTGCTGCAATAAGGGAAGCATTACAAGAAAACTACATGAAGCTTTCAAATGAATTTCCACAGTCAGGCATTTGGAGATCCCTACTCTTCTTTCAAGACACTCGAACCTGATGCACCAAGCAGCCAACACGACATTAGCAGTCAAAGGTAATACAAGGAACCCAGTATCAAGTCCATTGTACAAATCTTCAAAAGAAAGTCTTTCTTGCAACTTATCATCAAACACAAAACCAATTGAACTTCCTCTATGAAATGCCATAAACTCTTCTACTGGCACAATCAACCTCTGTGTTTACTCCCTAACATTTTCTTCTTCTCCTTTGTTTACTATTTGAAAAGTTGGGTTCCACAAAACCCTAGAGAATCCTAATAGTTTAAAGAACCCTACTTTACCCTCCTCCTCAAATTGTAAAGATCACGCTCCTCCAATTTCATTGAGCATGCAGGACATCTAATCAAATGAATGCGATAAACAAAAACTCATGCGGATATTTTCACTAACAAAATCTCAAGCTGATCGATTCAACCATAACATCGTACTAAAGCAATCAACACAGAACCAAGAAATGCACCTGAAGTGGTAAAAATCAAGGCAGCCAGCAAGACAACCGTCCAACAGCCCCAAGATCCGCCGTCGTTTACATCAACTGCTGCCGTCTCGAAAATTAGGGTTTGCGAATGGGCATCATATAAATCGGCAACTGCGGGAGAGAAGTGAAAAGCCCGAATTCGATGGTTAGCGGAGGATAGCAGATTGAGTAAGCAGCAGCAGAGCAATTGGGGGTCGCTGGATGCGGATCGATAAAGGAGACGCTCAACTGTAGAGGACCAAGAAGAGAAGAACCTTCGACGTTCGAAAACAGTATAATTTATTTTTTCTTTATTTTGGTTCCAATAATTAAGTTGTTAATTACTACCTTCAATTAAAAACGATTAATTTTAAATATAATGTTATTCAAGTTTCACAACTATGTATAAATAATATTAAAATATGCAATTTCTAAAAATCATATGTATTTTTGAGAGTACATGCAAAAGCAAAAAGTCTAAGGCTCTGTTTTTTAAATTTAAAATTTTAATAAATAAGATAAATTCAGTTAAATTAAATAAATTTAAATTACTATCTTATAATGAATAAGTATTAGTGAAAGTGAATATAACGATGTTGAATTAAATTTAAATTTAAATATTTAAATAAATAACCTCTCTCTCTACCTCTCTATTTTATGTAGTTAATTTTTAATAAGTGCTTATAGATGCTTTAGCTTATTATAGATGTATCGGATGCTCATCACAGGTCCAAAAACGCATCCTAAATAAGAATAAATAACAGTTGAATAAACCAACATTCAACTAACACACACGTGACATGTAAGACGCCGAGTATGATCGTAACGTGCCCTAGTTCAACAACAAGGCGTCGAGTATGAATGTCACGCAACAGCAACCAATAGGACGCCGCCAAGTGGATATCACCTTAGTCGCTTGCACTGGGTTTAGAGCTTTCATCGGTTTTAAAAAGCGCAAACACGACATCCACATAGTACCTAGTCATCACAGAAACCAAACAGCTATCAAAATCAAGGTATTTTGCGTGACATATACTTTAATTACGATATAAATGACATAAATCAGAATATTTTTTAGAAAAAAACAGGACAACATGCCAAATCCGACCATTCCCACAACATTCTTGGTCAAAATCGAACATGGGCTGAAACTCATTTAAAATGTGATCATGCTAACAATTATGATAAGTTTTACAATTGAATGAAGTTCACGTACACGCAGAGTGGATGGAAGAGTTTGGATTGGAGTTGGGCTGGTGACAGAAAGGTAAAATTAAGATAATCATTCATCAAAAAATAACTTCTCTGGAATGTTATTGTAATATGATAGTTAAAAAAATCGCACTCATCATCTTAATCTCTGTTAATCCGTTGTGCGACATAAAATGTTAGATACAAATCCAAATTAAAGCACCGCCAAATAGCGTAATTATTATATTATTTAATTAAGAATAAAAGTAGCCTGTAGTATGGTTGGAGGGGAGGAATTAGAGCGAGAGGGCAAGACAGAGAGGCACCAGAGGGGACGGCGTAGCGTGTTTCTCTTTCTTCCCAAATCCAATCTCAACGCCATTCCTCGAACCCAGGAGAAACTACATACCACTACTCACCTTCTTCCAACCCCATCAAATCCCTTCATCGAATTGGGTTCAGATCCTTCCCAAGGTAATCTCCATCCTTAAAAAGTATTCTTCTTTTTAATGTTATGATTTGGGGTTCTGGGCTTGTCGCGTGTGATTATATATTGTTTAAAGATTTAGGGTGATTGATTGGTTTTCAGCATATGCTGATTTCTGCCATGGTTGATATCCTTATAAGTGCTTTGGATTGGTACCTAGAGATGCTGTTTTGGAGCAGCTTGGTCATGAAAGCTGCTGCCTTTTCATGTTAATGATAGTTGTTGTTCCGATTAGCCAACTCCTTTATATTTTATTTTTGGTCAATTTTGTAGACATGTTGATCAACATGCTATTCCGTGTGGTTCTGGTAATTGGTGGTGTGTAAAAAGTTTCTTACTCGATCATAATGGTAATTTTGTGCCAAAAGGGCGGCCAATTTTGTGTTGTTGCGATATATACTGTTGATATTTGTGTGAAGCATGAAAAAAAATTCCAGTGAACTATTTAATCTGATGCATGAGTCTATCCTTGTTTTTCATCTAATACCTGTCTGATGCTTTGTTTTGCGGTGGCGTGGACTCTCTTATATGCAGGGAGTGATTGGAAGTTTCACTTCTTAAGGGAAGAAATTTCACATCTTGGGGGCGGTTAAACTGTTACTCGGTTGAGGGCTCCGGCAAGTACTTTGATCTGTGGGCTGTCAATTTTTTGACAGCCCAACTTCTTGTGAAGCTAAAAGCGCACTGGTGTGTTCTTACTTCACTGGCGTAATACCACAAAGATTTTTGTATGTTTAATATACTAGCTGGTGATTTTTGTGTGCGATCCACCGACTGATTTCTCTTGCTACTTGCAGGTGGTGCTGAATTTGGTTTAGGTTTAATTTCAAAGGGTTGTCCTTTTCGTCAATAAATACAGATAGTTGGTGCTTGGTTCTGGCTTTGTTGAATTAATAGGGATAGAATGGGTACCATGGGAGGACTCCAGCGACCACTTGTTGCTGCCGCAGCCGCTGCAATAGCATCAGTTTCTGTTGACCTTCCTACTAGATTCGCACCATCATGCAAAATAGAAACTTCATCTTCTTTGCAACAGACGAGTGCAAAGAGCTGTGATTGCTTACATGAATCGAGTTCTTCCTGGGTGGCTCAAATATCTCTTTCTAAGCTATCAGACTTGTCTTTTGTTAGAAGAATTCTCGTTCCTTTACCTAGGGTAATGAAAAATCAGTTCATCGGTTTGGGGCCTGGTATTCATCGGAATCTTGCTTCTTCTGTTGCGGCTTCTCCCTTCCTCATCAGCCTGTATCGGTCAGCAGAGCTGACAAAAGCCCACCCAATGGTGTATAAACATACTTTACCAGCCTCCTCTTCAGACGTCTCGTACAGATGGCATTTGCCGGAGTTGAAAGCTTGTAATGCCTCAGCGAATCCGGATTGTTCATCACCCAAAACAAAGACAGTAGTTGTTTTGCTTGGTTGGTTGGGGGCAAAACAGAAGCATATGCGACGATATGCAGACTGGTATACATCAAGAGGCTACCATGTAATAAGTTTCACATTTCCCATGTCGGAGATTCTCAGCTACCAAGTTGGCGGTAAAGCTGAACAACAAGTCGAATCATTAGTGAACCATTTAGCTGATTGGTTGGAAGAGAACGAGAAAAGCCTGATTTTTCATACATTTAGCAATACAGGATGGCTAACGTAAGTTTGTTCACATTCCTATTCTTCTCTTCGATTAGTTCCCTTTCATACATGCCTGTTTAGCAACACAGGAAAGCGAGAAACAAGCCTTCCAAAATTTACTCAAACAGTTCGTCTTTACTTACACTTTATCATTATTGAATCTTGTACAGATATGGAGTTATTTTGGAAAAGTTTCAAAACCAGGACCCTTCTCTGATGAGCAGAATTCGAGGCTGCATTGTGGACTCTGCCCCGGTTGCAGCTCCTGATCCGCAGGTAAGATTATTCTGCTGTTATCGAGTCTTGCATAATAGCCCTGAAGCAGCTAATTCTGAAGTGTTAGCACCACCAATGTCTTTCTCAATGACATCATTTTCAATCTCATGACGTCGTTCACATCCAATGAATACACATGATTTGCTGCTGTTAATGTTGATTGAATAACTGATATTTCTTTTCCTAGGTCTGGGCGTCTGGTTTCTCTGCTGCTTTTTTGAAAAAGCAGAGTGTTGCCACAAAAGGATCGGCAATTATGAATAGTACCATAGATGAATATGCTAGCCCTCAGGATGCAAAAACTCAACCTGCTGCGACCGAAGCGGCATTACTGGTGGTTCTAGAGAAATTCTTTGAAGTGGTCTTGAACCTCCCTAAAGTAAATAGGTAACACATCTATCGGCTATATCCTCTTTCACGCATCTCCTTGGTTATTTAACACCAAAAGGGCATAAATCTACCTACATTACTAATTATGACGTCAACATAAATAATATTGTGTTCAAAAATCTATTAAATTTTGATGGAATTCCCTTTGCCTAGTTATTTTTTTTTAAATAACGCAGGAGGCTTTGTGACGTGCTGGCACTTCTAACGACAAAACAACCAAGCTGTCCGCAGCTATATATTTACAGCTCTGCGGACAGGGTCATACCTGCTGCGTCGGTGGAGTCTTTCATCGCTGAGCAGCGGAGGAGCGGGCATGAAGTGAGGGCTTGCAACTTCATCTCCACCCCGCATGTTGATCATTACCGCAACCAACCAAATCTATACACCTCTCAGCTCAGTCAGTTTCTGGATGACTGCCTGCTTGCCTGCTGCAGGAATTCTTCATAATCTGATTTAACTGCTCTCACAATTCTTTCCCATTCTCATCATATTTTTACAGCTATTCATGTCATTCATTGCTGCAAAAGACAGGATTAAACAGCCTCACATTGTTCATACACAAATGAAATTATCTTCTTATTATATGTTTTTTTTTTCCGGATAAATTAATAGATATGTTCATACCGAATCTGAAAAAAACATGATATGTTTTTGTCCGTATACTCCAATTTCTAAATGATGGATAATATTTTTGAAAAACTTTATACTTTTTCAACAAATATTACTTACACTAATGGTTTGTTGTTTTTTCATTTAATTGCTGAATAAGTGTTGATTTGAAGGCCATGTGACTTGAAATTAACAAACCGTTACGGACTGATTCACCAGAGTAGTATTTATTTTTTTCAAGCCACATGAAGGCCAACTAGACGCTTAGTCAACATTTATATGAAAAAATATCCACAAAATGCTACTGATATTGCTGATTCAGATAATGACTTGTTTAGAATGAATAATTTTTTTGAAAAAATAACATTTTTGGAATGAAATTTTAAAATATTGGGAAACTATTTTTGTGAAATTGATACGATATGGATCTAAAACAAATAAAAAAATTACATGCACACCAACTCGAATGATCTATGTATGATTAGTGATTACAGAAAAGATCACGTTATCAATCTTCCTTCTTAAGGGCATATGCAGCTATTTGTTCGTCCATAAAGTTTTCGGTCAACAATTTTCTCTTCAAGCAATTTATTCCTCCTAAGCAATTCTGAACGAGCAATTCTGAACGAGCAATTCTCAGCAATTGCTACAAATCTCAAGCACAAATTTCTCGGACAAATGCTCATCGCCAAGCATTCGTCCGAGAAATTTCTTCCTCCTCCAGCATTTCTTCTCGCCAAGCATTCACCTCTGCGCACAAAAATGGAGCAATTCGCTTGTTGATTGCTGGAGGAGAAAGTGATCGCTGCATATGCTCTTACCTTTTTGCGAAATTTATTTAGAAATATTTTATGGACGAAGTTGGATTTCGAATTTGCCCTGCCTAATAAAAACATTTCAGTTCTGTCTTATTTTTTGCGAGATCGATTTTGTTAAGATCGGTCTGCTCTAGTTTCTAATCGGATCGAACTTAACAAGTCCGATCTGCTGTGTTTTCTAATAAGTCGGTCTACTTAGTAATGTGGACCGATTCCGTTAAGTCACTGGCCGGGTGTCATATCGGGCTAAGACCGGCATGATTAACGAGATCGTTCTTGTTAAGATCAGTCTGTTATCTGCACCTTCTTCTTCCCTGCCTGCTGAAACAAACGGCAAAACCTCCACAGACGTCGGCGAAAGGTCGACGCTTCCTTTATTTGGCCGCGGTCTCCATTCAAATCCGATTGAGTTGAACTAGGTTGAACCGGAGGTCTCGATCCAACGTTGTTGGCCACAGTATATATTTAGGGTTGGAGATTCGATTGAGCGAACTTAAGGTTTGCACGACTAAGACTAAAAAAAAAATACTTTCAACCATTAGTTCTATATAACATAAAATTACAATTAAGAGTAATTAGCTTGTCGGTTTGGCCATGCTCGCTTAATCGAATCTCCAACCTTAAATACATACCGCGGCCAACAGCATTCGATTTGAGACTTTCCGGCTCAACCTAGTTGAGTTCAATCAGATTTGAATCAGGCTTATGGCCAAATTGAGAAAGCGTTGACCTTTTCGCGACGTTTGCGTAGGCTTTGCTCAGCGGCAGGCAGAACGACGATGATGCGGATAAGAGAAGTATTAATGAGAGAGATGTGCATATTTGTTATCTGTACCATACCAATCTTATCAAGCTCGGTATGATACCTCTATAGTAATTTGACGGAATCGATCCACATCTAAACAGATCGGACTAGAAGGAAAAAGAAAAAAAAAGGACGCATCTGAATTCTTTTTTTGTTAGATAAGGCAAATGTGAAATCCAACTTATTTCTAAAAAAATTCCCTTGTTGCTCCTGCCTCTCCTCTCCCCTCTTTCTCGCCCAACCCAACACTCACCTGCCACTTCAAATCAAACGCACCTCAGGGCTCGCTTGCTTCCTTCCTCGCTGAGGCTTTCTTACTCTACTCCAATTTGCGCGTCCATTTTCCTCGCACTTCGTCCGTCAACTGCGTGCCGGAGTATATATTTCTTCCAGAAAGTTGAAATTTTTTGGATTCAGTTGTGTGAAGTAGGTATGATCGGTGGTGGGCTTATGTCGGGTTGCGTTCTTTGCTGGTGAAAGTATTCATTCTGCTCCTCGGCTCTCTTAGATTCTTGACTGCTTATTATTGTCTTTTGTGACATGAAAAAAATTGATGGATTAATGTTGTCGGGTTATAACATGTTAGATTTGCTGTGACTTGTGAGTGTGGTGAATATGTAGTTTTTGTTTGGCAGTAGGGTCGGTGCCTTGAAAAACTGGATTTATATATAACATCATTTTGTTTTTCTTGCAGATTTCGATTGGCTGTAAGCAATGAAAGGGATTTAATCGGACCCAAGTTCTACACTTGGTGAGTTTATATAAGCCCGGTCGTTGTGTAACATGATTCCGGTCTGAGTTTGGATAATATTTTTCATGTTGTTAGTGTGGCAGACGAGATTTGCAATAATGGCACCTAAACAGAATCAAAAAGTTGCAAAGGCTTTTCGAGCGATGAAGGATTTGGGAATTAGCGAGGATATGGTGAAACCGGCATTAAAAAACCTTCTGAAGTTATATGACAAAAATTGGGAGTATATTGAGGCTGAAAACTATAGAGCTCTAGCTGATTCCATTTTTGAAAGTGAAGATGATAGGGTATGTTTAATAAGTACTAAAGAATCAATTTATACTGTTATACCATCATTCTCTTGTTTTCTTCCGATACCTTACTATTTTTCTTCTCATTTTTGTTGTAATTTGTATGGTGACTGAGCAGAAGAGGAAACCAAATGACGATAATGTACGTGGCATTTTTTGTCTGTGGCTCCATTGAGTATTTAATTTTTCTCTTATTGGCTTCACTATTTTTATCAAGCAGGTGCCCCACGAGCCCGAACAGCTCTTGAAAAGACTCCGAACTAGACACCACGGTCGAGATTTGTCCTTTGCGGAAGACGACAATGCTACCAGCAGTGTTACTTCCCTCCAAAGTGCAATTGTGAAATCTGACCAAACACTTGCAGATATCGATCCTCAACAGCTGAAGGCTACTTTGGAGACATCCAAGCTGGCCATTTGTGTTATTAACCCAAGGGATGAATCAGAGCCTGATTCACCCCCCACGTGCTTAAGACTGAGAGATAGACGTCTTACCTCATCAAAGGCTTTAGCTATAGTAGAAGCATCAGAGACACACCGTCCATGCAATGTAAATGAAGCTTTATACCCTTCTCAAATGGGTCTACACGACCAGCATAAAGAATTCGTGTCACCTAAATATCCCAGTGCAGAAGATAGAACATTTTCTGGGAGCTCACCTGGAGCTATATACACCACGGAGCCAGAAACGAAGTTGGGAATCATTCCTAAGATTATGACAGATACAAGCACATTTATTCAACCTAAAGCTGAACCCGTGGTGAATGAAATCCTTCCTAAGGAGGTTGCCTTTAAAGTTATTCCACAAGGTATTTTTTGTTTGCATTTTTCATAGTTTTTCATGGACTAAGCTAAATGAGAACATGAGTTATAATTTTTCAATGGTTACTCTATTTGTATTTTTTTAGTACCGTCTGTTCATTACTCATCCAATCTGGAATCATATTGTAACCGTATGTATTGAACACTTTGATTAGAGTTAAACTGTTAAAATGCCTTAATATATGCTGCATCAGTTCGTTATTTTCTCCTTGTTTGGGTATGAGTATTGTGACTGATACTATCTTGACTATGTGGTTTTCCCATGTAATTCTTTTGTATACATTGACTTAAAAAGGAAGTTTATTTGCTTCATACAGGGACATAACCTTAGGTAAGTAATCACAGAACCTTAGAGTAGTCCAAGGTGTACCACCTTGTATTTTCCAAAGCTCTTGTGAATTCCATTTTTTTTTATCCATTTCTCAAAATGCAAAAGATTCTACCCCATTCATGCATTCATAAGTCCATCAAGTAATCAAGATAATACTCTATGAGCATTGAACGAAAATGGTAAGTAACTATGTATCTATAGATTTAGTAAAAGACTAGCAACTGTGAAATTTCTTGGAGATATTTTATGGTATGAGACGTAACGTGTAAATTTGAGTTTCTCTCTAAATATGACATACCAAGTACGTATGTCGTATCACTTGCATTAAAAATAAAAATGGAAGTGTAAAATAAAATCCAAAGTTTCAATTGATGTAGATTCATTGATTTTTATTAGTCACCACCTTAGACCATCTCATCCACGCCCAGCCGGGCGATCTTCTTCTTGAGGTTTTATTAACAGTGTATTTGTTGCATCAATGTCGTTACCTTTCTCAAAAGTTTGAAAGATCCCTTGTTCATAAGGATCATTCGGTCACATACCTGCCAGAGAGTTTGAGAAAGTTGCTGCAGTTTTACATGCTTTTCTAAATATAAGTTAGTGATCTTTTCCCTGCACGTCCACTATCTTGGTAGTAATTGCAACAACTTTTATCTATTGTCTTGATATAAACAGCATTTAATACATAAAACACCCTGGACTATTTTCTGTGAGCTATTTTTCATAGATTCATCAGTTAAGATTGATTATGAGTCGATATCTGATGGAATAGTTTCATGTTTTTTCAGATTCGGCCAATGAGGTGTGTGGTACTGATCCTACAAACTTTGTAGATGATGCGGGGATTGCTTGCACCCCATTGGCGGAGGTCAGAATCTCTATAAGTGGCGAACATACAGGTAATCTCACGCTCGACTGTACCAGAAGTCCACAACAACTACTACCAGTTGCGACTTCAAGACCTTTAAACATACACTATTTGATGCTTAATATTTCCGATGATAGAATTTGTATGTACAATTTTTCCATTAACGATTCAGAGCTACTGATGGGTCTCAAGAACTTTACATGATGAAATGTTTCTCAGTTTCGCAGGGTATCTCGAATGGTAAAGATACTGAAGAAGAGTCCTCAAGTATATGTATCTCAGCAAAAGATGCAGTTCATATATCGACTCGACCTGAAAATGAAACGTCCACCTCCTTTCATGACTCAGTTAATGGTATAGCTGATGCTTTGTTACTTCTTCCCGAAGATGTAATCCTTTCAGCACATACTAATGGCATGTGCGGTAGCATCCACCATGATAAGGGTGACACAACTGAAAATTTCATTGGAACTGTAAAGGAAAAGAAAGTCTTAGAGGTAGGAACTGGAAAGTCAGTCAGCTTAAATACCGACAAACGGAATCCAACAGGAACCTATGAGCCTACCTATGTGTTGGATGCTACTGATATAACCAAAGGAGAAGAAAAAGTGAGGATTTCAATTGTAAATCATTACAATGATATTCTCCCCCCCTCATTTTGCTATATTAACCAAAACCTTATTGGCCAGAATGCCCTTTTTAATGTTTCTCTTGCCCGAATTGGGAAAGAAGATTGTTGTTCAACTTGTGTTGGAGATTGTCTGTCTTTGAAGGAGCCCTGTGTTTGTGCTCATACAACTGGAGGTAGATATGTGTACGCTTCAGAAGGAATTTTGAATGAGGAGTTTTTAGAAGAATGCATATCCATGACTCGCAATCCTCAAAAGCACAGACAATTCTTTTGTGAAGACTGTCCTTTGGAGGTTGGAAAAGATAAGGATGCTCTAGAACCTTGCAAAGGTCATCTAATGAGAAAAATCATTAAAGAGTGTTGGCGGAAGTGTAGTTGTAGTAAGCATTGCAGTAATCGACTTGTGCAACGTGGTATTACTCGCAATTTGCAGGTCAATACTTGTTTAACACCTTTTCTTTGACACAAGTTCCCGAATTAATTATATCATCATTTTATATGCACTTCCCTCACAAATTAATTCTGATTTCTTTTAGGCCTTCATGACCTCTGGAGGGAAAGGATGGGGTCTCAGAACCCTTGAGGACCTGCCAAAAGGGGCATTTGTATGTGAATATGTCGGGGAAATTTTGACCGCATCCGAACTTAATTTTCGGAACCAGTCATGCCTTAGTGACTATGCAGATGCAATAATATTAGATGCTGGTTGGGCCTCATTAAAATATATCAAGGAAGACCAGGCTCTCTGCTTGGATGCAACTGTTTATGGAAATGTTGCAAGATTCATCAATCACAGGTGTTACTTCACCATATCTACTACATGAACCAAATTTTTTTATTATACACACTATTTACAATTTATTTGCCTCAGTGTTAGAAGCGTTAGTTATATACTTTAGTTTCTCACCTACGATTAATAATAAGCAACATTCGCAATCTATGCACATTTTTCAAAAATGAATAACCCAACTACAGTTGTTTATTCTTATTCTTATTTTTATTTATATTAACAGATGCACAGATGCCAATTTGGTTGGAATTCCGGTCAAGGTGGAAACCCCAGATCAATTCTACCATCGTGTAATTTTCTATTCTTCACGTTGTTTGTGGATTATACCATTCATTATTGACTAAAAAGTGCTTTCTTTTCATGCCTCGCTACTTCATATTTGATTCTATAAAACTTGAACAATCGAGTGGTCAGTAATTGCATATCATGTTTCAATCATGCAGGTTGCCTTCTTTACATCTAAAAAAGTTGCTGCCCTCGAGGAGCTAACTAGGGTAAGTAAGGAGTAAGGAGACTTGTGTTGATTAAATATTAGCTGGATTTCTTTAGGATAAGCAGTGAATTTTTCTACATGTCGGGGTTGTACCTTAATTGATTTTGCACTGCATGCCCAAAGGTTGTTGCGTATCTCAGGGACTCTTTTAAAAATAAAGTTCAAATTTCCAGTAATAAATTGTTGACATTGCATGTGCATGTGACCTTTTCAAAAAGACTTACAAAACGATAGTTGGTTATACTAACATGCATATTAGTCAGCATGGATCGTCTGCAATGACGCAATCAATGTTGCCAGACTAATGTCACATTAGACATTACGATGAGTAGAGAATTCCTCTGGACTGTCTATATTATTCTTCTAATGGTGGTCATACCGATGGAATTAGTTGGATAGTCATATTTTCATGTTTAAAATTATAAAGAAGCTACCTTTTTTGTGCAGGATTACGGCATCGACTTTGATGATTTTGACCATTTTACAAAACCATTTCGTTGCCGTTGTGGCAGTAGTTTTTGTCGGAGCATAAAGCATTATAACAGTACCAACATTCCCTCCTTGGATATTTTTTTACTTCGCATGTGTTTTTGTGATTACACAATTACACAACAAGCATTATTTGCATACAACTATCATTTACATAAATTTGGCTGTGGTTGCAGGAAAACGGATTAAAGAAAACGCTTTGATATCAAGAGATAAACACTAGGTACTTTATCGTAAGTTACAAAAAAAGAATTTGTTCTTTCAGTTGTAGGGGGAAGTTGTTTAAGATACATGTGCAAAAAATAAAGTGCACGGTCGTGTGTGTGAATATCCTATAAAAAGTCCCGTAATTTATAGCAACTTGTAATCTGTAGCGCATGGCCAGGGTAGCAGAATGCGGGAACTGAGAGTAGCAAGCATGCGATGGAAATATTAGAAATTGTGTTTATTACAAACAGCATAAGAGAACCAGCCCTGATCGAGTGGAACTGGGATTCTTATAACCAACAGTGTGATTTAATCCTGCAGAAGCAATATTTACATTCCCTCGAGGTTGCCAACCTAATAAGCATGTTAAACTAACATGTTAAATGGACCTCTTGGGGAGCAACTGCTAAGAATTTGTACTCTGAAATTTGAGGCAAAATCAAATCAATTTATCGATTTCTAGATACTTGCCTTCTCTTGGCTGCTAATGTAGCTTGTTTCCTGTTTTTCATGGGACAGGACTCGGACAATGATTAACCAGAGAAAGGATTTTTGAAGTTGCCATTTGCAACCTTTTAATCTCAGACAAAGCAGTAATCCCCAAGGCAGGATCTAAACTTGAGGAAGGGTGCATGATCTGATTGATGGCACTCAATTTAGAATTTACTGAACTATATACAGTCTTCCAATGAGCACTCAATTTAGAATTTACTGGTATTTGAGTCATGCCTTTGTAACCAATGCTCGAATTGGGAATTTGTATTAGAAACAACTAAATGCGTTGATTCATATACAAAGGCAATTTGCCAATCCATCTTAATCTCAAATATTGCTTGCATATATTTGCACAGGTGAAACCGCATTGTGATTGTTATGGTAAGGTAAACTTTACAAATAAACAAGAACTTCCATGACTAAAAGTTGATGCATTTAAGCGGTTACCTGCATATTCCTAGAATTAGAAGATATCAGATGTCTGTTATGAGGTTTTAGCAAGGTTTCATCTTCACAATCTGAAGGTCTGACTGGCCGAATGCCACCAGGATTCAGTGGAAACAAAATTTTGTAGTAGCCATCCATAATGGCTTCAAAATTGCACGTTTCTGCAACCTTTGGAATCTGAACAAAACAACAACATACGCAAATCACGTTTCAAGTCATGCTTCATAGTTAAATGAAGAAAAATGATTTGCTTTGCGAGACTTTCTTCGCTTTTACCTGATAAATATCACGCATATACTCATGGAGATGACGATTCTCTATCAGCTTCTTCTTTGTGCATTTGAACAAACCATTGTAGACAAGATCAAAGCGCACCAAAGTAGTAAACAAGCAAATATCCGCAAGGGTCAATACATCTCCACACAAATACCTTGAACCACCCAAGTGATCATCCAAGATATCTAACGCATTGAACAACTTGTTGACAGCAAGGTCATACGCTTCCTGACTCTGTGCAAATCCACACCTGCAAGTCCAAAAATCCGAACCAACTTCATACTCAACTCCTCAAATTTAACACTGCATCTAAACATTTTACTCACTAGTCCCTACCGCAACGCCACAATGCATACACTGAACTACAACGCATTCATTACCTGTAAACCCCATTGTTCACAGCCGGATAAACTATCCCATTCCACTCATCAATCCTCGCCTTCAAGCTCGGCGGCGCAAGATCCAAGCTGGGATTCTCTGCAACCTCATTCAATCCAGAATTAAACAGCTCGATGATATCATAACTCTCATTACACACAACATCCTTCCTCTCCACATCCCAAAGCATGGGCACAGTGGCTCTCCCATCATACCCACCTCTCCTACTTCTGTAAACTTCCTTCAAATTCCCACACCCATTCGCACCCTTATCCAAGCTCCCACCAATCTTCCCTTCCTCCGCAACCCCACCCTCCTTAAACTCCCACGACCCGTCCATCCCCGGAGACGCGACCGAAATCGGCACGGCCTGTTCCAACCCCTTCAAAGCCCTAACAATTAGGGTTCGGTGCGCCCACGGACACGGCAGTCCGACGTATAGATGAAGCTTGTTCGACCGTCGACGGAATGAGTCCGAATCGGACCTGAACTGGGAGGTAGGTCTTGAGTATTCGCCGGAGGAATCGGAAGGCGCGAGCTGAGACATCATCAGATGCCACCCCGCGTTCCATGAAGCGCGTACGGTTGAGATCAGGAGCTGCGGCGGCAGAGATTTCCCCCATAGAAGCTTCGTTATGGATTTGAGAAGGTCTGGATTTGGCGGCAAGGATGACGATCGGAGATAGATTCGAGGTCGTCGGAAACTGATTCGGCTTCTGCTGCACTTCTTCGTAGAGCTTGAGATGAGCCACGGAGATGATGACGACGTCAGTGATGATGTCAGCGGGTTCATATTTCTGTCACAGCTCGAATCGAACCGGTACTGAATTCAATCTCATATATTCGTTCTTCTTAAACAATTCGAAACGGCGCGCGATGTGCGTTTTATTCAAGGATATGATTATCTATGTTACCAAACGGCACAAGTCTGGATCGAAACCCTACAGGGAACAGTATATAAAGGAGGAGATGAAGCAGCGGTGATCAGTGGAGGAAGCTCAGCTGGTGACCGAAGATGTCGAAGCGAGGTGTGTAATGTCATTGCTCGTCCTGTCATCAGATTTAGATGTGAACAATCAATTTTTCAGTGTGGTTTTTTTTCCATTTTTTTTGAATGTGTTGATTTCACTTTGGATTTGTAGGTCGTGGAGGTTCGGCGGGTAACAAGTTCCGGATGTCTCTGGGGCTGCCGGTGGCGGCGACAGTGAATTGTGCGGACAACACCGGAGCGAAGAATCTATATATTATCTCAGTCAAGGGAATTAAGGGGCGGTTGAATCGGCTGCCATCTGCTTGCGTTGGAGATATGGTGATGGCGACAGTGAAGAAAGGAAAACCTGATTTGAGGAAGAAGGTCATGCCTGCTGTGATAGTTCGCCAGCGCAAACCGTGGCGTCGAAAGGATGGTGTTTTCATGTACTTTGAAGGTATTAGATTTTCTTGGATTGGACTTTATCATTTTAGGCTGAGTTCGAGAGTGTTCATTGTGCATCTTTGGCTTGTATAGAACTGCCTAGAACGTTGGGTAAATTCTTCGCTAAATGACACTAATTTGGCTGGAATGTCTTTAGTCTGAGGTGTCACAAATATTATGCTATGTTTGATGTTTGAGTATGCAAATCATGTTTAGTTTCGACATCATTTAGAGTGTGTAGAAAACATTGTTTAATTGTGTTGTGAATGTTTGATGAAGCCACTGTGAAATTTTGGATTGAATGATTGTGTTTGTTGTATTTATTCGATAGTGAGCTTGTTGTTGCTTCTCTGAGAATTGAGTGACCATTTTGCTATTAGGTCATTCTTAGAACTGAAGCATAAATGTAATTCTAATGCCAGTTTTAAACAACACGATGATAAGCTATGTCAGTGTTTTGCCTGTCTACTGGTAAATTGCTGTTGGTCAAATCAAACATGGGTGTTGCATATGTATATATATAAAGATGGAACTTCATAATTCTTTTTAATCCAAGTTTCTGGTGAACTTGCTAATGCATTGTTATTGTCTTGACCATGCAGATAATGCGGGTGTTATTGTGAATCCTAAGGGTGAAATGAAAGGTATATTTATTCATCTTTTGTTCTATTACATATCTCTATATGATTGATGTTACTTAGGCAGTCCATATACTTTTTATATGATGAGGAATTACCTGAAATGTCAGTTGGTCATTACTTCAGTCAGCCCCTTTTTGAGTTGGATTCTTTTATCACAACAAAGACTGTATTCCTCAATTAGTTGCAAATATATGTGAGACATTATGTATGTTGATCAGCTGTCATTCCTTTCGTACAGTTAACTCTTGAATCTTCTTGTTACGGTGCTGTGGAAGCCCATATACAGTTGCTCAAGTTCCCTATGGACTGCATATTTTAGTTGATCATGTATATGATGAGAAATATACATGAACTGCTGTTCAAAGAAATATATGATGAAATACCCTAATGAATCTGCTGCTTTTACACAATTGCAAGCATGAGTGCTTTTACTTCATGCCTTTGATGGAATTTGTTTCTCATTGATACTCAGGATCTGCCATCACTGGCCCCATTGGAAAGGAGTGTGCTGATCTCTGGCCAAGAATCGCAAGTGCTGCCAATGCTATCGTCTGATTAGAATTTTCTAAACTATCATCACAAGAACTTCACTACTAAAATTGCTAACACACAGCTTTTTAGTTTTGGATGCACTTGAACTCGGTATTCTTTCTTCATGTGAACTTGAGTTTACTGAAAGACTTAGCCCAGTGTATGACCCATGTTATTTTATATCTAGAGTTTTCTTTGGTGTTGGTACCAACTATCTCGTCCGGATGACAGCTTATTTTCATAATTCAAAGAGAGAATAAATGTCTGCATATCATACCATAATGTCTAGATTCTATTCTATTTTTGTTGTTGTCCGTTTGATGAAATATATATTTATTGTTGATATAAAAAAGAAGAAATAAGCATGTGATGTGTCTTTCACTAATTCATTTATAATATGACAAGTGTGATACGACACGTCAGCTGTTTTATTCCACGCGCTTCAACCGCGCGTGTAAGACTCTTCAGAAAACCATGAAGAAAAATAATGAGTAGAGAAGCGAAGAGAAGAGGAAAAGTCACCAATTTGCACGGACTCCGCGGCGACGAGAACCCACCGCACGTGCTTCTTTGGACTGTCAGGGTTCTATCGCTTTCCAATCATGATAGCGTAATTCAAGGTATGAATGAATTTGATGATGATATCAGGAATTATGTTGGATTCTAATGGCATCTGGTTCTTTAGGGTTGAGTTTTGTGGCCGTTGTGGCTGATTGTTGGTTTTGGGGGATTTAGGAATGATTGATTGGCATGAATTCGTGACGATGTGGCTGATGTGGGACGAAATTTATGCTTCAGTTATGTAAAAGAGTTTCAATGTGCTGAGTTTGTTGTCCTCCTAGAATGCTTAATTTTGAAATATCAGATTATGTTTTTCATTTTGATAACATGCCTACTTTTTGTGGTGGAGGCTTTTGATGTTTGTGTGGCCTTAGGATTGATACGATAGCATTGATTTTGAGCGAACTATGCTAACACCTTTGAAGAAATATGATCCAACTAGTTTAAGAATTTGTAATTCCACTCTAGATGATCCTCATTTTCAACAAAAAAGCTTATTATTTTGGGAAAATGTCTGAATCTACTTTTTGAAATTAAGTTGGGATGTTTGCGAATGGACTTTAAAGTTTTTGACATTGTATTTACGGATCAGGTGTGAATCAGCGCCTAAGCATGTCTGCTGCGAACTCAATACCCGTCTTTCCCATCTTCAAGAGACAATACCCAAATTTTCAAACCCTGAACAATTTTACATGGGTCGAGAAGTCATGACCGGTCCATTTGCCAGGCATACTAATTCATTACCCTCAAACAGTGGTGCAGTTGGTCATATAATTTCGTCTCCTTCAGGACACTCAACAAATCTTCATTTTTCATCTGATTCAGTCCATGAAAAGCAGTCCGGTCACTCATTATTTTTCTCGCAGTCAACGTTTGATAGGAAACCTGAGCTTAGCGCTCATGCAAATGGTTCTGCAATGTTCCAGTCTAATACATTGACTCAGTATCCCATCGAAAATGATAATGCCTCCTGGTGTGCAGACTCTCTGCCCAATTTTCTTGATTTTCGTGCCCCGCTGGAAGAAAATCAGTTAGAAATCACTTGTAATGGTGCTTCCCCTGTGGATCTTGTTAAGCAGAATGATTGGCAGAAGTGGGCAGACCATTTTATAACTGATGCTGATGCATTGAACACTAGTTGGAGCGATCTTCTTGTTGACGCGTCTGTGGAAAGTCTGGCACCAGAGGTTTTCTTCTGAGTTTTCTGTTAGGATTTCGTTACTTGTTTTACAAATATGTGTTTGAATTACAGCGACAAGTCAACTTGTGAAATGAATTTCAACGAAAATCTGATTTTGTAATTCCTGAATGCGCACCAGGTGTCAAAGCCATCTTCAGACGTCCTCATTCTGCAACCCCAACTGCAACCACAAGTGCAACCTCAAGCTCAGCAACAGCTGCTTCCTGCTTCTTCTTGTGAAACTGGAGTTAACCCAGCATCTTCATCAAGTAATTCTGCTTCCAAACAACGTATGCGTTGGACCCCTGAACTTCATGAGGCTTTTGTAGAGGCAATCAACCAACTTGGTGGCAGTGAGAGTATGAATCATATTGGTTTTTGATGTATCCTGCGTGCTGATTTAGGATGCCTGATTGTCTGTTATCATTAACTTTTCAGGAGCTACTCCCAAGGGCGTCTTAAAGCTGATGAAAGTTGAAGGTTTGACAATCTATCACGTCAAAAGTCATTTGCAGGTGATATTAACTTAGGTTTTGAAATTTGAAAACAAGTTAGGTGTTGAACATTTTTTTTCTCTTTTTCTCCCCTAATGTCTGTTTTTTTTTTTTTTTTTGCAATTTATCGTGTTACAGAAATATAGAACTGCTAGATACCAACCGGATCCATCAGAAGGTGAGTTAGCTAAGCTTCCATGCTGTCAACTTACCTCGTTCCTTTTTTTTTTTTCCCTTTCTACATTGATATTAGTGCTCTTTCTGGCTTCCTTATTCACAACTAATGGCAAGTATTTTTGAGCTGAACTTATTTACTTAAGTATTCAACTCAACTGAACTTAACTTCAACATTTAATTTAATATCATTATATTCACTTTCACTAATACCCGTTATGAGACAATAACTTAAATTTACTTAACTTGAATTAAGTTAACTGAACTTAACTTATTTACTGAAATTTTAAGTTTAAAAAACAGGGCCTTAAGTGTTGTCTTTATCCTTTCTTTTGCAGCTACTTCTCAAAGAAACGTGACACTTATTGAAGGTTTTTCATCTTTAGGCTTAAAGACGTAAGTAACTGCATTTGTGTGTATAACGAAATGCAGTTCCTATATGGTTTTGACTTATGCCATATATGCCATATACCGAAATGCTTTTGTGTGTGTATATGGTTTTGACTTCTAACTTCTAAGTGTTCTGTTTTTCTCCTCCTAGAAGATGCAAAACCAGTTTTATTTTCTTATTTTACTTCCTTAACATGGAATTAACATGCTTGAGAGTCCAATTGTTAAGAATCTCGTGCAAGTTTGAGTGAGTTCACAACTTATCAAACTTTTACCTTGTTACATTGTTTCATTTATTTTGATCGGTATAAGTGGCAATGAGATCACTGAAGCCCTGCGTCTACAAATGGAAGTTCAGAAGAGGCTGCATGAACAACTAGAGGTATGTTAGACACTCCATGTGGAGGAATAATGTTCTCTACTATTGTGCATTTTCATTCTTTGCTTAAGAGTGAAGCAGTACAGAAGTGAATATATATCTACAAATTTTATCTTGGAGACTTAACCTCCTTCATTCTGGGCCTTGGACATAGAGAGGGATGACTAGATTTATGGTTACATTGAGCATGATCTTGTTGCTCTGCGTAGGAATGTCAATGAACAGCTTTTAAATGATACTACAGTTAATTATTAAATGCACAAGCATCCGGAGTTGAACTTGAATTAAATTGGTCCCTCCTGTAATTTTTCATCTTGGTCAAGCTGTATCAGTAATTCTTTATGATTTTTTTCTGTATAGATCCAAAGAAACCTTCAGCTTAGAATTGAGGAACAAGGAAGATATCTCCAGATGATGTTTGATAGACAGTGCAAGTCAGTTCCTGATAATGACACGCCAAAAACCTCATCTTCGGCAATCGAAAATCTGTCTGCTCTATCAGCACCAGAATCTCCTGGAAAAAGAAAAACAGAAGCCTCCGAACTAGATGCCTCAAAACTAGACAATGGTTTGGGGGAATTAGAATCTAGTGGCAATAAGGTGGGAGAAAAACGGAGAGCGGCCGAGACAGAAGAAGCTCCAGAAAATGTTGAGCTAAATGGTGCTAGTGATCCTCAGCTGAAGCGTGCCAAGAATTATGACCGAGGATCCACATGACCAAACCTTCAAACATGAAATTGTCACCGGCAGGATGTATATCGCGATGATGAGTGATTTGGCTGGCCATGGCGAAGAGCTTCTGAACTTGGTCCCTTTCACTTAATTTTTTGTGATGGAACTCTGGCATAATGGAGTCCAGGCTCATATATATTCTAGTGCACATGATAAAACTCAGCTAGTTTCTGTACTCATTAGCAACAAGCGACAAAGTCGCATCATTGATGCAATGAAGAACAAGATTGTACTTCCTGAATCCCTTCTCTTATGAAAAAAAAAACAGGGTTACATCTGCATGTATTTTCTGTTGCTTACATCTGAATCTTGACTCCTCACCAGATTACTTGGGTTTAGGTTCAGCTCTCAAACATTGCTTAAGGTCCAAGCAAGCTATGCAATTCAGTACTCAGGCCTCCAACAGCAACACAAAGCCCCCAAACAAGCAACTCAAATCCTCGCCTCAATGACTTCCCACCCTCAGTTTGGTGACCTGAAAAACTTCAGACTAACATACACAAATTCCCACCAGATACTCATTTTCCTTGTAACTATTATCTCATTTCCCACCTCTTTATCTCACATTCCCAATTCTGCCAAGTTCCTCATCAAATAGTCCCATGGGGCCGCGGCCATACACGCCTGGCTCTGACTCACCTAGACACCCTGCTACTCGCGACGCAGCAGCGGCTGCCAAGGTGTGTGGAGATGGGAGTGCATGAAGCTGGAGAAGTGTTCATAGCTTGTCAGCATTGCGGATTCCCTGTCTGTCACCCTTGTTGCGACAACGAGCGACCAGAAGGGACTTGCTGCTGCCCTCGCTGCAATATTAGCTATGAGCGGCACATAGGCAAATCTTCCAGAACATGCCATTCATAAAAGCATAACCGGAAAAACCAAATCACCACATTTCTGTAATCCAAATAAAAAATATAATTCATTTTTTCAGGAGCATAAAACGGGTTCATTTTTCAAATTTTGAATCGAAATAAAATGGGATGCAGGGTGTCCGAGGGTTGCCGGAGATGAGGACGACGAGGATGAATCTGTTGACGATTTTCAGATCAGGAACAAGCATGAGGAACACAGCAACTCGGTAGGTAGTTTTATTGGTGAGCCGTAGTTTTTTTCTTTGCATAAAATTGTAGAGTAAACGGAGCCCTAAGATTATAAAAATGAGGGGTTTTTACAGGAGAATGGGGAGCACAATCACAACAAGGAGTGGAACCGCGACATCGACCGTGGATCATTTTCTGGAAGCGGTAAATAGCATTCTAAATTCTCATTTTAGGGTTTTGATTGTGTTGTGGTTGGTTTTTGACTGTTGGTTTTTATTGGGCGTAGTTGCTCGCAAGGAGTTTGATGGGGAAAAGGAAGTGTATAGCAGCACTGAGTGGACGGAAAGGGTTGAAAAATGGACAACCAGACAAGAAAAGAAAGGCTTTGTGAATAAAGATGATGACAATGGTGGAAATGATGATCAAGTTGAAGATCATTTCCTGAAAGAAAAGTTCAATTGTAATCTGTGAAAATGCAGCTTCAATATTTTTTCCCCTTAATTGTTGGTATTGTTGCTCATGATGGCTCTTGTGGTGTTTTCCTTGTATGGCAGAAGCTCGGCAGCCATTGTGGAGGAAAGTGCCAATTTCATCCAGCAAAATAAACCCTTACCGAATTGTGATTGCGCTGAGGCTCATAATCCTTTGCTTCTTTTTCCGGTTTCAGATACTGACTCCGGCATATGATGCTTAAGCTCTGTGGCTAGTTTCCTTAATTCGTAAATTTGGTTTGCCCTCTCTTGGATCCTTGATCAGATCCCTAAATGGTTCCGGATCAATAGAGAAACCTACTTGGACCGTCTAAATTTTTAGATTTGAAAGGGAGGGGGAGGCCAATAAATTAGCCCCTGTTGATTTCTTTGTGAGTAGTGTTGACCCCTTGAAGGAACCTCCAATTATAACTGGCAACACTGTTCTGTCCATTTTGTCCAACCGGTGGACAAGGTGAGATGCTATGTATTGGATGATGGTGCATCCATGCCTCTTTTTGATATGCTTTCAGAGACAGCAGAGTTTTCCAGGAGGTGGGTGCCGTTCTGTAAGAAATATAGTATTGAACCACTGGCTCCCGAGTTTTATTTCAACCAAAAGATTGATTATTTGAAGGATAAGGTTGAACCCAGTTTCGTTAAGGAGCGCCGGGCTATGAAAGTAAACTAAGTTTTCACATTCTGCTAATGCTACTATTTTGGGATTCAAACAGTATTACTTACTGATGCTGAGCAATTTTTGTCACAGAGAGAATATGAAGAGTTCAAAGTGAGAATTAACGCACTGGTGGTGAGGGCACAAAAGAAACCTGAAGACGGGTAGGTTATGCAGGATGGCACGCCATGGCCTGGAAATAATACTCATGATCATCCGGGCATGATTCAGGTTCCTTGAACTGTTTATTATTCTCATTTACTAATTTTTTATTTTTATTTTCATGTCCATTTAAATAAGTTCCTGTTATTTTTGTTCAGGCTTATCTTGGAAGTGGAGGTGCACTAGATTTAGACGGAAAAGAACTTCCTAAACTTGTGTATGTTTCACGTGAGAAACGCCCTGGCTATCAGCACCACAAGAAGGCTGGAGCGATGAATGCCATGGTGAGTAAGCGTGTATTATGCCTATCAGTTATTTATAGCTGCCATATTTGTAATTTGAAGGAGATAAAACACGTGTGAAGTGATTTACTGAGTACTGTTGTTCTTTTCAATGTGTTTGGCAGGTTCGGGTTTCTGCTGTGCTCACCAATGCACCTTTATACTAAATTTAGATTGTGATCACTATGTCAACAATAGCAAAGCCGTTCAACAAGCCATGTGCTTTTTAATGGACCCCCAGCTTGGAAAGAAGCTATGCTTTGTCCAGTTCCCTCAGAGGTTTGATGGTATTGATAGACATGATAGATATGCTAACAGGAATGTTGTCTTCTTTGATGCAAGTGGAAAATTAGTTTCTTAATATTGGTGCACTGGCGTTGAATTAATGAAGGACTAGGTTATTTTTCTAGAATAGCATAATTTTCTGGCCAGTTTCATGTTTGCATGCATTTGCTCTAAGACCTTTCTAACTGAAATGGCAACATGAGGATTAACCCCTTTTTGGTATAGATAAATATGAAAGGCTTAGACGGAATACAAGGGCCAGTTTATGTGGGCACAGGATGTGTCTTCAACCTGCAAGCGTTGTATGGATATGATCCTCCAGTGTCCGAGAAAAAATGACATGCGACTGTTGGCCTTCTTGGTGCTGCTGCTGCTGTGGTAGTTCGAGGAAATCAATATCCAAGAAAAAAAATCAACAAAGAGTGATTTTCTTGGAGGTTTCTACAAAAAGAAGAACAAGAAAATAAACAGAAAGAGTTCTACTCGAAAAGTATCCAAACCAGTGCTTGATTTAGAAGATATTGAAGAAGGGATTGAGAACTATGCTGAATTGGAGAAATCTTCTCTCATGTCACAGAAAAGTTTTGAAAAGCGATTTGGTGAGTCCCCAATTTTCATTACTTCCACACTCATGGAAGATGGTGGCCTTCCAGAAGAGATTAATTCAACTTCACTTATTAAGGAAGCAATTCATGTCATCAGTTGTTCTTACGAAGACAAGACGGAATGGGGCAAAGAGGTAAACAAGCAACTTTACTGTAAACATCTCATTTCTGAATTAAGCTTTTTTTTTTTTGTCTTTGCTGAAATTTTGAAACTGATGTATTTCTATATCTTGACAGATTGGATGGATTTATCACTGAAGATATTCTGACAGGCTTCAAGATGCATTGTAGAGGTTTTTGGAAGTCAGTTTACTGTATCCCAAAAAGAGCAGATTTTAAGGGGTCAGCTCCCATCAATCTATCAGATAGATTGACCAAGTTCTTAGGTGGGCTCTTGGTTCTGTTGAGATTTTCCTCAGCCGACATTGCCCGTTATGGTATGGTTTTGGAGGAAAACTAAAATGGCTGGAGAGACTTGCTTAGCTTACACGAATACCATAGTTTACCCTTTCACTTCCATCCCTTTGCCTGCGTACTGCACCATTCCCGCCGTCTGTCTTCTGGGAAGTTCATTATTCCTACTGTGAGTAGAATTATCCAATTTTATTTTGAGCTTTAAATTTCATAAAAATGTTGTTTTGCTTTTTCAGAGACATTTAACTTCAATACTTATTACACACGGCTTCCTCCTATGACTGTTGTTTAATTTATTCATCTGACAATTTTGCAAGTGTATGGTTCATGGCACTGTTCTTATCCATAATAGCAACTGACATACTGGAACTCAGATGGAGTGGTGTTAGCATTCAAGATTGGTGGAGAAATGAGCAATTTTGGGTCATTGGCGGCATCTCAGCTCACCTATTCGCAGTCTTTCAGGGTTTCCTTAAAGTATTAGCTGGGGTGGACACCAATTTTACTGTAACATCAAAAACAGCTGACGATGCAGAGTTTGGAGAGCTTTACCTTTTCAAATGGACAACTCTTCTCATCCCTTTAATCATCCTAAACATGGTTGGTGTGGTGGTTGGTGTCCTGATGCCATCAACAATGGCTACGGATCTTGGGGTCCATTGTTTGGGAAGCTTTTTTTTTGCTTTCTGGGTAATTGTTAAACTATCGTTGTGCTTTGGTCTATTCTCTTAGCGTTGATTTTCTCATTGGTCTGGATCAGGATTGATCCTTTCTTGCCAAAGCAAACTGGCCCCATCCTCAAACAAGGCGGTGTTGAGTGCTGATCCTTGGCTACCATCCCAAGTTTGTATCCCTTGTAAGCACTCCAATACTCTCAGATCCCTCTTTTTTATAGACATGTGAGCTTTTACAATTACAAGGATTACTGACTATAATTGTTTTCAGATTTTCCTAGGTGATGTAAACTTGCAAGTGGAAGAAAATATAGGAAGCACATTTGCTATCTGAAAAATATATATACCAAAAAATTTGTATGCATTCCCCTCCTGTTCCTTCTCTTTTAGTTGCTCATATGTTCCTAGTTACAAAATTGACCTGCAGATTCTCTCATCTTTTGGCCAAGTCCTCCGACAGCAGACTAGTTGTCAACTTCTTGATAGTCATATTTTCGAATGGCTCAGTCAAGTGAGGTTGGGTTGGAGCAGATAACTCTTGTGCAACAAAGTGCATTGTGGGGCGAATTTCTGGGGTTGCTCTTGTGCATGACAATGCCACCTTCAGTAAAAATGCAACTTCCTCGGCTAATGTTCCTGTGGGAGTTTGGAGTCGTTGGTCCAGTAAATCTTTCAACAGCAGCTCTGTATCATATGATGATAAAAGTTCCCCCGGATGCTTCCCCATCATGATTTCGAGTGTGACCACTCCAAAGCTGTATACATCACACTTCTCTGTTACCCTCATTGAGAGTGCCAGTTCTGCAAGGTCAAAGTTGACATGTAAGGCTAGTTTATATGTTGTTGACGGTGTGATTTATTTTTCTGCATAAATGAATGAGGAATTTTTTTGTTGCAGGGTGACTAGCATTTGGAGATTTTACCTGGTGCCATGTAGCCATAAGATCCAGCCACTGTGGTCCAATTTGATGAGTTTGTATCCAGAAGTTTAGCAGTGCCAAAGTCTGATAATCGCGGCTCCATCTCTGATTCCAGCAGAATATTGTTGACAGATATGTCCCGGTGCACAATTGGAGGTATGCAGTCATGGTGCAAATAAGCGATGGCATGAGCCAGCCCTCGAACAATTCTCACCCTGGTACTCCATCCCAACTCCACTTTTGCATTTTCTCCATACAGTACTTTTCCTATACTCCCCTTCTCAATATACTCATAGACCAAGTACATGGTCCCATTCTTGGAACAAAATCCATGTAGCTTGATGATGTTTCTGTGCCTAACTTCAGTCAGGGTCCTGATTTCATTCTGGAAACTTTGTTGGCTAGTTGATGGGATGCTGGTACTGGAATCTGAGATGTGAAGCCTCTTAACTGCCACAGTATGCCCAGTAGGCAATTCTGCCTTGTAGACGCTTCCAAAGCCTCCTTTGCCAACACAGTACTTCTCATTGAAGTCATCTGTGGCCTTCACAATCTCGCTAAAGGTAAACTTCCCTTCTCTTTCACAAATCAAAGATTCCAGATCCTCATACTCGCTTATTGGTTGAGTTTCCTCATCATGGGTCTTGTCTATTCGACGAGAAACTACCAATCCAATCACAATGGTTATGATAATCAAGAGGCTCATAGCTGGAACAATGATACCAATCAAAGTGTTCTTGCTCAGCTTCTTACTCTTGGAAAGTGGCTTGGAGACTGTGTTACAGCTAGATAGCCCTTCTGCATTTCCACAAAGATTCGTGTTGCCAGTATAAACTTTATCAGAGGCCTCCTGGAATATTTTGCCTGTTGGAATAGGACCTGATAAGTTATTGTAGGATAAGTCTACTGAATGAAGACTTCTCATACTGGAGAATGATGAAGGAATTTGGCCTGAGAGACTATTGTGAGAGACATTGAGACTTTCCAGAGACGTTAGCTTTGCCAGACTCTGAGGGATTGATCCTGATAGCGAGTTACTGCTAATATCAAGGTTTAATTGCAGTCCCAGTAAGTTCCCAAGACCATCAGGTATCTCACCTGTTAAATTGTTGCTGCTCAAGTCCAAGCTTAACAAACTCTCGCAACGTCCCAGCTCGTTTGGGATTCCACTGGAGAGCTTGTTTCCTGACAAATCTAAATACTGCAGCTTGGTTAAACTTCCAATTTCAAGAGGAATTTCCCCTGCCAAATGGTTATGGCTCAATCTGAGATTGAACAAGTGGCTTAAACTAGCCAGCTGGACAGGTATCTTCCCGGTCAAGTTATTTGAATCGAGTTGTAGAACTCTCAACTCTGTCAGCTTTCCAAACTCAGATGGGATTTCACCTGAAATAAAGTTTCCATCCATCTGTAAATTGGTGAGCATTTCACACTTCTCCCATTCAGCTGACAAATGTCCCGAAAATTGATTTTTACTCAATGCAACAAACTGAAGCTCTGGATGAACACCAAAAGCTTTAGAAATGTCTCCTGTGAATTGGTTTTCCTCTAGTCTGATCCTGACCAGTTTAGAACAATCCTTCAAGCACTCAGGAAGAGTTCCATTGAAATTATTGCCATTTGCTGTCAACTGCTGAAGGGAAAATCCACTGCACAATTCAGATGGCAACTCACCGAAGAAATTATTGTTGGAGAAACTCACGTAGCGTAGCCCAGGACTGCTTTTTCCCAGATCACTTGGTATTCTGCCAGTGAAGTTGTTGATAAACAAAGACAGCATTTCTAAATTGGCTAGCTCTGACAAGGTATCAGGTAACTCCCCTTCAAAATTATTTGTATTGATATCAAGCACCACAAGTAATTGTAAATTGCCGATTTCAGGAGGTATTGTGCCAGTCAGGTTGTTACTGAAAAGCTGCAGAAGAGTTAAGTTGGTTAAATTCCATAATGTAAGTGGGACTGGACCTGAGAGCTGATTCTGCGAGAGATCTAATTCATTCAACTCTTGCAGATCCTCAATACTATCGGGGATTGAACCAGTTAAGGAATTGTTGTAAAGGTAAAGGATTTTGAGCATTTTCAAGCGGCCAATCTCAGGTGGGATATTCCCAGTTAAGTGATTGGTCTGAAGCTGCAAGGAGGTCAAGCCAGCCCAGTTTGTGATGTGTTCAGACAAGATTTCACCAGAAAGGGAATTGTCTGATAACCCCAGCTCAGATAACTTGACAAGTTTGCTCAGTGACAATGGTATCTCTCCATGTAAAGAGTTTAAAGCTAAAGAAAAGTAGATCAGGTTTGTACAAAGGCCGAGCTCTGATGGAATAGTAGAATTCAAGCGATTTATCCTGAGATCAAGTATCTCAAGCTGCTTCAGTTGACCAATTGTTGAGGGGATACTCCCTTCAAAAGAATTGTTATAGAGTTCAAGAATCTGAAGATTAGAGCTCAGACCGATTTCTTCAGGAATTGAGCCGTTGAAACTGTTTCCCCCGAGACGAAGATCTCTAAGGCTGGAAAGCTTGGAAATGTTTGAAGTCAACATTCCAGTAAACAAGTTTTCTGTAAGATTCAAATACTGTAGCTTGCCCAAGTTGGAGAATATCAATTCCAGTATGATGCCAGAAAATTTATTGGCTGACAAATCGAGGTAACTTAGATTATGACAACTGTAGATGAAGCTTGGGAATTCCAGGTGCAGTTCATTAAAAGAGAAGCTGAGGTGAGTTAATAGTGGCATACTTGAAAACTCAGACCAGTTTGGTGTTTCCAGGTAGTTTGCGCCAAAATCCAAGTACCAAACCTGCTGAAGGTTGCTGACCTGATATGGGATTTGACCATTCAGATTGTTATTGAATAGAGAAACATACTGCAGCTTGCTCAATCTTCCAATTTCCACTGGTACACCTCCTTCAAAAATATTGTTGCTGAGGTCTAGCAAGGTGAGATTGGACAGGATGCCAATGGAAGATGGTATGGATCCATTGAATTTATTTTTGCTCAGATCCAATCTAGTAAGGCCAGGAAACAAACTGAAGTCAAGCTGCTCAAGTGTTCCAACCACACTCATCCCAGACAAGTTAATTTCTGAGATACTTCCCGGCGCCTGACAAACAATGCCAGTCCAGTTACAGAAGCTGGAATTTCTGGCAACAGACCATGAACTGAAACTTTCTGGTATTGGCAAAGAAAAGCTCTCTTTCCATCTGATCAGAGCCTCTGCCTGTACTGTTGATGTTTCTGCTGATGCCAGTGAAATCAATATGCCGAATAAGAATATATGAAAAATGACCAGAAGAGAAAACCTGCAACTACTCCCATTCATCTTCTTGATAACTCTATAAGGTAACTCACCGGCAACACTAGTATGAATCTGCACTCTGCAGAGCCTTATTATGCATATAAACTCCAAAGCATATTATAGGATAGACCTCGATTTTCATAAGTCTTGTTCTTAAAAGACGACTTTCTTGGGATTTAGATAATCAGATAACGACAGTTCTTTCATTTCTGAATTAATAGTTTCTTGGCTTGCAGCATTCACTGGAAAAAATAGTAAATGCCAGCCAGCTAGCTGCTTTTTTAGACCATTGCTACATTTTTCAGACGCTGACTTTCGAGTGTCATACTTTTACAATCAAGTTGGTAAGTTTCACACTACTGGCAGGCGGTAGCTGAGAGTTTTTGAAAGACATTTAAATACACATAAATGTGAACTTGTCTGGTCAAACATATGACCATGTTTATCAGCTTTTGCATAGTTTATAAAGCTGAACACGGTTTTCTTTATTATGTGCAGATCCAAGACCAGGGTTTCTTTCAGCCATCTAGTTGCACAAATACTATAATAACTCCATCTGGGTTGTTTTCTGCCGTTGTCGACCCGTGCCAACATTCATAGTTCACACAGGAAATATCTGCGTCGGAAAAAATGCTTAAAACATGTTAAATGTGAATGCTGACGAAAAAGCCTAATAGAATGTAGTGCGCACTAATAGATGTGAAATTTGTGCTTCCAACAAATAGGAAAATCTAAAAGATTATTCTTAATAACAATTCCTACCAATGCAATGTTGGGTTCCTTAATATTCAAGTATTGTCTTTTTAGATCACCAAAATAAAGACTTTGAGTAGTCTTTAGGCCTTTTTAGCCTCTCTAATGGGCCGGGCTGACTCGGCCAAAATATAGTAAGTCTGAGCCTTAATGGGCCTAATAATTTTCGGCTCTAATATATTTAAGAATCGGACTCAATCAAAATTAAAAAGTTTCAGGGCCGTCCGAAGATCTAGTTTTACGGACTCGGGCCGAGCTTCGTTGGGCGGGCCCAAACTTATTGGGCTTGCAAGCCTTCATCTGCGGGTGAAACCGATGGCGATTCGAATACAGGCGAGACGAGGAGTTTCGACCTAAGGACGAAGAAGTCGCTACTGGTGAGTTGGCTTGATGTTTGTATGTTGAATTTGAGTGTGAAATCGGCTAGATGATGAGAGAAAAGGAAGGGCTGAATGAGAGAAGCTGAAGTTAGGGTTCACAGTGACGTGCAATCTTGTTTCTCAGTTGAACCTGAAGACGAAGAAGGAAAGGAAGAGGACGGTTTGGGGAGGAGGAGGGGAGCATATGAGAGAAAAGTTTTGAAAATGCTCTTATAAAAAGAGGACCATTATGGAAATATTTTATACTGCCACAAAATGAAAATTGAGTTAACAATATGTCACAACTCGAAATTTTCTTTACGATATACCACTCTTTTTCGAAAATCATTTTTGGCAAGAGCGGTTTTTCGTAAAATTTGATTCTCTCGTCCAGTCAACGCTTAGCTAACTCTTAGGTGGCAATTGAAGTAAAAGCCGTTCTTCCCAAATGCGGTTTTTAATAAAAGCCGCGTTTGGGAATAACGAATTTTATTTTATTATAACTCAGTAGGTTCTAAGTTCTATTCTAGTAAAAGTCGATCTTCCCAAACGAGGTTTTCAGTAACGCCGCCCTTGGGAAGAGTTATATGAAATCTAAGTTTTTTCTAAATAATATCGATAACCTTCGAGGCTATCAAAACCTCACTACAATGAATGTTATCCTTCATAATTACATCAGAGACACGTGTGTGGATCCCCAGATCGAGTAATTTCCCACGTTGATATTGTTTTTTCTTCATTGCCTCCCACATACCATGAAAATTTATCTTTTCCATCTCGACAAATAAAGTAGCAAACGTTTGGTATCTGACTTGTACGTTTGATATTTCACCCGATTTATTATTGAGTATCTTTGACATGCATATATCACCGCTTTTTTATTTCTAAACATCATCCCTTTAGCAATTGAATCCATATCAAATCAATAATTGTCTACCATATATCCATGAACGATATCATCATTCATTCAATCAGAAATATCATTAAATGTGGGAAAATCCCATAGAAGAGTTGGTTCAACGCCATTATCCCCCATACATATGACCATACCTTCCCTTCTACGATATATTCCCCAACCTCTTCAAACATTTCAAGTTTGTCTCTATTGTATTCGTCAACTATAGGAATGTCAAATATATTCACGTTGACATTATCATACCGTCCAACTCATGATTTTCCATCGACTTAGATATGTCGAAATTGATCTACTTAACAAAAAATACTATGATCAATCACAATAAAATCTATACCAATACTCTATTGAATCAATTAACCATATTTGCATCATCAAATACATTGGTACTCATTCACCAAACGCTCATAACCATCTCAATTTCCATTTGCTACAGCATTTGCTTTCCAATTTCATCAAATCAATTAACTAGCAAGCAATGAAACCTATAGCAAAAGTATATTGATTCAATTGACCATATTTGCATCATCAAATCAATTGACACTTATTCACCAAACTAAACATACTCATTCACCAATTCAAACTGAATAATTTTGCAAAACCCTAAATGTCCATTTTCAACATATGCACATATAACTCCAGTTTCAAATTACTACTCAAAATATGTCGAGCTCACTTGAATAAAAGATGATTTCGAATTTAGTGAAGGCTATCGAGATACCTGGTTGGGCGGTGTAGCAGATTCGCAGCGTCGCACAAGGAGGAAGGGAGAAGAAGAAGACGCGACGCTAAGTTGTGTTCAAATAAAAGTCGCATTTGCCAAAGGTGGCTTTTATTTGAAGATAGGCCCAAGACGGCTCTAGCCCATCGTGTGTGTAATTTTATGAAAGCCGCTCTTTTCAAAGGCGACTTTCACTTTAAAACGCCTTTGAGAAGCGCGACTTTCAATTTAATTGCCACACCACAGTCAGCTAAGTGCTGAGTAGACGAGACAATCAATTTTTGAGAAAGCCGCTCTTGCCAAGAGCGATTTCCGAAAAAAGGTGACATATCGTAAAGAAAACTTCGAGCTGTGACATAGTGTAAAATCATTTTTCATTTTTTGACAGTATGTAAAATTTTTCAATATTGTGCTCACTCAAAGATAGGAAAAAGTACAATCCCATTACTTGAACTTCGGCTACGTTTCAAAGCAAGTATCGAAGTTTTGATTTTTTTAAAATAAAGTATGAAAGGTCAAACTAAAATAAGATACATCATCAAACTAACATATAAAAAAACTTGAAATATAATGATAAAAGGACGTCAAATTCATACTTTCTTTTATGCAAGACTGGAGAGCAAATTGTTGGAATGAGGTATGTTTATTTCAATTTGGCATAAAATATATGTGGATATGTGTTATTTTCTAGCTCCTAACTTTTGCACTCCTTACGAGGCATTAGAACTTCAATATTGTGTCAATCTCATTTGTTTATGCTTTAGATTCGACGAACTCATTACAGATAATTTCAGGTCAAGACAAGATTCGATTGGTTCTAGTAAAAGCAGAGCTAGATTCAAGTAAATAAATTAAATTAAATACATTAAAATTAATAAACCCACCACCACCTGTTGGACGCCAGCCACCTCCGATCACATCCGGTCGGCCAACTCTGGCCGCCACCACCTGTTTGAGGCGGCCGGAGATAGTTGAATGGGGATTTAAGTCAATTGCTTAAGTTAAATTCAGTTAAAATAAATATTTCAATAAATAATTTTGGTTGTTGTTCATGGAAGATCTTGAGAATTACTTCGAGTATCTGAAAATGGTTATCAGGGTTCAGATAAGAATATTAGAACTACTTTTCCCAAGTGGCTTAAATCCTAAAGCTGAATATTTGACATAAACATCACAGTTTGATGCCGAATCAACGGACAATGGTGGACAAGAATGAAGATGACATTAAGAGCTGTACGGAAATGTTGGACATCTTATTTGGACGGACGGACAGCTTCAGTACAAAAATATCTTTCTCTTGGAGGTCACCGGCAAAACTCAGAGAAGAGAAGATGGAAATGACAGCATAACAAATGCTACGTCTCAAATGAGAGCCTGAACGCCAAGTTGCTGCATCTCTCTCAACCTCCAGATTGGGAAGTAAGCACCTTCTCCAAGTTCCTCAATATCCACTTGCTGCATAGCCCATAAGTAATATACAGTGTGGATCGTGTCCTGATGAAAGAAACACAACATTTACCTAACACGTTTCTCGTAACAGGCATTTAAAGGACTGCAAGTGATATTATGATTTCACCTTTCCTCCTTCTGTGATTGCGCCATGTCTATCACGTATGCAGTATACTTGCTGTGTTTGGAACTGCCAGGTTGGAACAAATCTTACTGATGTCAAATACTTGTTTCAATAACAAAAACATAAAAAAAAAAAATTATGCCCGAACGGAGAAAGTGTCTTCGTAATGTTCTTACCGCTACGATTATAATGGGTGAAGAACCCATCATTTTTGTCTCCCTAACCTCAACCTCTGATATATGGAGTATCTGATAAAAGAAGAAAACAATCGGCCAACTTTCAGAGCAATCACCTCCAACCACCAATATATTAGATAGACAATGCACATGATGACGAGATCAATTATTTCATTATTCCTTGTAGAAAACAATAATTAAGCTCAATTTGTAGAACCATTAAGATATTCCACTTTTTTCAAAAAAAATTTGCAAACAGGCACAATTTTTATAGAACTGCTAAAATAAATGTCAAGCACAGTGTACAGCTTCAGTGACACAATTTTTCATACAATTGAGTAAGATCCATCATACAACTGAATACAATTTTAAAACTCTCATCTAACACAATACATCAAGGTGAGGGTAACTGAGTAAAAACATTTATGGTCTAATTGCACATAATGTTTCGTTATGAAAAAAACCAAGAGGATAGCATACCTTATTGTCGAAAAAAATTCCCTGGCTCTGATATGCCCTGTGTTCTGCTTTACAGCGCTCAAGCACTTCAGAGCTACAGTACTTCTTCAATGTTTCGGCATCCCCCTGCACGCACGGAACACAATCATTAGAATGAGTTCTAATCTAACAGAAAACCAAGAGGAAATACTAGAGAGGAGTAGGGGGCTAAATGATTGCAGTTGCACCATTTACAATTATAGAAGCACTTACTTTCATGTATGCAATAAGAACTGGTTTGATCACTTCTTGAACTTCCGCTACAAAGTCTGGCAAAGAAAAGTTTCTGTTCGACAAAATTTGACAAGTTGTCAGACAAAAATCGACTAACCGTGACAGAAGGAAGATAGTTCAAAAAGAAAACAAAGACATACGGATCCCGGCGGCGTATTTCCTTGAAGGATATTGCAGAATGTGTCTCTCCAAAGATAGTTTCATTTAAACTAAAGAAGTAGCCACGACACTTATTAGGAAAATCGTATTTCAGGAGCTAAGAGAATTTACAAACCGCACTTGAGGAGTTAAATTTAATCTACATACTCCTGTATTTTGTGCACAACCGGGTGATCTGAAGTCTCCCAAGTATCCCTCAAATCCTCAACAATCTACCAAATCAAACATAGAAGTAAAACTTTCCAAAATTGTTGATATGTCTTCCAAAATTTAACAATAGGAAAACTCCAAAGATGTTTGAGATCACAATGTACCTCTTGACTTTTGGTGACAACAGGTTCACTGACACGTTTAAACATCGGATGATTTCGCATCTAAAAAGAAAGAAATTTCAGAATATGTACGCAAATATCCACGTTTGGAAATGGGCAAAAATACTAGCTCTAACCTTTTTTTTGAGAGCCTCCCACTTCTTACTCAGTCGGGATTGCTTTGAAGTTACTATAACAACGTCAGTCCGCGTACTTTTTTCCACAGTAGAAGGTGATGGAATATCATGCTGGATGTGCTTTCTCTTACTCGGGTTACCAGTCAATTCATCTTTAACTATATCATACCCTTTCTTAGCAACGTCAACCACTTTTGTTTCCCTCAAGCTCTGATAACCCGAAGAAAGCTTGGACGAAGCAACAGATGCAGCAGATAGAACTTTTCCAAATATAGTTTCCGCATTATCACTAAAACCAGCTTGATGATTTGTAAAATCCTCAGATGTCGAATTGCTTTTTCCTCCAGCATTAGAGCTGGATGAGCCTCTTGTCGATTCTGAGTGCTCGGTTTTTCTATTTTTAAACGATTCTTTCACCTTCAATGTAATCATATTATGCGGTTATTAAGAGGTAAGAATTCACTTAAAATGTATCTATTTTGTAAAGGGCAAGGTGAAGAAAAAAACTCACCTCCTCCGTTGCAGCAGAAAATTTCTCTTTAACATTCGCAGAAACCTAAAAATACTTAACAAATTAAACTCAATGATAAACTGGTATTCTAGTTTCTAAGGAATCAAATCACTGCTGTAAACATAAAAAAAATTACTGTAACCTTTTTTGCCGCTGCTTCTGCCTCCGTCCAGACGCCATCCACTTTCTTATAAAGCTGTTCAGTTGTCTGCTTCGTTCTGCATTCGTGATTCACCATCTCAGGCTCTCAAAGGAGTATCTTCCCAGCCTTGACATACAACGGTATGTCTCAGCCCTATACATATTCCTAGCAACAGTTCGTTAAAAATGCAGTATGACACAAATGGATTACCTAAATTTCAAATCTTCTTTAACCCCTTTAAACTCTTCAGCCTTCTGTTTCAGTTCCTTAACTGACTGCTGAAACTCTGGATTGCTACCATAAAGTCACCAACAAAACATATCAAATCATCAAATGAGTGAACTACCAAGATGATAGAACTCAGCTCAATTTACCAAAAGAACGACAAATGGACAGCTCTGGAAACTTAACACTCTCAAAACAACAAACTTAAGAAAACACGAGCAACGAGGTCTAACCTGGTGGCTTCCCCTTTAATCTTCTTAGAAAACTCGTTAAAAACACTGAATTGACGAAGTTCCGATGACCCATTCAATCCCAGCAACCTAAAATTCGTCCTAAAAATCTGGCAATCAAAAAAGCACACAACTTGAATTTCCAAATTCCAATTGAACACCGCAACATTCACACAGAGATTCCAGGGTTTGTGTACCAATGGAGACGATTTAAGCAGCGAATAAAGGGGTCGTCCCGAGAGCAACGAATCCCGAAGCAGCTTCCGGCTAGCCATGGGCGAGGGACGGAAGACTTGGAGGAGGGGTTTAAGATTCTGGGCGCTGTTCAGACCTACATAAGCGATTTGTTTGGCTGCGCCCTATCCCTATCCTATCCTCACTCTCGGTTCAATTTTTGCACAAATTAAAATCCCATTTTATTATATAATAATAGTTTAAATAATAGAAAAAAATATTTATTCTAACAACTACACGAAGCATAGCGGTTAAAGTAAGGCCATCTTTAGCATCTTAAAAAAAAGAGATCATCATATCAATTTTTCTCTATCTTATGATCCTATAATCTTTTCTCAAATATTATTCATGTTAGTTACATTGAAGGTGTTGAATGAGGATTAAGTAGTTGAATAGGTTTAATGAGGTTGTTGAATAAGTTGTTGAAAATAACATGAATAAGTTGTTGAATAAGGCATGCCATATCCATAGATCATGAGAGGCAACTGCTTCAAGAATAACAGTGGTGGTTCCCTTATCTCCTCGAGTAAATTGACATTCCCATGAAGTAGGACAATTTTTCCATTCCCAATGCATGCAATCAATACTTCCAATCATCCCTGGAAACCCCCGCATTTCACTAACGTGCAATATTTTTTGCAGGTCATCTTGAGTTGGGGCTCTTAAATATTCTTGCTCATACGATCTTATGATCCCTTTACAGAACCTACGCAAGCACTCCAATGCTGTAGTACCTCCTATTTTGATGTACTCATCGACTGCATCAGCCGCCACACCATATGCTAACATTCGTATGGCTGTGGTACATTTTCCTAATGGAGATATACCTTCTTTATTCGTTGCATCTACTCTTTGGGTGAAGTAGTTGTCACTGTCTGATAGGTCTGATAGACAAAGGAATTATTGTTGGGATCCATTTGGCTAAAAAGAAGGGTTTAAAATGGAGAAGAAAGAGGTTTTTTTTTTCGGTGTCCAAATCAAATGAAGCGAGTATGTATTTATAGAGCATAAAAAAATATGAATTTTGGTATAAAAATTAAAATCTAAAAAAATCAGTGGACCAATAAACAAGACGTATATTGGTATGTCACACATGGTCCCCACCATATCTTCATTCAACATGTTTAATTAATTCAACACCGAATAATCCAAATCATATTCAACACCATATTCAACTACCTCATTAAACCTATTCAACTGCTTAATCTCATATTCAACTACCCCATTGTAAATAATTTCAATTTAATACCAAATAATTCTCATATTCAACACCCTATTCAACTACCTCATTAAACCTATTCAACTGCTTAATACCTAATTCAACACCCCCATTGTACATAGTCTTAGTGTTGAATTGATTCAACACCTTGAATGAAGATGGCGTGGGAACCAGGTGTGACACGTGGCAATGATAACTCATGTGTCGCTTGTTTATTGGTTGACTGAATTTAGTTTAGAGTTTTATACAATCCAAATTATTTGCCGTCAAATATTTCATAGTAATTAAATTTTAATTTTTTTAATTTTTATACCAAATTCATTTTTTATGCTATATAAATACATACTCGCTTCATTTGATTTAGACACCGAAAAAAAAACTCTTTCTTCTCCATCAACCCTTCTTTTTAGCGAAATGGATTCTAATAATAATTCCAATTTCTACCCACATCTCCACAGTTATCAGTTTCAAAATCAACATTCCAGCCAACAAAATAGTCAAAATACTCCAAAATATGAATTTGCACCAAATTTCATCATGCCTTCATCTGCTCCAAATTATCGTCCATATTATGGATCAATGATGTCATATTCATCTCAAGCACCACCTTACTATTCATCTAATTCAATAGGAAATGTACCAGTTTCAAATGTTGGAGCAGTGCTAATGGCTCTTGGTGGTATGAGCAGTGCTAATGAAGCCACTCCAATTGAAGGAGATTCAACTCATTCTCGCCGGAAAAGCTCTAAATGGACCACCGATCAAATTTTGGTGCTACTTAGTGGGTGGATTAAATATGGAACCGACAGCGTTGTTGGCAGAAACCAAAAAAGTGAATCATATTGGGGTAAAATTGCCGAGTTTTGTAACGAGCATTGCTCGTTTGATCCTCCACGTGATGGAGTTTCGTGCAGAAATCATTACAACTACATCAACAAAATACTGGGCAAATGGATTGGTGCATATGATAACGCTAAGCATATGCAACAAAGTGGGTGGTCAGAGAATGATGTATTGGCCAAAGCAAATGAACTATATTATAGTGGTAAGAGTGGACATTTCAATTTAGTGTCAGAATGGCTCGTTGTCCGTGATCAGCCACGTTATGGTAGTCATGTAGGAGGAAATACTGGTTCTGAAAGCAGCGGATCTAAGAGAGCCCGCGACAGTGATGCAAGTGACTCCAACTCTGTAGGATCTTGTGCTCGTCCAATGGGGAAGGATGCAAAAAAGAAAAAAAATGGTAAAAAGAAAGGCAAGGGCGCAGCCTTGGAAGTGGTCAATGAAGAGTGGAATGAATTTAAATAATTTAAGGAGCAAGACTTGGAACGATTGGAACAAATAGCCATAAGGCAATAGGAGGCAAACCAATTGATGAAAGAACGAACTGCAACAAAGAAGATGAACATGTTTATGAAGCTAAGTTTAAAGGAACAACTCGATGACCGGAGCAAAGAGCTGTTGGAGAAGTTGAGCAACGATCTCTTTCGAAAGTAATGTTATGTTGTCACTGTCTTCTTTAATTTTGTGTTGGCGATGTCTTCTTTAATGTTGTATTGTCAGTCTATACTTTAATAATGGGAGTTTGTCAGTAGTCTGTGACCCTTTTTATTGATGCAATCCTTGACTTTCAATTTCTAATGAGAGAATCCAATCCTTATCTCTTATTTAATCATATTTCATTATTTGTTTCGAATCTGTCGATTTCATATACTCAATTTCTTATAAATGGGTACTCATTATCCGATTGATGTACCAGTGCCGCAAATCTCATCTTACAAAAAATATCAATGGATCCATCCGAATTTCCTTTTGATATCGAAGCTTACAAAAGAAAGTCTGAAATCAAAGAGAGGTATATCCTTAATCGATTTAGGGAGCGTCAAAACAAAATAGAGGAAGACTATGCGTGTGTAGCAAGAGAAAACATTTTAAAAGAGATCATGTTGCTGCAAACAAAAGACTGACTGACGACTACTTTGATCAACCTACATATGATGATGCAATTTTTCGACGGCGATATCGGATGCAAAAGCATGTTTTCCTTCGGCTCGTTGAGGACCTATCAAACAGTGACAACTACTTCACCCAAAGAGTAGACGCAACGATTAAAGAAGGTATATCTCCATTAAAGAAATGTACCACAGCCATACGAATGTTAGCATATGGTGTGGCGGCCGATGCAGTCGATGAGTACATCAGAATAGGAGGTACAACAACATTGGAGTGCTTGCGTAGATTCTGTAAAGAGATCATAAGATTGTATGAGCAAGAGTATCTAAGAGCCCCAACTCAAGATGACCTGCAAAGAATATTGCACGTTAGTGAAATGCGAGGGTTCCCAGGGATGATTGGGAGTATTGATTGCATGCATTGGGAATGGAAAAATTGTCCTACAGCGTGGGATGGTCAATTTACTTGAGGAGATAAAGGAACCACCACTGTTATTCTTGAAGTAGTTGTCTCTCATGATCTATGGATATGGCATGCCTTTTTTGGATGTCCAAGAACACTAAACGATATAAACATTCTAGACCGTTCACCAGTATTCGATGATGTTGAACAGGGCAATACTTCAAGAGTGAATTTCTTCATGAATCAATGTCCATGTGACATGGCATACTATCTAGCTGACGGAATTTACCCTTCTTATCAACTTTCGTCAAATCAATAAGACTTCTTCAAAGTGAACCAGATAAGTTATTTACAAAATATCAGGAGGGATATCGGAAGGACATCGAACGTGCATTTGGAGTGTTGCAGACTCGATTTAAAATCATTCGCAAACCAGCTCGCATTGTGGGACATAACCGATTTATCTATCATCATGAGGTCGTGTATCATATTGCAGAATATGATTGTTGAGGAAGAACGAGATACATATGCTCAACACTGGACCGATTATGATCAATCTGAGGCGAGTGGGTCTAATACACAACAACAATTCTCGACTGAGGTGCTACCGGCATTCGCAAATCATGTGCGTGCTAAATCCGAGATGCATGATGCAAACGCACATCACGCATTGCAAGCAAATCGAGGCAAACACATATGGGTAAAATTTGGAATTTTCGTGATTAAATATATTTCTAAGTCGTTGTGTGTATTTATTTTAAGAATGTCTATCCATATTTCCCGTCTTTATTTTTTGCAAGATGCAATGATATACAAAATTTAAAATTGATGAAATAAAAACATTAAAAATAAAAAAGAATATATATAATTTATTTTACTATTAATTATTTTGTTTTGAATGCAAAATGATAATTTTTTTGAATTGTAATTACAAAAACTAAATTATGAAGAAAATAAAAGAAGATAAATAAAAGTTGTGGGGTAGAGTGTTGAATTTTATTAAACAAAATCATTGTATAGGGTATAAGTTGAATGTGTGTTGAATGATTAAGTGGAAGATAGAGAAGATGACGTAGAATGTTAAAAAGTGATAAAGTAGGGTGTTGAATGCATTTGTCATTTTAGATAGTCTTAGGCTAGTGAAATGAAGGTGTTGAATAGGGGATTAAGTAGTTGAATAGGTTTAATGGGGTTGTTGAATGACTTGTTGAAAATGACATGAATTATTTGGTATTGAATTGATTCAACACATTGAATGAAGATGTCGTAGGGACCAGATGTGACACGTGGCGAGCTCCGGTTGGCTGGAATAATGATAAGTTATGTGTCGCTTGTTTATTGGTTGATTGAATTTTTTTAGATCCAAATTATTTGACGTCAAATATATCATAGTAATTAAATTTTAAATTTTTAAATTTTTATACCAAAATTTATTTTTTATGCTCTATAAATACATACTCGTTTCATTTTACGCAAAAGAACAAATAATTTTAAAAAAATATTTCTCAATATACCACAATAATATATTTAAAGTTATTTAATAATTAATTAATATTCAAACAATTTTTAATACATTCGGATTGTAATTTAATATTTATAATCTTTCAAAAAAATAATTTTGCATTTAAGTGACACAATATTTGAGTAATACGAAAATTATGTACTAAAATGCATTAATTAGTATCACGGCCAAATTTCTGCTATATATCGGACACAAAATTATTTTTTAAGAATAGATATGTGTGTTGATCTTCAACTTCATCCTTATTTCCCAAGTAAAATATTGATATCCACTGTCCAATCACTGTTGAAATGACTCTTCATCACATCCCGTCCTTCTATTGAACTTTGTTGTATTTTCATAGTGGGCATATGTGTCTTGTTTATCTTTAATAATCATGTTGTGCATTATAATGTGAGTCAACATGATATCATTAAGTATATCTTCATCCCACGCAAGAGATGGCTTCCGAATCATAGCAAATCGAGACTGCGGAACTCAAATGCTCTCTCAACATCCTTTCGGGGTGCTTTTTGATGTTGAGCAAATAACTTATATATACGAGTCTGAAGATATGTGATCGATTGAATGAATGTAGTCCATTTCGGATATATGTCATCAGTAAGATGATCCACCATGTTATATTGATGACCATTTACGGTAAAATTAACCGGTGGTCCGCGGCCTTCCAAAACATCTTGAAAAATAGAAGATCGATGTAGAACATTCAAATCATTACATGAGCCCGTTATTTCAAATAATGAATGCCAAATCCATAAGTCATAGTCTTGAACAGCTTCAAGAACTAAAATAGAAACACCCGCTCTTCCATGCTGCTGGACAATTCTTCCACTCCCAGTCCATACAATTTATGCTTCTAATCATTTTCGGAAATCCACGTTCTTCACCGATCTAAAACAACCCTTTCAAATCAACTTGAGTTGGACGTCTCATATATTCGCATCCATATTGGTTGCTTACACCTTTGGTAAATTTCATAAGCGCTAATCGTGCTCTACTTTCACTAATTCGCACGTACTCATCAACAACGTCATCTGCTATTCCATACGCCAACATTCGAAGAGCGGTGTTACACTTTTGTAATGGTGATAAACCTAAATGTTCAGATGCATCCCTTTTTGTGTAAACCATTCATCACTTGATGTTACACCTTGCATTATTCGAAGAAATACATGTATTCGAGTTTGGAATCTACGTCGAAACATTCTGGCAGGGTATACGGGACGTTTAACGAAGTAATCATCAAACAAACGTTTGTGAACTTCTTCTTGGCTTCGGTCAAGACGACATGTATCACTTATTTTAGTACGTCGCTGCGTAGTTGCCAGAGTAATTGTTGAAAAGAGAACTGAGAGATTTAGTTGTACGACATGATTAAGAAAATCATCTTCTTCTTGATTAACTACATCTCGTTTTGATCTCCTTGCCCATCCGAATCAGAGGAACTTGAAGAGCTAAAATCTTAGTTGTAGGAGTTCACTGATCTTTGAGTGTGTTTGTTTCATCTAATAGCTCTAAGTTATATAGTGTTCCAATATATTATCATTATGTTGCTTTGAAGAGTTGAATAATTCAACTCGAGTAGGTACCAATGCATATGGTTGTTGTCCTCAATCAACATACTTGTCATAGTGCTCCAACAAATTTTCATTTCATTACTTTAAAGAGTTGAATAATTCAACTCGAGTGGGTATCAATGCACATGGTTGTTGTCGTCAATCAACATACTTGTCATAGTGCTACAACGAATTATCATTTCTTTGCTTTAAAGAGTTGAATAATTCAACTTGAGTAGGTACCGGTGCATAAGTTTGTTTTCCTCAATCAAAATATTTGTCACAGTGCTCCAACGAATTGTCATTTCAATGCTTTAAAGAGTTAAAGTTTTCAACTCGAGTGAGTACCAATGTACATGGTTGTTGTCCTCAATCAGCATATTTGTCATATTGCTCCAACAAATTGTCATTTCATTGCTTTAAAGAGTTGAATTTTGTGAATAATTTCATGGTTCATGCTGAGAATTTTAAACTTCAACGTCAAGAAAAATTTATTTTCTAAAACTTTTTTGCTTTGATTTTTTCTATAATTAGTTATTAGAATTATAGTGACCTTTTGTAAGAAGAACTGAAGTAGAAAGAATTAAAATAAATTAGTAAGAGAGGAGATTTTTTTTTTTTTGTGTTCAAAACATAACAAAATGGGTCTCTATTTATAGAACTCGAAAAAGAATATTGGTAAATTTTTTATAAAATTTGTCTATTATTTTTTCATTTATTGCTTTTTTGAATTTTTAATCTTTTCACTTATAAACAACCGATCATATTTATGACACGTGACAAACCATCTTTTCAGCCAATGAAAGTTTACCACGTGTCAGAATATTACTCAACAATTTGATCGTCGTAAGGTCGTGCGATCAAAAAAAAATTTATGTAATGTTTTGTTATCTATTAAAAGAGAGAAATTTAAGACTGCCTCTATGATATTTTATTTGGTCATTGCTATGGATGTCCTCTAACAAGTGTTAATAGAAAGGGCGTTTTGACATGTTATCGCCGACAAAGTGTTGATCTCTAAATAGTGTTTGTGATTTGACGGCGGTTATAAGTTATGACGCTCTTGTATACACGGCTTCCCTAAAATAAGGGTATTTTGGAAACTAAAATTTAGAAAAGAATGTAAGGTTTGAAATATTTGTGTAACGAAAAATCAAATTTAAAAAATATCATAAAATTATATGAAATTATTATATATACATATATATGTGATGTAATTTTGATTAAAATTTGTTTCTTTATTTCACTCTTATGGCCTTATAATTATATACATTATATTTATATTTATATGTATGTATTTATTTATAATAAAACGACACAGTTTATGACAAAAAGTAGACTACTTGAAACTAAAATTGTTATTTCATAAACAAAACTGCTACTTTATATACGTGCTACGTCGTTTTATGCTGATTGTTTTTATTACATATATAAAATAAGCTATATAATTCATGGGGCGTGTTTGATCGGTGGGAAGGGGGAAATTCACTGTATCTGAGGTTTAATGATGCAGTTGTTGTTGATGAAGTGAAACGACGTTCGGTAGAGTAGAACTCGAAAATCTGCGATGGTTTCGTTGTCGACATGGATTCGATACATGGGTCACAAGCTACAGTATTCCGTCATACTCGCCATGAAGGTTACGAACCCTAATTCTGTGTTGATCATCCTTTTTCTGATTCATTCTCTTCATTCAATTTTTGGTTTTTAATTTGAATTCGTCAATTGTTATTGCTCTGCATTAGTTCGTTGCTTCTTGATTTGGATTTGCTTTTTTCAGATTTGGGAATTTTAGGTTTGAGGGAGTCGTTTCAGTTATAAAATGGTGCATTTTCATTTTATTTTCTGGTTTGAGATAAACTATTGTTAGCATTTTGTAGAACTTTTTCTATTCAGATTTTTTCTAAGCAGTTGTTCTTTTGTGGGCCAAGACTTGAAGAACATTGATGTTGAATGTATCTTGTGGTGTTAAAGTGTGGATAATTTATTCTAATCTATAAAATGAATATCGTAGATGAATGACCTTGGTTCTGATTGTGACAGCATGGAATGGATAACCTTACTTTCAATGTTTGTGTGAGAATGTTGTACAGTTAATTGGCCAAAATATCTTCACAAAATTTGTGCATGGCATGATACTCCTGACAATTCTAATATATTTCAAATTAGAAAATGTTATGGAATCACAAAACCCTACTTTCCTGTTAGTGTCGAGGACATAACCCTCAATGGATCTCGCAAGTTTGAGACTTATCTAAACTGATGTCATTTCTAAATGGATAGAATAACTAAGCTGAAATTATTACCTCTTTCATTTTTGATATTATTGAAACTGATTGAAACACATAGGGTTTGAAATTCATCGTGTGATTTTTCTTGAACTGTAATGTCAATTATTATGTGTATAGTCTGTTCTTTTGAACTTATATTCTCAGCCAAAATTAAGCTAAGTAAGTTAAGTTGCTTTACCTTGTAATAAGTTACGTTAAGTTACTTGATTCCTTAGTTCAATAGAACAGGCCATACATCGTCTCTTTTTTTAAAACACTCCATCATTCGTAAATGTTCCTAAGCGTCAGTTTCGCTTTGATTGCAGAGCTCTAAAAAAGGGCACCTCACTGATAGAGAATTGTTTGATGTCGTTTGGAAAAATACTTTCCAGGGCAAGTTGACTCACTTGCACTGGAATAAAGGAAATGAAATGGCCCCTGTGCTCGGAACGCAGGACAGTACACTTCTTGTCCGTAAGCTACCAGCTGTTGATCCAAAGTAGCGTATACTTCTCCCTTTTCTCCTTTGCATGATATAAAACTTTCTGTAGGTTGATTCATTATTGTGATTTTATATCCTTGGCTCTTATCAAAAGTGTTGTTATTGTTTGACTTGTTAGTTGCTCATTACAATGACTTTCCATTTAAGTAATACATACTGTCCTTCTTGGCATAAGTTAGGTACACAGCACATGGTGGTTTAACTCATATCAATAAACATTTGAAAAGCCTCCAGCGTCAAGAAAGCACTCAGGAAGTTGCCCTGGATAAGCCATATGTATCAGTAAACTTGGCTCATGTGCTAAATCTATTAGCTTCCTTAAGCTGTTGATGATTGCCTCTGTCTGCCTTGGTTTCCCTATATAGTGTGTGTAGTTGTGTGGATGGACAACTTAAAATTTTCTATGATCAAGATGGAACCTTGTTTGGCTGATAAGAAAATAACGTAATTAAGCTGATAACCAAAAAGTCTGGTATTAGGTTGAACAAAAATTTGACAATAATTTTGTTATTAAGTTTAGTTGCTTGATGATACACAAGGTGATAAGAGTTTAGTTGTCATTTTGTGCTTTTATTAGTTTTGGTATTTGAGAAATGAGTTTTGATAGATTTTCATTTGTTTTTTTTGAAGTGCATTGAAGTTTATGTTTTTTGATTTATTTTTCTTAAAGTGCATTTGATATTTTGTATTTTTAAAAAGTGCATTTGTTTGTAAATAAAATGCATTGATATCATTCAGTAAAACTCTCATAAAACATAAAGTGTATTGCTACATGTATGTTCAAAAGCTCTAAAATTTAAAGTGCATTGCTATATATATATATATATATATGTTCAATATTTTATTTCAAAAATATTTGATGAGTGACATGTGGCATATTGCGAGTCTACCTTATTGAGGGGCGTCATTTGAGTGCTATTCAGTCATATACTATGTATAAATAAATAGTGTTTTGATAAACGTTAAGTTTATCCTACATGTGGTTTATGGCGGACTGGGGCGGTTACTCTACAAAACAACAATGGGAGCCTATATTATAAGTATGCTGATCCCATCCATACATAGATAACATATATGTATTTTACTAATACAGATCGGTGCACTTCTAGATTCTATCCCATATTTTCTCGTTTTTAGAAGACCATGATGTAGTATCCCCTTTCTAGTTTTACAGTGAACTTACAGTAAAATGAGCCTCCGCATTAATCTACCTAAGCAGGCAAATAGATTACATATATCAGATGAGCTCGATACTCTCTTATATTTTTCTCTCTACCACATTACATGTATTTCGGTCTTTTTAATCTAGTTTTTAGAGGAAATTTATTTCTCCAAATTTCTTGATAGGCAAGTTTTTATTGGTGATGTGGTTGTGCTGAAGGATCCAGAAAATATTGACGGTTTTCTTGTAAGAAGACTAGCTGCGGTAGAAGGGTATGAAATGTTGTCGAAGGATGAAAAGGAAGAACCTTTTGTATTGGATGTGGATGAATGTTGGGTGACTGCTGACAATGACACTCTGAAGCCTAAGGTGATGGCTCTTGTTGAAATTGGAGACTAATTTTATAACTGTGGGAGTACCTCAAAATTGGTGTTTTTACGATTTTGCAGGAAGCTAATGACAGTCGAATATTTGGTCCAGTTCGGATGACTGATATCGTTGGAAGAGTTATTTATTGTTTGCGGAGCGCTGTTGATCACGGGCCTGTTGTGAATAGGTGAGAATACGTGATCAAGAAAACAACCTTCTTCTGTGTTCATCATATACATATATGCCTTGCCTTTTATGCTGCCTGGATTAATTCCCTGACATGCTGAGTTTACCAGTTCCTTTAGCATGCGGAAGGATGCTCCTCTGCTAGAAGTCGAACTTGATGTAGAAGAAATGGCCAGGAGTCGCAAAGAATAGTCTGCACTGTTTTGGAACCCAAAAAAATACCTGATCACCCACCTGACATGAGGTTACCTCTGCAGGTGCATATTGTATGTGATCAATGAGCCATTTGGTTTGCGCAAACTTGTGTATCAATATATCCTCCTTAGCCCCTCTGCAACGAGTACATTAATAAGAGATGGGAATCTCAAGGGCTCTAGTCGGGTCTGCTCTTTTCCGCTTTCCGAGAATCTAGACTGCCAGAGCTGGGTGATTGACAATGAAAAGCGCATAATGCCATGTTTTCCAACATATACAAATCAGGGGGCTGTAATTGGAAAATAAATTCCAATTGCCTGAAAGTTTGTTAATTTTCATGTTATTCTCTTGAAAAAAAATTCAGATCTGTCCTTTTTTTCTGCATGCTGTTAGTATTATACTTCACATATGGAAGAATTGGAGCTTGCGTTATCGCGGTGGCAATTCATGTGGCACATTTTGGATGGAGGTAGTGGTTTTTCAGCATATCGATACTGTTAGTAACGATATATATACGGTTAGATTTCTCATTTCCTTAACATATCAATAGCGGTATGATGACGTCACCTATTTGAGGACGTGATTTTATTAACGGTATATATATATACGGTTAGATTTGTTATTTATGATTGAAATGATTTTATTAATTTATTTGAAGACGTGACCTAATGTCCGAGTGAATATGATCTATTCTTGATGGATCATAGCATAAACTTTGGGCTAAGTTTGTGGTGTGGCCCATTTGACGTCAGTAATGGGCTAAGTTATTTTGGGCCAAGTGTAAGCCCAAAAGTTGCTGCAGAGAAGGAAACCGCCGTCTACATCCTCTTCCTTCAAAACCAGAAGCGCCGCGCCCGCCATTGACAGCCCTCTGTCGAAGCTCAGCTCAGCTCAGCTCTCTCGATATCCAGCAGCAAGAAAGTAACCTATGTCGCAGGCAGTGAACATCATTTCCAGCAACATAGCAGGTACTTTTTTTCCCAGCCGCTTGAGAAGCAATTCCGTATTTTCATCTAGGGTTTTGTTTTCTGAAAGCCGGTTTCAATTTTTTGCTTGTACTTTTATGCCGGAAACGATATTTTTGAATTTAATGTGGGGCTCTTGCAGGTGTAATGGAATCGATTTAAATTGTGTTTTTTCATTCTTTGGCGTCTGTTAAGCGTATTTTGCTGGCGAGGTTTCGAAGCTCGCCGCGTAGCTTTAGCCTGATGTTGGTTGTTTAGTGTTTGGATTAGGCCCCTTATTACTCATGAGTCATAAACTTGACAGGAGCCTTTCAAACCTTGAAGTAAATTTTTTTTACTTATATACACGGTCGTGTTTGAAGTTCTGAAGAATATTTCCAAACTCTGGTTTGGAAAGAGAATTGTTAGATGAAGAAAAAAGAAAAAGTAACTGGAGATCGTTTGACCTCTAATGAATGATTTTTTGGAAATACATGTGGAGATGATGTCAGTCTAGTTCTTGCAGAAATGGATGACTAATAAGGCAAATATGTCTCATTTATAATGTATGCGCTACCCAGCCTCATACAGTTGACGTTGAAACATCATTATGCTGCTTATTACCTATCCGCTGATAAGTCTGATGTTCTTAGTTTGGTCCTGTATAGGCCAGCTTGCCATCTTCTACTTTTTAATCTTGTCCAAATTCCTGTCTTGGAGCGGACAATAAGTGTGATATGTTATCTGGCCATTTCAGCATCATCCTTTTTACTATGTTGAGCTCCTGATAAAAGGATAGAATTAGGGAAAAATATATATATAACTGGGAGCGGAAGCTCTCCCTTAGTGAGATGGTACATTTTCAATTATGTAAAAACATATGCTTCGGCAGTTTGTCTTCATACTAAATTTCAGGATTTCTTTTTTGTTTGTTACATTTACATGTGAGCATGTTGCACCTATACCAATTGTGTGCTGTTAAAATTGTGCTATTGAAGTCCTGTGTATTTTGAAACTAAAAGGATGGGAAGGTATATGTTTGACTTCTGGTTAACGAGTCCCTTAAGTAACCAGCATGGCATCTTTTAATGTAAGTCTCTTAGCTATGTTTGTTCTGATCTGTGTTGAAATCCTTTTTGTGGTACATGTTAATCATTTAAGATTACATTCAGCTCATCCTTGTTTCTATTGATTTCTAATTCAGAAATTTGGCTCTTTTGCATGCACAGGACAAACAGATGGCAGATGTATCCCATGTTTAAGAATTTCTCGTGGGGCAGTGGTATCTCCTCAATCCTCTCGTGGAAATTATAAGACACTTGCACATGTCAGAATTGCATCAGAGCAATGTGCTTCCAAGGATGTTTCTTTTATCTGCAAGGCCAGTTACAATGGTCACAGGAGAAATCCAGATTTCAACCAGCATAATAGGCAGGGTTTCTCTGAAAGCAGCAACTGGAAAAATGAGGAGACAGAAAACCTTGAGAATCTCGAGCATCCTGGACTCTCATCTGTGACGGATGGATTGATGAATTCTCTGGCTGGTACCCCAAGATTCAAGGTTACTGAAACCCCAGGACCAAGAGAACAAGAGATTGTTGAACTTTTTCGAAAAATTCAAGCACAGCTTCGAGAAAGGTCAACATTCAAGGAAGAAAAGAAGGTCGAATCCATTAAAGGGAAATTTCAGGAGAAGGGGACTGTGGATTCCCTTCTAAAACTCTTAAGAAAGCATTCATCTGAAGAAGGTATGAGAAAGTTCAATGGGAATGGTAACAGCGAGTTAGACACTGGAAACCACTCGGTACAAAATGGTGTCCCTAATGGCTTCAAGACCACAGGCTTCCCAAATGCTAGTAACCTTGCCAGTTATGAATCCAAAGTACCCATTGCTTCCAGTTCTACCAGACCAGTTTCATATTTTCGACGTAGCTCACCTATTTCACAGACCAAAAATGTACCTCCTCCCGCATACAGGAGATCGAATCCTACTGAGTGTAAACCATACATCAGAAACAAAAGTGTCGCCAGCCCCCCTGAACCTGCTCTTGAACCAGAGACGGCGCTAGCTACAGATCCACAGTTTGATAATGAACATCAAAGTAATCCAACCGAGGTATCAGCTGAAATTCCACCCAACTTCAACAAAGATATTGACACAGAAAAAGCTTCAGAGGAAGAGGAACGAATTGAAACCAGCGACTTCTCTACACTCAAACTGGCTGATTTGCGGTCAATCGCAAGGTCGCACGGGGTGAAGGGATTCTCGAAGCTCAAGAAAAGCGAGCTAGCCGAGTTACTCAGCAAGAGCTCACTGTAATCTTGTCCGATGACAATTTTTGCTGACATTCCGTTGCGTTATTTTGCTTTAGCTACTGTACCATGTAGTTTTAAGAAGAAACTTGACATCCATCAAGTGAGAAAGTTTTGGAAGAAAGAAAGCAAAACAGGCCTGGGTTTCTCATGATGCAAGTACTCTTATTATTATTATTACCAAGGAGTATCAAGAATATGATCACACTCTTGTTGACATGATATTCAAATTGATCTTATAAAAATTGTTTTCAATGAAAATTGGAAATAAACAAATATTTTGATATCGAGCCATTTCTAGTACTATGCCTTACTTTTGTTGTTCATTCTTTTGAACTGAAATTAAATGATATAAGAATTGAAATAAGTAAAACTTTTAAATTGAAAAGAAGGAAGCCTAAGGGCCTGTTCTTTAGACCTTAACTTATGCTTAACTTAACTTAACTTACCTTAACTTAACTTAACTTACTTTAACTTAACTTAACTTACCTTAACTTAACTGAATTTAACTTAACTTACCTTAACTTAACTGAACTTAACTTAACTTAACTCAAGTACTTTTACAAACATATTTTTATGGTGGTGGTGGTATAGTTGGGGTGGTAGGTTGGGGTTGTGGTGGTGGGGGTGTTGGTGGTGGTGGGGGTTGTGGTGGTGGGGGTGTTGGTGGTGTTGGGTTGGGGTTGTGGTAGTGGGTTGGTGGTGGTGGTAATGGGGGTGGTGGTGGTGGGTTGGGGTGGTGGTAGTGTGGTGGTGTTGTTGGGGTGGTGGTGGTGGTGTGGTTGGAGTGGTGGTGTGGTGGTGTGGGGGTGGGGTGGTTGGGGTGGTGGTGGTGATGGTGTGGTGTTGTGGTTGGAGTGGTGGGTTGGGGTGTTGCTGGTGGGGGTGGGGGATGGTGTGGTTGTGATGGTGGTGGTGTGGTTGGGGTGGTGGGTTGGGGTGTTGGTGGTGGGGGTGGGGGTGGTGGTGGTGTGGTTGGGGTGGTGGGTTTGGGTGGTGGTGGTAGGTTGGAGTGGTGGTGGTGGGGTGTGATGGTGGGTTGGGGTGATGGGTAGTACTTAACTTAACTTAACTTAACTTACCTTAACTTAACTTAACTTACCTTAACTTAACTTAACTTAACTTAACTTAACTGAACTTAACTTAACTTACCTTAACTTAACTTAAGTGCTGAAAATTTAATGGCTAAAGAACAGGCCCTAATGAACAAATACGCATGCGTTGATTATTCATACGAAAAAGAAGAAGCTTATTATTACATGGAAAAAAAAGTAGGTAGAAGAGTAAGAAGGTGATGAGGTCAGGTCGGGTTGCTATTAACATCGTCATCGTGTTCAGCCTCGCGTGAGAGTTCCTCCAAGGACCTCCCCTTGGATTCAGGGACCAAGAAAGTGAAGAGCATTCCTAGCAAATTCACCACCCCAAGAACAATGAGCGAGTTTTTGACCCCAATGCCTGGCGGGTACCCTGCCTCTGCCTTCTTCTTGTCGGGACTCTGCGACAGGTACAAGAACCCGAATGCGCCCACAATGGCTCCCAGTTTCCCCGCTGCGGCCGAGATCCCGTGGCAAGTTGATCTCAACCTGGCCGGGAAAATCTCCGCAGGGACCACGAATGTCGTCGCGTTGGGCCCGAAGTTGGCGAAGAAGAATGTGAGCGAGTACATGATCACGAACCCGATTCGGTTCTCTCTGTGGGTCCAGTGCGTGTAAGGTATCGCCAATGCGAACATGAAAACCGTCATGAAGAAGAATCCCATCAGCTGAATCCTGAACCTCCCCATCCGGTCGATTAAGAACACCGTGAACCAGTAACCAGGGACGGTGCTGCACAGGGCTATCAGCGTCTGAGCCCTAGCGATCTTCGAAACCTCCTGCACGGCGTTCATCGTTCTCGCCGGCGGGATCCATCCGATGGCGCTGAAGATGTCCTTCTGGAACAGGTTCTGGCTGTAAAACGCGATGTCCAGCAAGAACCAGGTGCTGGTCGTGCCCAGCAAGTGCAGGCCGTGCCGCTTCAGGAACTGGTCGGAGAAGATGCCGAACGAGTTCGCCGGGTCGGATATTTTCTCCACCTTTTGCGGCTCTGCCTCGATGTCCGTCTGCAGGACTTTAGACATGTCTGCTGCGGCCTGTTTCGCGTTCTTCGCCACCAGCGCCGTGAACCGCGCCGTCTCCGGCATCTTCATCCTCCAGTAGTACGTGAGCGCGGCCGGGACCGCGCCGAACATCATCACTATTCTCCACACATAGTCAGCCTGAGGGACGGTCGAGCCAAGCGGATCAACCTCGTACGGCGGCGCAACGAACCAGCTGTCGAACGCCCACGCCACGACGATGGCGAACACTCCGCCGGCGAGGATCCCGAAGCCCTGCATGGCGAACACCGCCGCTATGAACGCGCCTCGCGTCTTCTTGTTAGCGTACTCCGACATGATTGTGGCGGAGAGAGGGTAGTCTCCTCCGATCCCGAACCCTAGCCAGAATCTGAAAAAGCAGAGCGTCGCCATGACGGCTTGGGGAGTGTGTCCGACGGAGAGGCCGCAGCCGATGGAGCAGATCACCATGAGCATCAATGTCATTCCGTACACCTTTTTTCTCCCCAGTTTATCTCCGAGCCACCCGAAGAAGAGCTGGCCGGCCAGCGTGCCGCAGAAGGCCACGCCGTTCACCGCAGCCGACACGTTGGGCGGGAGGGAGCCAGGCTTGCTGGAGCCGTCGACGTGGTAGTAGATGCGGCCTAGAAGCTTCGTCACGAGCGAGATGCAGAACAGATCGTATGCGTCCGTGAAGAAACCCATTCCGGCGATGATGATGGCCGTGAAATGGTACCATTGCGTCTTGGCCCCGTCCAGGGCGTTGAGCACTTGCAGAGCTCCGGCCATTGTTCAAAGTCGTATCAAAGTTACTGTAGCTGATCTCCACTCTCGGATTCACCGGATCACTCGCAACATCTACAACAACAACATTTGAAAAACAGTACGAGGAATCTAATCTATCCACATGCCAGACAACATGAGTTTCAGGTTAAACACTGACCTGACACTGGCGGGACCTGATCAGGGCATCGCAGAGAGGGCTGGAGGAATGAAGTATGTTGTAATGATGACGTGTGTCAGGTGAAAACGATGGATGAGATGTGACAGAATGCTGGGATGGATGATGAGGATTATATATACCAGACCCATCTCGGAATGTTCCATGGGCATATTCCATTGATCCTCGATCAATTTTGTTATGGTCAAAAAATCTCACGCATTCTTCGCTTAGGGTTTTCCTCAGGCTTTGATCCAGTCAGCCTCGCTCGATACAGTAAATGTGGTTTTAGTTGTTAGTATATACTTTGAAAAATGGTCAATTCGCCGCGTATTTTGGATCTCTATCCAGCTGTCGCGTTCTTATTGGAGACAATTCAAGTGTACATAAAATACACTGTTTTTTAGAAATAGTGTTGTTTCATTGTATAAAAGTAATTTGCAATTTAGTCCTAATCTTTGAATTTCACTGAGCAGAGGCGCTCAAGAAGAGCAGCTCCTCCAAATATTCTGCCCCCAAATCCTCAAAAACCACCACATAAGTACTGTCGCCTTCATTTTCCCGGCCTGTAACTTTCTTCCCCGCCGCCGCTGACGATCTCCGCCGCAGCAAGTGCTTCTTCTTCAGCTCCAACACAGGGGAGCACCCCTCCTCGCACCTCACCGCCATCTCCTTCATCGACTCCCTCACCGCCTCCGCTGGAAAATTAAGCACAGCCGCTTCTCCCCTCATCGCAAATGCCGCCTGGTCATACGCCATCGCCGCGGTTTCCGCAGTGTCAAATGTCCCTAGCCAAACTCTAATCCCATTCCTCGTCGAGTCTCTGATCTCCGCCGCGAATTTCCCCCACGGCCGACTCCTCACTCCCCGGTACCCCTTCTTCTTCTTACTCTTCCCCGCCTTCTCGCGCATCATCTGCCCCGATGCATCCGAGGCAGAGCAGACATCCGAGGCAGAGCAGACATCGGAGGCAGAGTAGACATCCGAGGCAGAGCAGACATCCTCGGATGACGTCGCCGGAGACGAAGACAGAATGTTCCAGAGAAGCATTTCTTGGGAATCGTTGACGTTGAACGGGAGTGAATCAAAGTGATCTTCCCAGGAGAAATTCGAGCGGCCCAAGGAAGATTGCGGTGAGAAGTTGGAAGATTCCATCGAAGTGCTTTTCTTTGTTGGATCTTGTGTTCTGTTTCCTGCTCTGAAATTCAACTTCTAACTGACACGCTTTATATACCTACGGGCGATGGTCCACACATTTATGAAATTGTCATTTTTAAATAAATTATAATATTAAAAGTTGATGTAACCTGTACGATCTGTTTTTCGATTTTTCAATAAAGAAATTCAGATTCATGTATGTACGCTTTTGTCCGAATCGAGGCATCATAAATGCACGTGGGTCAAACGTCCTGCCACGCCGGCGGGTTGGTGTCCAAGTGGCGTTCCTGGCTACGTCACCTGATGACGGCATCCATATGATGTAGTTTTATACAATTCTGAGAGTTGTTGTAATCATCAATGATATTTGCACTACAACTTTGCTCGATTTTATATGATCTATTTTATTTGAATAAGTAATTTTGAAAATAAATAATAAGATACACTGAGATAAAGACAAATTGTATAAACTTTGCCTTCTCACAATTATATATATATTTCAAAATTTTAATGGCAATCAAGAACATCACAGGTTAGTACAATGGCTGTAATTTGACACACAAATTTCCAATGAAAATTATCAGTCCCTACCAATAAGGTCCAGTGACATAAGCATACAAATTTCAAAGTCAATTCTTGCATGCAATTGGATGCCCTGTTCTGGCCATTATTGATGTTAACACATTCATAGTACATAGTCATAAATTGCAATATAATAATAATGTCCATTCACAAATATGCAATAATATCTACTTTTCATACATCATGTCTTTCAAGTTTTGTTCTTATATAAGTAACCTCACTATCTATCTCGCCATCTCCTCATGTGACGGCTAATGTCCCTTAACTGATTCATTAAACTAATATCAAGGCGGCCGCGGTCATGTCAGATAAATCGCTGTTCTTTCGGTACGCACTAAGTAAATCATGATTGATCGCAATAGCTTGTAAACCACATAAGTGTTTAATACTAAATTCGAACATGTGACCTTGCACAACCTAGTCAGCATGTCCACCCACACAGCCACCTGATATTTGCTGATAAGATCGTTTTTATATCATACATTTGAACACGGTAGATAAAAATTAGGATCTAAAGTATCAATTAAAGATGTTCAACTAGTTAAATAATTTTGAATAAGGATGTCCTCAAGCTCATCATGCATTGAATGTGAAATTGGAGGTCTCCGTCTCATGGAACCCTATTTTGTTAATTATAGTATAATGTCGCAATTTTAACACGTGGGCGATTAATCATCCCTGAGATCATTATTTCAGTGATAGTGAGTTAGTGACGGATGTGTAACTGTAGTTACTTAATTATCTAATATGAAGGTTCATAAGTGACACTTTTCTAGTTCAAAAAGTCAATTGGTCAAAGATAGTTGAGTAGAGTGATCATGAGTAAAAGTTCATTTTGGTAATGGAAAGGGGAATCACCAATTCGATTGACTTGACTTGACTTTCTTTCAGGAGATTTTTATTTTTCAAAATCTCACGTGTCGTCCAAAGCATAAAGTTTTAGCCTCGCAAACCAAGCATTGACTCGTCAAACATCTCTAACCCGCCCATGATCATGAGCACCTCAATTTTGACTGCTTTAAGCTACTTATAAACACTAAATAATTAGGGCACCCTATCCATTATACCCCTATCTACTATACAAATAGTAACTCTAACGAGGGAAATATATTCCCGTGTCATTATTAATCTAATGTAATCAAGTTTAACTAAATTTCATTTGTAAAACATCCTTCTATTTATGTTTTGGAGAAAGTCGTTATTGGATTTAAGAAATAAATATTAATTATCAATCAAAATTCAATTTGATGCGTCCATTTTTGTTTTGATCAAATTGTACTTTTTGCTAGAAAGCGACATCTTTTCTGACGTCATCCTGCTCACGTCACTTTATCTAAACCGTTGGGCCATCTCACAAGCAAGACCCTACAAAAGTACAATAATGTTGGCATCGTTTTCATTGTCAAATAAGGAGGTATTATAAAAGATACGTTTTTAGAGGTTCAAATTGCATTAAAAATAATGAACTATTTTTAGTCAAGAGTTGTATGACATTTTAAGGACCGAGGGAGGGAAGAATCCAACCGATGCTTATGAAAATATCATCATATTTTTGTGTGGGATGACCGAAAAAATACAGATATGGCCAGTTCCAATCCTCAATATGGACCAGTGGGACATCAGCTCAGGATCGGGGACGGACATGCCCTTATCAATCACCATTATTGGAGCTCATCATTGTATCATAAAGCATCTCATCCAACAACTTATCATCCAAACACTCAATTTCAAACACTTCCTTCCTCCCCACCCCATCAAAACCCGAGCTTTCTCCGCTCTTCTTGGAAATTCTTAGCCCGAACTCCTCAGGAAAATTGAGCACGGCCAGCGAGCCCCTCATCGAATACGCAGCCTTATCGTACGCCCTGGCCGCCTCCTCCGCCGTTCCGAACGTCCCTAGCCACACCCTCGCGCCTTGTCTAGCCGAGTCGCGTATCTCCGCCGCGTACTTCCCCCATGGCCTGCACCTGACGCCTCTATACTTCACCACACTCTCCGACCCATCACCTCCTTCGCATTTCTTCCCCTTTCCCGCCATCTCCTCCAAATCCTAAATCGTGTTTTTGCTGCAAGCTTCAGGACAGGGATTTATACTGATTCTAAGATCATGAGACAGTTCCCATTTTTGAGTATATGCATGCATGAATCTGAGATACATGGCCTGACGTCAGCATGTGGCGTCTGCTTTGACTGTGTATGACGACTGACCACATGTTTCAACTTTGGACGATGCTGAAGTTTATAATAAACAAAACAAGGACACGTGTCAGCATAGGTTAACTGAATCACGTGTGTCAAATTTAAAGGTTGCTGGGCTTAACTAATTACTAGTTGTACAGTTGAATCGTACGGTACATAATTGGGAACCTGTTCGGTTATTAATTACATGTCTCAATTAGAGATAAATTTTAGGTGATTCCAATTTCAATCCAAACCGGATATATCTGTATCCAAACAAATCGAGTATCAGACCGCGAGCGACAAAATTGATTGTCGCGGTCTGTTGACTTGGACTAGATTGCACTCAATTGAACCGGATGTTAATCAAATGGACCACATCCAGTCAAATTAAAACAAGTGATGTTAAAAATGAATGGATCAAAAGCTTAACCAATTCAACTGATTCTTTCTAATAAAAATGACGTGTCACATGTATCTGATATTTTGCATCGTTAATGTAACTAAAAAGACTCGTCACATGAATCAATAAGTTTTTGGATATTAAATTACTTCCAAGGTCGACAGTGATTAATTAGTTAGATGTTCTCTAAACTCTAATAGATGACTTTATTTCTTCATCGTCTCTTGTGATCTCTTCCCCGCATCCAACAGTATTAAGGGCTGTTATTTTGAACTGAAGTTATTTACTTAAATATTTAATTTAATTTAACTTTATTAAATTTAAATTTAAATTTAATTTACTTAACTTATTTACTGAAAATTTAAGTACAAAAGAACAGAGCCTAAATATGATGTTTTTCTTTTGTGTCACAGCACTTCCAAATATTTTCATGTGGTATACATCAGTTCTATACACATCCATCGTAAATTTATAATTAATATACCGCAATCACCTCCCGACAAAACCGTCAAAATATATCATCGTATAAAGAACCATCGCATAAAATTTACAACGAAAATGCGACAGTAATAAGACAATATTTATGACGATGTAACAACGGAAATACGATAGAAAAAATATTGTCGTAACATTGTCGGATATCCGAAAAAATGCGGTGTTTATACAATTATCCGACGAAAAACTATGATTTGCAACGGTAATGCGGAAACAGTTCTTTAACCGTCGTAAAATCATGACCAATGATAGAGTTTTAATGCGACGGTTATGCGAAGTTTATTGAACGGTTTTATATAATATTTACAAAATTAGCAAAAATGTTATTAATTATTATATTAAATTTTAAATACTAGAAATTTCATATTAATAAAAATGTAATTAATATCCATAACATATAGAATGGAACCAAATTCAAATGTTTACGACTACAAATATTATTTCAAAACGAAATCAAGTCTCATCGTCATCGCCTAGATCATCATCAAATGTCTGCTCTTGGGCACCGCCTTCATCATCCCGTCCACATGATGGTGGAAGCCTAGGAACACCGCTCCCAACCCCGTGCAAGGCATCCTGAACCTGGTACTTCACCACCTCTGCGCGGTTGGTTGTGAACTTTTCGAACTTCGCAACCATCTTCGCTTGAAGTGATTGCTCAATCTGGGCAACAATGGGTAGGGATGTGACAATGGGCTGACTGGTCTCTCCTGAAACGCTCCCCCGAATCATAATAGATGCAATATCAACGACTCTTGGTAATTTGTGTCTCTAGGATGATCCCATTTCAGTAGCAAACATGTGCAATTCCTCGCCCACCCCAATAGATTCCGTAGAGCTACTGTCCACGCACGCCTTGCGCCTCCCCTCATATTGACAATAAAGGAAATAATATGAAAATAGTAATTAGAAACCCTCAGAGTCAACTGGCCTTGCGGATACAGGTAGAGTTCGCCGGCTTCCCTTTCAGGCAGTCGTACACTCCTTGCAATTAGAACTCCTCCTTAAGTCTTTCTCCTATAAGATTAAATTTTACAAATTAAAGTAAAAAATTTGTATGCATAAAATACTTACTATGTTGAAATTTCGCATTTAAGGCTTACCATCTGGTTCCCGCCTCTATGCTCCCAATGTCCTCTACCTGACACTTCTTCTTTGAAATTCTTCTTGTTCTGCGAAGATAGGCTAGTGAATATCGGGTCTGATCCTCACTTCTCTTGTTTCTTCTCCAACACCTCAAAAATACATAAGGCCGTACCTTTCTTTGAATGTCACGTGCAGTACAAGTACAAAGTGTTTCATATAACATTCCCGCACTTTTTGCTGATGTTATGACGAACAATCAATGTGTGTTCGGGCCTATCTTGTTGTTTGATGCATGATCAATAAAAAGTAAATTAAATCATATAATTTATATTTGTAATATTTATATAAAAATAATTAGTACACTTATTCGGAAGTAGTCATACTAATGCTCTAATGTCGTCGCCTCAACATAACATAACCCAGTCCATCGGGTCAGTAGTCTGCTCTAATGCAACGGCTAGCAATCTGGCGCATAACCGAAGAAGAGGTGAATCTGTAAACAAAATCAAGTTAATACAATATTAATTGTATGATTATTAAAAAGAGATACATTTGTTGTAATCCATATATTTGTTCTTCCATGTGGACACTATGAGGACTCTCTGATCCGCAGTATTGAATAGCGAGTGATATGTCATCTAAACCCGTATCCTCACGAAGATTATTAACTTCAGACGATGACCCCCTAACAAACTTCCGGGAGTAGCAGTCAAAGGGACGCACCCTCAAGTCTTATGTAGATCCGCTGAACAATACATGATGAAAATGCTTTTCTGGTTGGGGTTCTGGGATGTGTGACCCATATCATACTCTGTATCGTCTGCGCATAGGTCCATGCTCCTAGTCGGTGGCGATGAATCACTTAATGGCTCTCGGATCGTGATTCAAACACGGCGCCCTCGACTGCGTCCTCTACCATTTCCCCTTCATTTAACTGGAGCACGACCTGTGTTACGATCCATTCCTACGAAACTCATACACACTCAATTACACACTTGTATAATTACATAAGACTAAAACCAAAAGTTACAAATCTAATGCAAACTCAAATTTTGAAACATGCATAACCAATTCTAACTATCATAAAATTAAACTTTGATTCATAAAAACATCATCAACTTAAACAGCAACAAAACACCAACAAATATCTATACTTCTTTAAAATATCATCACCAAATTAACAAAATCAAATCTCCACAAATTAGCATCATCAATAATAACAAAACTAAATTAACAACAACATCAACACTAAATCAATAATAACATCATCTCCACAAACTGTTGACCACCAAACCATCAACAACCAACTAAAATTACCATTAATATCATCAACCGAGCCATCAACCAAGTCATCAATTGAGTCATAAATGAGTCGTCAACCGAGAACAAGATCAACCAAGAACCATCAACCTAGTTAGCCACAAATTGAAACTTGAACCTAAAATTGAGCACAAATCCAAAAGGAGGAGAGGATTACCTAGTTAAGCGAGCACGAATCCAATGTAATCCGAGTGAAACAAAACGAGCAGGAGCGGCGGCCGAGCGAGCTAGAGTAGGAGAGAAGGAAAAAGAAGAAGAAGAAAAAGAAATAAAAAATGTGTCTTCATTTTTTTAGGCAGAAAAAAAAAATTTCAAGTGTGTTCAACTCAATATAGGTGTAGGGAAATGTAGATGAGTTGCATATATCATTATTGGAGATTTGTTAGTAATTTCACGTGACAAAATGTATTACATCCCCTACCAAAAGGCTACAAAGCACGGAAACAGAAGCTAAGCCTGAGTTGCCATTTCGGAAACGGGGAAGCGCTCGGAAGCGGCTGGGCGGTTTTTTAATTTAGTTTTTTTTTTAAATTATAAATAACTATATTCTAATCAATCACGTTCAATCGCTAGTAGTCCGCCTATCCTTTATCCATTCAATCGCTCGCAGTCGTCCTCCAGCAGCCAAAAGGCGCCAGGCAGCAGCCAAGCAGCTTCGGGCTTCCGTCCTCAAGGCTCCACTCTCTAGCAGGCGCCAGACAGCACTGCAGCAGCCCAGCATATTCCGGCTAGAATCACAGCACGTAGCTTTCGTTCTCTAGCCCTGAGCCGTGCTCGTGAGTCCTCTAGCCGCAACGCAAGCAACAAACAAACTTTTGATTTGTTTTTGTTTTTTTGGTGCAAAAGTTAATTAATATCGTCAATTTTACAAATTGAAAATAAGAGACAACCTTCTTCAAACGACATCGAAAGTAGCGAAAGTGTTTCTTCGTCAATACAAGATGATGAAAAACCTCTTTGGAGTTCTATTGAAAGAATTTCAAAAACTAGAGGAGGAGGAAATTAGAGATGGAGATGCAAGATTTTTCATGAAGAAAAACAAGGAGCTTATACAAGAATTAAGGCTCACCTTTTGAGAATCAAAAATAAAGGAATTGCAGTTTGCGTAAAGGCGTCAATGCAACAAGTTACTGAAATGACGACATTAGAGGAGGATTACGAAAGTAATTTGCTTTCTATGATGCCTAAATTAGTTCCTCTACCTTCCGGACCTTCCAAATGAGTGGTTCTGATTTTGGTACAACAAAGAAGTGAAAAAGTGATACTGATCTTATGGTTGGAGTGATCCATAACATAGACCTTTAATTAATTTTATGGCTTGTTGCAAAAGTGGTCCAATGTTCATCAAGCTGTGAATCGTGTTGGTGAGGTAAATGATAAATACTTCATTGTTAATTTGCTGAAAGAAGTAATTGATGAGGTTCATCAGAATATTATTCAGATGATCACGGACAATGCTAGTAATTGCAAAGCTGGAGAAATCATTGAAGGTCTATCGTGAAGATGATCTAGCTAAGGCTAGATTTGTGTGGGAGGAGATACTGAATGAATATTGGTGGGAAAAATTAGATTACATTATTGGTTTCACAGATCCAATATAGGGTATGATTAGTGTTTGTTACACTGATAAGCCTTGTCTCTATTTGGAATATGAGATGTGGGATGTGATGATTGAGAAGGTAAAGAAGGTCATCTATGAGCACGAGCACAATGATGAGTTATAAGTATCCACTTTCTATGATGTGGTTTATAATATACTTGTCTCTCGCTAGACCAAAAGTAACACACCCCTTCATTGCTTAGCTTATTCTTTGAATCCCAAGTAAAGAATTTATATTAAAGTTATTAATTTTGACATGACACATTTATTTGATGATGAGATTGCTTGTATTTTTTGTATAGGTATTACAGTCATGAATGGATTTCAGAGGATGCTACTAGAGTACCTCCACACAGGGATAGTGAGATTTATATGGAACGAAGAAAGTGTTTTAAAAGACTTTTTCCAGGTCAAGTTGATTACAACAATGTTAGAGCATCTGCACCGGGAGGGTGTTTCAGCAGCTGCTGCTGACGTGGCGCAGCTGCTGAGCACCCTTCCGTGTGCAGCGGCAGCTGCTGAAGAAGCTCAAAGTCTCTGCCCCTTGTTCCCAATTCATTCAATTTCAGCCCAAAGCCTCTCCCCCCTCCAGAGCCTCCACCCAAGCCCAGAGCCTCTCCCCCCACTTCGCCTAAATCATCTCCCACTTCCCCTAAATATAATCTGTTGGTGTGGCGTGGGAAGCTCTCAGATACAATCTGCTGGAGTGGGAAGGTCGTGCGATGAAGTGTGAAGGAGATGAAGAGACATGGGTGCAGATGAAGAGGATAGGAGAAAGCTTGAGTCGTGTCCAATTCATTACTTGTTTGCAATTGTGTGGTTGTGCTGCTTTGCATATATGATATTTGTTTCAATTTTATTGTGCAATGAACATGTGGGGGTTGCAAACGGCCATAATTTGAGATCAGAATTAATGCTTCCAACGGCTGTATTTGATTCAACCATTAAAACATATGCTTGCAACGGCTACAAATTTTTTTGGATAAAATGTCTCATTTTTTTTAATGCTTGCAACGGCTACAATTTTCTTTTACAAAAACTATCTATAAATACCCAATTTGTTTACTCATAAATCACACAAATTCATCTCTCTACTTCTTATATTCTTACAAACTTTAAAATTTCATTTAGATAAAATGTCTCATTCTTGGTCCATGGCCGAAGATGTTCAATTGTGTATCTCATATTGTCGACAGTCTGTTGATCCAATTTCTGGCAACAAGCAAAAGATTGATAAGCTATGAGAAAAAATTTGCATGATCACAACAATTATGTGTCAAATGCCAACCAATCCAGGAAGGAATTGAGATCGCAAGTGTCACTTGCTTCTCGATTTTGCAAATTAAAGGCAAACTTGATTTATTGGGAGTCTTGTATTTCCTACGCACAAAGAAACAAGGAATCTGGATGCAATTCACAAGACGAGGTATGTATATATATACATTTAAATTGATGTGTACAATCGTATTTTAAAATTGTAATCGTTTTTTATTTAATTGATAGTTAAGAAAAGCGCAGACTTTGTACGTCTCAAAGAAGAAGAAGGAATTCATATATTTTCCATGTTGGGAAGTAGTATGTGATCATCAAACATTTGCTCATGTTGAGAGTAGTACTCCGCCATGTTATACATACGAAATGGTTGCTCCACTGAGACGGTTCCTCCTTCTAATAATGAGGAGGTGTACCCAAATGTGAGCATTGAAGATCTGAATTTTTCTATACCTGAAAATAATCTCAGGCATTCATCAAGTCCGGTCAGACCTCCTGGAGTAAAAGCAACCAAAGAAGCAAAAAGAAAAGGTAAGCAAGTCGAGAATAAACGCCGAGATAATGCTTTGGAAATGATGGCAACTAATCAGACAAATTATATAGAGTGGCAAAAGTAACAAGGAGATGGAGAATTAACAATTCAAAAAGAAGCTATACGGATGAAGAGGATGGATGATGAGAAAAACATCATGGAAACTAACACAGAATTTATGACTCCTCTATCCAAGCGGTATTTTAGCAAGAGAAAAGCATTGATCATGCAACTGTATGATGACGATGATGGGCAAGGGACTTCGACACGATTTGATTTATCGTCCTAATCGTAATCTTAATTTCGACGAGTAGAATAAATTTGTAATATTCAAGTATGAATAATAGAATTAAAAATAAATATTTTTATTTAATGAATAGTGCGAGGAGGTGCTAAATTTTTGAACTGGTGTGATAATGTAGTATGTCAGTGTTTGACAAAACCAGCACAAGTGAACAAGGAGTTGCTACAGCACAAGTAAACAAGCAGTCCAACAGAAGTGAACTAGCAGCAGCTGCAGCAGGGGATGCTACAGCAGGAGCTTGTTCAACTGGCTGCATCATCTGTCCGAGAAGCAGCAGCAACCTGGGCGTGTCTAGAAGGGCTGGAATCTCTACGGAGAGCATCTGAAGAATTTCTAATATGCTGTGTAGTATATTCCAGTGAGGTTTACTAGTCAGAGAAGGAGATTTGCATTGAAGATAAATATCAAATCTAATCTCCTAGATTTTAGGAGATAATTGTTCCTTTTGGGACATTGCCTAAACCTGGACATTGCTATTTAAGCGAGAGGTGTTCAGAGCTGAGAGGTTGATCGAAGCTGAGGGATACACGAGTGCATACACGGAATTCAGGGAGAGCAATTCTTGGTGTGCGACAGACGAATTCTTCGATCATCACCCGAGAGCAGAGCGTGAGCGCAGAGCTGTGGTGATAGAAGCAGAAGGGAATCAGGACTTGCAGAGTCTGATTCAAGCTTGATCTGGAAGCCAATTCAGAGCTTGGTGCTTGTTGGTAGATCAAGGGCAGCCGTGGAAGAACTGACGGGTGTGTGGCTCAGTCGAGTGTCTAAGCGGTGGTTCTCGCTAGTGGCAGGTGGTCACTGAGTGAGGGGGAGTATTCCAGAGCGTGCAGCGCTCGTGGAATCGTTCGAACGGCTCGGCAGAAGGCTTTGGAGCAACGCGGACAAATTGTGCTTCAGCTGTGTGTTACAGCAGTTGCTACAGCAACCCTGCTGAGTTGAGTGTAGTTTAGAATAGGCCGAGTCTTGAGAAGTCTGTAGCTATTCTAGATTGACATTTGTAGAGGGTGTGCAGACACAAGTCAGAGCTTGTTCTGATTGTGTTGAGTGATCCACACAAGGTTGAGTAGCATAGGTTGCGTGAGTTGTAACCGAGTGTACTTGGAGACCTTTGTTTTGAGTGAATTGAGGACTGGAGAATAGTCCTCCCCAAACGTAGGCAGTTGGCCGAACTGGGTGAATAAACTTTTGTCTTGTTCATTGTTTTGCTGAGACAATTTCCGAGTGAACAAGAGTGTGCTGCAGCAACTGCTTGTTCACAAATCTGTCGAACTGAGACACTCGAGCTTGATCTGGAAGCCAATTCAGAGCTTGGTGCTTGTTGGTAGATCAAGGGCAGCCGTGGAAGAACTGACGGGTGTGTGGCTCGGTCGAGTGTCTAAGCGGTGGTTCTCGCTAGTGGCAGGTGGTCACTGAGTGAGGGGGAGTATTCCAAAGCGTGCAGCGCTCGTGGAATCGTTCGAACGGCTCGGCAGAAGGCTTTGGAGCAACGCGGACAAATTGTGCTTCAGCTGTGTGTTACAGCAGTTGCTACAGCAACCCTGCTGAGTTGAGTGTATTTTAGAATAGGCTGAGTCTTGAGAAGTCTGTAGCTATTCTAGATTGACATTTGTAGAGGTTGTGCAGACACAAGTCAGAGCTTGTTTTGATTGTGTTGAGTGATCCACACAAGGTTGAGTAGCATAGGTTGCGTGAGTTGTAACCGAGTATACTTGGAGACCTTTGTTTTGAGTGGATTGAGGACTGGAGAATAGTCCTCCCCAAACGTAGGTAGTTGGCCGAACTGGGTGAACAAGCTTCTGTCTTGTTCATTGTTTTGCTGAGATAATTTTCGAGTGAACAAGAGTGTGCTGCAGCAACTGCTTGTTCACAAATCTGTCGAACTGAGACACTGCGAATTTCATGGTGCATAAACTGTATATCGAGGAGGTGCTGCTTATGTAGGAGGTGCTAAATCAGCACCTCCTCCATGGTCAGGAGGTGCTGATGGGTGCGGATGCTCTTATAAAATATGCTAGTTTTTCCCTTGGAGGAGGGCATTTTGGTGATCCAGACGTTATTGAACTGAGATACACAATGGATCCAAGAAATTGGTGGGCTAACTTTGGAGCGGCAACGCCTTTTCTTCAAAAATTAGACATTCGCTTACTTGGACAACCTACTTATTCGTCATGTTGTGAAAGAGATTGGAGCATTTATGCTTTCATTCATTCTTTGAAGAGGAATAAGTTGAATCCAAAGCGTGCTGAAGATCTTGTGTTTACTCATAATAACTTCGTCTTTTATCAAGAAACAAACCAAAATATCTTGATGAAAAAACTAAAATGTGGGATGTTGGTGGTGGTGGTGGTGGTGCTGATGTATTTGGATCTTTAGAGGATATTAATACTCTTTAACTTGCTGATCTCTCCCTTGATGAGCCAGAAATGCAGAGTGTGCTTTTCGAAGATAATCATGAAGATGTAGCATGAGTCTTTAACTCTTGTTGTGGTTTTGTTTATGTTTAAATTATGACCTTTTTTTTCAATATTAAGAACATTGCACTCATTTATTTCAATTAAGTATTCTTAATAATTTAAATTATATAAAAATTTAATTTAAATAGCATTTCTTGTTGTTTTCAATTTTTCTAATTTTTAAATTTGGTGCTTCCGCGCTTTCTGCCGTTTCCGTTTTGATGCTATTTAGCCAAAAGGTTGAGGACGCTAAGGCAATTGTTGAAGCGGGTTATGAGTTCGGATTCTTTTAGGTAAATAGTCATGGAATTTTAACTGAACTCAGTGAGAATCATGCATTGTATATCCACAACTATCCCCTTTCCCCAGACCCAAGTTCAAACATTACGGTTAACAAATCACATTGACCCAACCCTCCTCACCCTGGTTCAGCAAGGAGATGCGTCTGGTGTTCAAGTTTTGAAGGCCGGATAACCATTAGCTTGGGTTTGATCAAGTTCCTTGTGCATTTGTTGTCAACATTGGCTCTCAGTTGCAGGTCCGATTCAAAATGCTTCCTGCCTATATCTCGTTTCAATTAGAATGGTTGTTGAATCTAATCAACTGTTTTCTAATAGGTTATCAGTAATGATAAACTGAGCTGCAGTAGGGATTACAATTACAAGTGGGGGATCACAAATAAAAAGTAATTGACAAATTAGTCGGAACATCTCGACTATGCAGTAGGGATTAATTGTAGTCGTTCTTAAAGAAAAATTCATCCGTTCAAGCCTTTTGCATGACAAAGGACAACTTATGTTTCAAAAAAGAAAGTGCTGCCGGCCGCTCCATACCCTTGACCTCAGCACACATCGCCACCACTATCCTGACCAGCCGGTCCGCTCTCTCTCTAAAACCTGCTAAAAATTCATGATAAAAGACACGAACATAAGCTCTTGGCTGAACAACAAACTGCAAATTTAGAGATCTTCATCTCATCTGTCCTCTTATTGCATTCCCTGACTCCAGTCACACCCTCCTTCGACAAAAGGGGAGACCATTAATACGTCCATACAAAAATTTTCATCTACATCCGACGCAGGTACTAAAATATTCGTTGGCTTCTTCCCAAGCGAGAAGACCAACCACCTACAGCCTATGCCTCAGATTAGCCTCCCTAAACAAAGTGAACAACACATCTCTTACCGCATTAAGTATTTGAATTCTCCTTCCACTTCTAGGACAATAGAAATCGTGATCACCGACCGCATCGAAAGTGTGCAACTCTCCACAGACCGTACAAACTCGAGAAACATCGATCACATTGCATCCGATACGATATTTGAAGGCCAAACGCCACGTCGTCAAATTTATATGAAGCATATAAAAAACGTAAATATTAATGTGATTCAAAAACCGCTCTCGAGGCAGCTAGCCAGGGCCAGTTTTTGTTACTAGTCGCAGCTTGTTCATTGCATGGGTCAGTTTATTATTAAATTTTGTAAATTGGATCAAATTGTAAATAAATATTGCAATTCAGCCCTCGAAATAATAAGTAATTATAACCACCTTCATCTCAAAATGCTAATTAATCGACTCATCCTCGTGTCACAGGAAAATGTTAGCACGGTTCAGCTACAAAATATTAGGTTTATTTTGGTTTGATTGGGTTTTATTTACGGTTCAGTATTGCTATGTAAACAGGATGAGTGCCATTCGGCAAATCAATCAATTGCATAATTCCTTTCCAAACCCTAATCTGTCTTCTCTCCCTCCCTTCCGATCAAACCGAATCCTCCACCTCGAAGAGGGTATTCTGCTACTCATCCTCTTCTGGTTTGGCACCCGGTGCATTACCCCAAGGGTGTCCTAAGGTTCCGCCACCGAACTGTAGTACAGAATCATCTCCAAAGATCTCGGTCAGAGCCGGCATATGCCAAACGTGGATGATCTCTTGTTGATTTCTGGGTGAGGACAAGCGTGTATCAGATCTATTCTGTTACACCTCGGCGGCGGGGCCGAAAGCATCTTCTTCACTCTCTCCCCCGCCTACGTCACCATCGCCTTCCCTGGCCAAGCTGCTGTTCTGGAGAGTGATACGCGATTGAACTACGACGAAAAAAGGCTCGGCAAAACCACAGACCGGGCGTCCTGACTGTTCCTCTTTCAGGTAATATGTCGAATTGAAATTATGTTGAAGTTTGCATCTTTTCGATAAACAGTGATTTTCTTAGCATTTGATTGTGGGATTGGAGTTTTCTTGATGTTGATGTTTCAATTACGAATGAGGTGTTACTTGTTGATGCTGTTTTCTCATCCTATGAACCCTACTTATGGCTGGCTAGATGCCAATGAAAACATATTTGGGGATAGTCAATGCCGTGTCCTAACTATGCTTTTTAATACTTGTATTTGCCACTTCTTGTCTTGTTTATTTTCTCTGCAATTAATCAACTGGCCATTCAACAATGCTCGATGAAATGCCCCACAGAACCTCTACTCCACTAAGTCTGCCCTTTATGTGTATCTTTTTCTAGCTATTAGTTACTCATATCTGCAATCTTTCTCCTATATGTCTGAGAAACGGTCTGCTCTGCACACTATTCCTCAGTTAAGCGTGGAATGATAATCTGATTTGTGTTACTTGACCTTGCATATGAAACTTGGCTTAGGACATTAGCTAGGATCATATTATGCACATTTGATTTATTGCCTACCAGAAAGGATCATTTGTCATAGCATGTTTCTTATAGTAATTTGTGTCTAATGGGAGTGTTTCATTACAGGTAGTGAGGGAAACATGTTAAAGCGAATTATTGTTGATGCACTGAAGCAAGGTGTTGTCACGCATGGCTCTAAGATCACCAGGCCTTCCTTCTATGCATGTGAGCATGCTTTTCACAGCGGACAGGTACGCATCAAAGTATTCTAGGTTTGGTATTTTCATAATGTCATGCTCTTTCCGTGTATCAAATTCTATTATATTTGGCTGATTTAGTGTCGTTTTCGTATTGTTTGATCTGACTGCTGGGCATCTGTGTAGCACATGGATTCACCCGTTTGAAATATAATTGAATATCACTTCTAAGTCAAATACTTATTATTCACTGACTGCAAGGTTTTGCAAATTAAATGGCCACATTCTCAGTTATTTAAGTGCCCAAGCGTAGTGGTTTCCTGTCAACTCCTACTTGCTTTTATGTCTTCATATAGTTGGTTTATTTTCTGGTTACATTGAAAAAAATTATCAATCCAATATTTGTGTTTGGAGAAAAAGACACTTGCATTTTATGCCCATTATTAAGAACATTTCCACAGTTACTTATCAGCAAGATACACTTCACGTACTTTTCCTTTTCTATTGATTTTTACATATTGGATCAAAACCAATTCTTGAATGAGGCCAGGGATGAATCGAAAAAGAAATCTTTATTGGTTATACCTATTTTTTATGAAGAGAATGAATCTTTTTATCGAAGGATAAATGGGTCTGTATCTCTTGCGGGAATGATTTGGAAGATCCAAAACCAAAAAGAGTGGTATTTGCTAGCAACAACATGATGGAGGCATTCAATCAATCTAGATTTATCCGAAATCTGATTTAAATCCAATATAACACCTATGGGCACATAAGAAATGTATTGAATCCTTTCTTTGTAATGAATAGATCTGACATGTTTACCCATAATTCATTTTTCTTTAATCTCATTACTTCCTTCTCATCATATCTGTTGCCTCCTCCAGGTGAGTGATTTCTGCATTGACATAGATTTTGCAGCTTGTTTTTACTCGATTTGATTTTGATTGTTCAGTTAGGCTGAATCATCAAATGTGTGTATAGGATATTCATTTCAGTCAGAGTAATTTCCGTTTAATGTTGAAGATAGATATTGAGAAGGTTGCTATCTTGTGAATCTAATTTGACTTTCAGGTATACTTTAATTTAACACCCTGTTGGCTGTTTTGCTCTGAGTCTGCTTTTTTCTCTCTTTGAGATGAGTTATTTAAATGGATGATGTGAATTAAAAGTTATAATGAAAATGATGAGCAGGTTGCGAAAATAATAACCTGCCTTAGTCATTTGGAATGTGTCTCTACATTTCTTGGATATAAACATACCTGCAGTTCTGAAATTGTTGAAGACAGAATGAAGTTTATGAATAAACTGCCCTTTCCTCATCAGTGCAACCCTCGTATTTTTTCTCGCAGGCTCGTTTGGCACCTCGTAGTTTTTTCGGGGTGGAAGATTACCTTGATGACGACAATAGCAGGCCATACACCTACCAAAAGGAGAAGAAATCGAAGAACCCAGGCAAACACATCTCATTTAAACAACGTACAGTCGCTTACATGGAGTCCTTCACCCTTGACGTGTTCATATCAAAACGATTTGTGTCCGCCTCAATTACCCACAGGACCACAAGTAAGCAAGTAGCAACTGCAGGTACTAACTCCAAGGACATCAAAGCTGTGTTGAAATCTCGCTCCGATATCCCAGCTTGTCTGGCAGTTGGTCAAATTTTAGCTGACAGAGCGAGGGAAGCAGATGTTTACACAGCTTCATATACTCCGAGGGACAGAGACAAGTTTGAGGGGAAAATCAGGGCTGTTGTTCAGTCCTTGATTGATAGTGGAATTGACGTCAAAGTGTTTCTTGATTAATAGCATAGGACTCTCTTGTTGTACTTCAAATCCTAATGCTTATCAGTCTTAGTTATAATATGTTGTACTGAGAGTATGTTATGACATTTTTCTCAACTGAGCTATGTTTTATCAATCATCTTTAACAGGGTTAGCAGCCTCCATGACCAAAATCCTTGCATGTCAGCAGCATGCCAACTTCTTATACCTGGGAAACAACTAAGCATCAAACAATTGAGGTTTTCAAAATCATACAAGTATCTTGGCACGGGCTAGATCCAAATTAGATCGGACCGTACAAGCTTTTAGACGATCAAGTGTTGGAGCCTAACACTTATCCCAAATATGGGTCCAAGGAGGAAAAGGGTCAGCCCAATTCTAGACAGTTTCAAAGAGAAGGAGAATTATGGACCAATGCCCAGTTTTTGTGTGGGATGACGGAAAAAATACAGACATGGCCAGTTCCAATCCTCAATATGGACCAATGGGACATCAGCTCAGGGCTCACGCTAGAAAAATTATATTAAAAAAGTAAAATTTGTTTATCAAAAACCTAAAAATGTATAGGATCGGGGATGGACATGCCCTTATCAATCACCATTATTGGAGCTCATCATTGTATCATAAAGCATCTCATCCAACAACTTATCATCCAAACACTCCATTTCAAACACTTCCTTCCTCCCAACCCCATCAAAACCCGAGCTTTCTCCGCTCTTCTTGGAACTTCTTAGCCCGAACTCCTCAGGAAAATTGAGCACGGCCAGCGAGCCCCTCATCGAATACGCAGAACTCAAATGGAAGCCTCATTTTGATTCCAGTCTCCGATGATACAATTCCTTCATTGTATCATCGGAGATGCATGATTCTCTTCCACAGCTTTAGCCTTATGCAATCCCAAATATAATGAAGAATCAACCAGATTCGTCACCTATACAGACAACTTCTGGTGTTCATCATTTATCAAATTCGTCACAATTGGTTTAAGAACAGTAGTGACCTTTACTAGAACTGGATCTGAACATAAACTAATTCTCAACTTACTTGAGGCTCGATCTGTGCTCTTCATCTGCTGAGTTCGCTTGCCCCACTTCGGTTAAAGAAAAACCAGTACCGGAGTTGGAACTTGCTTGATACTTTATCTTGGAGAGGTCGGCGATGTATGCTGAATTTTGATTCTTCATCTCCTGTTTGAGATCTTCACGCATATTCCACATGGGAATCCAGTTGCTCTGATTATGAAATTAGTGTTTCGGTTTGCATCGTGTCCGGCTTAGGGTGGTAGTGGAAAACTGTGATAGGTCGCCATTGAGTTCAACTCTCAATGAATTACTGCATCAAGGAAAGAAAAAGAGTCGAGCTCAGATGTGAGCCAAGTCGTCCGTCCGAGGTCAGACAGTTGTGATGGAACCCACCACTATTGGGAGAGCTCAGCCCTTGTGGCTTTGTGTAGTGATGACAGGTGTTGTTTATTGCAGTAAGGAGGGCACGTGGTGAATGTCGTTTCTCGCTAAAGGAGTCCTGTATATATATATCTTGTTTGAAGCACATAAACGTATTGAATAACATTTGGGACTTCCTGTGAGTTTTAGGTCAGAGCGATTTCTCATCAATTCACACTCCGTTCAAGGTCGATCAGTCGACGCCGTGACGCGTCAATTCTTCATGGTATCAGAGCCGCCTTGATACGGTGGTGAGTTTGATTGGAGAAGCTTGGTTAGGTTTTCCGGTGAATTTTTTTTGTGACGAAGATTCACGTTTCTTGAAATGGCGAGTGGTGCGAATACAAGCGGAAGCATTGGAGGAAGAGATTCAGGAATCTTTGAAGGAATTAGCGGAGGTCCGAATCTTGTAGTCGATCCGTACGGCGTTAGCGGCGGAGAGATATATACGGGGAAATCAATTGTCAAGAAGATCTTGATCGGAAGGGAGAATTTCGTTACATGGCGGAAGGCTATGGAAATCGCGTTGTCAGGGAGATCGCAACTCGGATTCGTAAGAGGTGAGTACCCAAAACCTGAAGATCCATTGATGCTTGCTCGTTGGCAGAAATGCAACGATGTGGTGATGTCCTGGCTCATCTCGTCTGTATCGGAGAGTATAGGCGAACATGTGATGCGATGCAAGGATGTCATCACTGCTTGGAGTAGTTTGAAGATTCGTTACGGAGGTACGAATTTAGCACGCAAATCTGTGATAATTACTGAGATCGGAAATTGTGTTCAAGGTGATAGGGATGTAGCTGCGTATTTTGACAAGTTAAGCAAGTACTGGGAGGAGTTGGATTCGATCAAGAAGATCAGATCATGTGCTGTTAATGGAACATGTAAATGTTGCCAAGAAACTGAAGAAGAAATTGAGGAAGATAGAGTTGTCAAATTTTTGGTGGGATTGAATGACTGTTTTGGAGTAGTGAGATCTAATATTTTTGCGATGAAGGTGGTTCCAAATATTGATACTGTGTATGACATGGTCACACAAGATGAGACTCAGAGAAACGCAAGAAGAGGAGTTCTGACAGAAGCATCAGCGTTGTATAGCAACATTAGTAATGCGAATGTTGGTGGTCAAGGGAGATTTGGCTATAATGGCAGAAATGGTGCTGGCAGGGGAAGGCCAAATATCCGATGTTCACATTGTCAGATGCCTGGCCATAGTAAAGAAAATTGCTACAAGATCATTGGTTACCCCTCTGGATGGAAGAGTAGAGATGTCAAAAGGCCGGAGTTAGGTAAATTCAATGCTAACAATGTTAATGTGTCTTCTAACAATTGTTCTACTGGTGATGGGAATTCAGGTTCTCAGCTTTCAAGTGAGCAGATAACTCAGTTGCTTGCTCTTCTTGATGCTGGAAATGGTAATGCTAGCCAGTCCCACCCTCAGTCTCATATGGCAGGTACTATACAACTGTGTAATGTTGTAGTAGATTCTGCAAATTGGTTGATAGATAGTGGAGCAACATGTCACTTTACATACAATCCTGAATTGTTGTCTGATCTTCGTGAGCTTGAGTATAAATGCACCGTTAAGTTGCCAAATGGAGAGTGTTTGGATGTGCAGTATAGTGGGACCTGTTACCTTTGTGATGGAGTGGTTCTGCTTGATGTCTTGCTAGTTCCTCAGTTTGTGGTTAATCTAATTTCCGTGAATAAGCTGATGATGGATAACAACTGCACAGTTTGTTTTGCTAAGAATTGTTGCACTATACAGAACCTTTCCAATAAAGTTCTGTTGAGGACTTCTGCTCCCAAGGAAGGTCTATTCAGTGCAAGCAAGTCATATGCTCCTCAAGTTTTTTCTGTAAGCAAATTCCAAGATGATGTAGAACTATGGCATAATAGACTGGGTCATGCGGCTGTTGATACTGTTAATAGTTTGTTGAAGAGTCAGAATAAGTCTCTCTGTCATCACAAGTTTGATTGCTTGGTGTGTCCTTTGGCTAAACAATGCAAGTTGCCTTTTCCTTTAAGTGATCATAAAAGCTGTGCTATATTTGATCTTGTTCATGGAGATGTTTGGGGTCCTTTTCATGTAGAGACTGTGTCAGGTTGCAAGTATTTTCTTACACTCGTGGATGATTATTCTCGTGCAACTTGGACATTTTTGATGAGAGCAAAGTCTGAAACTGCTGGCTTGGTGATTGATTTTGTTAAGATGATAGAAACACAGTTTGGGAGGAAGCTAAAGGTGTTTAGAACGGATAATGGAGGAGAGTTCCTTGCTGGTAACTTTACTGATTTTCTAAGGTCTATTGGTTGTGTGCACCAACGTACCTGTCCTTATACGCCGCAACAGAATGGCGTCGTGGAAAGGAAGCATAGGCATCTGTTGGAGATTGGAAGGGCTTTGATGTTGCAGGCTCATCTCCCTAAGAAGTTCTGGGGGGATGGCATTTTAACGGCAACCCATATTATAAATAGGTTACCTTCTGCAGTATTACAAGGAAAGTCTCCCTGGGAACTTCTTTATCAGGCACAGGCTCCCATTGATCACCTGAGAGTCTTCGGGTGTCTGTGTTTTGTGAATACACATCCTCATCAGCGTGATAAGTTTGATTCCAGGTCTGTTTCTGGAGTTTTTCTGGGTTATCCACCAGGACAAAAGGGCTACAAGATTCTGCTTCTAGATACAAGACAGACGGTTGTGAGCAGGAATGTTTCGTTTCGCGAGCATATCTTTCCTTTCAGCCAGATTGAAGTTCCTGCAGTTAGAGATAATTCTACTGGTTTTATTCCCAGGGTGCCTACCTCTGTTGATCATCCTGAGATTCCATTACCAGTTTCTGACTTCTTGGGCAATTCTGCTGATTCTCTTGCTGTGGATGATGATATCACTAATGTGCTTGATTCTAATGAGAGGGTGGATGCTGCACCTCTTACCTCAGATCCTGCTTCTTCTCAGGATGTTGTTGAATTAAGGAGATCATCTCGACAGAGGGTTCCCCCAGTCTGGAGCAAAGACTATGCCTGTTCCACTATTGGAACATTAGCTACATCCCCTCATTCTGTGGAGAAGGTTGTTTCATATGATAACTGTGATGTTGATACGCAACAGTTCGCCTTAGCCATTTCAGCCATCAAGGAACCTGCGAATTTCAGACAGGCCTGTAAAAATCCCAAGTGGCTTGAGGCAATGCAAAAGGAGATTGATGCATTAGAGTTGAATAATACATGGGTGATTACAGATCCTCCTACTAATAAGACATTAGTTGATTGTAAGTGGGTGTATAAGGTGAAGTTCAAGTCAGACGGGACTGTTGAACGGTACAAAGCTCGCCTGGTTGCGCGAGGTTATACTCAGGTTGAGGGCCTGGATTATCATGATACCTTTGCCCCCGTTGCTAAAATGACTTCAGTTCGATGCTTGCTGGCTGTGGCAGCTGTGAAAGGCTGGCCGTTGTTTCAACTTGACGTAAATAACGCCTTTCTCCATGGTGTTCTTGAAGAGGAGGTCTACATGAGGTTACCTCCTGGATTTTATGAGTCAGAAAAATCTCAAGGCAGGGTCTGTCGCTTAGTCAAGAGTCTCTACGGGTTAAAGCAGGCTTCCAGACAATGGTTTGCGCAATTCAGCAGCGCCCTCTTGGAGTTTGGGTTTCAACGAAGCATGAATGATTACTCGTTGTTCACTCTTACTCGTGCTACAGATTTCGTCATCCTCTTAGTTTATGTCGATGACGTGATCCTTACGGGTACATCCGTTGCTCTTCTTACTGAGGTTAAGTCCTTTATTCATGGCAAGTTTCAGATCAAGGATCTTGGTGATCTGAAGTTTTTCTTGGGTCTAGAAATTGCGCGCACCTCAGACGGCATTTTCCTTCATCAGCGCAAGTATGCGTTGGAGTTGTTAGAGGACATTGGATTCTTGGATTGTAAGCCAGTGAAGACTCCTATGGATGCCAAACATCGTCTCAGTTTGTCAACAGCGGCTCCTTTAACTGATGTTCTACACTATCGCCAACTAGTGGGCAAGCTTCTGTATCTTACTGTGTCTCGGCCAGACATTTCCTACCCTGTGCATATTCTCAGTCAGTTTCTTAATAACCCGACTGCAGATCATTTACAGGCTCTTCATCGTCTACTTCGGTATGTTAAGTCTGCACCAGCTCAGGGAATTTTGTTTTCCGCTCAGTCTGAACTTGCTCTCACAGCCTTTTGTGACGCCGACTGGGCTGCCTGCCCCCTGACTCGGCGTTCCATCTCAGGGTTTTGTATCATGTTGGGTTCTTCCGTTGTGTCTTGGAAGTCGAAGAAGCAGCATGTTGTTTCCAGATCATCAGCCGAATCTGAGTACCGCTCCATGGCCGCTACTTGTTGTGAGCTTGTTTGGCTGGTGCGTTTGCTTGCGGACATGGGTGTTCAGGTCCCTACTCCAGTGCCCCTCTTCTGCGATAACAAAGCTGCAATACACATCGCTCATAACCCGGTGTTTCATGAACGCACCAAACATGTAGAGCTGGATTGTCACTTGGTTAGAGGACATGTGCAATCTCAGTTCATCATTCCGCGTCATATTCCTACTACGGATCAGCCAGCGGATCTCTTGACCAAACCTTTGCCGGGCGATCAGCTCTTGTGGCTTTGTGTCAAGCTGGGAGTCTCCAATTATCTCCACTCCGCAGCTTGAGGGGGGATATTGGGAGAGCTCAGCCCTTGTGGCTTTGTGTAGTGATGACAGGTGTTGTTTATTGCAGTAAGGAGGGCACGTGGTGAATGTCGTTTCTCGCTAAAGGAGTCCTGTATATATATATCTTGTTTGAAGCACATAAACGTATTGAATAACATTTGGGACTTCCTGTGAGTTTTAGGTCAGAGCGATTTCTCATCAATTCACACTCCGTTCAAGGTCGATCAGTCGACGCCGTGACGCGTCAATTCTTCAACCACCACTATAGCCACAAAGTCTCATCACAGCTCGAAATGTGCACCAGCCGGGAATCGAACCCGGGTCTGTACCGTGGCAGGGTACTATTCTACCACTAGACCACTGGTGCTTTTGATAGTAGGACTATTGTATATAGTATTGATCTGTACGTACGTGCCCAGAATGGATATAAGACGCAAGACAGGTGCTAAATCAATGCACTGAGATCCATAATGACCATGTAAATAAACCCTGATATAATGAATGATGATGAACTTTTCTTGTAACTTGGATCATCAAAGAATAAAAAATAACAGCAGATTGAACTACATTTGTAAAGCTTTTTCAGTTACTATTGATTTTTATGTATCTCACTCGTTCTCCTGATACCTATATTTTTTTAAGAGTAAACATCTTCTTCAAGCGTCCGAAAACCGTCTGAACTCTCCTCTCTGCTTATAAGATGGAGCTGATGAAATGTTCCTCATTGGTAACCTGAAGACAAGAAAATGTAATTAGTACTTTCAATGGTAAGGAATCTCAAGTTTCCGCTCTCAGGTTCATTAAGACCCAGGTATGTAATTTTTAATCAATCATGTGCACCAAGTCAAATGAACAAGCACCAACTTTTTGTTGAATCCAAAATCAGGAGTAGGTGAAAGTTGAAACACAAACATTCTAAGATGTTTTAGAGAAACAGCCTATTCTACCTATCAATGGCTTGTCTTTCTTAATCCTAAGCTTTGTCAAAAAAATCTTTTTCTTACTTATGGACAAGAAGAAAGAACACAGCCACACACACACTAAGCTTTAGGTGATGATTTTCTCAGCTCAAGTAACTAAAACACATAGCACCATTAAAAAACAACAACATAGAAATAACAATGAGTGGATAATGGATACATATAAGCAGGAGGATAAAACTAAGTTTGCTGATGTTGAAAATTATTAGATGAACGACCCATATAACAGAATGCCAACCCATTCTATGTTGGAGAAATAGTTGAAGCCTACCTGCTGGTGTAAAGGCAGCGGAGGCTTTATGGGACAGCATAGTGCTCTCGGAGAACAAGTTCCTTAGTTCTTGCAACTGATGAGCTACCTCTTCTATAATTAGTAACCCTTCATGTCCAATTTGAAGAGATTCCAGAGACATCTCAAATCGATCATGGTTAACCTCCATTTCTTCTGAACCGTCATGTTTATCTGAAGCCTCACTCTTAAGAATTTTCGGTTTCTTTACTTCTGCAATATTAATGTTTCCATTCGATTCATTTGATTCTTTCTGATCGGACAACCCATTATCTTCGGAGTAGTCACCTGGCTGAGATCCATTCTGCTCTCCATCTTCCATCATTTCAGAATTTACACCATTGGACATGAGTGTTACCGCACCAGAGCCAGTAAATTTACGCAGCTTCTGCTCTAATCTTTTCAAACATTCCAAGATATATAGTTTCTCCTCCTCAAATTCAGACCCATTAGAAAATTTCGGGTGTTTTTGGTGTTCGAGTTCTTCACCACTCCCCACATTTGAAGAGAGTTCATCCTTCGAATGACAGGTCATTTCACTTTTCTGCTCTTTGTTCAACCCATCAGAAACTTTACTCCTGTGATGTTCCAACTCCGCTTCCAAATCTTGTATCTCCTTCTCTTTTTCTGAGAGAAGATCGTTAGCTTTTTCCAGTGCCTCTACGTCATACTCTGCCTGATCTTCCATCATCCTTAAATAATGTAAAGCCTCCATATTGAGAGCTGCCTTCTCCTCTTGCAACCTGGTAATCATGGCCAATGCCTGATTGGCAGCAATTGCAGACGCACTTCTTTCTTCATCCAGCTCCTTGTACAGTGAAGCAATGCGCTCCTTATCATATTCAATTTGCCGTTTTAACCTGTCCGCCAAGCTTTCACCTTCTCTATCACTTACAACACTCCCAGCTGTAGATTCAAAAGTGGATTCATTTCTTTCAAATGAGTCAGCCTCTCGAGGTGTCATGCATTCATCAGAACCAGGAGTAATGTAAAATTTTGAATTCTCATTATCACCTCTCTTTGTTGAATTTGTAATATTTGATTGAAGTTCAGTTCCTTGAACATATTCCCCATTTGTTGATGATACTTGACATTCTTCTTCAACTTCATTATGAATCTTCATAGTTACATCTTTCAATCCCTTGTTGCTGACAAGTAATGAAGGAGAACCATAAGAAGCTGCCTGTTCAATTGCCATTGAAGGTGCATCATCATCATCGAACTTGTCCTCTACAGATGTAAAGGTACCGCTTAAGGTATCCACACGCTCAGCATGCTCATGGTTATTAATATTTGCTGTTAAATCATTTACAAAACAATGCAGTGAGTTTTATTATTAAAAAAAAAATACCATGCAAGTAGTGAGTTAAGACGGCCAGGAGTATAAGAAAAGGATGTGGACAGGAGCTTACATTTCTCTAGTGATTCCTTGACAGGCTGATCAACGTGTTTGGTTGGTGGACACGGAACACCTAAAGAAATAATGTCGAGTGGTATGACAGGGGTGGATGTCAGGGTGAGAGAAATTTCAGGCGCATGTTCACTTGTTGCTTCACCAGGTGGATCATTCATAGGATTGAACATAGGTTGGTTGTCATCCAAAGATAGAAGCTCAGGTAATACTGGTGGATTAAAATTCTGAACACCATCTGACATCTTAACATCTGTCGCTCTTTCATCAGCACCCAGAAGTCCGGGAGTACAGATTTTACTTATAGGCCTCAAATGCGCCAATATTTTGATCTGTGCATCCGCTAAACTCTCCGAAGTATTTTGAAATTTAGTATTCCCTCTGAAACCATTTGTTCCGACGGCCATAATTCTACCATTAGAAAATGGAGCCTCCGATTCGGAATCTGAGGTGACCTTTACAACCCTGTACCCGACATTAGCCTGAGGATCCATTATATCACTGCTAAGATGATTAGAATATAATGACACATAGGGATTCTCCCTTATCCTCCTCGCGTTATCTCTGTGACTCAAACTTTTCTGAGATAGTTCATTAGGTAAAGGAATGTTGGGTTTAGACAAGCCTCTTACAGGTGATCGATAGCGAAACGCTCTTCGTTGAATTTTCCTTGAGGTCCATATTTTACCACAGCATGAGCAGGCTTTTCTATCGACTGAACCAAAAGCAGACTGTTCATTGCAACCATTCATTCTTCTATCATCCTGCCATTGGGTCCTTGACAAATTGTTCATCGAAAGCCTGTGTGATTCTAAATTAGATTTGTTCTTTGCAGCGCATGAAAAGAGACAATCTTCACACATAACATGAGCAAAGATCTCCAGTCTGTGATTGTTGCAGAACATACTCTGATAAGACTCAGGTACTTTATTGCCAAAGTAATGATCAAGCCTTGAACAGAACAAACATGGTGTCGGCAATTTGCAATACCTCGCAAATTCCCTCAGACAATATGATAACAGCCCATGAAGGAACAACAGAAGAATCAAAAGCCATTCACAGGCAGCAGAAGACAAAGCAGTCACCAAGCACGTTACATCCCAATGTGTGGTGGCAGAGGTCCCAACTTCTGAACAACTCTCAGCCGCAGCCATTCTGCTTCAACTGTTTTTACATATTTAATAATTTCTTGAGTTCAAAAGTTCTGAAATAGTCCAAGCTCCTCCAGAATAAAGTCAGAATTCCCATTACAGCTCAATATAAGCAGCACCCACCCCAATCCTTGAAGATATACAGAATCTTAAATCAGTATACAAGAAAAATGGTCACCTCAATGTTGATTCTGCTGAATGAAAAACACAGTTTACGAACAAATTTATGATCAGTCTCTACCCAACGTACCCAGCGAGGAATCACTAGAAAATTTACATGTTTGCACACTAAAATGGCGCTTCCTTGCTAAACCATACCCTCTCCATCTTTTAATTCAAGGAACAAATATTAGGTCATTACAATTAACTGATCACAACAAAGCAGTCTCAGTAGCCAAAATGGTCCAATCCATGGCAACAAGAGATCTAAGAACTTCCCAAATTAGGTTAACAACATCAATCTTCAATTCTTCATACTACAATGTCGATCTTCAAAGTTCAACCGCGAGGAATCAGAATATAGGTCCATATCATGCATGCAGAAAATTCAAACACATTGGATCATCATATCATTCTAAAATTTAACCAAGCACCAACCACCGCATTCATTTCGTTTGGCCGCACAAAAGAAAATTCCGATTCAGATTCAAATTCTCTCGCATTGTCTGCACAAGGAGACGATAATGGAAATCACAGCAGAGTTACCTGCTGGCGCAATGGCGATGATTGTAGACGAGCAACAACGGCGGATCGGAGTGGAAAGGACTCGATTTCCACAATTGGGTGGTCGATATAATTTTGAAAATAAAATAAAATATTTATAAAATAGCTGCCTCTCATAACTGTAATTTTTTTAATTTGCCATTATTTAACAAATATTGCAAACTTAATCTTCTTTGTCGATTTATTTCTAAAATGTCACTTTTTTATTTAATAATTTTTTTAATCTGAACTTATAAATACTTAATATTTAATTCAATTTTATATTATTATAATCAATTTTATTGGTACTCCAAGAGACAATAACTTATATTTACCTAACATAATTAAATTTAACATAAAATTATGTTAGTGACTTAGAGAAATTTGAAAAATGTAAATTCGATTTATATATTTTAAACAAGAACAAATCAAAAAAAAAAAATTATGCATAAGAATTCGATATTGGTTTAATTAACTGAATTTCTTACAAATCGCCGACCTATTAAATCTCGGTCCAATTTTGATTTTGTAACTGACTCAAACCTAACCGAACAAGCCCTTCATGCGTATCCACGGCCCGCTACTAAAGCCAGCGCCAGTCATGGTATTTTTCCGGCACTCGAATCCGGCAGCAAGCTGTGAAATATTCGGCGGCGTGTTTACAACGGCGGAAAGGAGAGCACAGTCGATGATGAGGTGCAAAGGAATCCATGTCTCGGATTCGAAGGAGCAATCGAGCTCGACGATTGGGTGCGTTGGCAATTGGGTTTCGAAACGCGTTAGAGTGAAGGAAGTGGGTCAGCGGCGGATCTAGAGCTTCACTAGAGGGGGGTCACAAAAAAAAGTCATTACATAATTTAAACATTTATTGTACATAAAACGATGCTTATAATTCATTTCGTTTTATACGAAAAGAGGTCACCAACTCATTATGTATGACTAAAAAACGAAACAATCTGTTTAACCACAAAAGAAGTCAATACTAGAACTAAAACATTGCGTCACTCTATCTCTGGTCGTAGTATAGGAAGTAGGCCTTGCTTGCGAGACTTCATGATCTTAAAATACGACATAATAACTTCATCATCAATGCTCTTAAACACGTCCCTCTCAATATAGCAAACCAAACAATTAGTGAGAATATCATCTCCAATTTTGTTACGCAAATCTATCTTGACAATCTTCATTGCAGAGAAGGATCTTTCCACAGTAGCGGTCGCAACTGGTAACACCAAAATCAACTCAATAACACGATATACTAAGGGAAATACAGTGTGGTATCCCGCCTCAACCATCTTTTTACCAACATCTCCAATATCTTGTAGCAAAAAAAAAAGTTATCATTTTGTCTCATCTCATAAATCATAAATATCCATATTGTCAGAAATGACTCCAAATAATCGCAATAAGAAAAATCCAACAACCATTTGTCAAACTAAATTCAACTCATTGTTAGTCCATGACAATCCACAAATGAAGCAGGAAATGAAAGTCCACGAACGAAGAACCAGAACTCCAGAAGCATTGGTGTCAGCAAGATGAGGACACACATACAGGCTATATATAGCAAGGAGAGAGAGGATAAAATCGAACCTGCGAATCGGATAGAAGGGGGCTGCTCTGGTGCGCAAAATGAAAACATGATTTGGGGATCTGTCAACTTGAGATGAATGGAAAGGGATGAAGCCAGAAAGGGATTAGGGGAGGTGGCCGGTGGCGTTGTGAGTTAGGATGCGGATTATCGGATTGAGGCTGCGGAACTTTGAAGATTGATGGTGAATTAATTAATATTTAATAAATATTTAAATAAAAAATATTTTTTATAAAGTTTTGGAGGGTCCCGGGACCCTCTGGATGTGGTGATGTTGGGGAATTTGTGTGTGGATATTGTGTTTAATGTGGGAAAGAAATTTAGCATTGCCCCACCTCCAAATCTCAACATCTCAAATGTCCTTTCTTCAGATATCGTTTCTCAAATGTCCTCTTTTTTAAAAAATCGGTCTTTTCAAAAAATAGAAAGTCGGGCTTATCATAACTGGTCTGTTAGGTTTTGCGACGAAACGATATTGTTAAGACCAATCTATTTAATTTTTCAATGAGACCGATTTTGTTAAAATCGACCTCATATGAAATATGCTTAGTTGGATGCCACCTAGGAAGTCGATTGTTATAAGACATGTTTTCTATGCGAGACCGGTCTTGATATGACCGGTCTCGCGTCGAAAACAGATCTATCTCTCATTCCTCTCCTCTTCTCTTTCTCTTACCCATCTTAATCTTCTCTCTGTCCGCGACGATCCTAAATCCGACGAGCGGCGTCAATCCTGAGCAAGGTCTTCTCAGTATTTTGATAGAAGAATGGTATGTTGGGTTTATTCTCTGGTTGTCTACCGGAGACTATTTGACGGATTGTGAGGGCAAACTCCCGATGAGGTAGGTGCTTTGGATAAATAGAAACTGTCCGTTCTAGGGGGCGAGTGGGCTAAAATCTACTAACTATGAGTCTCCGACTATGACGCGAGGAAGCTTTCAGGCGGGGAAGATCGGACCCCGATAAAACCTGAAGAATAGAAGACGGGGAGTGGTGACCCCTATCCGCTTCTATTCCCTTGCACGCTATACGCTAACGACGGTGGCTCCATACGGGATACAAGTTACCGTATGAAGTTTCTTGGTATATAATATAACAGTTATGCTGCAAAAACAACAACAACAAGGTAGACGCGTTCCATTTAGACGCATTTGGTTGTTTGTAAGTAGAGTTTATGATTCAATTTGGATTGTTTAGGGTTGGGGGAGGCTATTCAACTCAAATCGGACTTTATTTAGTTGAATTTAGCTCAAATAAATGATATAGATAGGGAAATCAATGAGTAATTGATGCAGATAACCTTTTGATGAAGAAGAGGATGATGATGTTGATGATTATGATGATGATGATTTTGATAATGATGATGTGGTTGATTTATTGTTTAATCATGTTGTGTGACATATGTTACATCAGATGTTGAAATAATGTTTTAGGAAATTGTTTGATAGTGTTGACTTAAATGTGTCACAAATGTTACATTGCATACATGTAATTTTATCCGACATGGGAAATTTTGTTTTGTAATATAGATGGATATGAAACAGATTGTTGAGCCGGATCCGATAGATGATTCTATTTTGACGTAGCAACCGACACACTGTTCGGGTGAAGTCTGGATTGATCATGTAAGTGTACATTTGTATGGGTGTTATCATCCCTTGTTATTCACAAAGTCATGTTTTGTTGACATTTATCTTATTAACTACAGGCGGGTAAAAAGTTAAAGTTGTCTATTGCAGGATGTGGGATATGAACCCTCGGATTGTCCCGTCTATTGCTAGAGCTGGGTTTTAGCCATGGACTCAGGGGCATAACATTGAGGTGGGTTGGGCTTTAATCACTTCCTTTGTTGAGCGATGTAGACAGGAGACTCAAATATTTCATATGAGGATCGGAGAATATATCATCACTTTGCAGGATGTGTGCCTGCTGACCGGATTACCCGTCGAAGGAGACGTTGGTACTAGTAAAGAGGACGGAGAGTGGGAAAAGGTGTGCATAAGGTTGCTTGTTCGTACCCAGAATGACAGAGGTCCCTTAAAATGGCGCAACGAAGGTGTTTTCACAACAACATGAAATTGATACCCGTTGACGCATCAGGAGAAGACTTGAAGAGATACACTAGAGCGTACATTCTATGTATGTTGCGGTCCTCTTAGATGCCTGACCTATCCGGAGATAGGGTATCTCCGCATCATCTGCGCTTGTTAGCCGACTTTGACTGCGCGAGAACATATAGCTGGGAGAGTGCATTACTTGGGTACTTGTACAGGAAGTTGTACAGCGCTGCACGGGAGAGACACAAGCAAATAAGTGGTTGCATCATTCTTTTACAATTATGAAGCTGGGAGAGAATAGCAATCGATCGTCCAAAAGAATTTAGTGAATCTCTGCAGCCAATTTCGCCGGCATTTGTCGTCATAAAACCCCACCGTCTACACCCCTCGTCGTATGCCAATGATCACTTGCTCCAAGGAACATTGTCCAACCAATTCCAACTTGTGGTTCAACTCTTGTACTCCCTATCAAATTTTATCTTCTGTCGCTAGTGCGCCACGTGACCCATTTTCTTCTTTAAGGTGGAATCCTTCGCCTTCACATTGAAGTTGCTCTGCAAGTATCTAATATAAACGCGGTGGTAAGCTCGAGGAGTGATCTATTCAGGTTTATTGCATTTATGATTCCATTGTGCCGATCTGAAATTACGCACAACTCGTTGCGGTCCGTCACCCCCTCTAGCATGCACTTCATAAACTACTTCCAACTATAATTATTCTCTCTCAACCAAAGCAAATGTAAGCGGCAATATGTGGTTGTTCGCGTCTAGTGCAACAACTACAAGCAATCTCCATCATACTTTCCATACAAGTGAGTTTCATCAAAGCACAACACGGGCCTATAGTGCATGAAAGCTTCAATTGCTGGATCAAATGCCCAGAATACCCGGTTTAAGATCATATAAATATTTTCTTCATCTCGGGTACCATGCCATTTCACAAAAGTTCTGAAGTTAGAGTCCTCCAACGCCTGCATAAAATGTGAAAATTTTCTAAATGACTCATCCTAATCTCCGAAAATATTTATCAAAGCTTGTTTGCTGGCCTGCCATGCTTTCAAATATTCTATTTCCATACCATAGTTCTTGAATAATCGAGCTCTAAGTTGGGCGGATGACGCTCTCAATCTTTCACTAATGACATCGCCGATTTCCGTAGCTATGAAAAGTCTCATCATGTTGACATTCTCCTTAACAATATAGTCAGTGTTGCATATAAAGTCCCCTCGGTACTTTGTGACCTCCCAAAATGATAAGTTCTTTTTCTTAATTATCTGAATCCGCCATGGACAATTAGTCTCTCTCTCCCGACTTTGAAGAAGTAACAATCGAGAGTCTGATTCCTTCATCGGATGTTCAACGTGATTCATTATGGATTACTTCTGAACGGCATAGATTGCGTCAAATTTTCAGCTAAATGGCGCTCCACCCATATTTTGTCCATAATTTCTACCTAAGTACTCATCATCGTGTTCGTTCGCATCCCATGCTGATATATGACTGAATTCTGGGATATCTAATACAAGTTGGGATTCTGGAACCATAAATACATCCTTCATATCTAGCTGGTCTAAGAATTTCATCTCATCCAGATCAAACTCATCAGTTACAGGCATATCTAATGTTTCAAATATCGACATAACCTTTGAGTCGGATTCAATGATTTCTAATTTTGTACAATGCCTACAAATAACAAACCAAACAGTTCAAAAAATAATTTATAGCAATTAACTGAGAGAAACCTTCATACTCATCCTATCCAAAAGTCATGAACTTCCAACATATGAACTTCTAACATCCTATTATATCATATCCACACATCATATCATAACTATTTCAACATAAACAACCTAATAACATAACTTTTAATGAACCTTAACATATAGAAACCATTCTTACCACAATATGAACTTCAAATTCCAATAGACTAAGTTTGCCTTCAGATTGCAAAATCGAGAGGCATGTGACACTTGAGACCTCAATTCTGCTCTAGGTTGGTTGCCACCCGACTCCCACTTATTATGAAAATCGACACAAATTTTATCTCATAGCTCTTCAATCTTTTGCTTGTTGTCGGATATTGGATCAACAAATTACCGACAATATGAGATGCACAACTGTATATCTTCGGTCATAGACCAAGAATGAGATATTTTGATGAAAATAAAATTTTGAATTTAATGAAAATATAAGAAGTAGAGAGATAAATGAGAGTATTGTAAATGAATTTGTGTGGGTTATAAATCAAAAGAGGCATGTATTTATTGATAAGTTGTTATAAAAGTTGAATTTGTTTTTTCAAATTAATCCCGTTATAAAATTAATTTGGACTGTCCGATTAAATCTCAATTGAGATCAAAATTCCAAATAATTTGTCCATTACAATTTTACCGTTGGGATGTTGTGTGTATAACATAATTGAATGGTCAAACTTGTTTTTGTCAAAACTGGGCTAAAAATGAAGCCCACCAAGACAAACAAACCAAGAGTAACAGCTTCCCCTCCAACATTTCTCCATGCGTGTTTTGATAAGCTCCGCACCTCGGCCACATAGATAGTAGTTGTTGGAGGATGTTACCGATACAGATGCCCTAATGGTAACAAGTTACTGGGAATTGGGAACTGCAATATGGTTATTGCTGCATAAAGACTTACGTTTTCTTATATCACAGTAGGACTATATGGTTTGATGATATTTATATAAGGTTACCAGAGCCTATTCTGATCCCATCAGGAATCAAACTTTAGTCGCTAAAATATTTTATATCTTTTTACCACCAGACTACGCCTTCATGGACAAAAATGGCCTTCTCACTAGTCTCTTCTACATGATACATAAACATTTGATTTTCGAAATTAAATGTCCCTCCTATATGTCAACCTTGTAAACCTAACATGTTGTTCTAGTTTTATCTAGAAGCGACAGTTGGGCAGATTCGGTGCGGTTAGTGTGATCTTTCCAGTCCCTATGTTATACCTGCTCCATGCATTGTACATCACCCTATTTCCAGTTTGGTGAACAAATTAGAAAGTCAGTGAACTGATCATTGCAAAAGTTTTAGTATTCTGAGCCTACCTATGCCTATGCATCATAATAATGGAATTTTTATTTTACAAATGACACGAAAACAAATCACATAATTTTAAAGTTTATTCACCATTTTAACAAATCACATTTTCTGTTTTCCAACTTGACGTCATGTGGTAGTGTGCAAACTCAGAGGTCTGTCAAAATTTGGTATGTTTATGATATTCATGTTTTGGTAAACAATCCAATTTTGACATAATAAGCTAAGTTGTAACTACCTCAACTCATCATTTAAAAATTGGATCTCAAATCTAAATAAGATAAAAGCTTTTGGAAGGTTGACATTTTTTTATTTTATAAAACAACAATCAATTTGTTTCTTAAAATCCTAACCAAAAAATTTTCAATCAGTCATATTTTGGGAACTTGATTCTTAAAATGCCATGTGTTTAAAGTTATTTTTCTAAAATATTACTTTTTTATTAAATTGTTATGGAAAGTAGCAGTTTGTGAGTTTTTTAAATTTAAATGCTGATTGGACGATTATTTACGGGCATGTATATAAATTTTCAAATCGTGGTTTGTGCTGGTTCAAAACATCAGTATTTCATACTTCAATTTCACATCAAAACTAGTAGTAGTAGCGGTTTGTAAATTTATATATATGTATCGCTACTTTTAATAATAATTTAGTAACAAATGGTATTTTGAAAAATAATTTAAAGTCATGGAATTTTAAAAATTAAATTCTAAAATGTGGCAGATTGATAAATTTATCAAATCTTGAATCCTAAACAAAACTGAAATTTTTTTAGAACTGCCATACCCCAATATAAATTTCAGATTTGGCGAAAAAACGTTTCAATTTTGTCCTATTTTTTTTTTATAAGAGCGGTCTTAACATTGGGGATGGTGGAGTTTAAAAATTTTTCAACAAAACCCCGATAAGTCGAAATCCTAAGCAAGAAGAGAAGAACCCACCAACCACTACCGGATGGCTGGTGCTTTGAAGGCTACTGCGTTTCTTCTATTGAGGGGTGGTTCTGAAAATCGCTCTTCTGTCAGTGTGCGTTCGCGGAAGTCAGTCAGAGTCAGACCAATGGCTGCGCTTACTACTGCCACTTCCACTCTGGGGCTGGCCCAGACTTTCACCCGATTGAAAGAGCAGGGGAAAGTAAGCATTTTTATATCGATTCTTTCCTGAGATTGTATTGATAGAGTATTTGAATCAGTTGGTTGAGCGATTTGTCTTGTTGGGATTGTGTAAGCAAGAGTTCTGGAAAGTCTTGATGTAGTGATTTTTGATTCCAAATGTTCGAATTGAGTGGCTAGATCTTTCGTCAGAGTTCAGTAGATATGGAAGGGTGCGTTTGATATAAATTCAGAAATGTAAATTATTTAGTTGCTCTTGTTCTAATATTTCAAAATGCTTGTTGCACGTTGAGTATTTTTTTGTTCAAGATCTTCTCTTAAGGCCGTATAATGCAACTAATTGCGATGCCTGCATTGTGAAGGTAGCGTTTATCCCTTACATCACTGCTGGTGATCCTGACCTTTCAACCACATCAAAAGCTCTCAAATTACTGGATTCATGTGGTTCAGACATTATTGAGCTGGGTGTGCCTTATTCGGATCCTTTGGCCGATGGTCCTGTTATCCAGGTATGCTTGTTATTTCCTATGTTTGCTATCTGACCTGCTTAAATTTCTGTGTATGATCTTTAGCGTGTTTAAACATTGTAGGCTGCGGCTACACGGTCACTGGCAAAAGGCACCAATCTGGATGCAATAATATCCATGTTAAAAGAGGTAAGGTCTTGTGCGCTGGATGTTGACATCAATGGTATCCGAAGTATACCAACACGGTTTATTAACTTAATTCCTTGGTTTTATTTGATTCCGAAAGAGTGTCAATAATGCATAACCTTGATCATACTATTTTTCTTCTTGCAATAGATCGCTGCAGCATACCGTTCCATTTTCTTCTTTTTGGTCAGCTGGCATACGAGGTATAATATATTCATTGTATTTGTCATGCAGGTGGTGCCACAGCTATCATGTCCAGTTGCTCTGTTTACATATTACAACCCAATTCTTAAGCGCGGTGTTGGGAAGTTCATGGAGACTATAAGAGAAGCTGGAGTTCATGGTAGTGCATAGCAGTTTTTAACTTGTTTAGTTAGAAATACTATCAATTATTCACTGCTTCATGGCCGTTACTTTTCACTATGCTATATTAAGGGTTTTAAAGAGATATGTGTGTTTGGTGAGCAATATTTTGAAAGATTCTTTTCTTTGATGTTCCAAAATGCAGTTTTTCTATAACCATTCTAGGGTTGTTTTTCCATTAGCTGTAAATGTTTTTTTAGCAAGGTCATGCTAGGGAAGCTGGCCGGCATTATTCATTACTTTAATACAAGAGAGTAGAAACTGGTTGTTTTAATACTTAAGTTTTCGCGACACTGCATTGTTTATAACCTCGATTTGCTAAAAATATTTTTCCTGTCAACTTTACAGGTCTTGTTGTTCCTGATGTTCCTTTGGAGGAGACTGAAGTACTGAGGCAGGAAGCTCACAAGAATGGGATAGAATTGGTGAGTTATGTCGGCACCTTTTTTTTATCCTGAATGCCTTTGCAAATTAAAAGCTCCCCTTTACCGCTCAAGTGGCGTGCGTAAGCATGAGTGGCAGCCAAATGATATATTGAAAAATTGACTGTGGTGATGGAATCCAATACTATTAATTTTACCTCTGGGGTTATTCCTCGTGGTGATCGAGAGATAATGAAAGAGATGGAGGCTACTAAATACCACATATCAATAAAATCATTGACTTCATAATAATTTTCAAAAATTATAAAGATGAGACAATTTCGATCAGTTTGTTCTCGAGTACATCACATTCATTGACAGTCTTGTTGTAAAAAATAAGTGTATCTTCTATACGTATGTTGACCTTTTTGCTGTATAATTTGTATCATAGGTATTGCTCACAACTCCAACCACTCCAGTAGACAGAATGAAGGCTATAGTGGAACTTTCCGAGGGATTTGTCTACCTTGTAAGATCATTGCACATATATTACCTTTCTTCATGTTTTCCATATTTAGTTATTCGCATATTCGGAGCTGTCAGTTGACTTGTTTCATAACACATGCCATTTCTGGTTTGGTTTCCACTTTCCATGGCGCACGACTTGGTTACTCATTTTCTGACATTTTCGCTCTATAGCTGTAGAAAATCTTTTCAAGTTGTATTGGTCGAAATCCATTTTTTATTGTCTGCGTTGTATCACAGGTTAGTGCGGTAGGAGTTACTGGAGCAAGGACCTCCATAAGTGGAAAAGTCGAAAGCCTTCTGAAAGAAATAAAAGAGGTCAGCCATCTGAATTTATCCACATCTGCTGTCATTGACAACTGGGGTATTGTTCAACGCCTTTGATTTTATAAACGCAGGCAACAACAAAGCCAGTGGCAGTTGGGTTTGGTATCTCAAAGCCCGAGCATATAAAGCAGGTTTGCAACATTCAGCCGGTCATTCCCAATGTTGTAATCTCAAATCCAGTTTCTCTATCAGCAGTAACGATTTTTATGTATACTCAACAGGTCGTAGGATGGGGAGCGGATGGAGTGATTGTTGGTAGTGCCATGGTAAAAATACTAGGCGAGGCAGCATCTCCTGAGTCAGGATTGGAGGAGCTCGAAACCTTTACCAAGTCCTTGACATCTGCCCTTTGAAATCATTTTGGTGGACAAATCGTAGATTTGAAACCTGATGATCCCAACGAAGTTTGCAAGTTGTAGGAGCCTGGTTTGCCTCCTCATCTCAATTACAGGTTGCTTTTTTTTATATTCATACATCCAACCGGTCGGTGTGGAATTTTAAACATACGATGCGAGAGATTTAACTGTTCTCCTTCCAAATATTTCTAAGATTATTGGGCTGTTCTTTACTACATCAAAGATTATTGAAGCTTGCCTGTTTTGTGTGTTGAAAATTGGGTGAGATTTATAGAAGCTAGTGAAGTGGGTGGGCCCTTCTTCCTGAAATCTGATTCTATGAACCCAATAATAACAATCAACCCAGCATCCACCAAGGATTGAAAATTGATTTCAATCCTGATCAGGAGCCTAACACAAATTGAGGATAAGTTGGAGGTGTTGGATTTAGCTAACCGAAATGAGAGAAGCTGAAGATTAGGAATTGCGTAAAGGATTCTTATTGCTGAATGTGCCTATTATAACACAGCTTTGTGACCCGTTTGGCTCGCACCAAAACCAAATCGGATTGCAATAGAAATTTAAAATCTAAACCGAAACAATAACATCAAATAACAAAACAGCATAGGATGAAAGGCAGATTCCTATATTAATACTCCTCCTTTGGCAACATCCTTCCCGTCAAGAATGAAACTCAAGGAAACTTGTTAATAAAGATAATATTCACATGTTTAAGTTATTGGGTAGCCTTTCCACTGAACTAAGACTTAGGGTCACTGCCCCGTTGTGCTTTTTAACCATTTTCCTGTCAATTATAGCCTCGGGTTCTTTAGGTGTTCCAAAATCACGCAAGTATTGTGGAAGGGAAGATGGAATGACAGGCGGGTTGGGCACAATTTTAGTTGACTGACGTGGAACACACTATGAACAACAGCGTCAGGAGGGAGTTCCGGCTTATACGCCACGTTCCTACACGATCAATCACTCGAAGTGGCCCATAATAACGTGGCCACAGCTTGTGCAGAGTCCTCTTTTTGAGGGAGTGCTGCTTGTAAGGTTGTAGTTCAAGACAAGCAAAGTCTCCGATTTGAAAAATTCTCTCTGAACGATGAATCTGAATGCCGCTTCATTCTATTTTGTGCTCTTAAGAGGTGGAATTTCAGCAAGTTGATTAGCTCTTCTCTTTTGGATACACTGAGGTCAATCAATAAGCATGAACTCTCCTCTCGTAAGTAGGGTAAGTGACTAGAGGAGGCTGTCCATACATAATCTCATATGGGGTACTACGGATGGCAGAGTGGAAGGTAGTATTATATTAGTACTCAGTCAATGGCAGCCATTTACTCTAAGAATGAGGGGTGTCCGCAGTCATGCATCATAATATGTTTCCAAGGTCTTGTTAGTGATCTCAGTTTGACCATCCGTTTGAGCATCATAAGTAGTAGAAAAATTCAAATCGACCTCTTACATGCGAAACTGCTCCTTCCACATTTGAGTCAGGAAAATGGGGTCCCGATCACTTATTATTGACTGTGGCATGCCATGAAGCTTGATTATATTATCCAGATAAATTTATGCAACATCAATAGCAGTGTACGGGTGAAAAAGTGCAATAAAATGCGCATACTTGTTGATGTCTATTACCACAAGGATGCAGTGCTTATGCGAAAATGGAGGCATGCCCTCTATGAAATCTACACCGATAGATTCGCAAACACCAGCTAGGATGGGAAGTGGCTAAAGAACACCAGGTTTAGTAGACAGGTCATATTTATTTCTTTGACATATCTCACAGTTGCGGACATAATGCTGAACTTTTTTTTTTTCGAAAAAGAATTTATATTAAGATGACTGAAACTTTAAGAACAAACAACTAACTACACTAAACTATCTCTAAAAGCCCCTAATATGGCCAGCATTAACAACAGACAATCTAGCCCCAAAAGAAAGCATTTACAATATCTTCATCTCTTTCAACCATTGAACATCCTGATTGTACTTTTCCAATTTGTCCAACGCTGACATTTTTGTTTTGAGAGTCCATATGATATTTCCGACGATTTCATCAGCTCCCTGTGACTCATGTTTGAAAATCTTACGATTTCTGAGTTGCCATATCGCATCAACAGTTATTGTCAAGGCATTCCACGTAAAAATATCTTTGATGCTAGTCTTTCGAAGGCTTAGCATCCATGGAATAAGGAGCTGCCATGAATGAAATGTGCATGAGCTTTGTAAGAATACCAACACCTCAAACCAAATTTGTTTTGATACTTCACAATCAAAGAATAGATGATCACGGCTTTCTATCTCTTTATCACAAAGCACACAAGAATCACTGCCATTAAATCCCATTCTTACCAATCTATCTTTCGTCAAAAGTTTGTTTAGCATAGTTAGCCACCCCATGAACGACACTCTTGGCGCAGAAAATCTATTCCAAATCAGCCCACACCAATCTGTTTTAATCCTAGCATCAACTAGTGTATTGTAAGTATCTTTAACCGTGAATCCATCACCTTTCCCAATCCATTTAAAGCTGTTTGTTTCTTCCATGATACATAACCTGCTCAACTCAATGCATTGCTGAATTCTATTGATAACCCAAGAGGAACTCTTTGGTTTCGCAGCTGACCACCAGTTAGGCCCTTTCATCCAATATTCTGAGATCCAACAAGTCCATTTGTTGTTCTTTTTGTTGATAATATCTCACAATTGCGACAACACTAGAGCCTCATTCATCTTTCTCAGATTTTTCACGCCAAGCCCTCCTTCAGATTTTGGACTGCAGACAATATCCCATCGGACTAGATGCACTCCTTTAGCACTGCTGTTACCTTTCCAGAGAAAATTGGCACAAATAGAATTCACTGCATTAATCACTTGTTTAGGAATAATAAATATCCTTGCCCAGTAGAAGGTAATAGTGTGTAGCACAGATTTAATTAATACCAATCTTCCGGCTCTTGACAGAAATTTAGAACTCCAATGGTGAATTTTCTTAGTCATCCTTGATATTAATTCAGAGCAATCCCGGGCACGCAATCTTTTATCACTTAGATTAATCCCAAGATACTTAAATGGAAGGATACTCGGGGAGGTGTTGATAATATCAGCAGTCCAATTTCTCTTAATATCAGACATCCCTGCCATAAAAAGTTGACTCTTGCTAAAGTTTATAGAAAGTCCTGAAGCTTCTAGAAATTTTTCCATAGCTGATTTGAGGGCCAAAACCGAGCAACTTCTGCCATTGCTGAAAAGAAATAAGTCATCAGCAAATATGATATGAGATAATTGAACCTTATGGCATTTTGGATGAAAGTAGAAACCATCCTTTTTTGTTAGGCCATTCAGAGACCTTGACAAAAATTCCATAACAATCGTGAATAGGAATGGGGACAAGGGGTCTCCTTGTCGAAGTCCTCTTTTGCCTTCGAAGAAATCATGCATTTCACCATTGATGAGCAATGAGTAATGTGCGCTTCTAATACACATGCTAATCCAGGAGATGAATTTGATTGGAAATTTCAGGTATTTCATCATCTGAATTAAAAATTCCCAACTGACTGTGTCATAAGCTTTCCTTAAATCAATCTTCCAAGCAAACCTTTCACTGATATTCTTTCTGCTATACCCTGCCAAAACTTGTTGAGCAAGACAAACGTTGGCTAGGATTGAGCGATCTCTAATAAAAGCTCCCTGGGATACATCAATAATATCTGGCAATATATCCTTTAGTCTAGCCGAGAGAATGGAAGCCAAAATTTTATAAGTCACATTGCAGCAAGAAATAGGTCTGAAATCCTCCGGTTTATCAGCTTCCACAGTTTTAGGAATCAGTGAGTTGTAAGCAGAATTCACACTCTTAGGCAGTAGGTTGTACTTCAAACTGTGATTGATAGCCTTTGTTAAATCCTTGCCAATAATATTCCAATTATGTTTAAAGAAACTAGCAGAAAACCCGTCTGGACCAGGAGCTTTATCATTGCCAATGCCTTTGACAGCTTCCCAAACTTCTGTAAGAGATACACATCGAACTAGAAATCTGCATTGAGAATCTTCCACACATTTTGACAACTTCAAACTCAAATAATCAAAGGTTTTTGTAGGCATTTTTTGGCTGAGCAGCTCTCTGAAATAAGCGCTGAACCCATTTTTAATGTCATCTGCCTTTGTGGAGAAACTGCCATCATTGAGCTTGACACCTTTAATCTTATTGCGCGCGCCTCTAGATTTAAGAAGAGCATGAAAATATTTGGTGTTGGCATCTCCTTCTTTAATCCAATGAGCCTTTGTCTTTTGTTTGTAGAATAAGAATTGGTTTCTTAAAATTATTTTCAGCTCCTTACTCCTTTTGCAATCTTCCTCTGCCAGATCTGAGTTGAGGGGATTTTTCTCATGAAGAATTTGTATCTCTCTCAGGCTGTCTTTAGCCTTTTGGACTCTTTCCTCCATGCCTTTTGTGAGGTAAACAAATTCAGCCTTCATCATAATCCTCATCTCTTTGAGCTTGAGCTGGAATCTGGCAAGCGTCATCCCAGTATTCTTACCCCACGTCTTCTCAACTAGTTCGTTATATTTTTCATTAGCCTCCCAAAAGGTGCAATAGCGAAAAATCTGACTTTGAGGCTTTTGATACCCCCAACATATAATAGTAGGTGAGTGATCGGAAATACCCGGCTGATCAAAAGTCGCAGCAGTGTTGTAGAATTTATCCAGCCATTCCAAATTAGCCATAGCCCTGTCGAGCTTGCACCAAATCCTCTCCTTCTGACTTTGTTTATTATTCCAAGTAAAAAAACACCCATTTGCTTCAACATCTGATAAATTATTTTTATAGATGAAGGTGTTCAAATCCTATGTATCTCTGACTCTGATTTGGCTCCCATTAATTTTTTCCTTCTAGTCAGTAACACAATTAAAATCACCCAGAATCGCCCATCTACCTTTTTCCTTTTTCATAATGTCTCCCAACAGAATCCACATCTTCTTCCTTTCCGTTGCATCATTGCTTGCATAAACAAAAGCTATCCACGCGTTGTTACCTTCCATAACTACTTCACAAACAATAAAGTGAGTATCCTTTCTAACTGATTTAACTATGATTTTCTGATTATCCCATCCAATCATAATCCTGGCAATACCTCCTACAGAGATGCTGAAATCAAAACTCCAATTCTCATTAGGTGTGCAAAATTTACCTATAATGTCTTTTACATCATCTTTCACCTTCACTTCTAGAACAGCTAGCAGGTCTAGTTTATCTTTAATAATCCACTTCTTCACTTCATTTCTTTTTATGGGGTTATTGAGGCCTCTAATATTCCACGCTGCGAATTTAAACATTAATTAATGGTAAGATCTTTGTTACCTTTCGATCCTCTCTCCTTCCCATTTCGTGTTATCTTGGTTTGTTTTCCTTTCCTGTTTTTGAACTCATAGAGAGTTTCTTCTTCCAGTTTCTTACCCCCCTTGTTGTCGCTACCCTCACTAGTACTGGCTGCACATGAAATCTCAGTTTCCTTTCTCTCTTTCTGTCTGACCCTCTTCAGAGCACTTATTGAAAGATATTTAATAAATTCTGATCTTTCTTCATTTTCCTTTGTCTTGCATCCAATCACTGGGCTAATTAAGGTCTCATCAGAGCCTTCTTTCTGATTCTCCGGGACTACCTCAATGTCTCCTTAATGCTGAACTTCAGTATTCATCCGAGGGCAGTAAAATAAAGATTTTATTCGATGAAGCGTAGCATTCTGCCTGAGTGCCCTCCTATGGAGGAATCATGGTGCCATGTTAAGATGTGTAGTTTGGTAGTAGAATCATTACCAATAACCAGTTTTCCTTTGTGATGCAGCTCGTCATTAGTGTTATTGTACCGAGGATGAGAAGATAAATTGCTTTGAATATCAGAGATAATCTTCCGCAAAGAAAGGTTAGATTGCCACAACAATTTAGCAGAGTCATAAAAGCCATGGTGGGCTTGAGTGAGGGTTAAATTCAATAGTTGAGATCCACTGACCCTTGATAGAGAGTCAACAGCGTGATTTTCTTTCTCTACTATATCTCAAATGAATAGCCCATTAGTTTGGACAATCACATATGTTGAAACGAGATTGTGACTTTCTGCTGCAGCAAATATTTGAGACTTTTTTGGTCAATCTTTATCACAAATGGCTGTGTGCAAGGTAAACACTCCATGTTCTGCATGAACTAATGCCAGAAGTTCCTTTTCATAAACGGAGAGTGACTGATGACGAGGATCTAAAGCTCGACTGACAAAGTAGATGAGATGATGATCATGCATAAGAACAACTCCAATATCAGAATTGGAAGCATCAGTCTCGACAATGAATGTTTTGTCAAAATCCCGAAGGGCCAAAACTAAGGCAGATGATAATGAAGATTTAAGACCGATAAAAGCTTAGTAGCCTCAGCTGTCCAACAAAACCATCCTTTTTGAGCAAAGCAGTTAAAGGTGGGCCAATATACTATAACTCAGAATAAATAGGCGATAAATTTGCGAGGCCAAGAAAATTTCGAAGTTGCTTTTGGTTAGTAAGAACTGGCCATTGTTGGATTATGAGAATTTTACTAGAGTCAGTACTAACCCCTTCAGCAGAAATAAAATGGTGAAGGTACTCAATCTTGACAGCTCCAAGCATACATTTAAAGAGTTTCAAATATAGGTGATGATGTCGTAATATGGAGAAAACTAGTGCCAAGTGTTGAACGTGGTCAGTCCAAGTAGAACTTTATACTAATATGTCGTCAATGAAAACCAGGAGGAATTAAATGTATGAGATATTCCTGCATTTAGTGATATTTCCGCATGAGATGCAAATGAACCAGCTGATAAGTTTCTGGGCAGGAACTTTGGTCAGTATGGTTCTATTGGTGTTGGATCAATTTTTAGCGGGAAAGCAGATGCAATCTACGCGGTGCAAAAGTATTCACTGTTGCATCGTGTCGAGTATCACACGAAGGAGTCAGACACACGGCTTTTGGTTCTCCATTGTCGGGAAGGGGAGGACGCATGCCCATGGCGTATACGAATTACTAAGAAGAACAATGCATCGTACTGGGAGGTGAGAAAGTACAGAAGCGACCATACATGCAACAGTGATTTCATAGATAAAGAAAATGTCCATTTGACGAGGCATTTTATTGCTATGGACATTGGGGACATAATAAGCGAGAGATTAAGATTATTCCCGTCAGAAATACGAGCGAGGATATTTAAGGATTATGGATATGAAATTCGTTACCTGAAGGCATGGCTGGCGAAGCAGCAAGCATTGATTAATGTATTTGGAGATTGGGACGATTCTTTTGGAAAATTACCTGGATTTATGCAGGCGTTAGAGGAGTCGAACCCTGGCACAGTTATCAGATGGAATCGCACAAGAGTTGAAGACAACATGTGCATGGTAATTAATCGTGTATTTTGGTCATTTGGACCATGTATTCAAGCATTTCGGCACTGTCGTCCGGTTATGTGCATCGATGGTACACATCTTTATGGGAAGTATGATGGGAAGTTACTCGTCGCCGTTGGACTCGACGCCAACAACCATTTACTTCCTATTGCATTTGCTATCGTTGAAAGCGAGAACATCTCAAGCTGGAGTTGGTTTATGCGGTGCATCCGTGAGGGTGTCACTGATCGGGATGGCCTATGCATAATATCAGATAGTCATAACGGTATTATTCGTGCAATGGAGGAGCCGGAATGGAAAGAACCCCGTGCGCACCACCGTGTGTGTATCCGACATCTTCAGAGCAACTTTAATATGAAGGTAAAGGATTCTATCTGAAAAATAAAATGGGTCACATAGCGCATCAAAGACAGTGTATTAAATTTGAACGAGAATACAAGGAGTTAATTCACCTGCTTCGCGAAAGACCAACAGTGGTCAATTGGTTGCAAGGAATGCCGTGGGCAAAATGGACGATGTCATATGATGAGGGTGGAAGGAGATGGGGATCGATGACTACAAATGCCAGTGAGTGTTTTAATAACGTCCTGAAAGGGGGTAGAGACTTACTTATATGTGCTCTTGTACAATTTTCCTTCCTGCAGTGCAACACTTACTTCTGCAAAAGACGTGAATTGTTTCTCAACAGTGCTTCCCCATTCCCACCAAAAATCAACCTCCGGCTGCGGGAGCTTAGAGAGAAGGCAGAATATCACAGGGTCCAGGTGTTTGACCCAACAAAAGGACTTTACCAAGTACGCACCGTTCGAAAACACAGGATTCACGCAATTAATCTTGAAGAAGGGACATGTACGTGCGGCAAATGGACAATTTTCCACTATCCTTGCAGTCATGTTCTGGCTGTCTGCAAAAGTGAGGGTATCCAATACATGCAATTTGTGGATCATCACTACACGCTGGAGGCGTATCACGCCATGTGGTCGTACACCTTTAATGTCATCCCGGACGAATCTCGTTGGAGTGCTTACTAAGGCTTGCCACATTTACCCAACCCCTGCTTCAGGCGATCGAAGGTGGGAAGGCTTCCATCCAGACGTCGACATAATGAGATGGACATGGAAAGTCCAGCAGCCAGGGAGGAGCACGTGTGAGGCATTGTGGATTGTGCCATGGTACCGGACATAATAGGAGGGCTTGTCCTAATCGACCATCTAAATAAATGTTTTATGGATTTGCAGAAGTGGACCATACATGCTTTTGTTTCAATTCGGACCATAATAAATGTTTTATGGGTTTGTAGAAATAGACTCATACATGCATATGTTTCAATTCGGATAATAATAAATGGTTTCACAAAGTTCAATCAACTGAAAGACGTGTTCGTCTAATTAAATGCACTGTGTGAAAAACGATTAAGGCCCTTCTTTTCACGAACTGGTCTCCTTTCCTGCTGTTGTGACAGTCCAGCCTCATTCGGGTCCTGATATACTTGCGACTGGGTGTGGGTCACACCAGTATATGTCTGCGACTGAATAATCTCATCGTCATCCACTCCTCCATCGTTGGGCTCAGCAATTAGAATGCATTACATAAGACAAGCATAGCATGAAAATTCACATAATTATGTTGATATGAAATTTAGTAGTATCGGTGTCAAAACTGACAAGTGAAGGATCTATCCGCACGGCATCCAGCTCCCCAAGCCTGACCAATTCTTCAACGGAAGCATGGAAAATACGGTGGCGCCCGTCCGGGTCGCAGGATTGTCGATCGTGAAAAACATCTCCGCGGCTTCACGAGCATTATGCACGAGAGTTCTGACCTACAATAGTCACATAATAATATGGGTCAATCGTTATAAAATAAAATTAAAATGATTAGTGTACTCACCACACGTTGCAGACCGGGTGCAGTGGGGCGATACGTTTGTGACTCATCGATATCGTTAGTGAACCACATTGCTCGAACAAGAGAAGAAGTATGTTGATATGTCGTTAATTGCTATTAAAAGTACTTGGGTATCCAAAGGAGTGACTATTGTGACTGATGGTTGGAGTGATCCACAACGGAGACCTTTAATTAATTTTATGGCTTGTTGTGAAAGTGGTCCAATGTTCATCAAAACTGTGAATTGTGTTGGTGAGGTAAATGATAAAGACTTCATTGCTAATCTGCTGAAAGCAATAATTGATGAGGTTGGCCATCAGAATATTGTTTAGGTGATCACGGATAATGCTAGTAATTCTAAAGTTACTGAAGAAATCATTGAAGGTATTTATCCTCACATATATTGGACCACTTGTGTTGTTCACACTCTCAATCTTGCAGTGAAGAACATTTGTGCGGCAAAGAATGTGAACAATAATGAAAAAACATATGTTGAATGTCACTGGATCACTGAATTCACAATGATGTTGTCCAAATTAAGAACTTCATTATGAATCATGGGATGAGGTTGTCTATTTATATGTGTTTCACTCCTCTCAAGTTGCTTTCAGTTGCTGAAACACGTTTTGCTTCAATAATTATCATGCTCAAGAGATTTAAAGTAGTTAAGCGTGCTTTGGAAGCCATGGTTGTATGTGAGCAATGGTCGTCATATCGTGAAGATGATCAAGCTAAGGCTAGATTTGTGAGGGAAAAGATATTGCATGAATATTGGTGGGAAAAATTGGATTATATTATTGGTTTCACAGGTCCAATATACGATATAATTCGAGTTTGTGACACTGATAAACCTTATCTCCATTTGGTATATGAGATGTGGGATGTGATGATTGAGAAGGTCAAGAAGGTTATCTATGAGCACGAGCATATTGATGAGTTAGAAGTATCCATTTTCTATGATGTGGTTTATAATATACTTGTCGCTCGCTAGGCTAAAAGTAACACACCCCTTCATTGCTCATTCTTTGAATCCCATGTAAAGAATTTATATTAAAGTTAATAATTTTAACATGACACATTTATTTGATAATGAAATTGTTTGTATTTTTTATATAGGTATTACAGTCATGAATGGCTTGCAGAGGATACTACTAGAGTACCTCTACAACAGAGATAATGAGATTTGTATGGAATGAAGAAAGCGTTTTAAAAGACTTTTTCCAAGTCAAGCTGATTACAACAATGTTATGAACGAATATGCTAGTTTTTCTCTTGGAGGAGAGCATTTTGGTGATCCAGATGCTATTGAAATGAGGTACGCAATGGATCCAAGAAATTGGTGGGCTAACTTTGGAGCGGCAATGCCTTTTCTTCAAAAAGTAGTAATTCACTTACTTGGACAACCTACTTCTTCGTCACATTGTGAAAGAAATTGGAGCATTGCTTTCATTCCTTCTTTGAAGAGGAATAAGTTGAATCCAAAGTGTGCTGAAGATCTTGTGTTTATTCATAATAACCTTCGCCTTTTATCAAGAAACAAACCAGAATATCTTGAGAAAAGACTAAAATGTTGAATGTTGGTGGCGGTGGTGCTGATGTATTTGGATCTTTAGAGGATATTGATACTCATCAATTTGCTGATCTCTCTCCCTTGATGAGCCGGAAATGGAGAGTATGTTTTTTGAAGATAATCATGAAGATGCAGCATGAGTCTTTAATTGTTGTTGTGGTTTTGTTTATGTTCAAATTATGACTTTTTATTTTTTTTAATGTTAAGAATATTGCACTCATTTATTTCAATTAAGTATTATTAATAATTATAAATTATATAAAAATTTAATTTAAATCGGCGTTTCTTGTCGTTTTTAATTTTTCTAATTTTTAAATTTGGCTCTTCCATGCTTCCTGCCGTTTCCGTTTCTCGTTTTCGTGCTACTTAGGCTCGAAGCTGAAGGCACCCTCCAAGAAGCTTGAGCCAAAGGAGAAGGCCTTCAAGAAGAAGCAACAATCCAAGTTCATGGATAAATGCATCAACTGTGACAAAGAGAGTCATAGGGCAGCGGGCTGTAAAAAGCCATAGAGAAAGTGGAGGGAAGCCAATACAGTCGATGTGGATGCAGACTTCCTAGTGACGAAATGTGTATTAAGTGCGAAGAAAATGGAGGTGCAGTCCTATTTTATGAGCCAAAATTGAGGGTTGAGTACATCTCGGACCGAGATGAATTAATTGTAGTTAACTACCGCGAGATAAGAAGTATAAAATTAATTATTCATAAGTCAAAATTTAAGTTAAATTGAATGAAATATTGATGCTCAAAGAGTGATATAAAATAATCGAAATGTTCTTTAGTGCAAGAAGAAAGCTCACGGAATTATTGTATCCTGCGAAGTGGTTGATCAAAGAATCCCAGTACCGAAGAAGTTCGTCAACTCCTACTCTGGTTTTGTACAATTTTATTTAATTTCAATTTATTATACACAATTATTACAATTTCGTGCCCCAAAAACTACCCAGTACACTTATTGCGAAGACAGATATGTCAGCAAGTGTACCTGTAAGTCTTAGTCATCTCAATAAGTGTACCTGGAGCATCCATGACTTTAGGCGCGTGTCAAGCTTCATCAATGGCACTAACCAGTAAGAAAGCTGGTGGATCTGGTTTTCTGACGAACAGTAAAAGCCATTGAGAGCTCAGTCAGTACTGAAACCAAACCTTTAGAATTATTAATAAGAAACAACTTAGAAAATCATAGTTTAACAGTGGCAGAATCAACGAATTCTTCTATGTCCACATGCTGATTGTTTACATAATCTAAATTTTCCTCAAGTCCTTTTCTTCTCTACATCCAAAAGTTGCTATAGTAAGTCATAAATCTAGACAAGTCAACTTGAAGGAAATTTCCAAGAAATTTCCCTGTGGGTTGTGGTCTATGACATAATAGTATGTATGTTTTATCAAACAGCAACTTGGTTTTGGCGCTTGTAATTGAAATACATATAGCATTGAAAAATCTAACAAAAAGGACTAACAAAAAAGTGTATTAAATTCTGGTTTCACTCACAAACTCAAAAGCCTTTTTAGCCTACAAAAATTATGCAAACGGGCTCATTACCAGTAAATACTGAGACGGAATACAACTGGTTTGGCAAAGTTTTATGTCTTATAATTATTTAGGCTCCTTACCATCTGGCAATAGTAATGTAAATTAATGATATGCTATCATGCTTTTCCTACTAGACAAGGCATGGCATTTGTTTGATTGATTCATAAAATAAACAGAACTAGAGTTTCGCAAACTGTTAGCAAATTCCTGCAAGAACCACGGCTTGTCATTTGCGACTAAGAAAATGCGCCTGGAATAGGAAAAAAAAAGGAACTTTGGTTGGGCAAGGGTTTTTGTAGTCTGCTTTCTTTTCATGATAAAATTGCTAAGCCCATATGCTGTCATTCCAGACAATTATCCAAACTAAAAACAAAGAAAAAAGAGGTTTGTTTTATATCAAATCTATGAGCAACTATAGTCAATATAATCCCACAGTTTCGGATCATAGTGCATCATAAGCAGGTTCCTTCACGCATCTAGTCCAGCCCCACCCTCTCTCAAACTGATGCAGATTTCATTATGTACTTAGACTATATATCCAGTATTTGCAACTTGCTAAAATGTACAAGCATGAAGATGTAATTGACTTGGTCACAGTCTGGGGGAATGTATTTGCTTACCTGCTTGGCTGCTCGTAATGGAACCCGCAACTCTCATCTAAAATTGTTGAGGAAGAACTATTATCTTCATTTCCGTGAATACCAGCTTTCTGCATTTAGCATAGCAAATGTAACAGTTATTCGACATACCAGTAACTCTATTCAAATATTAAAGTAAGACAACATAAGCCTAGTTTAGAAAGGAAAGTCTTTTCGCTTATAATTATATCTAAAAACTGTTGATAATACGTATACTGCAAACTGTCAACAGCCTTGAGCCCGCACTGACAAATTCTGCCTCTTGGAAATTACCTATGAAGTTTCTTTGACATGGACAAACATTTTCAGGTTATATAAACAAGAGTGTTTGCAGGATAATATAATTCTTACCAATTGCCATTGGCAACAACTGAACTGTCTCTGGCTGTACTTTGGTTCTTTTTTTTCTCCAAAAAATGGCAAGCAGAGGTTTCCCATATTATCATTACGGCACATTGCTGATCAATGTCAGCACAAGTTCTCTGACCAAAGCACAGAAAAGATGGCGCATGGCTTACACAGCCATTTATTCTATCCGTGTCATGGTGTCTCTTAACAAGGAGATTGTTTCTCGCAACAGGATTGAAGGCCCTGCATCAGAGATTGTTGAAAACCATGTCTGCGCCTGTTCCTTTGCCACAATTGACATTGAACCCAGCAACCTTCCTGAAAAAGACAATCATGGCATTATTGATTTTGCATTCAAAGTTGATGAAAAGCAAAGTTACTCTATTAATCAGACAAAGCTCGCAGAGATGGTAAGGGAAAAGAACCGGCACATTCTACAAAGTCAGTTCCGTGGAGTTGAAGGCATTATCAAGACTCTGGAAACTGATAGGGAGAACGGTATTAGTGGAGATGAAGGTGACGTCTCCAAAAGACAAAAATTATTTGGCTCAAATACATATCACAAGAAGCCCCCAAAAGGAATTTTGTTTTTTGTGGTTGATGCTTTCAAGGATACAACCATACTCATTTTGATGGTCTGTGCTGCTTTAGCTCTTGGTTTCGGAATGAAGGAACATGGGGCTCAAGAAGGTTGGTATGAGGGTGGCAGCATATTTCTTGCTGTTTTCATTGTCATTGTGGTTTCTGCTCTCAGCAATCTCAGGCAGGAAAGGCAGTTCCATAACCTGTCAAAGATAAGCAGCAATATACAGGTTGAAGTCATGAGAAATGGCCGGCGTCTGGAGGTGTCAATTTTCAACATTGTGGTTGGAGATGTAGTCTTTCTTAAGATTGGTGATCAAATTCCTGCTGATGGACTGTTTCTGGAGGGTCATTCTCTGCAAATAGATGAATCAAGCATGACAGGAGAGAGCGAATATATTGACGTTGACTCTAAGCATAATCCATTTTTGCTATCAGGTTCCAAAGTAGCAGATGGTTACGGTCAAATGCTGGTAACCTCTGTGGGGATGAATACAGCCTGGGGAGAAATGATGAGTTCAATAACAAACGAGTCGAGTGAAAGAACACCGTTGCAGGAAAGGCTCGACATACTGACCTCTTCTATTGGAAAGGTAGGCCTTACAGTAGCATTCCTGGTACTTGTAGTTTTGCTGGTACGCTATTTCACAGGGAACACCAAGGATTCCAAAGGCAATACAGAGTACAATGGAAGTAAAACCAAGACAGACGATATAGTTAATGCAGTTATCCGGATAGTATCCGGTGCTGTGACCATAGTTGTGGTGGCCATTCCCGAGGGTTTGCCTTTAGCAGTGACTTTAACACTTGCATATTCAATGAAGAGGATGATGACAGATCACGCAATGGTCCGAAATCTATCAGCTTGTGAGACTATGGGATCGGCCACAGTCATATGCACTGACAAAACAGGCACACTGACTTTGAATCAGATGAAAGTAACCGAGTTTTGGCTTGGACAAGAAGCTGTGGAAGAACATCTTAAAAATGGTATAAACTCAACCATTCTGAAACTGCTTCATCAAGGAGTTGGTTTAAACACAACAGGTAATGTGTACAAGACAAACTTGGTATCTCCACCAGAGGTTTCGGGCAGTCCAACCGAAAAGGCAATTTTGTCTTGGGCTATTCAGGACTGGGGTATGGATATGGATGTACTAAAGCAAAATTGCAAAATCCTTCTGGTCGAAACCTTTAACTCAGAGAAGAAACGCAGTGGAATATTGATGCAGAAAAGAGCTGATAATACTATACATGTACACTGGAAGGGGGCTGCTGAAATAATCCTCTCAACGTGTTCAAGCTATTATGGTAGTAATGGAGGCACCACGCCTATGGATGCCGACAGAAGAAAGCAGATGGAAAACATTATCCAAGGTATGGCAGCAAGTAGCCTTAGATGCATAGCTTTTGCTCATGCTGAAATGTCCCATGAAGAATCACAGTTCACCCAGGATCAGTCACCTCAGTACAAACTAAAAGAAAATAACTTGACCTTGCTTGGAATAGTTGGTTTAAAAGATCCATGTCGTCCAGGAGTCAAGAAAGCCGTTGAAGCTTGCGAAGCTGCTATGGTTGAAATAAAAATGATCACAGGGGACAATGTTTTCACAGCTAAAGCCATAGCCACAGAATGTGGTATACTTAAATTTGATGAACAAGTGACTGAAGGAGAAGTGGTAGAAGGCATTGAATTCAGAAACTACACGGAAGAAGAGAGGATGGAAAAGATCGATAAAATACGTGTGATGGCAAGATCTTCACCGTCCGACAAGCTCTTGATGGTCAAGTGTCTAAAACTGAAGGGTCATGTGGTTGCAGTCACAGGAGATGGAACCAATGATGCACCTGCACTAAAAGCGGCAGATATAGGGCTTGCTATGGGTATTCAAGGTACTGAAGTTGCTAAAGAGAGCTCTGACATTGTCATTCTGGACGACAATTTTACATCAGTTGCCACAGTATTGAGGTGGGGACGCTGTGTCTATAACAACATCCAGAAGTTCATCCAGTTTCAGCTGACCGTAAATGTGGCGGCTCTGGTAATCAACTTTGTTGCGGCAGTTTCTGCAGGTGAGGTCCCTCTGACTGCAGTTCAGCTGTTATGGGTAAACTTAATTATGGACACTTTAGGTGCTCTGGCCCTGGCAACAGAGAGGCCAACAGATGAACTAATGCATAAGCCGCCTGTAGGAAGGACAGAGCCTCTCATAACCAACATAATGTGGAGGAATATTCTGGCGCAGTCTCTATACCAGATAGCTGTTTTACTGATCTTGCAATTCCAAGGGGAATCAATCTTTGGTGTGAGCCCAGCAGTAAATGATACTCTTATCTTTAATACATTTGTCATCTGCCAAGTTTTCAACGAATTCAACTCCAGGAAATTGGAGAAGCAAAACGTCTTCGAAGGAATTCTTAGCAACAGGCTGTTTCTTGGGATTATCGCGGCAACAATAGTTCTTCAAGTTATGATGGTCGAATTCCTCAAGAAGTTTGCAGATACTGAGAGATTAAATTGGCCCCAGTGGGGAATATGCATACTGATCGCCGCGATGTCATGGCCAATTGCATGGTGTGTAAAGCTTATAAAAGTTTCAGAGAAACCATTCCTAAGCTACCTCAAGGAAACAAGAATACCATTCCAGAAGCCTAAAAAGAATATCATCTGATCATAACCTTCCACCGCTAGAGCTGAAGATTTCTAGATAAGAAAATGCAATCGGCTTTGAAGTGACTTATGAACAAGTATGTGAACTGGCACGCCATATTTACCAGATTGACTTTAACTCCCCTCAAACCGCATTCCTGGGATTCTTGATTCATATGACTTCCCGGAAGGCAGTTTGAGTGGCATTGCAGAAATGTGGTGACTATGGAATGCTGATTTACACGCCAACTGAATTAAAGAGCTGGACAATGGATTTGGCAGGAGTCGGACCATAGTGTTGCAGCTTAATAATATTTATACTTTATACGGAACCTGCAAGATGCTGCATTTTCCATAAATATTCTTCTCCATAGCCCTTAAAAATGAAAAGATGCCAGCAAAGGTACGTTGACGTGGCCAAAATTGCAAACTGCTAGTAACCTAGGCGGCTAAGCTTTGAACACTGACTTCTTGGTTCAGGTTGATCAGAACTATGGTGGAACTACTGTTAAACTACTCTCCCATATTATATAAACAACGCTAAGTGCATCATGTTTCCCACTGATAGTATTAGAGACAGTTGTGCCCATTGCTATAGTGTTGCAAGGACTTGCAATACCGCAACCCATGAAACCACCAAGTATACAGTCCTAACTAATTGTAAAGCCAAGAAATTCTCAGGACTGAATTATTCGACCGCAGAAACCCCCCACAGGTCCCATCACCGAAACTTCAATGTTAAGATTATTTTTGAAGTTGTTGAGGACCGGCTAGAATAATTGTTAATTCAATGGCCATTGGCAACCATTACAACCAAGTGCAGCTCATATGTGATGATACACTGGTACCTTCCTGGTACCCATTTGCTATCACTAGTCTGTTTGCGAACCAATAGCTTGGGTTTTCAGTTTTTACACGCTATATATAATATAACAAATCATATCTTACCGGAACTGTAGACAAGCTATGATCATCAAATAGCTTGGCATCACATCATAAGCTATAATCTGAAGCACCAATGTATTTACTCCATATTCATTTTGGGGGTTAACTTGGTACTTGTTCTCGCCGTCAATATCATCTTTTAAGCCAAATATATCCACATTTATTTTCAATTTTTATTTTTATTTCAATGCAGTTCATCTCGAAAAGAATAAACCGAACAAGACATTAAAGCAACAAATGAATCTAAGAACCTCCTTAAGCTCCACACAACAGAAAAATCAATGAAAAATCGTACCTTTCCTCTCCGTATCTCTGTGCTCAACAGTAAAAATATGCGAACACAGACCGCGCTGGACTGTAATCGGATGAACCAAGACATCGTTGATTCTGATGAATAGCCTATCAATTCGATACACGGATCATGAGATGCTGTTGAGATCAGCTTGTTCGGAAGTCGAACACGAACCGAGAAAGAAGCTTACCGAGCAACTGTGATGCTGAAAAATCACGTCGTGCAGCCTCACAAGGAGTTCGCGCTCTGTTGTGGAAGATTTAGGTTTTGAAAATTCAGTCGAGCAATATTTTTATAACTAATTAATAATCCCGCAGAATCAGTTTCGAACGTATGGTAATTGTAATTTGCAAGCTCCTATAAAGTGACGTCGTTTTAGTGCGCCAAGCTTTTAAACAAGGTCGTTTTTGTGACCGTATCGCATAAACACATAAAGATACCATACGATCTAGGCATCTACGTTAAAATGCTAGATCATGCTGGCAGCTTTACATGTTAATGATACACGTTTAGATTAATGCGAAACTCAGCAAACCTGGAAGCAAAAAGAGAGAAGAGAGATATCAATATATGCATGATTAAAAACGGATTATGGGTAGGTAATTATATAGAGACTTGTTTCAGTTATTCTGGTGTCGAGTTTAGAGTTTATGGTTTAGGGTATATTGACGAATTTGTTCGAGTAATCTTCTGTTTCGCTCTTGTCGAATGAGATTTGCACAAACTTCACTCACTTTAATGATAGGATAAAAAGCATAGTTAGCCGTTAATCAAATGGAATCACTCTACTAATCCATATCTGATCGGTGTCATCTGCGCACCAAAAGTAAATATTCTAATATGCCAAGAAAAGCACTTAACAGATATTCTTCAATACCTGAAAGTCATCGGTTGGTTGTGCCTTAATCTGGTTTTAGCGGGTACTTAGCAACATAATGTATACCACAAGCAAATAGATGAAATTGTTTGTTTGTGTTCTACCCAAACGTTTTTTATGGATTCATCAGAAATCGAACCATAATAGGTACTGTTTCTACGTGAACAGGTGGGTTTTAAAAAAAACATTTTGGGCTGGGCTTTTAATCAGGCCCAATCAAGCCACGTCCTGTCTCAAGAACAAAGAAACGAGTATCAAACTAAAGAGCCCCTGAAGAAAATAAAGAAAAAAATTGTGTCTGATTGGACCTGTTAGAAGAGGATGGAGGAATCGCTGCGAGTTCGCAGGCTTGATGCAGCTCCATCGGCGGAGGAGTTCGCTACTCAGATTGAGTCCAGAAACGTTCCTGCTGTAATTTCCGATCGCTTCATTTAATCCAACGCATGCTTTTATAGTTTCTAATTCGGCATTTCTTGACTACTACTGGTCTGACTATGGGCGTCGTTTTTGTTTGATGAATGGTGTAGGTTTTTAGAAGATGCGTGAATGACTGGGAAGCTTTCTCCAAGTGGAATCCTACCAGTGGCGGCCTCAATTATTTGGAGGTTTATCTTCTTCTATTAAGTTCACTTCTTAGGTTAAGTGTGTATGTAATCAGTGACTATCCGTGGGAGTTCTAAGTATGGGTTACATATATCTGTGTGTGTGATTCAATTTTTTTAAAAAGGCAATATTTTCCGACTTCCGTTGTCCTGAACTAGCTTTGATCATTCACTATTGTCAAGTATTGGAATTGTCCTTTTCAAGATATCATGTTAGGGTTGTGGCAACCTATTCATCGTAAGTTTGATGCCTGCTGGAATTTGGTTCTGTGAATCAATTAATTGATAAAAGTTACTTGAGAATCTTATCAAGATTATTATTCTGTTTTGCGACATTTCTTATAATACTAGCCTATGGAAAATTCAGGAGCTAGTTGGATCTGCTATAGTTGAAGCGATGCTATCTAGATCTGCACCAGTGTTTTATGGTGATATTAGACGACACGAAAGAGTAAGTTCCATATTTATTTTGTTGCTGCTTTATCAATTATCATTTTATATATATATATATATATATTGTATAAATTGTTGCATGTGTTTTAATATTGCAGGTTGCTATACCCTTTAGAGATTTTATTAGTTCATGTAAACAACATTTGCAAGAAAAACAAGCGGAGCATGTTGATTGTACACAAACGGAAAGAAAAGAGAGTACGGAGGCTTCCACGTCACCTTTTGAGGAAGCTAGGGATCAGATTTATCTTGCACAGGTTGCAACAGATTTATTTATCAATTATCATGGTGATATTTAAATCCTTGAACTTGAAGATTCATAGAAATCACCAGCTGTGACATTGTATTTTTTCAACTAAATCTGTGAGGATTCATGAGTAACCTGTATTTGTTTTGATGCAGGTGCCAATTGCAAATACAGAGAGTGATGATAGAGTTCAATTGGCAGTGCTACATGCAGATATTAATTTGGTTCAAGCTTTTCCCGCAACAATCCAATTATTTATTTATTTTTTAGTATACATCCACCAAGGTTTACAATTGAGTCGAGTATTCAAATTTCTATTCTTGTTTGTTATTTGTCTAGCCAGCATTCCTGCAAACAAAAGAGATGGCATCTATTAATTTGTGGATGAACAACGCTCGATCACGATCTAGTTCTCACTATGATCCACATCACAACCTTTTGTGCATTGTTGCTGGATGTAAACAAGGTCACTTTGTGCTATTATTTTGGAGTGTTCACAATGCCTTCTCGTTTTGTAACTTCACTTTTCTTGCTACCTCAATCTTTTATTTATGTAGGTATGGTGTTTTTTGTGTATGACGATAATGTTTTTATCAAATCTACAGTTTCTCTTTGGCCCCCTTCAGCAAGTCCTATGTTATATCCAATGCCACTATATGGGGAAGCATCAAATCACAGGTTTCTCGTTACCCTATATTTTTTACTGTCGCTATTTCTCTTTGATTCCTCTTATCACTGCTCAATTTGATTCCTGTTCTTGAGATGTAAATGGATGGCTTTCTATTGCCAGCTCTGTTATGCTAGTTAAACCTGATTTTGCCGATCATCCTAGAGCGGAACGTTTAATGGAGTACTCGGAGAAAGTTACTCTTGAAGCAGGTGATGCACTTTTCATCCCTGAAGGATGGTAAGTTTTATCTTTTTGTAAGGTGCGTATTATGCATTTTGTCGACCTAATGGGAGAGTTGTGGCTATCTGACATCTGGGTTTCACTTAATAGTTTTAATTCTTCTCGGGCGCTTGGGGTTTCTGTATTGGGAATCGAAAACTTATTGTATGATTTTATGTTAGGTATCATCAAGTTGATAGCGGCGAATTAACAATTGCCATCAATTTTTGGTGGAGTTCAGTTGTCATGTCAAGCATGCGAGACCACATGAATGCATATTATCTACGCAGGATTTTGAGAAGGTATCATCAGGTTTATTGTTTCACAATATCTGAAAGAAAATGCTACTCTCATAATGTTCTAATCTGTGCTTTGTCTTAAATGCATGCTTCATGGGTTATATTTCTGAACCAAAGACTAACAGACAAGGAAATGGTATGTTACCTCTTGTAAGTTGCCCCTCTTGAACTCCTGAAACACATCTAGTTTGTGCTCAATGTGTAAACAACTTTTCTCTTGCTGCGAAATTGTTAGAATACCTGTTTAATTCCACCGAAGTTAGTTCTTATATTTTAGCTCTTTAAGGTTAAGATTGTCAATTTGGCGTGTCACTGCTTACCCCAAAAAAAAAAAAAGGTCAAGCCAGCTCTCTTTGTTCTTCTAGTTCTCTTTCTAAACTTGTATATATATTCATTTTCTTGAATCTGACAGGATAAGCTGCTACCTCAATCTTATTCTGATAATATGAAGAAAATGAGGCTCACTAATAAGCTTCATAACAATGGGAGTACAGGTTAATCTATTTTGCCTTATCGTGCAAGCAATCATGGAATTTGGTTATCATTGCAAATTGCAACGTGAATCTAGTTCAGCCTCGTCCGTCAAAAAATATCTGGATAGTTGGAGCTACAATGTATACGATTATTATCTGGATCAATGGATGCTTCGCTTTTTTTTTTCATCTTTTCAAGAAAAAGATTTGTCACTGCTTAAGTTATTTTTTTGGATGTACTTCCATTGTCAATTTCCTCATCTGGAAGCACCACCCACTTTACGGCTTATATGCTATGAGGCAGATTGCCAGTTTTTCCCTTTAAAAGATGTCTTTTACTTCTCCAGGGAATCAAGATGACACTATCAAGAGATTCAAAATGACTGCAGAAGGTTCATTACATGATTTGGATCATGTCACAATTGATGCTATTCACAAACTTGTCTCTTTGGTCCATGATCACGTTTCTGTCATCAATCAAACTCCAGCTATGCCTTTTAATTCATCAACTGGTTCAACAACTCAGGCAGCTGCTCGTACTAGTGTTCAGGAAGATGATCTTGTTGCCAAAATCTTTGGGAGCCTTGATCCCCTGCGTCTCCAGAATGTCTTTCTGTCCATGGCAGTGAGTAGCTGTCTATTTATTCCGCATTTAATCATTAAATTTTTCAGCCTTGTGTTTATTTGCTAATACATTGCAGTCAGTCATACAGTGTTGCAACTTTGAGTTGAATTTGGAGTTTCTTTATGGTCCCAAATCTGTTCAAGTGCCTTGAAAATACATACGCAAATATTTTAGATTTGATCCATATTCAATATTAAATAAGCTGTTTTTAATCCGTTGATGGCTTAGCAGTTGTTTGGGTTCTTCAAGCTTCGGTGGTCTTGATATACACTAGTTATTTAAGTGAAACAGGTGAAGGAGATCAGAGGGTTGTATTGAGTTGTAAAGGTGTTGTTTTGTGCAGGGAAAATTTCCAAGAACGTTAGAGTCCCTGATTCTGCACTTGCTTACCCCAGCTTCTGCTGAAGTTCTTACACGAAAGTTTGATGAGATGGATTTAGAAATTTCTGAAGAAGAGCGGTAGTTTTCCAAACATTCAACATATTTGTGTGGTCACTGGTCACTCTGTTTAATATATACATCATATGTGGTTCTGGTTTGGTTTTAGGAATGTGTTTTACCAAGCTTTCTATGGCGTATTTGATGATGTGAATGCCGCAATGGATGTCATCTTGACTATGAAAGAATCATTTGCTCGTCAGGTGCTTCATCATTTCACACTAGTATGGCAAGTTTCATGCATATTGAACACATTAGTTCAACGTGATTAATTTTATTGGTTGTTGTTTGAACACATCATTTCACACTAGTATTGTTCATGAAACTCAAGCTCGCTCACTCTCAGTACAGCAAGTGACTAATGGTCTAATGAAGACTCCGGGATCGTATGTATAAGTGGACTTAAAAATGTCTTTTGTTCTCCTTTTATATCTTTGTGACCCGTTCTTAATAAAAGCGGAAACATAATGCTTCCCAGTGGAGAAGGAACTGCTTATGCTGTGCAGTTCCATCATCCACATTCTGAGTTGTTAGTTCCATAATAATGAATTATATGTCGTGATAAAACTGTCAACTTATGGCTTATGATGCTGTTGCAAAGTACATGTCCTATATTCTATAACCCGATCATCTAATGTTTAAAATTTTTGTTCCAATCAGCTGTAGCCATTCCATTGACTGTTGGGATTTATAGATGATTACTGTATACTGTTTTAGAATATTTCACTAGAGCACATCTGATAGTTAGTTAATCTTTTATTAGAATATATATTTTTAATATTTTTTGTGAGTGATCCTGTTATGTATTTGGCTTATTATTTCATCCCCGGAGTGCTATTAACCACCTTGAATAGTTGATTACTGCTGAAGACTGAATTTGGCTCTACACTCTTCTATCATGAGCATGCAATTTGTTGCCAAACTTCTCTTGAAGCTGCTCTAAGATTCTGTATCTTTATTGTTTTGTAGGCATTCAACAGTGTATTTGATCAATACTTGGGAGTAAACATTGATGGCCTTAAACCAGTGGTTGGTTGATACGCTACCCTGGCTAATCTACGAACTTGGTCCCCTGGTATCATCTTGTTGACCAATTTAATGTATACATTGGAAACAACTTTGCACAATTTTTGCTTTGTGGATGAGGCATTTGGAGTACTCTCATAATCCAACTTGCAACCGGGAGGCATGGCTAATAGTACCCTAATGTTTCCCTTAGTTCCAGTGGAATGGATATGATTTAAGTATTTCATTTGAATATCTACAAATAGTAACAGAAGCTGCCCCAAGTTTTAGATACTATGTATTTTGTTTTGCTGAAGGATTTTATCATGGTATCATATGGAACCTGTGTCAGATTAGAAAAGAAATGTGGAAGTTGGGAAGAGTTTAAGGAGCTACTCCCATCACCACTAAAGTCTTGGTACTCGAGACCATTAACTTTTTAGAGCATTTGGGGGTGTATGCAAATCTGAAAGCCAATATGTTATATGAAAAATACACTACTTAACCGCGAATTATTTGTGATCGTATAATTATTGAGACTTGCCACTTCAACAAAATCTTTCCATTTTACACTGGTTGAAGTTAGTAGAATATATTTGCAATGTCATATTGTTATTATTAAGTAGCCATTGTTTTTACAACTATGGAAAGAGACTGTAGCATGTGTTTTACCCACAAGTTCTCATATTTAAAAGAAGTGGGATATGAATTTATTGTCCTTTCTAGTCAAAACTGAAAAGATGAAAGAATATTAATGACAAGAAAACAAGGCCATCATTAATGTAAGACAAATAAAATGTCTAGCAGCGGATAGGAAATTCTATTGCTGTTTTTTTTTCCTCACTGCTTGCTTCTATTGCTGGAAGTTCAGTTAATACTCTTTGCATCATTTGTCTATAAAGAGCACTACTTTTTATCTTTATGTCTTCATCTTGTAATTGACTGGTCCCCCTAATATATCATTCTCTTGTGTAATATATCATGCTAGTTTTCAGTTTTAAACTGGTGTCCTGGAAATTTGTTTGCAACATTGCTTCGCATCTTTAGCTTCCAGATAAAATTTCAAACTGGATTTTAAGCAAACATGGTAACTGTACTTATTGCGCTCCCACTGGTTTACTGGAGATGCATGGGGGAATATACAGGATGAGAAAAGCACTGAAACAAGTTTGTGTTAATAATTGTACTTAGGATAGGAAGGTAAAGATGGTGGGAAAAGCAAGAGTTTGTGGGCTGAGATTCCCATGCGGAATATGACATGTGCCGTTGTGTGTTTTGAAAGAAGAAAAGAGAGAATAGAAGATTAAGCTTTTGGTTTGTGTAGTTGTGAAGCAGAGGAAGATAAAAAAAGATGATGTCTTTTGTGTGGTTGCAGGCAGATCTTGTAATTGTAAGTACCTTAATCATCCTGCCACTGGAACAAGCTTTCTAAAAGCTTTGGATACACCTACCATAGTACACATCCCTTCTTTTTGTTAAGTAGAATCCCCATGTAATTCCTCTCTTTACGCAATTTTTCCCTATTATAATTTGTTCTGTTTCCGTTTTTGTTTCAGGTGTCTAATTCCTGGCCTTGCCTTTGCGATGAATATGGATGAATCTTAATCAATTGGTCTTGTGACAATCAGCTGCATCCAACGGATCTAGTTCTATTCTCAGGAAACCCGATAATTGGGAGCTTAGTTATGAAGTGATGCTATCAAAAGGGAGGGCAGGTTTATGCACAGAAATTGAGAAAGCGGAAAAGAAACACCAAACCAAGAATATGCATTTCGAAAAATCTCCAAGCTTCGGCAGAGTATCTATAATTCTCACAGGTTTTGGTTTGACATTTTTCTTCTCCCTCTTCTATTTTCTCCTTTATTTATGATGCTCTTTATCTTTTCATTAGCAGTAGGTACCACATTTATCCCCTGGACCACCACGACTGAGCCCGACCGCGATGGCCATTACGTCTCGTACAAAATCACAACAAACCACCATCAACCTAGTCCTTGCCTTTTCACTCACGCTTGCTCAAGCCTCTGCCTCTGAACAGCTTTATAGAATCCCCACACCACAGCCTCCAAATATTAAGATTTGTGGACATTGCTAACTTTTGTGTGCTAATACATGTGTTTATTTACCTGCCGTCTTTTCTTTTTTCAGACATCATGTTTATGTTCAATGAAAGTAGTTGCATTGAAAATGTTTTATCATAGTAGATTTGAAAATTACAATTTCACTAGAACTAAGGTCTGGTACACAGCTTGTCAGAAGTGTCGACCGAAACGACGGCGTTTAGCAGTCTCTCCATGCGCGGCGCTGAGCCAACCCGAACCCGTCAGCCCTCAATACAGACGGGTCACGCCCAAGTACTGGAGAACCTAAGCTTACGCACCCTTCCGTTTCGGAGTACGTTAGCAACTCTTTCACTCCATTGCTATACTGCGCCGCTTGCTCATCTTCGTCGTCGTCAGCTGTCAGTCCCAAGAAGTCCCTTGTCAGATGATCAGTCTTCCGCAACGTGGAGCTCAGCCCAACCTCAAAAGTACTCACGTGATGACCCATCATTGTTTGACCTAGCGGCGACCCGGTCGTCGCCCCCACCGTTGCCGCCTTCTGCAGCAGCGCCGTGGCCGACAAGACTGCCGCCGCAGCGGGCGACGAGAAGGGCTGGTGCAGGTTTGCTACTGTCAGCTCTGGCTTGATGTGAATCAAATGGGTCTGTGAGTTGAAGAATGGAAGACTGGCCAGTGAAATTTGAGGATTAGGGTTTTGTTGGTGCGGAAAGATTGAATAGAACGAAGCAGTGTCAGTTTGATCAGTTGGCGTTGGGTTGAAATCAGATGTGTCTCCAGATGCATGATGATCTATCTGGAACATAAGATTGCTGTTTGTTGCACAAAGCCTTGCACTTTCTTCAGCCAGGGCATCACAAAAGGCCCTGTGTGTGACGAAGCTGTCCTTCCTGCAACAGAACATGAAACCCTACTTCCATTAATTGATACATGCAGGCCATCACCAAACTGCAGAGATGTATTTGATCAGTGGTTTATATCATGATGATGATTCAGAGTTACACTCAATGCCCATTTGGGTTATTTCTGCAAGTTACAACCATTATTGTACATGCATGCTCTATATGAACCCTATCACAATTCACACACGCATGCATTTCTTTCTTCCGATTATATTTTTCAAACACAAAAAAAAGGCAAGCCACCAAGCTAGCTTCTCCTTCTTTTTTACTTTTTCTTTCATGGACAATGGCAGTTCAGTTATTGCTACTTGGCAATCACTGCCATTTCAAACTACCATAACCAAAAGGGAATAGGAAAAAACACAAGGAAAAGAAAACTCCAGCTTTCTGTGTTATATTCTCCTTCTTTATTATATTATATAAGAGATGGTTTTCTGGGTTTCAAAGTTTGGGTAAAATTAGGGTTTCAGGTCAACAGACCGTAGAAAAGTTTTATACCTGACATTTGTAATAAATGCTCCCTATTTTCATGCAAAACTGTACACTGCAGAATTTTAAAGCTCTTTTCACACATTCCATGAAAACACTTGCCAAACTTGTGTAAGAACAGCACCAAGACAAAACCAACCGAAATCAAAACATTGAGAATAGTCAAACCAATTCAAAACACATTGCACAAATCTTTTCACAGCTTAAATGATGGTGATAAGAAAATATTTAATATGAGTACCTGGAAAAGAGGGTTCCACAGTCACATCTATACTCTCTAGTTCCACAAGTCTTAGAATGAGCCTTCCAATCTGACCGAACAGCATAGATCTTACAGCATTTTTCACATTTCCATTTTTTCTCACCATGCTTTCTGCAAAAGTGCTTTTTGATCCCAGTTAGGTCACCAAGAGCCCTAGATGGGTGGTGGTGGACACAAGTAGGTTCTGGGCAAACATAAACTCTCTTTCTTGCATCCTTGCTGCTCCTTTGCTTCAGCTTCCATGGTAGATTATGTCCTCTCCTGTGGAGCTGCAGATTTTGATCTCTCTGAAACCCTTTGCTGCAAATTTCACATACAAACCTGTTTGTGGCCACAAGGGTTTTTGGAGATAATGCAATTACTTCAGCATCTGGGTCTGCAAACACAACCAAAATGTCAAAACTATTAGCATCTAGGGTTTGCCATATCGAGCTGTTTAAATTATAAGAAAACAAAATCAAAACTTGGATTCATGGTTGAAAAGCTTCTTCACCTGGGTTTCCTGGAAGATTTCTTTTTTTCTTGCTCTTTGGCTGATCAAGATTTGGTGATGGGTTTAAGGTACCAAATTCGCGAGGAGCTATTCCGATATTGTCACAGGAAAGACTTGCTGCTGCTTCCTCGGAAAAAATTGAAAGTATTGTAGAAAACATAACAGTAGGATATAAAGTAGTAAATGGGTCAACTGGAACAAGAAAGAAAACTCCAAACGAAGTAAAACAAAACCACAAGAGATTTGGCAGAGCTAAATAAACCCTTTTGTCTTGATGTTTTCTTCAGAATGAGGAGGTAGAGGACCAAGAAGCTAACCCTAGCAGCACAGCAAGAGAGAAAGAAAGATGACAAAGGTGGAGAGAATCACACGAAGCTTAACAAATGGCGATACTCATATATAACACATAAAACAAGAAAAATGAAAAAAAAAAAAAAAAAAGGGAGGAGGAGGAGAATATGAATATTAGAATTTAGAAGGATGATATGATGCTGATGGGTAATTCTCAAAGTCACTATCATCTAGTCTTTGGATTGCTTGACTGACCAAAACAAAGACCTCTGAAATACATACATGAAACCCTAACCATGCAGCAGACAGCTGACATATATAGCGAATAGAAAATGATTATGAACATTAAATGTTGTCTTTTGACTAATGCTAATATGTCAATGTGACATGCTCATTAACCATCAATTTGGGATTCTATTTCTGTCCACACGCTGCAAGCAATATAAAGATATGATTACAGTGCTCAGAAGACTTTTAGGATCATTGAAGATCATCAGATTGACTATATTTTCTGGTCTCCACTTATCCATTCTTACAGTCAATCTCTATGTGACAAATTGTTACTCAAACTAATCAAATATATTAATACTATATGTGATATGAAATTTGGTTGATGGAACATTTCAAACAAATAGTGAAATATTACTACTATTACTTTCTGGCTTTTGAATTTCTTGCTACTTGTTGTATATGATACCCAAACCCTAGAAAGGTCTGTGATTTGAAGATGATAATTAAAAAAAGTTTTTGGGCTTTGGTAAAGATGGAAGAGATGAGGCTTAGGTAGAAGGAGAGAATGAAGTGTGAAGATGATTCAAATTAATCATTAGAGAATTGAGAGGTACACATAAAGATGGTAAAGTAGGAAAAAAACTTAGATGATGAACGCGACATTCAAGCTTTTGAAAAAGCCCCACAAGACCATACATGAACGTGACATTCATAACTCATTGACTCCTTATCGGAATTTTTAGATCAATCAACTTCAATGAATTGAGCCGTTTAAGTTGAGGGGTAGAGAGAGTAGAGAATTATTCAGAGGAGGGTTTTTGTTATCCTTTCCCTTTTTATCTACTTGCTGTCATATGTTGTGATAATTATGATTCTCTCAAACCCTACCCCTTACCCTTAGTGAAAGTTCAAGCCCCAAAACTCCACCATCCTCCACCATATCAAACTTCCTCTTCAACTCTCTTCCTTTTACCAACTTTAGTAATCTTACTCCAAACTCAAATCCAAAGGCATGCATGTAGGGTGACTAATGAACCAACTGGCTAGTTGCACAAGAGTTCATTCAACTCAAATTCTACCATTTACCAACAACTTAGAGCATTTGCACCGGGTCTTCAGCAGCTGCTCAAACAACAGCAACTGAAAACCCGGTGCAGATGCTCTTACATGACATTTAAAAATCACAAAAACCTAGGTCGCGTTGTTAGGATCGCACTAACAATTACGAAATAAGAAAATAAAAATTAACGATGAAAAATTGACACAAGATTTATAGTGGTTCCCTTCCAAGGTAGGAGGTACGTTCACTCGCCGCTTGCAGACTCAACCCACTATAATCACCCAATCGAAAGATCGTTACACCCTCACGCACTTTCTCTGATTTTCTGATTACATCAATTGACGGCAGACACGCTGTATGAATAAGAAAACTAGGGTTTTGGGCCGACTCAATACGACCACTACGACTCGTACGGTCAATTGGACCACTACGTGCTCAGATCGATCAGCTTACTGCTCTGCGTAGGGTCTCAGTGGCGCTTCTATGCAGATTAGGCTTGACACTCAACAATCTCCCACTTGAAGACTAATCTTTGTCACATGTCTTCAAGCTTGCAAGCAGCGGCTCTACTCTTCACAACTTCAGCTTTTCATTCGGCACTTCCTTTGTCAACATATCAACAGGATTCTGACTTCCCGCGATCTTCTCTAACACTAGCAGCTTGTTCTCTAGGGCTGATATGATGAACTGATATCGAAGCTATATGTGCTTTGTCCGAGCATGGTAGACTGGGTTCTTTGCCAAATGAATGGTGCTCTGGCTGTCACAATAAAGAACACTACCCTCTTGATTGTGGTTCAGCTCTTGTAGAAAGGACTGAAGCCAAATCATTTCTTTTGTAGCTTTTGTCAAGGCAACGTACTCGGCCTGACAACTTGATAGCGCAACGATTTTTTGTAACTTTGAAACCCAACAAATTGCCGTACCCTCGAATGTGTAGACATAACCGAATCTGCTCTTCCTACAGTCAATATCTCCTCCGTTGTCGGCATCAACAAACCCTTCAAGACCCTGATCAGATTTCCGAAAGCATAAGACAAGACTCGAACTGCCTTTGAGGTATCTAAATATCCACTTCACTGCTTCCTAATGTTGTTTATCGGGATTACTCATAAACCGACTAACAACTCCCACTGCAGATACAATGTCAAGTCTTGTACATACCATCGCGTACATCAAAACTTCTGATAGCTGAAGCGTAAAGTGTCTTGTCCATCTCTGCCATCTCTTCCTCGGTCACCGGTGAGTCATTCTTAGACAAGTGAAAATGACTACCCAAAGGAGTTCCAACCGACTTCGCGTCTTCCATGTTAAACCTCTTGATGACCTTTTTCACATATTCTTCTTGTGAAAGTTTCAGCCCCTCTTTACTTCTTGTAATCCTCATTCCGAGGATTTGCCTTGCTGCATCGAGATCTTTCATTGCGAACTCCTTCGACAATGTCTTCTTAAGCTTTTCATCTCATGAAAATATGCTCTAACAATCAGCATATCATCAGCATAGAGAAGTACAATAATAAACGAATTCTTTAACCTCTTGAAGTATCACAGTGATCAACCTCGCATCTCACGAACTCAGTCCTCTTCATGAAACTATCAAACTTCTTGTACCACTGTCTCGGAGCTTGCTTCAAACCGTACAAACTCTTCTTAAGTTTGTACACCAACTTCTCTTTACCTTTGACCTCAAAGCCTTCCGGCTGCTGCATGTAGATCTCTTCCTCCAACTCACCATGAAGAAAGGCTGTCTTCACATCCATTTGTTGAAGATGCAGATTTTCCTTTGCCATCAAGTCAAGGACGGTACCAATGGTCACCATCTTGACTACTGGAGAGAAATCTCAGTGTAGTCAATCCCTTCCTTCTGCTGGAATCCTTTAACAACCAAACAAGTTTTTTAGCGTTTCCTTCCATGATGCTCTTCTTTTATCTGATACACCCATTTGTTTGCGCAACGCTGTCTTGTCTCCCGGAAGCTCAGCTAGCTCCCATGTCTCATTTGACATCAACGAGTCCATCTCGTCTTTCATTGCCAACTCCCACTTGCTCAATTCATCAGCTTTCTTTGCTTCAGAGTAGCTTTCAGGTTCTCCTCTGTTTGTGAGCGGAATGTGGTTGAGTCACTGCAAGAACCTTTGAGTCGGCTTTCTAACTCGAGAAGATCGGCGTGGCTTGGTGACAGCGCGTCGTCGTGCGCCTCAAATTTGAATTTGTAACTCCTGTTAACACACTACCAAGCGGTAACCAGGGTCGAACCCAAAGAGAGCAAATGAGTCGGAGTTCAAATGGTAGCCACAGAAAAAGGAACAACTAAGGATATCAATTCAGAGAAAATCAGTTCGGGGAATACAATGCAACTAGTTATCACCGATCGAACACATGCATAAGCTAGTGAATTCTGCCTCAGTCCAACATTCCCGCTAAAGATATGTCGACAATCAAATTCTACCTATTCTTAATCGCTAGGTTTTCGAACAAGTGCAATAGTTACTCAACTAACACCACAAAATCGGTTCTACCGCTAGGTTCTCCCCAACAATGCAATCCAATCAAGTATAACACAAATGACATCAATTCAGCTCACCGCTAAGCTGCACCAAACTGACAATCAAGCATTCATTCATTCATACATACGAGGGCAATAAAATCACTAGCTCAAACATTCATTCATTGATCTCAAACCATTGTTGCACTATAAATCCCCAAACTGAAATATTGATTTAACTACTCATAATATTCATGAATACAATAGAAACTAGGTTCATCACACTACAATACACGAACTGAACTCAAAACAAGTCTGGCCATGAACAGTGTTCCGGCGTGAATAGAATAGTAACAGTAACAATGAACAGTACCGGCCGGCCGTGAACAGTAAATTCCGGCGACTTTTCCAGCAGCTTCTCTCTAGAGCTCCTCCACTGCCGTCACTGTCGTGAACAGTCCGTGAATAGTGCCGTCCAAAAATGGAGTGAGTTCAAGTGAGATGTTTTTTTCCTATTTGTCCATGTCTTAGGTTTAGGGTTTTTAGGGTGAACCACATCGAACCACATGTGCTTGAACCAAATCTGATTTCCAATTGAACCAGCAGAGTTGACTACTGTTGACTTTTTGATCTTGGGTGAATGCTTCAAATATGCGATAAAATCCAATGCGATCTTGAACACACTTGCGATACGAAAATACTACAAAAGAGTAATCGATTCACGCAAAATGTATAAAATTATGGGAATAAATAACTCAATGGAGCGTATAATCAAACTACCCCACACTTATTCTTGTTCGTCCCCGAACAACAACAAGATACGCAAGCACTCAAATCATTCCTATCATGCCATGATATAAACATTGAAATTACTCGAGAAGTCGTCCCTAATCAGTCAATCAATACATGCTCACAATCATTCTCAAATAATGATCAACAAGAACTAGAATGATACATGTTACCTTTAAGCTTGAGATGGGATTTAATGGATGATTAGGAGTTAGTCCTTTTTAGACTCCTAACTCCACTCTTTGGTTCAACTTCATAGCCACGCGCATACAACTGAATTTGCTTTCTTTGGCACGTGATGAATCCGAGTTATGAGAGGATCAATCTTTTCTTCTTTTCTTGTAGGACATATTTCTTGCTTTTGGACTTTGCTCTTTTTTCGATTGCTTTTCTTTCACTTCTTGTAAATCTGATTTTTCTTTTACGAGCTTTCAATGTGAAATGTTTGCTTCTTGTCCTTTTTGAGTTTTGCTCTCCAATTTGAACCGTTCCAATCATAGCCTTCGAATGGCAGCGTAAGGAACGCGTCCCGCTCTTTCTCATCATTACCCCTTTCAGCGCGAGGCAGGATAGGGGTTACCCACTCATTCCCGGTTACTCGGACTAGAGATAGGACGGTTTGTTTTCCCGTCCTACCACTGCATAACACTGTAATGATGGAGTCAATGTCGCCCCTCATAACTCGAAGCACCAACCTCCACAAATACAGTGCGCTACGTGACTAATCCTTTGAACCTCCGAATGAATGCCAAGTCCCTCTAGGACATTTCTATCAACTCCACACCCTGAAATATCTCAGCTCAAAAGAACATATAACATTAAAGCGCAAGCATCACAATATTTTAGAATTCATGGAAAGCATACATATCAAAACTTCAAAGAGAAGGCATCATCTCATAAAATCAGCATTTACATCATAGCACAATGTGTCATCAAACTCGAATGGGACATCTTTTTGCAGCAGCCGCGACAATGGTAGGGCAATCTTCGAAAAGTCTTTAACGAACCTGCGATAGAAACCTGCATGTCCTAGGAAAGACTTGATAGCACGCGGGTCAGTAGGAAAAGGCAATCCACCAATGATATCAATTTTTGCTCTATCTACTTGAATGCCTTTCTCAGAAACAATATGTCCTAGAATAATGCCGTGTGTGACCATGAAATGACATTTCTCATAGTTAAACACCAAATTCATATCAATGCAACGTGTGAGCACTCTATCTAAATTGTGCAAGCATTCATCAAAAGTATTTCCATAAATAGTAAAATCATCCATAAATACTTCAACACAATCAGTCAATAAATCTGAAAGTATGCTCATAACTACACGCTGGAAGGTACCTGGTGCATTACACAATCCGAAGGACATGCGTCTGAATGCAAATGTACCGAAGGGGCAGGTGAATGTCGTCTTTCCTTGATCCTCAGCCGCAATGGGAATCTGGTTATAACCTGAAAATCCATCAAGAAAACAAAAGGATGGTTTACCTGCAAGTCTATCCAACATTTGATCGATGAATGGAAGGGGAAAATGGTCCTTGCGTGTGGCTGCATTAAGTTGTCTATAATCAATGCACATCCTCCAGCCATTCTGCACTCTCTTGGGCACTAGCTCTCCCTTGTCATTCATCTCTACTGTCATCCCGGTTTTCTTGGGCACTACATGCACTGGGCTTACCCATTGACTGTCCGAAATTGGATAGATGATACCGGCATCAAGGAGCTTTTGCACTTCTTTTTGGACAACCTCCATCATGATCGGATTCAAACGCCTTTGAGGTTGTCTCACTGGCTTCGCTCCCTCCTCTAGCAGGATTCGATGCATGCAAATTGCTGGGTTGATTCCTCGAATGTCAGCCAAAGTCCAACCTATGGCTGTTTTGCACTCCTTTAGCACGCGCGCCAATTTGATCTCTTGATCGCTTTCTAGCCCACTCTTAATGATGACTGGCAGTGTCTCACCATCTCCTAGAAAAATATACTTCAAGTGCTCCGGTAGAGGTTTCAATTGAATCTCAGGGGCCTGCACAATAGGATGGACAAGTTTTGTTTCGCTGCACAATTTAATCGCATTAACCTCATACCTGGCAGCATCATAGGTGCACTGCCCATCACCAATTTCTTCAATGTTCAGCTCCGATATATCCTCTCCATATCTCATCAATGCTGCATCCTCAATAGTATCCAAGGCATGTGTTCCTGCAAGATCAGGTGGGAATCGCATAGAGTGATAAATATTGAATTTGATTACTTCCCCATCTACCTCCATAGAAAGATCACCCGTATGTGTATCAATCTTTGTTCGTGCAGTCACCATAAAGGGTCTCCCTAGTAAGACTTGAGAGGCATCTACCTCACCTTCCATCTTCATCACATAAAAATCTGCAAGGAATACAAGGTTGCCTACATGCACTAACACATCGACTACTATACCTTCAGGCTTGGTACATGATCTGTCAGCCAACTGAATAATCAAGTCAGTGTGTCTAAGAGGGCCAATTTGCAACACTTGGTACAATGAATAAGGTAACACATTGATAGAAGCACCCAAATCTAGCATGCAATTGTCCACCCGAACCTTATTGATAATACAAGATATTGTAAAGGTACCTGGGTCTTTGCACTTTTGTGCAACCTTGCCTTGAAGAATGGCTGAGATGTTTGGCTTGAAGCTCACTTGCTCTGGTCTGATTCCTCCTCTACGAGTGGTGCACAAATCTTTCAGGAACTTTGCATACTTTGGAATTTGCTTGATTGCGTCGAGGAGGGGGATTGTGATCTCCACTTTGCTGAAAAGCACTACAAGCTCTTGATCCATTGTTGGGCTCCTCTTTGCCTTGGAAATCTGCATGGGAAATGGAAGGGGAGGGTTAGTTTGGCCAAATTCAGAACTTGAGGCAGACTGTCGCGCTCCAGATGAAGACATTATTGGCGCTCCAGATGAAGACATTAAGGGTCTGCGCGCCGCGCTAATGTTCTCCTGGGGCGCTCTACTTTCTGTTTCGGTTTCCCGTCTCGCCTCTTCTGCAATTTTCTTGCCGCTTCTCAAGGTAATCGCATTGACATTTCCTCTTGGGTTGGGTATTGTTTGTGAGGGAAGCTTTCCTTTGTCCTTGTCATTCTTCAATTCGAACACGGTAGCCGCCAATTGGGACATTTGCTTTGTCAACTCGGCTAGGGTGCTGTCGGTCTTGGCCTGATTATTCTGCATAGTTATCGTCATCTCCTTTATGACTTCTTCTACTGATTTCCCTTGATTTGCATAGTTATCGCCAGCTTGGTTGTAATTGCGCCTTTGTTGTTGCCCATAAGAATTGCCATTTCCACTTCCATTGTATCTCTCTTGTTGGTGAAATGGTGGGCGGTAGGCTTGTCCTTGTCCTTGATTGAATCCTCCTTCATTTCTCCAACTGAAACCGTTGGCTGCTAATCCAAATTGCCTTGGTGGTTGCCTATTGTTGAATTGTTGAAATCCTCCCATAGCATTGACATCGGCTGCCTCTTCGTCATGTAAGCTAGGACATTCATCTGTTTTGTGGCTCGCAGTCCCACAAAGTCCACAAGCTTTAACTTCACTGACTTGGCCAACCATAAGCTTCTGCACCATTTGCTTAAGCTCCTTGATTTCAGTTGCCATTTGATTTGAATTGGAATCCATTTGGGAGACATTCCTTGCTCGGCTTGTATCATCTCTTCTTCCGGTATCATCTCTAAATCTGGCACTCTCGGCATTCTCATTGATAAGCTCTCGCACCTCAGCAGGTGTTAGATTCAAAACAGTTCCTCCAGCTGCCGCATCCAATAGCATCCTCTCTAAGGGCCTCAATCCATCCAACAGATATTCCACAAGCATCTCCTCTCTCATATTCAAATTGCAACAGCTGTGTTCTAAGGCTCTGAATCTTTCCAAATATTCATACATTGACTCACTTGGGCCTTGTTTAATGTTGGACAGTTCCCTCCTTACTTGGGCAGCCTTGGCAGGGGGATAATACTTGTCGTGAAATTTCCTTTGCATTTGCTCCCATGATCTGATACTTCCTGAGGGCAAAGAGAGAAACCAAGTTTGTGCAAGGTCAGTCAAACTTAATGGAAACACTTTTAAATTGAACCTCTCTTCGGTGGCAGCATATGGCCTTAAAGTCCGACATATCCCATTGAATTCCTGCAAGTGCCTCGATGCAACTTCTCCTGGAAGCCCTCCAAATTTGGGAAGATGGTGGATAACTACAGTTTTCACTTCAAAGTCATCTTCATCTTGATCATTGTTTATACACCATGGTTGGTTGTTGAAGGTAGGGGCTGACAGCTCTCTAAGTGTAGGTGGCCTGTTCCTTCTCTATTGAGGATGAGGTGCATAATGTTGTTGTTGTTGTTGTTGAGGAGCTGCATATTGTTGTTGAGGAGGGGGTGGATATGCATAATCATCTTGGTCTTCCCTCTTTTCTTCTCTATTGTAACGAGCTGTCCTTTGCCTTTGATTATAGACTCTCTCCGGCTCATCATAATAGGGGGGTATCACTGGGTTGTTGATTGGGTCAGGCTCATTGTTGCCTTGAACACTACCATGGGAACCTCCTACATTAGACATACTGAGAAAAACAAGTGAAATGCAAAGGCAAACTACCGAACAACTCAAAAGCACAAAATGCAGAATTTAGATAACTAAACAATTCAAAAAGAAAATGTAAACGAACTCGGATGGCTAAAAAAGCACACAGCTCACGCTAAGGAGGGTGAGTCCTGATCGGGTGCCCGTTCCGCTCAAAGAAAGGTGTCCTGATCTTCAATCAGACTCCAGTAACACTATTCATACCCTTCCCAGCAGCACTATTCAGCAGGGTTCAGAATTTGTTTTCAAATCTGCACAAAAGCAAGCAAAACACAGAAAAATAATAAAAACAAGAAAAACAAAGTTCAAAACTCTATACTCAATGTTGCTCTCCCCGGCAACGGCGCCAAAATTTGACAGCGCGTCGTCGTGCGCCTCAAATTTGAATTTGTAACTCCTGTTAACACACTAGCAAGCGGTAAGCAGGGTCGAACCCAAAGAGAGCAAATGAGTCGGAGTTCAAATGGTAGTCACAGAAAAAGGAACAACTGAGGATATCAATTTAGAGAAAATCAGTTCGGGGAATACAATGCAACTAGTTATCACCGATCGAACACATGCATAAGCTAGTGAATTCTGCCTCAGTCCAACATTCCCGCTAAAGATATGTCGACAATCAAATTCTACCTATTCTTAACCGCTAGGTTTTCGAACAAGTGCAATAGTTACTCAACTAACACCACAAAATCGGTTCTACCGCTAGGTTCTCCCCAACAATGCAATCCAATCAAGTATAACACAAATGACATCAATTCAGCTCACCGCTAAGCTGCACCAAACTGACAATCAAGCATTCATTCATTCATACATACGAGGGTACTAAAATCACTAGCTCAAACATTCATTCATTGATCTCAAACCATTGTTGCACTATAAATCCCCAAACTGAAATATTGATTTAGCTACTCATAATATCTATGAATACAATAGAAACTAGGTTCATCACACTACAATAAAAGAACTGAACTCAAAACAAGTCCGGCCGTGAACAGTGTTCCGGCGTGAATAGTGAACAATGAATAGTAACAGTACAGTGAATTACCGAAGCATTCTTTGTCGTCTTTAAAACCCCATCTTCTATGATTCACATCTTTAACCAAACTTCATTCTTCCAATCACATTAAAGTAGCGAATTATCTTTTGATTCTGATACACTGTCTTCTTAAGAAATATTCTAAATTTCTATCATTCACTGTCCATATGAAATTACTTGCAAGATGTCTGATATATACGGTGATATGTTCTTGGTGGTACCCAATCTTTATCTTTTATTAAATTCAAATTTTCAATAAATCTATCTAAAATCAGATAGTCTATCCTTTTGCACCACTCATGGTCGTATGCATATTATGAATTACTTCCAACTATTATAACTTTCACTTTTTACTAATACCTAGACAAGCACAAAGATATAAAATTTTACATCCAACCTAATTACAACCAACAAAATTTCTTTGTATTTGCTCTACAATTGAATACCACCATTCTCTAAGTCATCATAATTTAAAATTTATTATAAAAATTATGGTATGTTAGTAACAAAAGAGACGATAGACTTACTGATTAAGCATTGACAAAACTCCTAGCAGATGCAGGACAAATAATAATTTTGGGATGTTACATACTCCTTAGCTAAAACTCTCATAATGTCCTCGTTACAGCTCATGTAGAACAAACAATGGGATCATTTCCTTCATTCGAAGATCTCAATCACCAACTGCGCACGATCACCTCTGATAACATCTCCAAATATCAAACCTAAGAAACAGATCTAATTCGTTAAAAGCCTGACATGTTTTAAAAATTTCTCGCATCAGTGTCATTTAGATCACCATAAATTAAAGCTCATCACAAGAATTATGTAGGTGATAAATATATGAGAAACTTACTTGTGCCTGCATTATCCCACAGGATATGAATCATGCATATACAATTTTGATGAGAATGTCTATCAACTATCTTGTCTAATATAGTGCGTTCTAAATTTAAGTGAGTTAGGACATATTTTTTGAATTGAACTTATTTACTGAAGTAGATAACTTAATTTAATTTAACTTAAATTATTGCTTTGCAGGCCATTCATTGCTTTGGATCCTTGGCTTATCCCAAATTATAGTTCTCCTTCATTATGCATATTATACACTTCTTGGCAGTCATTCAAGTCTGTTGGCCAGGTAAGAAGCATCCAAGTTTGGTCAATATGCTTCTCTTTGTCTATATGTACCATTGACTTTTGAAGCCCACTCTTACTTGACTCGGAATTAGCTCCATGTCCCTGTTGAATTTGACCCATTATTGCTCCAGAATTCCTTGATGAAAAGCTGAATTCCTTTATATTGTCCATAAGGGCATATGCACCGCCCAGCACCTGCCAGAGCAGGTGCTGGGCTGATTAAGGGATGATTAAGGCTTTTCAGCCTTAATCACCCCAGCACCTGCCGTAAGGATGTTCGTCGCATTCAACCCTCTCTTCATTGACCTGAGAAAGCTCCATGAACTGGCCCGATTTGTCCCACTTTTACACCAGGATTCTTGCTGGTCACATTTTTGACTTTGACGGATAGAGTTCCATCATAATGTCACCGGTTACTCTCTAATTATTTCCAGAATAGTGCTACTTGAGGGAGCCATCGTCCATCTTTGAGGAGAGTTTCTCACTTCATATACGTTTCCATGGAGCCCGTCATCTTAATGAATTTGGTTATATTTTTGGTTTAATTATTATATTTTCTATATTGTACTTGGATAGGATTTGAATTATTGAAACAATGAATTTATTCGGCTGTTACAATAAATGTTGAGTTAATTAATCCAATATGAAGCTAATGGCCAACTATGTTCATGAATCGTTGACTTAGACTTGGCAGTAATCAAGCGCCGGCCCGCACGCTATTATTTCTTCACTCTTTTACTCTTTTTATTTACATTTTCGGTTACTGTCCGAAAAAAACAAAACACTGAAAAAGAGACCCAGCCAGAACGAACCGGAGAGGTCTAGAATTCCACAGATTTCCACGTGTCTCAGATAAAATAGCTCCGCGTGTCGAATCACTGTGCCGCGGCTTCAAGAAGTTTCCTTCGCATGCTGACATTCTCCAGAAAAATCACTGAAACCAATTCTCCCACTATAAGAAAGAAAGCCCCTCGTCAATTCAAAAATCCCTAAAATTTTCGCCAGCGAAATTCTCCAACTGCATCGTCGTCTTCGCTTTCTTGAAATTTAGTCTGCGTTTCTGGTTTGATTCCATTCAGCGGACGCGAAATGTGGCAGCAACCTTACCGGAAGGATGACGTCGAGGCCGGAAACCGACCTCTGTACCCGGCGATGGTGGAGAATCCGGAGCTGAGGTGGTCCTTTATCCGGAAGGTGTACTCGATCATCTCCATTCAGTTACTTCTCACCATCGCTGTTGCCTCCGTCGTCGTCTTCGTCCATCCTATTAAGATCTTCTTCGCCACCACCGCTGCCGGACTTGCTCTCTACATCGTCCTCATCTTCCTCCCTTTCATCGGTATACATAACTTCATCCGAAGGATTCGTTTCTTTGCGGTGTGGAAATCTGTCGAAAGGAACTGATTCTCGTTTGTTTCTTTGTTACGCAGCTTTGTGTCCTCTGTATTACTACCACCAGAAGCATCCGCTGAACTTCATTCTTCTGGGATTATTCACGGTTCCTCTGGCGTTCGTCATTGGCTTGACATGTGCATTCACAAGCGGTAAGTTTCTCGCGGCTTCTAATTTATATTGAAATTGGGATTTCTCAGTTGAAGGTTGATTGGTTGTTGTTACAGGAAAGGTGATACTGGAAGCAGCGATTCTGACTGCTGTTGTGGTTATTGGTTTGACGCTCTACACATTCATGGCTGCAAAGAGAGGATATGACTTCAATTTCCTCGGCCCTTTCCTATTTGGGGCGGTTCTAGTTTTGATAGTCTTCTCCATGATCCAGGTAATTAAGCTATTATCCAATTCATTGCGAGTTTTGATTCCTTTTTTCTGACATTGGGTTTGCGTAGATTCTGTTTCCTCTAGGAAGGCTGTCGATGATGATCTATGGGTGCCTGGCTGCCATCATATTCTGCGGCTACATTGTGTATGACACTGACAACCTGATCAAGAGACATACATATGACGAGTACATCTGGGCTTCTGTAGCACTGTATCTGGATATCATCAACCTCTTCATGGCGATACTGACCATCTTCAGAGCCGCTGATAGTTAAGCATAACCTGGAATTGTAGATAAGTAGTGAATGAACAAACATGCACTGCTACGTGCAACCTCGGTGGTGTTATAACAGGAAAGTCAGTGAGATGAGATTTGAATATATAAAACAACTTGCTTTGTGTTATGGCATTTAGCATTACTTATTAACATCTCTTTTCAACTGGAACATGATCTTACTGCATTTCTAGTTCGGAGCAGGACTAGGTTGTTTATGCATAAAATGAAACGTACGTACTAATTAAGTTCCCTGGAAAACCACTTGTGTAAATAAAAGAGGCTCCTTAACCACAAGTGCAACAATTTTTCTAAAGACTTAACTCTCTCAGGGTGAAGATGCTCTACATATATGTGAAATAGAAATGCATATTGGAGGGGCAAATCTGCACAATGGAGCAGTTTTGTGTACCTTAATCTCCTTTGGTTGGCGGTCGAATGCACCCACAAAACTGTCTTCTCTTTTGCTTATGAGCGAAGACCGGTCTGCTACCACCGTAGAGGTAATCCCGCAATCGTACTCTTGGGCTGCGTGGGATAATTCTCGTCTTCACTGTCTCTTCTTTCTCACCTTCGAGCTTTAGAAGCAGAAACTGTAGCTTTTGCACCTCAAAATTTAGCCGGCTGATTTTTTCTGATGCTCGTCGTATTTGCTCCAACACTCTTCTTTTTCTAACAATCACACTCTCATCCGAACCATTTTCCGATACAGATTTTGGAGAAACAGAATCATCTTCAACAGTTTGGGTTAGCCTTTGGTTGACACCAAACAGCTTCTCTATGGCTTCCTCAGCATCCTCGAGCTGCTCTTTCACAGTGTCATACTCGAGAACACCTGTTGATTTCTTGCTCTTCTCAGCAAGTTCAACTTTCCTCTTCAAATCTTGTACCGTTTTCTGGAGATTTTCCAATTTCTGTTCATCGAATTTCAGTCTCTCCAAAATCTTCACATTTTTCCTCTTTTGTTGGGGATGTTTTGGGCTCTTGGAGATTTCCAACTTGTCAACAACAGCCATTTCTTTCTCAGCAACAATTCCAGATAAGGAAATTTCCTTTCTGTGACTTACAAGCTTCTGAGCCCTGGTGTCACTGTAGTTCATGCTGGAATCCTTGCTGGTTGTTCCCCACAATTCAAGCATATGATCGTCAGCAGGCGTGATTTCTCTCCTACTCAACCCATATGATGAGCATGCAGATACCTGATCAAGCATAATATCTTTAGGCAACTCAGTAATTTTAGATGATGCAAAAGAATTATGGTTCCTTTGCCGACGTGCCCCGACTCTTTCTAGTCGCCAGCTCCTACCAGATTCCAACTCGTCAGAATGTCCGACCGATGCTTCTGCTCTAACACTGGATCCTAGACTTCCTTCTGAGGCAAGCCTCTGAATATCATCCACTGCAAGTCCAACAGCTTCAATCCTACTCTGGAATTTTTTCAATTCCGAGAACCCAGATCCCACTTTGGCATTGGAACTGTCCCCTAGCACATAGGCTTGTGCGTGAAGATGGCTTATTGATCCGGCATCCTGAACCAAACGATATACAAATATTCAGTTTGAAACACAAACTTCTTTACTCTAAGCATATTACTATTTGCATAAATATGGGGCTAATTCCTTCTAAGCAGGTGACACTAGAGAGCTGCATATACAAACCTTGTTTCACTATTCCACATATTATCTTAATAATATAATTTCAATAAATAGAAGCTTTTCCTTGAACTTATGAAGGTCATGCATTGTATGATTCAAGCTACTATCTAATGAAGGGATTTGAATTCCAAACATAACTGCTCTGCCAAGTGAAGTATATGACTGGCCGATGATTTTAGCAAAATAAATAAATTGAGATAGGGAGTGAGAATACCTTAGCTCCATCAATCTTTGACAACTTGTCATGAAAAATGGTTTGCCTTTCCAAAGAGGCCACTGAACCAGACAATGAATTGACAGCTGACTCATAATCTGAAAAATGAGCCTTCAATCCAGCATTTTCTAACTCTAATACCATAATTCTTTCCTTGAGAACCTGAGCCTCTGCGTCTCCAGGGCGACTTTTACTCATCATGCTTTCAAACTTTTTACGAAGCTCATGAAACTTATCTAGATAACAGGCTTCATGGATTGCTGATATTTGAAGGGTGCTAAGTAACTCCACAAATTCTTTTTCACACAATCTCTCCTTATGTCTCCAACTCTGTAACTCGGATTTCAGAGTCAGTTCTCGCATTTTGGCATTCTCATGTTTCTTTCTCAACTCAGACAATGCAGTCTCTAAGCTATGTTTTGAGCCCCGAAGGTCTTCAGTCTCCTCATATTTCAGCTCATTCTCCTGGATGAGCATACGTATCTGCTCTGCTTGCTTTTCCGTGATTGCTTTCACATTATCATACTCATTCAGTTGATTGCTAATAGATCTCACAATTTTCAGTTCATTCTCAGACTCCTCCACTGACTTTATGAGAGACGATTTATCTGTTAACTCGGCCTCCAACTTTCCCTCTAACTTCCTAATAACCTCTTCGAGGGTATCTTTAATGCAATGGAGTTGGTGCATACTCTCATCGAGTTCTTTGACTTCCATTGATTTCTCAGAGAAGAAATGCTGGAAGACCAAGAAAATGTTGTTTAAAGATACTGCATCACCAAGGATGTCATGTGTTTCCTCTTCCAGAGCAAATTTTGCATCCTTCAAGTCTAAGACTTCTTTCATCAAGGATTTCTTCTCTTCAAGCACCATGCTATTATTTTGTTCCAAGGTTTGGTTAGACCTTTTTACATCAAGCAAAATCAAATTTAGTTCTTCAATGTCGTTTCTGAGCGTCTCTTCCCTGTATTTTCCCTCCTCTACTGTTCTTTTCAATCCTTCATTTGTCTCAAAAAGGATATGAGCCTCACTTAACAATTTCAGCAAACTTTGTGCACTGGATTTGAGATTCTGAGAAAGGATGTACTTCTCTGAATCAAGATCTGCCAAGTCAAGTCGCAGTTGCCCCAATAATGTGATGAGAACTGACTTCTCTAACGCTAGCTGCTGATTTTCATCAAGTGATATTGCAAGAGCCTTCTTGATATCTTTTAGAGTTCCCAATATCTGGTTCAACTGGGGCTTAAAATGTGAGACATATTTATCTTCATGCTTGCACCCAGACCTGATGCCTATGTCAACGTCAAGAGTCTTCGACATCTGAAGGAATCCCAATCTAATTATCTCCAATACATCAGACAAGGTTTCTAATTCAACTTGCTGATCAGCATTCTTCTGCTCCATTTCTGTGATGAGCTTTTCTGATATCCGGAACGCCTCCATGAATTTAAGGCACTCAAGTCCTAGGGACGAGTTATTACCTTGCAGTTCCTGTAAGCAATTCTGCAAAATGGAGATTTCGATTTCAGCCCTTACAAACTTATCCACTTCTTCATTATGCAAATTTTTTGTAACCTGAGCTTCTTCTTGTAATAATTGTAACTGGCACTCCAAGCCGGCTAATCGAGCCTGATACAACTTTGCACTGTCAGAGTTTTCTTGTTTTGCAGAATCCAACAATTCACGCAACTCGCTTATGCTGCAAACTAGTAGCTTCTTCTCCGTCTCCAAATTAAAGTTCCTCACTTCTAGTTCTTCATTTTTGAACTCAATGTCTTCCAGTCTCTGCTTTGTAAATTTGAGTGACAATGACAGACTTTCAGTCTCATTCAGCAGCCTAGTTTTCTCAATGCCAATCAACAAGAGGGACTCTTCCATGATTCTTGATTTTTCCTTCAACAGTTCCAGCTGAACATTTACATCAGCAAGCGAATTCTCCAGAGAAACATTCTTCTTTGATAGGGCACCTGAGTCCTCTGTCAAAATCTGAAACTGTGAATGCAGCGCATTCTTCTCAGAAACAATAGTGGACTTCTCTTCCACCAGTATTTGACAGGTTTCTTCTAAAGTTTTCACCTTCTCTTTGACCTGTTTTAGTTCACCACTTAAGTCTGCAATGGAGTTCTCTAGCAAAGCATTTTTCTCTAGAAGTTTAGCCATGTTGTCCAGTTTCTCTAGAAGAGCTGCCTTCTCAACTTTTTCTATTTGGTAATCATCATTGAGCTTTGTGCTGTTATCTCGCAACTCCTTAACAAAAGAACCAAAGCACTGCGGATCCAACTCAAGTGATTCCACTTGCTCTAGTATAGCCCCATGTTTTTGCTTCAATTCATTCAACTGTTCTCTGAGACAGTCAATTTCTTGCTGTAGAGCATTCCTTTCATTCACCTGTATTTCAATTTCTTCTTGAAGCTTTGAAATGGTTGCCCTTAGAGTTGAAATCTCATCTTGCATAGTTTCCATTGATACTTCTGAGGACAAGTTGATCTCATTAAGGGTTATATTTTCTTCCTTCATCCTTAAAATTTCCTCCTGTAAACAACGGTTCTGTGCTTCCAAGTCCAACACCGTTTGAGCCCTATTCTGGAGCTCTGATGCAAGAGCTGTGAGCTCTTCCTGAGACTCGATATGCAAATGCTGTAAAGTCTGGAAGGCAGTTTCAGCCTCCTCAAACCGTAAGCGCTCTTCTTGTACACAAGTCCACAATCTTCCTAACTCCATCTGCTTCTCAGTCAATTCTTTGTTTTTGGACTCCATCGTCCTTATCAAATAGTCCAATTCCGACTGAAGGGACTGGTGTGAATACTCAACGGAAAGACAGTGTTCCTCAGCACTTTTTAGCTTAGCTACACCATTCCTGATCTCTTCATTTAGCCTTTGGGCTTCTTCCTGGGAGAATAGGATCTGAAACTCTAAACTGGATATCCTCTCTAGATACTGCTGGCACTGGACTGAATATGCCTCCTTCTCTTCTGTTAATTCAATGATAGCTAGGTTCAGGTTATCTACTTTACTTTCAGCCATTTCAGCACGCTCAATTGTCCTTCTGGTGTTTTCCTCAGCTTGCTGCAATTTAGTTTCAATCACACTTATTGTTTCCGTACACTGCTTGTGCTGAGCAGTAATGGCTGCTTTTTCAACTTGTAACCCAGCAAGTTCTTTCTTAAGCAGCTGAACTTCATTTTCAGCACTTTTTGCTCGATCACTGGTCTCTTTGACATCCTGTTCATAATGAAAAATCTGGTCTTCCAGGATGGAAATCTTCCCCAGGCATTGCTGGTATTGGAGAAGAACAAGTTCCTTCTCAGCTTTCAGTTCTATCAAAGCCCCCTTTAACAACTCAACTTCAGCTTCAGCTTGGCTTGCCCGTTCGCTGAGTATCTTGGAATCTTCTTCTGCAAGTATGATCTCCTTTTCCAGATTTGAAAGCCTTTCCAAACTCCTCTGGTATTGAAGAAGGCCAGCCTCCTTCTCAGCTTCTAATTTCGCTAAGGCTTCCTTTAAAAGTAAAATATCTGCCTCATGCTTGCTAACTGAGTGTTTGGAATCAATCAAACCTCCAGCATTTGTGTTATTGTTGCTTCCTTTCTCCTCGCCCTCGTTAAAATTGAGACCTTTCCTTGCCCTTCCTTTTTCGAAGAAATCTAGCTGCTTCAAGCCCTTTCTGCTCCTTAAAAATTCAGGCTCCTCCGTCAACGCTCCATTCCTTTTTGCAACAGGTAAGTCAGGAGAGGAAAGTCCCAACGCATCCTTTTGCATTTCGTCAGGGTCAAAAAACTCACGAACTGAAGGGGGCATAAATGGGGTATTGGCATCACCTTCTTCATTCATCAGTGAAGCAACTTGATCAGGGAATGCTTCCACCATAGTCTTATGGGCATGACGAATTACTCCAGTAGCATGATCGTATCTTTCAGCCAATGCACGGTATGCTCGGTAAAACTCCTCTACCAATCTCATAAGCTCTGGACGTCTTTTGTAGTACATCTCTGCTCTCCTTGCAAATGAGTCTGCATCTTCTTCAATGAGCTTAATCATTTGCTTCACTTTACTATCCATACCTGCAGCAAATTTTGTTCAAATTTCCATTGACTTAAATGTTTTGGTAAAACTTAAAAATGCCCCGAGTAGATTTTTTTTCCAACTGTTATGGTCTCCTCTTAAGGACAGTTTACAATTTCTGACCATGCAGTGTGGTCTCACATAACTCAAATACCTTGAACATCATTTGATCAATTATGCCATTGTACATGATTTACCAGCAGCAGCAGAATAGCAATACATGAGAATCGTCAAATCAAATACCTGTCAGATTCTCTTGAAGCCATCTTGAGTTTTTTGGACTTATGTGACTATCCCACCACCACGAGTATCTCCTGCGAGACTCTTGGTGCGACAAGCCTGCCATCTCTTCACTTCTTGCTCCTAGTACTCACAAACCTGCATCAGACCAACAAAAAAAGAATCAATCTCAGAACCAATTGACAATGACCTGATCTTTTTCCCCAGTTAGTAACTACTGCACCATCTCTTTTGCTTAACAAAAATTGCTTTGAGCATGACCAACAGAACAATTACCTTCTACTCCAAGTCCGGATTACCAAATCCCACTTTCAGAAAACACAATAAATATCTTCAAAATACCACCTGTGATGATAAGCAAACACCAATCTCAGTCCCAAAATTCAACTCGGGAATCAATACCATAATCCACAATCTCCTCACATCAATTCCAGTAAAGTAAATCACCAGCAGGTACACAAACTAACAACTCCACATCCTTTACAAAAAAGCTAGAAAAGTCCACCAAACTCCTCAAACCTGATCAATCAACCCACACACACAAAATTCTGATCATCACCAGTTCACAACCGCTCCTCCAGCTGCTCTGCAATCGGCGCTCACCCCATTCCGATCCCGACGCTTCTTTCCTCGAGTTGTTGTGCTCCTTGAGGTTTTGGTATTCTCTCTCTTCGTTGCTTTTTCGTACAGTTGGGAGCTGCCGATTACGACACCGAAATCTATGGCTTGCGTATTGGGTACACGAAGACGACGATATAGAATAATCAAAAATCATATCATTGAAATATCACCCGTCAGTTATTACCTTTTATATCCCGCATTTACTGCGTGACACAAAAAGTTACCGTTTGACGACATATCTTATAATTTTAATAAATATATTTTATTTTAAATAGTAATTTATTTATTTAACTAATTGGCACGTGACACGTGCGCACCATTTGGATTTGGTGTAACGAACACTGCTATAACGTCTGTCAACACGTGCTAGTGACGGATTGACACGTATTTTCCGCTAATAAATAGTTTCTAGAAAACAAGAGGGCAATAGAATCCCAGCAAGTGTGAGTTGGAAAATTCTGACACCATACGACGCCGTGTTGATAGCTTTCGGCAAAAGTAGCCGTCTACGCGCATCGACCGGCCGGTGGGATCAGAGTCTCGATCATCTCATCTCTTCCGAGAGAAGCAAAGCCGTGTTCAATTTAAGAAATTTGAAATAATTTTTTCCTATGTAAATCACATCCATTTTTGAATTATTATATTTAATATAAAATAATTATAAATATTGTGAATCAGAATGGGGCGGAACATTGGTTGGTCGTTTGATATGGTCATATGGAAGGGCTTGTTTTGAGTGTTAGATGGGAGAAGCAATAGCATGCGAAATAAAAGTGGATAATATCGTTTGTATTAAGTATAGTTTGTCGGTTGGCGGTTGAAATAAATGATGTGTTGAACCAGGTGGCTTCAAGCTAACTCATTTGCGTGTAAACACAATAAATAATCGTTGAAAAACTTCCACGGTCATTATTTTAGTTTTTCATTACCGTCTTGCTGGCACTTAACTTTATATAATCATATATAAAGGGGTGTTCGGTTCTTGTGGATCTTAATTGTATAATATAAGGGATGTTGGGCTGAGGTTTCCTAATAAATAGATTTATTTTTATAAGTTATTTGATAATTTATTCAAATGCTCACAAGTTATATGGGTAAAAGTTATAGGTTTTTTTAATTTTATTTTGTTGTGGGTTGAAAATGTTTGTTAGACTTTTTTCGACTTTGAATTGTTTTTTTATGCTTTTATTATTTTTGATAAGTTTGATATTTGAGAAATAAGTTTTGATGGTTTTTGATTCATTTTATTTAAATTGTATTTAAATTTATGGTTTTTGATACTTTTGAAAGTGCATTGGATATATTATAAGTTTTATGTCTTGGAACATGAGTTTTAAAGAAAATCCATAAGTTTTGTAAATAAAATGCATTAGTATAATTTGTTAAAATCTTATATGAAAGTATACTTAAATGCACTATAAATATAAAGTATATTGCTCCATGTATGTTAAAACGCTCTAAAATTTAACATGCATTACTTTATTTAGTTTATATGCTCAAAAACTTAAACTGCATTCTTATATATATATATATATATATATATAAATTTTGGTTCTTGTATATTTAAGTAATTATTAGGTTGTCTTAAAATATTTAGAGAGAGAAAAGTTTATGCATAGTAAGAAATCTGACACATGTGGGTTGGATGGAAAATGCGAGAGGAAAAAAAAAGAAAATAAATTTTTATAACTTTTAATGTGAGAAATTACAAATGCGAGATCAAAATAGCCGATACATCTCAAGATAAAGATAGCTGCCGGTGGCATCATACCCCTTGCCTCAGCCCATCTTGCCGCCACGGTCCTGATCGATTGATCTGGTCTCACAACAAAACCTCCTAACGATTACTTGATAAAAGGCACGAACATAAGTCCATTCGTTGAACAAGCACCTTCGTTCTTAGAGATCTTCCTTTCGTCTGCCCTCCTACCTGTCTCCCTGACTCCAGTCATGCCCCTCCCCCATTAAAGGAGGAGACAATGCACACAAAGATTGCTACCTCAATCTCATATCGGCACCAAAATATCTGCTAACTTCTCTTCCCCAACGATAGAAGACACAAACATAAGTCCATTCATTAAACAACTACTTTCATACTTAGAAATCTTTCTTTGTTCGTTGTATCAGTTGTTTGAGAAGCTCTACTCCCATTTTTGATCCTTCTAAATTTATGATTATGGTTAAAAAAGAAAGATAAGATCATGGCAATTATAAGATCGATTTTTAATGAACCAAATTTACTAGCTTGCCCTTCATCATAAATCCTAAACCCAAAGATAAAACAATCTTATGACTGCAATTATTTTATTACATTTTTATTGGAGACATTCATTTCCATCAGAAATAATGAACAGTTGTGATAAGACCAAACAGTTTTAAAACCGAGGACAGTTGATTACGGCAGCCTCGTCTGCGTGCCACCTTCGCTTCCAAACCATGTTCACAGGCCACCTGTACAATTCTCACACTACCCAGTCAACACGTGTTCAGAGCCAGAAGCTGATAAAAGTGTTGGAGCATCAGAGGAGCAGATACCAAGATGAGTCGACAACAGAAGCCCGACAAAGACCCCATCAAGTACGGCGACGTTTTCCAGGTCTCAGGTGACCTGGCCTCCCAACCCATTACTCCTGTAGATGCCTCCACCGTCCAAGCTGCTGAGAATCTAGTCATGGGTCAGACCTACAAGCACGGCCCCGCCGCCACCATGCAGTCTGCTGCCAGAAAAAATGTTGAAGCCAGCCGCGTTGACCAAGGTCAAGCCACCGACATCGCCAAAGAACACGGCGTCTCGATCTCAGACACGGACGTTCAAGGCCACCGCATCGTCACCGAAGCCATCGGCGGCCAGGTTCTGGGACAGTACGTGAGGCCGGAGCCTCTGGAGACGAAGACGATGAAGTTTCCTGTTTCTGGTTTGGACAGAGAGGATGTGATTACAATAGGTGAAGCTCTGGAGGTGACAACCATGTCGGCAGGCGACAAGGTAGTGGACCAAAGCGACGCTGCAGCCATCCAAGCTGCGGAAGCTAGAGCTACTGGCTCGAACACCGTGACGCCTGGTGGAGTGGCCGCCATGGCTCAGTCTGCCGTGACCTTGAACGAGCGGATTTTAGCAGAGGATCAGAAGATCACGCTGTCTGATGTTCTTACTGTAAGTCGTACGATCAACTTTTTACAGACAAACATATTACATGATCCGATATATGCATGAAAATTTGAGTACGCAGGATGCGGCGAAGAAGCTCCCAAGAGACAGAGCGGTGACGAGGGAGGATGCGGAGGGAGTGATCGGAGCTGAGATAAGAAATAACCCCAATCTCACAACTTACCCAGGTGGCGTCGCAGCTTCCATGGCCACAGCGGCAAAGCATAATCAAACTTAGCTACAACTAGTTCTTATGGTTTCATGTAACTTCAATAATGAAATGAGAGTTTCTGTACATGATGATGATTTTTCTGTTACTATAAATGGAGCGTTAAATATTTCATCAAGAAAAAAGTGATGCTAATGTCTCTGTCGGTAATGCATTGTTGCACTCTGTCACCAATAAACAGGTCTTCTTTGAGATCTAAAAGCCTCCAGCTCAAGAAGTCAGAATGGCTTAGCACGCATTTTCGGGCACTGTATAAAAGCGTCGCTTAAACAGCCTGCCTTCCAGAAGTTAAAACCATAGAGAAAGAAGTTTCGAGAAGTTCCAGAGTGATCCCGAGAAAGTTTCTTTTGTGCGAAGATTGTCCAAGCTTGTCTGCCGGGAGTGGACAATCTTCCTAGCAGGAAGACTAAAGAAGGGCCTTGTCTGTCGCGAGTGAGCCGTAGCCATCGAAGACTAAGGGCATATGCACCGGGAGCACCTGCTCTGGCACAAGATATTGTACAGGCGACTAATGTGGTACAATCTCGACAGAAGATTAAAATCCGTAATCAGATCTGAAGATATGGTCTTAAAGATAAACGTTGATTCTTAAAGATCGTGAGTATATATCTAGTAACAATGGATGGTAACTATTAAAGCAACAATCTCAGAAGATCATCTCCAACAAACTACTTGGAATAAAAGATTTCAACAAATTATGGGAATATCATCAATATCTCAGGATGCAACTCAATATAAATAGGAGCAACACACATCCTATGAAGGCATGCCTTCTAAGAAGAAAACCGTGAGTTGATCTTGAGTTGCACGAGCATTGAAGACAATCTGGAAAGCATCCAATCTTGAGATTTCGATAACACTCAGGGGGGGCCTGAGTACGCAGTGGAAGAGATGGGAGGTCTCACATTCAGGAGTAGCCTGAGTGTCAATCACTGTAGGTGAGTAAAGGTTAGAATAAATAAGGAGTCTGCTGTTCTGTAACATCCTTGTACTCGATCTCGAAATAGTGAATTGGTTCTCACGGGCTTGGAATAAGCCGCTAGACGTAGGCTAGTTACAGCCGAACTGGGTAATCTGTCTTGTGCACTTAGTACGTATGATCGATTACTATCTGTCATCTCATCATACTGCCCAGCTTGTCCAAGAAGTTGTACTACCGACAAATTGGACAAGTTCTTGCCATCCAGCATTCAGCATTTTCAATTGATATCAGAGCGGCGTGCTCAACAAACAAAGTAAAAGATCTTGGTATATAGGCTGAAGGAAGATGAGTATGATAGAAGGGCAGAGCATAGTACGACCTCCACTATTGGACGAAGACAACTACGGCTATTGGAAAGCCAGAATGAAAGCGTACATCCAAACCATCGACGACCGAGCATGGAGAGCCATTCTAAAACCATGGAGTGCTCCAAAGGCAAAGGAAAAAGAAGGAAACGAGATTGACAAACCTGAAAAAAAATGGACAAGAGATGAAACATGGGCCCGAACCAGCAATGCAAAAGCTTTGAATGCCATTTTCGCAGGAGTAGATGAGAAGATCTTCAAACTTATTTCAAAATGCGAGATAGCCAAAGAAGCGTAGGACATACTGGCGACTCACCATGAAGGAACCGACAAAGTGAAGCTGTCCCGCATGCAGATGATCAACACCCAGTTTGAAGAATTAAAGATGAGCGAAGGCGACACCATAAAAGAGTTTCTTTGCAAAGTTGGGGGATTTGTCAAATCGAACGTTCAACCTAGGAGAACCAATGCCTGAAGAAAAGCTGGTTCGAAAGTCATTACGATCTCTCTCAGCTAGATTCGAAATGAAAGTCACCGCCATCGAGAAAGCCCAGGACGTGAAAAACATGCGACTTGATGATCTGATGAGATCACTCACCACTTATGAAATGAGGATAGCCAGCAACCAATCGACACTTAAAGAAAGAACCATCGGACTCAAAGCTGAAACATATGACTGTGAAGAGGATATGTTAGAAGAAATGGATCTCTTAAGCAAGCAGTTCGATAGGTTCATGAACAAATTGAACAAGAAAGTGGTGGGACAGTCCGCTCAGCACAACGGGCAGTACAGGTCCAGAGGGAATTCCCAGACCAGAGGCAGACTAGGCAGACAGTTCGACTCAAAGGAAAAAAGTAGACCAAGTCATCCCAAGGAAATTCAATGCAGAGAATGCGAGGACTACAGACACATTCAGGCAGAGTGTCTATCTCTCGGCAAAGATCGTGAGAGTGTGCAGTTATGCTTCGGATGCTTCGCCATAGAATAGATCGACCCAGTTCCCATTCTTTTCCGGTGCACTCGTTTTATATCTCCGACACACAAGGAAGGACGCGGTGGGAAGGAAGCAGCCCTAGCCTCTGTCCGGACGATCATTCCGCTGGCATCTCGCATTCACGTCCCTGTTTGACTGTCGCTCGGGGATGTAGTTGTAGATACGTTATTCTTAGTGGGGCGTTGGCTCCACCTGTTATCTCCTTCTACGACATGCTGTTGTCGCAAATACTCGCAAAAGGAACAACAAGTCCTTGACAGTTACATGAAGTGATGGAGACTCTGAATGGGATGTGCCCGAGGAAAACAACAATAATATTATGGCCCTGACCTCTACAATTTCAAAAATCTATACCAGCAGTTGTTCAATTGAAGAGTCGGACATTGAAAATAGTGAAGATGATGAACCCAGCAAAGAATGCATCATCGAAAAATTTTCCCTCATGCACACAAAGTGGACTGAAGTAATAAGCATTAATACCAAACTTAATGCCACGATCTGCCACTTAAAAGCGAAGAACACTAAACTACAAAACCAGAACAACATCCTGGACAAAGAAAAAGCTGAGCACTGTAGAATTATCAACCGGCTGCAACAAGAACTTGCAGAAGTTACAGAAGAACTAAGCTCCCTCAAGAAATTTCAGATAATGCTCAACACCGGAACCAGCAAGCTAGACTTCATTCTATCCATGCAGAGACCAATTAAAGACATGAAAGGCATTGGATTCACTGGAACAAAGACGACTAACAAAATGGTGTTTGTCAGGGAATCTGAGAAGATCTCTCCAATCACAGGCAGACCCACAAGAAACTCAGCAACATGTGAGGAGAAACGAAGATGCTACCCACTGAGTGAATTTGGTGCTAATAAATTATGCCCCATTATCTGATCTTACTGTTTTAATGTTATGACCAAATTGAGTACATACCATTAAGAAAAATCTGATGAAATGGTCAATAGCTTCACCTTTTGTGGCCATCAAATAAGTCCATGTAAGTTTGAATTTATCTTCAACAATTGTTAAGAAATATTTTGCACGTGAGAGTGTAGATGTCCTATGAAGTCCCCAAATATCAACATGAACCAACTCAAATAGATGAGAACTTGTAGTTATACTATTTGAAAATAGTAATCTTGTCTGTCTTGCTTGAGAACATTGAATAGTGTATATGAGAATTCTTACAACTGAAATTTGGGAAAATTAGCTTTAGTAATCAGACAATTTATTAAATGGAAAATGCCCCAGTCTGTTGTGCCAGGTTCTTGCCATTTCTGCATCAGCTTTAGTTGCCAAGCACCTTCCAGAAGCTGTGGACTGGAATTGGTACAGTCTTTCAACCAGATCACCAGTAGCTAATAAAATCTGCTTTGCTTGGTCCTGTATTAAACATCTCATTTCAACAAAGTCCACACTGAGTTTGAAACTTTCTATCAACTTAGCAACATATAATCAAGTTGAACTTAATACTAGGAACTAATAGAACACCATGTATTTTGATGTGCTGATTGAGCTCACAATTTTCAATATGAGTTGCTAAAACTCTTTCACCATTAGGCATAAGAACCTTATAAGGAACTTTTAGTCTCATAATATTAGACAGTAGGTGATCATAGGGAGTAATATGGTTAGTAACACCACTATCTATTATCCATGTATTCTGACTCATTTTGGATAATGAGAGACAAGTTATACTGCCATATGAATGTGACTCGAATCATTATCATTATTCAGCAGCAACATGAGCCTATTTAGTTGATCCTGAGTAATTTTCAGCGAACTGATTTGAGCTGCAGCTTCTTCTTGCTGATCCTTTCCTTCTTTTTCATTGGAACCTGCACTGGATAAATCACCTTTTACATTATTTATGCTTCTGGTCCCTTTTGCAAAACCTCCATTACTCTTGGCAAATTTGTGACCAGCAGAATATTCATGTAATTTGTAGCACATTTCTCTATGTGACCTTGAAGCTGGTAGTAGGTACAGAATAAATTCCTTTTGTTTCTGTTTTGAGAATTGTTGCCTTTAGCTGACTATCTTTAATTGTTGTTCAAATTTTGTGATTCTTGTGAGGGTTGAGTTACATACATTACAGATACTTCAGCTGTGGATGACCTTTTTATCTTCCTCTGAGTTTCATCCTGAATCAGTATGTTATAATCTCAGCAAGGATGGGGAAGGCTTCATTTGCATAATATTTGATCTTACTGTCAAATACTCCTCATTCAATTCCATAAGAAACTTCATTCTTCTAGCCCTTGACTTTCTACTAACCAAACATTTTGTGGTCTTGCATCTATCTCCGAGAAACCCTCCTCTTCTGTTAATGCACTTTCTTCACCCTATAGTTGAATCAGCTTTCCATAATAAGTAGAAATGCTACTCTCCCCTTGCATCAACATTATAATTTCTTGCTGGATGGTAAAAATACTAAAATCATTTGATCCTGTAAATCTTGAGTGCAGATCTGACCAAGCATCAATGGAATCTCTCGAGTGAATGAATGAAGCACCTATTTCTTGTGATACAAAGTGATAATCCAAGACAGTACTACATTGTTGCACTTATCTCATCTAGCTAATTGATACGGTTCAGTAGGTATCAGAAAATGTCCTTTTACAAAACCTAGCTTCATTTTAACACCAAACGCCATTTCCATCGATTTCTTTCAAGGAATAAAATTGTTACCTCCGGTTAAGACCTGATTAACTAACGAGATTCAAACGTTTTCATTGCTGCTAACAAACAGCGGATCATCCGAATGAAGAGGATTGATTGCAGAAGACGAAGCAGACATTGTTGCGGAAATTGCATATTCAAGCAACCAACGGCCGAGAACAACAAATATGGAGAAACAAAAAAGCTTACCAGATCCTCCAGATCGGCTCTGATGCCATAAAGAAACTCACCGATAAGCTATGCCGGAGTTGCAGATATCGGGAAGCGAATCGGATAGACGAAAAGAGAAATTCAGGGCTAAGCTTTTCTTGTTTTTCATTACTGTGAAAAACAGGGGCAAAAATCTGTTTTTTTAACAGATTTTTGCAAGTTTACAAAGATACACTTCAACCACTTTTGTTGATCTAATGTACACTTTACACTTTTTATTATTACACTTAGGGTCTTTTTTTTAGAGCTGAACTTATATTTAACTTACTTTAACTGAATTTAATTTAACTTAAGTGAACTTAACTGAATTTAACTTAACTAAATTTAATTTAATTTAACTTAACTTAAGTACTTAAATTACCACTACCACCACAACACCATACCACCACCCGATAATAATACATCCGCACCACTACCACCACACCACCACCAAAACAACAATCTACCACCACCACAATCACCCCACCACAACAATCCACCACCATCACCACAACAATTCACCACCACCACCACCACAACCCACCACCGTACCACCACCCCACAACAACACATCCACATCCACACCACCACACCACTACCATCCCATTACCACACCACCACAACACTACCACCAAAACAACAATCTACCACCACCACAACCACCCCACCACAACAATTCACCACCATCACCATAACAATCCACCACCTCCACCACCACAACAATCCCACCACCACAACAATCCACTACCACCACCACGACACCACTACCACGACACCACCACCACAACAACCCACTACCACCACTCACCATACCACCACTACTACACCACCACCACCACCATCAAAACAATCCACTACCACAACCACTACAACAACCCACCACCACCACAATACTATTACCACCACACCACTACATTACTTCCCCACTTCCAAAACCACAACAATCCACTACTAAAAAAACAACACACCACTAATAAAAATAATAATTTAATGTACTTAACTTAATTGAATTTAACTCACTTAACTGAATTTAACTTAACTGACTGAACTTAACTTAACTTAATTTACCTTAAATGCTGAAAATTTATGTTCAAAGAACAGGGCCTAAGTCAATTATAACTCGGTCCCTAAGCAGCAACCTGTGTTGGTTGCTATCCTGGATCAGCCAATGTCGGAGGCGGGCGATCACCATCATGAGCAGAAGCTACAATACAACCCAACCCAAATCTAGATCATGATTTAGGTCTTTGAGAAACTAGGTAGGTTTAATTTTGTTTGATCTCCACTATTTTGGGTAGGACAGGACACCTTCAAACCAAAACATGACCTAATACATTGCTGCAAACCATTTGTTTATCATTCATTCAGATTGAGATCTATGGAAGATTTGCATTAAGTATGAAGTTGGGATGAGTAATAATGAAGAGGAACAAGTTTTCTCATACCTCAAATTCATCCTATTTATATATGCATGATCCTTCATTGGCTCGCTGCAATTCCTTCTGTCAAGTGTTCTCCACAATGGCAATATGTAGTAACTTGTTAATCATCTTATTCACTTCCAGTCTTTTGCCAGCACTTTCCACGTCATCCCAATGGCGCTTTGCAATGAAGCTCATCCATCAGGACTCAATATTCTCCCCATATTACAACCCAAATCACACAATCTACGACAGGGCAGAACTTGCAAGGACTAGCTCAATGGCTAGGTTTGCTTTCTTAAGATCTAGAGCAAAAAACTCATCCTCATTGGAGTCTGTTGCGAGAGATTACCAAGCTGAGGTCTTACCTGAGCACGTAGGTGCCTTATTCATGGCTAGGATGTCTTTTGGCGAGCCTCCTGCCCCTCAACTAGTCGCTGTGGATACAGGCAGTACCCTGCTTTGGATCCAGTGTCTCCCATGCATCAAGTGTTTCGACCAACTTGAACAAATATATGACCCTGCAAAATCATCAACCTTCACCAACATCCCCTGTCAATTTCCTGAATGTACGAGTTTTCCATTACACAGCTGCGATCGAATGAACAACTGCATCTACTCGGTTAGTTACTTGGACGGCACGACAAGCAATGGGTTCATGTCATTTGAACAAGTAACCACAGGCACATCGGACGAGGGCCTGATGAAGATTCCTAGGGCGGTCGTGGGTTGCGCGAATGACAACAGTGTGGTACTAAAAGAGGGACAAAAAGGGCAGATTAGCGGAATCCTAGGTCTAGGGCCAAGAGCAGAGTCGTTGGTTCACAAGGTGGGTAAGAAATTTTCTTATTGCGTTGGAAACATCAACGATCTGTCTTACCCATTCAACCAACTAGCCATGGGAGACGCGGCCCGGCTCGAAGGCTACGCCACGCCCATGCACCAGGGCGCACATGATTACCTCGTAACCCTAGAAGGCATCAGTGTGGGGAGCAAAAGGCTTGGTGTGACTCGTGAAACATTTCAAAGTGGGCAGTGGGTTCGAGCTGGGGTGATGATCGACACGGGAACGACGTACACTTATCTAGCCACGCAAGGGTACCTGGCCTTGAAAAACGAGGTGGGTGTCCTAGTGGAGGGATTGTTACAGCAAGTGGCTGATGCGAAATATGAGTTGGAGTTGTGCTACAAAGGGGATGTGAGACGAGACCTGCAAGGGTTTCCAGTGACTACATTTCACTTGGCGGAAGGAGTGGACTTGGTCGTGGACATAGATGGCATGTTTCGACAGGTGGACAAAGATTCCTTTTGTATGGCGGTTGTCGATTCAGGTGAAAGTAAAGGATTCTCAATACTAGGGATTTTGGCTCAGCAGTATTATAATGTTGGATATGACCTAGATGAGCAGAGGATTTTTTTTCAGAGGATTGATTGCCAAGTCCTCGTTAGTTGATAGTTTTTAATCCACGGCGATTGAATTAAAGCATTTCACAAATGGGACCGTACGGTCCAAAATCAAGTTAATTAAATGCGTAAAATTACATTGATTAACAATTTAATGAGCCGGTTTTTAATTTAACCAGTCGGTTCATCGCGATTCTATGGAAATTGAGCTTGTTCTATCCGATTTTAACCGGTTCAGTATGTAATTCGAGATAATATGGGAAATCGAACCGGTACGTGGTCCCATTCCAAATTGAACCGGTCAAGGTGTCCGAGTGAAGTATACTGTAAGTGTTTGCGTTCGAATTAGAATTTTGGCAGGGAAGAATGAGCAGGCCAACATCCACAGTCGCAATACCAGAGCGGAGGTATCCGAGCGGCCGAGAGAACAGACACTCCGATGAATACCGTCGTCGCCTTCGGAGTCCCAGCCGCAGCCTCAGTCCTATAAACGGCCACCGCAGCAGCGGTAATCACTACGGCCATCCCTCAGATTCGCGCGCCCGCAGAAACCCTAGGCAGAGTCCCGACCGCCGCCGACGCGATCGGAGAGTTGATTCGCCTGATTATGATCTGGATAGGAAGCGGAGCCCTGGTCGTGGTGCTCGTCCTGAATCGCCTGATTACTCGGCTTACAGGAAGAGCCCTAGGCAGCAGGAGGCCGCTAGGAACGGGTTTAGATCTGGATATGAGGGGAGTAAGAATCGCAATGGATATGATTACCTGGACCGCGGGATTCAGAACGGTGGGAAGTTCCTGGAGTTGGAATCCGAGTCCGATGAGGAGTTGAAGGGTTTGAGCTATGAAGAGTATAGGAGGATTAAGCGTCTCAAGTTGAGGAAGAGATTGCAAAGTTGTATATGGAGAATAACCCCAAGTCCGCCCAGAATTGAGAACGAGGATGATGAAGATGAAGATGAATTTGAAGAAGCAGTGAAAGAAAAAGAGTTTTACCCTAAAGAGAAAGAGGAAAAGAAAATAACCAAGGGTGGACGTGATAAGGGGGACTCGGATTCCGATATAGACAGAGGGGTAGATAGTGGGAGTGAGTCAGAATCGGACGCTGATGAGTCTAGGGAGGTGAGGAACAAGAAGAAGAGTTCCAGCTCTAAACATAGAAAGAGAAGCTACTCCAATGAGTCAGAGGATTATAATGAATCAAATTCTGAGGAAGAAAGTAGAAGAAGTCGCAAGAAGTCTAGTAAAACGAGCAAAAGGCGCAAGAGTACTAAGAGGAACAGCAGAAACAGACGCAGTAGTAGGAAAAGGAAATATAGTGATTCTGGTGGAAGTGATAGTGAAGAGACTGATAAGGCTAAGAGGAAGAGCTCAGCTTCACGTTCCAAAAAGAGGGAGTCTGAATCTGAAAGTGAGAGTTCCGATGCTAATGATAGTTCGGAATCTAAAGAAAAGGCTTCACTTGGGCTGATGGTAGAGGATGTGAAGATGAGTGAAGTGAAAGATGAAAATGCCGAAGACATTCTTAAGTTCAAAGAAATGCTCGAGTTGCATAAGAAACCTGCTTTGGACGATGAAGCAGTTGTGGGGCCAATGCCGCTTCCTAGAGCTGAAGGTCATATTAGTTATGGTGGAGCTTTAAGGCCTGGAGAAGGTGATGCTATTGCACAGTATGTTCAGCAGGGGAAGCGTATACCACGAAGAGGAGAAGTAGGTCTTTCAGCCGATGAAATCACAAAGTTTGAGTGTCTAGGATATGTCATGAGTGGTAGTAGACACCAAAGGATGAATGCTATCCGTATTAGAAAGGAAAACCAGGTTTATAGTGCTGAGGATAAGCGTGCTCTGGCTATGTTCAATTATGAAGAAAAGGCAAAGCGTGAGCACAAAGTTATGGCTGATTTGCAGCGACTGGTTCAAAAACATATTGGGGAGGAAGTTGATCCCAATCATGATCCATTTGCTGGAAAGAATTCCGAACCTGCTGATTCTTAAGGAAATTGTGTAAGTTCATTACCAAGCTTTATCTTTATTATTCTAGTTCCATTGTCTTTTTGAGAAAAACCCTAGAATTTTCTTAATTAATTCAATTATAAGTTTACAAAAGTCGGAAATATAATTATGTTCTTGTTATACTGCCTTCCAGTTCCTTAGGTTGGTTTTTGTGAAGCTTACCAATTCAGTTAACTATCCTTGCACTATTATGAGCATATTTGCATCTCTTGTTTCACTAAGCTGTATTTATTGCAATGTATATATGTTTGTATTTGTTGTCATTGGAATTGTGTTAAAATGGATCATGTCTTGCAATTATCCCTTGGTGGTCTTTTTCTCACTGTGTAACTAATTTTTGATGATTAGTTTGGACTTAAAATTGCTGGATGGTTATCTTTTCTTGTATTACTCGATTGATGATTTTAGCTTTAAATGTTTTTGGTGAAATTGGTGGCCTAATAGCATCTTTTGCTTTCATGGTCACTTGGTTATATCTCTTGAATAGATATCAATTTCAGACATTTTTAGCTAGACTTCTTGTTTAATATTCTGTACAGAATTTGTTTTTTTCTTGTCACTACAATTGGTTATCTATTTTAAAGTGAGATTAGAGATAACACATGAGTCAAACTCAGTTTCTAAACATTTCAACTTTTTTTGTTAATATAGAGATTAGTGAGACATCGTGTACGAGATAGCCCATGAAGGGAAGACGCGCATGGCTTTCGATTAAAAATTAGCAGAAGCGGGGGCCTGGAGGATGGCAGTATTTTGACGATGAGGATGAGTTAGGGGAATACAAGCAAAGGGTTTGGCCAACCAGCTGCATTTTCTACAACAAAGAAGTCTGTTCCCTGGGATCTCTGAGGCTTCTATATACTGTACTCAATGCTTCACCTTCACCGATCAATGCATTAGTGTAGCGGCCTAGTTGTTTGGCAAAAATGACAAACAATGATACAATCATATGGTTCTTTTCAACCCTATAACATGCAGTGGATTGATATCAGTGCTAGCTAGTGTTCCAAGTAAACATACATAGCTTTCGGTTCACATACTCATCTATCTTGACCCCAAACCTTCACTCTTCTATCATTCTCCAAGCTAGCTGAAAATTGGTCTTCAACAGGGTGACATGAAACAGAATCAAGTTTCTAAACTAATGGATATCACACCATAAACTTACAATATACTTCCCCCAGAATGTGGATGATATGCAATAAGTTGTATTTTTGTAGCCAACTTAATTTCCTGAACACAATATTCACAAGAATGGGTACTTCACAAAACTCTCATATCAACATAATCATCAGATATTAGATTATTCAACCAGAAGCTAAGTTGAAACTGACCACAGTGAGTAATAAACTTCCCATTGGGAGAGAATCTAGCAAAGGAAATAGCAGGACCTTGACAATTTCCCACCAGTAGTCACATCCCAAATCAAATTTCAAAATCAATCCAATACAAATTAAATTAATTAGATTGAAGATTATAAATTGAATAGTTAAATAGATAAACAAATTATTCAAAGTACAAATAATAATAAAAGCAAATCTTAATGAGTTTCCTTCAAGCCATCATTTGTATTTCCTTTTGTAGGGTAGAGGTCTGACAATCCATTATATGTCTTATTGAAGATATAAATGAATGTTTCACGAAATTATTAGCTTTACAATAAAATCTATTCATTTCACACTTTATTTAATGATAAATGATTTTTATTGGAAATGGCCTGGTTAATATGAAATAGTTTAAAGATGACTACCGATCTATTATAAGCTTAGATTTTTATTTTCAACTTTTTCATTTAATAATTTAACTCAGCAGCATAATGTTCCATTTTGAATCTAAAAAATTTATAGAAAGAAAATAAAATAAACAAGAAAAGATTTTCTGGATGTATCGCTTGCTTTTAATGTTATCAAAATCTATATATTTACAACAATATCAAAAAAATTAATTACTAAAAAAATAAAAATATAAAATATAAAATAATTAACTCTTCAATAATTATAATTAAATCCTCAAATTTTGACTATATGCATGTAGCTGGTTCGACCCGTGTAGGCGATTAAAAAACATCCAATCGGTATTTGGACAAAATCAAATCGGATTAAAAAAAATTGAACATTGGTTTTATGGGCTCTGTTCGTTTTGGCAGCTATAGATTCTCATTATAGCATAGTCCGAGTGCTCCTTCAGACACTTTCTTCACAAATGGACTTTCCGATGATGGTAGTTTGAGCACGCTATAGCTGTGAGAATCATAGGTGGATGGAGCCTTTTACAATTCAATGAAAAGTTCAACAGAACTGCTTCAAATTTAGGTTAGAACTTGGAACACACTATTATAAACGTTCTAGCTCAAGTTTTAAGATTTGCAGAAATAAATGATAAAAAACACACCCAACACAAATGGAGTCTCCGCCAAATCACTTAAACTAAACCCACATTCAACTCTTGTAATCAACTTCTCAAACACTGAGAATGATTAGCAGGGCCACAATCAGCGACCCAATCGAGGCTTTGACCGTCATGGCTGCAGCACGTTTTGGCGCAGGCGCGGGGACCACCGAACCAGGAGTGGGCGTAGAACTCGGCGCCTTGTCTTCATCATTCTCGTAAACCTTCACATTCAACTTGGCCTTGCCTTGACACTTCCCATCCACGCTACTGATGAAGAAAAAGTGTCCGGCGCGATGCAGGTTGAACGAGTCATTGCCGCTGGTCCATTTCTCCGCCGGCTCAGTCACGTTGCAGGAGGCGTAGTGGTGTTGGCTCACTCGCAGCAAGTTCTCCGTCTTGTTGTCGTACACGAATCCTCCACAAACAAAGAAAATGAGACCAACCCTTTACAGGAAATATGATGAGGAACATGAAGATGCGAGAAAGGTCGGAACTTACTGAGAAAATCCTCGACCTGGAAATGAATGGAGTCGGCCCACTTGGTGTAGTTGACGTTCTTGGAGCTGGTCCATCCCGCTGAGCCTCCGACCTGAAAAGTGCTGGCGGATGAGAGACTCAGAAGCGCCAGCATTGCGACTAGAAGCAGCCCGGACGAGGAAGCCATTGTTCTGTGAGCTCAAAGCTCGGTCAAAGAGATACAGAGAGAATTTTGAACGAGCGAGTTTGAATGGGGTTTTTTGAAACTGAGCAGATGAAGATGATAATATATTTATTTACTGCATTTAATGGGGGAGAAGAAGTGTTGATTTACCATACCATATCTGTGTAACGTAAAAAAAAATATTAACGTTGCGTGGTTGAAAATCGAACCGTTTTTTACTGTGGGGTTACGATTCTCGGAATGCACAGCGGTACTGAGCACTTGTGGTTTCATGTGTTTGTTTTTTACTAGGAAAATTAATATATGTATTGAGCTGTTGTTGCATCGTGTTTCGTGCCCCAATCCGAATCGAGGCATCATTGCCATTTACCACTTGCTATAATTGGCCTCCCGAAATAAATTGCCTTTTTGTGACTGTTTAGGTGAAAATTGATTTTTAAAACCAACGTTGGTTTAGTGCTTTAAAAAGAAGCTTTCGATGTTAGAATATCATTGATTTGTTTCTATAAATGTGGAAGATGCGGATGGAAATGGAGTCAAATAATTGGATGGGTCAACGATTGTATTTGAAATTATTCCAACCGCCTCTAAAATCAAATTAAAATACGGACGATAAATAATACCACATCACTGGCAAACTGTCACTGATGTGGTAATCCAAACGCTTCGAATTTCACTTAAAACGCTTAATACAATACCCTTCAACGGTTGTAAATTTAGGCTCTGCTTTCGTCATTTAAAATTTTAGTAAATAAATTAAATTTAATAAACTTTAATAACCTGCACTAAACTTGTACAGTTGATTACATTAAACCTCAGTGATTCATTGGAGTCACAGAAAGTGCTAAAGATTGGACCACAGGCTATTTGGTAATCCAAGGCCAACGTCCCAGTTAGAGTAGACGACGTGTGAAGCATGGAGTATAATGGGTGGGTTAAAGTTGGAATTTTTTTCCAAGTCCATCCTTTTCGTCAAAAATATATCTCCTTTTCTAATTTTATTTTAAAAAAACTATCAATATTCCATAAAACACGAATTGAAGCTCTATTTTCCTTTTTCGTTGGTGACTAGATGACCGGGAATGTATTTATTACATATTGGAAAATTTGTTGAAGAAAATGGTGGTGTTATCTCATTTTGTGAGCCAAATTTAAGAGTGCATTAAATATCGAATTGAATTGAATTAATTATAGATAAATACCTTGAAAATGTGACGTATAATATCCATTATTCCGAAGCCAAAATTCAAGTTAAAAATTGAATAAGATTTTGATACTTAGAGAGTCATCTAATTATTAAAAATGCGAGTCCATAAAAAAGAAAACACTCCATGAAGTGATGAAACCAATGTGCAAATATTTCACATTGTTTGGAAAGTTGATGAAATGTAAATTTGTATATAAACTTGTTCTACCTTTTTGGTAAGAAGTTACCTAGGAGTCTCTCTAACTGGGCCATTAAGGAGCATTCAGGTGACGCGACACCAAATGATGCGACGCTTAGAACATTACATTCAGGGCACTTATAAAAAGCCGGTAGTTTTAGAATTTTTCTCTTTGATTATTTTTTATAGTGGCCCGAATAAATTCGTTGGTGCATGAAGAGTTGCTCAGAGTTGATGTACCCTAGGAATCAGTTGACCAATAATCCCACACTGAAAGGGAATCATCAGTCAATAACATTTTAAGGAGATCGTTCAACAAGCCTCAACTCACTCCGCACTGCTTTTATCCACTTCAAATTAATTATTTCTTTTTATCTAAAGATATTACTTGATATTCTCACATATTTTGATATTCCTGCCAACATTAGAGGCTTCGTCTGTTTTACAAATTTGACATACAAATTCGACTTGAAACCATAAATTCACTGCAATACGAACCTATTATTTCAAAAATGGAATATATAACAAAAGTTTTTTTTATTAAACCAAGGCTCTGTTTGGCTCTTTAAATGTTAAAGGGGTAGAAAAAAGAACTGAACGTAAATGAAGATTTGTATTTGCTATGTCATGAAAAAAAAAATACTCTATAAACTTTTCCATACATTTGTTTTATCGAGAAACCATTATTTATTTATTTTTCATGTTCTTTTCTTTCTACTAGTATTTTTAAGATCCAAATGTGAGGGAAGAGTTCTCAAAAACGTAGACATCAAGGAGAGAAGAATAGTCAATATGTTATTCATTTAGCTATCCAAAATTTATCCTCTTCTAGATAATATTTTTGACCTAGCCGAGCTAATATTGTTGCCATTAAAGTGGGTTGAGATATGGCAAAAGCGAACTCGATCAGCTGAGATAATAACCAAGATGGTGGCAGTTCCTTTCCTTGTAGGCGTCTATTCCCACCTAAGTTTAAATGTGGAATTCTTTTTTATTCCTTTCTAAGTGGGGAATTCTTCTTAGTCCCACGCCTTCTTAATTTTTGCACGACCAATAGATAAACTTGTACATTCTTTGGTTCATGTTCGTCTGAATCTTGTAATTTTCTTTATTTTGCTCTAAATGGGCTACAAAGTTGTAGTTTAATATTTATATGACCTTAAATGAGAGTGAAGTGGTCAAAACACATATAAAAATCGGGAAAGAAGCAAAATTAATCATCGAGTGAATGAACAATCGATAAGTAAGTCAACCGATCACTCTTCTATTTTTGTCATGTGATCAATATTATCTTTAACGCTCTTCTCTCTTTTTTGACTCATGTGTTATCGATGTGTCACATGTTTTGTTGATTTGGCGAGGGGTGCTGACTAGACACTTGCTGATTAGACGAACCATGTTAAACCGAGTATTTAATCCAGGCCAGGCCATTAGTGTGGACTTCCTTGGTTTGGGATGGGTTACATGTGCTGAGAACCTCAAGTGCACTTGGTCATCTTCGGGGATCGTCGGGATTCCTTGCTTGGCCCTTGTCGAGTTTTCTCGGGCCAGCATGGTCTCTAGTCCAGGTATAGGCGAAACCCCTCGACCATCTTCCTCCGTACATGTTTACTGAGGGCCAAATTCTCTTGGTTTATGCCGGGTCTTGCCATGCCTTGGCAGAATCCTCGAGCATCTTCGGGATTTCCCACATTTCTTCGGAACTTCCCTTCCAAGGACCGGGTCTTTTCGAGGCTCCTTGGCAACTTTCGGGCCATGTCTTTCGAGGTTCTAACAACGGCTTACATAAAGCTCGTTGACTTGATCCACATAAGAATTAATCTTTTAAGATGAATTCAATTAAATGAAGCTTTTAGCAGAATTATGATTAATTAAATTTTTGCAGAAGCATGGATGCGCTATGACATGGACAACGGTATCTACATCCAAGACTTAGACATCGACCTGCGAATGCAGCTGCATGAGATTTAAGAAGATCATGAACTGCATTTTACAGTAACAAAGTTGGGGTAGCCAGCCTAACATCGCTCTTTGTGGATTCGCTCGAATAATTTGGAATACTAATCTTGCAGTCAGCATCAGTTTTTTTTCTTCTTCATCATCAGCTTTCAGTAGCTTCACTCTCCAACATCAAACAGTACTTCATGAATGTTTCAGCAGTTATGTAAAGTCTGAAATCGAGATCAAATAACAATTTCATTTCAAGTTTGTTGAGCTCCCCCGTGCTTATTCCACCCGCTTTGGCAAAGTAGCCGTTGGTATAAACTCTGCAGGAAATAGACTTCGGCCAATAATCGAAAGTTGATAAATATAAAAAGATAAAATATCGAAAAAAACCTTAATGTAAAAATACTAGTCGAAGTGATACAGAAAAGGAACTTACATATGATCAAGGAACTTTGCAGCAACCACAACACAAGTCATCAGAAGTCTATGAACACCGAGAGAAGTCAGGTCACAATTTTTCCGTTGAAGGAACTTGCCCATGTATATATAGGCAGCGACCAAGCAGGATGGGCTGCACTTCAAGTATCTGAAGATTCTAGCAATATAATCCTCAATGCTAATATCTGGTGCTCTTTTACTATGGAAGTCAATCATAACATCCTCAAATTCCTTCGACTGCGCTGACATCTCATTTTCCTTTACAATCCTCTCGAGACGGGAAGACAAAATTTTAAAGACTCGAGGCTGCTCTTCAGAGTTCTTTTCCTTTTCTTTAAGCCCCAACGCGAGGTAAACATCTGATTCCGCATCGATCTCTTCGTTTAACGTTAGAGTTCCCATGGAGATAGTTGGCTGCAGTAAAGCATATTTTTTGTTACATGGACAAGGAAGGAGCACAATGGGATAAGAATTAGAGAATCTCGACATACTGTTTGTTCTTTGTATAGTGAACCCCAATTCTAAAACCTGAATTCACTACCTCATCATCAAATGTGGTCAAGAGCATCATCCTCAAAGAAACCAGGAATAAAGTTCCAAGAATTCAACCAAAAAACCGCAATTAAACTCAAAACAAGCTGTAAGGAATACTCATAAAACCCAAGCTCGGCAGGCACATTTTGTTCATTGTTGTTCCCAATATAAAGAGCAGCAAGAGTCAAATCCTCATCAAGAAAAAGGATGCTTACAGAGCAGGGGAGAGACATAGTCGAAATCAGAAAAAAAAAAACCCAGAAGTGTAGATAATCGAGGATGGAGTTGGGGTTAGTCAGAATGTCAGTAGGCCACATCTACTCTCGGATCACTCCACCCGCCATTTTTATATACTCTTCAGAAACTCACTATCAAGAAGAACTGTTGCCAGAGGTTTTTAAGGTACTCCGGGGTGTACCTAGCTCGGTGCACTTTTACTCAAAACGGCGTCATTTTGTACTGAATTTGATTCAGTTGAAAAACTGCAACATTAATAAATCCGACAATTTAGAACGTTGAGGAATGGGCGATTTTATTTAAATACTTACATAAATTAAAACCCATGAAATATTTAAACTAGAACTAGCCGTTGCAGTCCACGTCAAGCTTCCTCTTCTCTCTCACTTTGATTTGTGAGTTCACTTATCACAAACTAAATCGGTCAACCGAGGTCGACCTACATCAAGCAAATAGAACATGTTACAATTGAATGTTACAATGGCCGCTTCCTACGATTCTCCACCTTGGTTCCAAAACCACATTTCAACCTGCTCCCTCCCATAATTCTTCACCAAACTCTGTTATACCCTTCACAAAATATACCGTGGCATCTATATACTTCGACCTCTCATGAAAAACCTGATGCTTAGCTAGGTGAACTATTCCTTGACTGTCACAGAAATATTTACACAGCTTTGTTTGAAATCCAACTCGCCTCAGTTCGTGGACAATGCTATTACCTTTTGTAGACTTGCTTTCCAACTTACCACAATACTTTTATATTGAGGGTACGGGTATAGAATCATCGGCAGCGTTCTTTATCTTGAGACAGAAATTGTTCTTTGTCTCCCAATAGACTCTGACGGACGGATTCCATTTAAGGGATGATTACATTTAGCATCTGCGACAAAGTAGATATATGTATCAATTATAATTATTTCATATCGAATTATAAAAAATAATCATCACTTACCACATTTTCCTGGTATCAATACTTCCACCATAGTACGAGCTACTATATGTCTGATATTTGGAGGGAAACTTTTGTAAATTTCATTAATATCTAAGCGTACGCTTTGCTTATATACAAAACACAATTCAAGAATTACACTTGAGTCCTCAGTGTATCTATCGTGTTACAAAGATCCCTCTACAAGCATATCGACACTACAATTACAAGCCTTGTGCACCAGCATCCTGCAGGAGGATTGGCGGACCCAGCCGGAGTTCCACCGGAGCAGACGAAGCCTGACGAGATAGATTAACACAGCACCCTTCAACGCTCTTATATCATACTTTAGTTTATTATTTTAGTGCATTTCAGAGGCGTCCTTGGAGTCGGGCAGTTTTCTATTGAGCTTTCAAGCTGCACACAAATTGCTCAAGTATTAGACCACTGAGGTGTTTGGTAATCCAAGCTCAACGTCCCAATATCATAGAGTAGAAGATATGTGAAGCATGGAGCCGTGGAGGTTCATGGCTTGGTTGAAGTTGAATTTGTTTTCCAAGTCAATAATCACCCGATCTTTAGTTTATAGTTCAAGTTCAATTACACCCAGAATTCAAGTTAGTGTCTTTCTTGGTTGGCTTTCATAAATGTGAAAAAATTTCACTTTTGCCACTTATGCCCAATTTGTTCCCATTTCTGTCATCGTTTCTGAAAACATTCTACTTATGCCATCTTTTGAGAAATCGCTATTAGTAGTAGCGGTTTGGTCTATGAGATAGAAAAACGGACGAGTCGGATTCCACCAGGCATTCGAATAGGCAAAATCAACAAGTAGCGGTTTGTTTTCGCTAAAAATCGGGATACTAAGTTGCGCAAATATTCATCACGAAGCATTTTAATAGTAGATTTGAGAATGAAGTTCATGCCAAAGCATTCAAAAGTAGTAATTTAGAATCCATACTAGTCATTTGGTTGACTACATTTCCTAATGAGGTCCTATAGATCGTCGAACTGTTTTTCTTGATCGAGTGCTCCTTCTCGATGCTATCAAAATTGTAGCGTCCATCTACGTGACCTGAAATGGTCCTTGAATGTCATCGTCAGCTTGAACTGATCCACCAATACCTTTCTCAGGAATCATCACCTGTAAAATAATAGGAGTCATGAACTAAATTTGAACTTTAATTTAGGTATCGTCTTTTTAGAACATACCATTTGAAAACTGGACAAGCATTGGGTCAATTCCCAAGGCGCTATCCTCGCTAATTTGGTACAAAGTCATTCTGAGAATCATGGAATAACTCAAAAGCAAATTTCTTCGCATGATGATCAGCCGCACTAGCAAATATTTTTACTGCGACTCGGCCTGAGCGCACTAAAGGCTTGACTTACAAAAATACTCGAATTAATTAGTCTTGCATATTTAAAAAATAGATCTACGGTTTTCATATTACAAGAAATTATATAATTGGGATTCTCGTGCGAGGTAGGGCGGTAGAAGACTGGTCTTTCGATCGCATTGCGTGGTTGGATAAGTCTATGTGTTATAGACTCATACCACGATCTGTACTCAGTCAACTACTCCTCATCATCGTCTTGTGGAACATCCCAAATAGTTCTGGCTGCTCGATCATCCCACATAGTTACATATGGCTTCATCTCTCTAGACCAACCTTTTTTTTTCCTTTTTCTTATATAGGTATGTAAGTCTCTGTGACTTTGATGCGGCTTATCTAGGATCGGCCATCAGTACTTCTGTAATACCTGCGAAGGATAATGCCACTCTATTATTTTGAAACATAGCAGAGGAACCTCCGAGTTCCAAATGTCTCGTCCCTTCATACACAAGGGATTAGGATAGGCAAGGATTTCAAAGGTGTACGGTGCCCATATCAAGTCCGACGTTTGTTGTCTGTCCAGCTAACCTCAATATAAGACGAGGACATGTTGAGGGGTCTCTTTGTTGGTCTTCGGTCCATCCCATTTTCTGCAAAACAAAAGATAAAAATTTAAACATACTGTTATAACAATTTAAACATGCTATTATAACAATTGATATTTACCTATAGCCTAAGGCAGGGATACCAAATGGCCCGAGCGCCAAGTCTCCCGGTGGTACAGGAATAATAAGAAGCTTGGGTCTGCAAATGTACATATGCTCCCATGCCCACAACTGTAATAATATGGTGCAACATGTCAAATTGTTGTGTATCTCACATGTTGTACACAATATGTCTGTACTAGCAAGCCAACACAGCGCTGCCCCAACTAAAATTATTGATCGCATCCATGTCAAGCAATAGCTGCAAATAGTGCAATGAAATGTCACTGCCTGTCGAATCTGACATCAACGATGCACCGAAGAAAAAGAAGCTCTAATGAGTATTAAATTCAAATCAAGCCGCTACTACGAGTAGCCGTTTGAAATGTTTTCGGAACTCGGGAGCCTCCGATTTTTAACAACAAAAAAACAGTTACTACGAATAGAGGCTTGATCTGGAAAAACATGTCTAACCGCTGCTCCGAATAATGGTCTGTTATTTTTACTTATTCGGATGTCAGGTGAAATCTAATTTATTTAAAAGATTACAATATGAAATGTTTTCAAAAATAATAATAGAAAAGGAAACAAATTTGGCATAAGTGGAAATATTTTCGAGTTATTTTCTAATTGGGCCTTGGTTGATTCAAGTTATTTCTCTAGTTTGGCAAGCCCACCAGAGGAGGGGACTAGGGTTTGAACACAAAATGGATGGCGGCCGTTTAGCTGATTGGGCGTCATGAAATGGGATCTGGGAAGGCATACCGAGAGGTCCTGAAGGCAGTGAGGAAGCACGTCGGCTCCGAGGATCACCACAAGAAGCAATTTCAGGACTTCGTCACTCAGCAGTTCCGCAGAACATTGGAGGAATCAGCAGCTGATGCAGGAAGACTAAGGCTTGCTCGCGACTACGCCTCGTTGCTCAACAGCGTCCATCATCACAAGGTATGTACAATGCTTCCTCTTCCTCCTTCCTTCCATTACTGTTATAACAACACTAGAGAGAGACGGAGACAGGTAGAGAATTCAAAAATGTTATGTGCAGGAGTTGCTGTTTTCATACAACATCGCTGTTGATAGATCCGATGAGATGAAGAGAGTTCTGCGCAAGTCTGCTGCCAGCGTTGGTCTTCAGCTTCCTGATGTTTACCAGCCTTAGATGAATCTCTTCTCAAAATCTACAACTTAGAGACTAATAAAAAACTGTCAAGCATCAAGAAATATCTTCCATCTTTTTATTTGTTCGACTGCTCAATTGAAGCAGAAAAGAACGGACAGCAACTACGCAAATCTGCCCATTTTTTCAAATTTGATTCCTAAGTTAAGTGTTGTTTATCTGAATAATTTTTAGATTTGCCTTGTTTCAAACTTTAACTTTCCAAACTACGTTCCTTTTTAAGATCCTTTCTCAAATGCCCCGTTTCATGTTCAATTCGGGCTTAGTGAAACCGAAATTCCAAAAAATGCTTGATTTCGGGTTTACAAAACCCGAAATCATTCGAATCCGGACGGAATTCAATATTTTCGACGACTTCGGGTTTACCAAACCCGAAATCCTTCAAAAGCCAACGAAATTCAATATTTTGAAGGATTTCGGATTTTCGGAATCCGAAATCGTTCGAATTACCAATAATTCGAATGATTTCGGTCTTACAGAACCCGAAATCATTCGAATTATTGTTCTGACTCATTGCAGAAAGCAGCAGATAGCAGAAGGACGCCATGTGCATTACAGTACTGAGCCAGTCTGATTTTGGGTTTGTAAAGACCGAAATCGTGTACAGTTCGGGTTTCCTAAGCCCGAAATCGTACAAATTTTTAGATGTTCGGGCTTTACGAGACCGAATGCGTATTGGCTATATATTTCACCCGAAATCTTCCTTCTTTCTCATCCCGCACCACCATCATCCTTCCTTCCTCCTCATTCTTCATAAATTGCCCCACCCAGCAAGTTATTGTTCCACCAACAGACGGTACTTCGTGAGTATGTTATTTTATATGTTGATAATATGTGATTTTATTGATTATAAATGTTTGATTTAGCTTAATGTCGTTGAATTGTATATTATTTGTTGTGTATTGCATGTTTAACAGAAATGGAAAACGAAGATTCGGACCCCATGGTTATGTCCACGTTTGAGACTCTCGATTTGCCCGTTTTGGATGAGTTCGACCGAGATGAGATGGAACATCTTGAAGAACTCGAGATAGAGGGTGTGTTTGTAGTCCCTGATCCCGAACATGTACTTGATGTTCCAGCGTTTCGTGATCTCTCGGCATGGGATGATAATGAACCTGTCGACGAGTTCTTGGGTAGAAACTTTGGACAGTACGGGGCTATCGGTGTTGGATCGACATTCTGTCGGAAAGCCGATGCAATATACGCAGTACAAAAATATTCACTTTTGCATCGGGTTGAATATAGGACGAAAGAATCTGACTCGCAATTATTGATTCTCCAATGTCGAGAAGGGGAGGCTACATGTCCATGGCGTGTTCGCATCATGAAGAAAAAACATTCGGCATACTGGGAGGTGACAAAATATCGAGGCGATCATATATGCAACAGCGAATTCATCGCCCGGAATAATGTACACTTGACGAGGCACTTTATCGCAATGGACATAGGAGATGTAATCAGCGAGAGATTAAGATTATCCCCTCTTGAGATAAGGGCCAGAATCTTCAAGGACTATGGGTATGAAATCTGTTACCTGATGCCATGGCAAGCGAGACAACAAGCCTTGTTAAATATATTTGGAGACTGGGACGAATCATTTAGAAAACTACCACACTATATGCAAGCATTGCAGGAGTCTAATCCCGGAACTATAGTGAAGTGGCATCGAAGCAGTGACATAGAAAATAATCGTATGATCATTAACCGTGTATTTTGGTCATTCGGGCCATGTATAGGAGCATTCACACACTGTCGTCCAGTCTTTTGCATTGATGGTACCCACCTATATGGAAAATATGATGGGAAGTTACTAGTTGCAGTTGCCCTTGATGCCAATAACCACCTACTCCCCGTTGCATTTGCTTTGGTGGAAAGCGAGAACAATTCCAGTTGGAAGTGGTTCATGAGGTGTATCCGTGAGGAAGTGACGGATCGAGAAGGGTTATGCATTATATCAGACAGGCATGCCGGCATTTTGCATGCAATGCAGGAACCAGAATGGCAGGAACCGTATGCTTACCACCGTGTATGTATACGACATTTACAGAGCAATTTCAATGTTAAGGTGAAGAATGTCGCTTTGAAAAAGAAAATGGGGCATGTGGCGCATCAACGACAGTGCATAAAATTTGACAGAGAGTACAAGGAGTTGATTGACTTGTTGCACGATAAACCGCATATAGTGAATTGGTTGGGAGGCATGTCATGGGCAAAGTGGTCATTGGCCTACGACGAGGGTGGGCGGAGATGGGGATCTATGACTACTAATGCAAGTGAATGCTTCAACAACATCTTGAGAGGTGGTCGAGACCTCCCAATATGTTCTCTTGTGCAGTTCACCTTCCTTCAATGCAACACATACTTTTGTAAGCGACGTGGCGCTTTCGAAGGGAGTGTGTCATCATTTCCTCCGAAGGTGGATCTGAGACTACGGGAGCTGAGGGAGAGAGGATCATATCACCATGTGCAGGTGTTTGACCCTGCCATAGGGGTTTACCAGGTACGGACCGTACGAACACATCATATTCATGAGGTCAAGCTACAAGAGGGCACTTGTACATGCGGTAAGTGGACTGCCTTCCACTATCCGTGCAGTCATGTTTTAGCTGTTTGCAAGAGTGAGGGCTTCCAGTACACTCAGTTTGTTGATCACCACTATACCTTGGAGGCGTACTGGGCAACATGGGCCTACACATTTAATGTCATCCCGGATGAGAGTCGATGGAGCCCTTACGAAGGACCGTGCCATGTAGCCAGTGATACATTTAAAAGATCGAAGGTAGGTCGTCTCCCGTCTAGACGTAGACACAACGAGATGGATCGAGGAGAATCAAGTAGCCAGGGTCAAGCGCGTCCAAGAAAATGTGGGTTGTGTCATGGTTTGGGGCACAACAGACGTTCTTGTCCTAACCGACCATCTAACTAAATGGAATGTTTTTTTCAATATAATAAACATAATGTAATAATGTCCATCAATTATGTAATGATAACATGTTTATTCATCGTCGATTGAGATGGTTCGAGGGAAATGAAAATCGTTTTGGAGCTTTCTTCGCACGTTGTGACTTCTTTTTGTACGGTTGTGAAGGGCCTGCATCGCTAGGTGATGGATCTACCTGAGACTGTATGTGTGTGACATATATCTCCTCCTCGTCTCCACCAGCGTCTTCATCATCATCTCCATCATCGTCGTTCCCGCCTGCATGCATTGATAGTGAAATTATTGAATTTTGATTGGAAAAATACACAACTAAAACAACTAATGTATCGAGATGTATGCTTACCAACGTCAAATTGAATCAGTGAAAGGTCTACACCCAAAGCATCTATAGCTCCAAGCCGCCGCAACTCCTCTGCAGCTGGATGAAATATATTGTGCACACCGACCCGGATATCATAATCATCGGTGTTTAAGAAGATGTCCGCGGCCTGTCGGGCACAATGCACTAGGGTGCGCACCTGTGCAAATATTGAGGTCAGTAATCGCATATTTTAATGAGTTTAATGATGATTTAAATAAACTCACAACACTATGGTGCTCCGGTGCTGTTGGGCGATAAGGTTGGGACTCATCAAATCTGGGCTGGATGAAGCGTCGTGTGGTATTATTATACCACATGCGATACTCTGGTGTCGGCAAAACAACATCATCCTCTAACTCAGCCTCAACCCTACGGTCAGCGCGTCCTATCCACATATCGATATACTCACGCAACTCCACTGTCCAATCAACTCGTTTCTTCCGCTGAAGTCCATGTTTAGGGTCAGAGGAACCACGTGGTGCCGACGGAATCCTTTGCTTGCACCCGAACTGACGCAGGACTCGTCCGGGATGACACCATTCGATGACGTTGAAACTAATAAGTGGTACTTCAGCTAACCAACTCATTTGCCCTTCCAGGCAGGTCGGGTTCAATAGCGGGAATATATCTTCCTTGTAGGGCCTCCACACAAAATCCGCGTACCCCATGCGATCTAATTGATCTCTGTAGAACAACACCGAACCATGGGGTATTTCAATGTAGGACTTGGGTCCATACCATTTCCTGCACAACACGTAAATTGTAATAGTAAACATAAGAATTTTGACATTTTAAATATGAATATCACTTACGTGTAGGACCACGCTCCTCTCAGGTCCGGATTAATTAGGTCATCAACCGGCTCTAAAGTGTGCCCCTTTTTCACTTGGGCGCTATTATAAATGCGCCTAACATGGTAAGTGTTGTTTTGAACGGAGCTTTGAGTCTAGTCAACACCTAGGTGACGATGGACAACACTTAACATACAAAGCGATGTCTAGACTGCTCTTATGCGTCTATTTGATGATTATGAATTATTATGGTAAGTTATTCTTCGAGAGGTGGAGGATCCATTCGGAGAGCGTGGGTAAGAAATTTTAATTTTTACTAAAATAATTTCACACATATATTTACAGTCATTTATTCTTAAACTTTCCATTTTTTCATTTTTATATACAAAAGGGGTTACATGAGAAATCAGTGACAATTAAAATTATACATCACATCATATTATATTCGAAATGTCCAAACCAAAAATTATTCGTTGCTTTGGAACTTCAATTTAATTTTCGAAATTTCCTGTAAAATATTTAGGAGTGAGTTTTTCTAACTCAATAGGCAGATTTAATTTCACCCGTTAGTTTTATAAGTTTTATATTCACACAAAATTGCATATGCAATGGTCGTGATGTATGCACATAGATGATACCCTATATCAATCACAATATTAACTATTGATAGACTTTCCAATTCGGAAAGCTACCGGCCACGTTCCCCATCGGCCTGACCCCAACCATCGTCCCTTTCGCGGGATCTTCCCGTAGGGTTTAGGGATTTAATCCATGGATAACTCATCTTGATTTCCATCCTTTCTTTCCTCATTCCTTTCTTCTAATTTCGTGAATATCATAATGAATATTTATTTCGTGTGATGATATGTATATGTGTGACAATAGAGATGAATTATGAAGTAAGAAATAAAACTAATGAACAAGGTCCATACAAATTATTAACAAGGTTAATATCATAGATTGAATGGTAAAGCAAATCGTGTAACTTGAAATTCGTAATAAGAAGCAATATCATTTAATTAGGAAGACTTCTCTACGGACATTCTCTAATTAACTAAATCATCTAAAAGTAATCTCTTCTTGTATACATTGATCCACCTTAAGCCTTAAAAAACATAAATTTCAGTAACCTATTCTCTAAATTAGTACACAAGTCACTTTAAAATCAGCAATTCAGAATTTCAGGTTTGTTACCTAATGTTTCATTTGTTATAAAATTTTCAAATTACTTGTACATGTCTTTTTATTTTTATCCTTCCTATAATTGGAATAGAGCATTATAGAACATAGTTATCACTAGTCAGAAATTTTAACTAACTTCATTAGTCAATCTAAGATGTAAATCAAAATTTCGGATTTAATATGACCTATTTCAAATGAGTTTCTAACTTGTCTTTCCATTCTAGGTATTATCTATACGAATATAGTACATGCATGTCCTCAATTTAAGCATTCTTAGCTATTTTATTAAGGTAATGAGACATGCACATCCATATAACAATACTCCAAATATGTCTATGACATTCATACGCATCGAAATCATGCTTTCAACATTTTAGAGCTTGGTAAGGTTAATTACAGCACATGCACAACACATAAATTATTGAATATAGCTCTAAAAAAAACCTTAAGTCATTCACATTCACCCAAATAAACCATCAATACATCATCTATAACATACATGAACATAAAACATAAGAACTAATCGAAGAAGTTAAGAATTCTATTTGATTTCTCTGGCCAAAGCTTGTTGCCTAGATTCTTTCCCTTCTTTCTTGAAGGCAAAATGAGTTTTTTCAAAATCATTATACAAAAGACATTAGTTTGCATGCATGTAGATGGTAAGTTTGGGTATTTTCACCAAGTAAGTTTTTTTTTTTGTGTTTTTTTATGTTGCAATATCAGGAGGCTAAATGAAATATAATATAATTTCAGGTTCTTTGACGCCTAGTGCTACCGGCCGATAATTTCCAAGCTAATGGTTAATGCCTCCGCCATCTTGTATATACTTAAGAGAAAATTTTAAATGTCTAGTTTTCAAATCTAGTTTTCTTCAATGCCCATTTTTGAAATTTTTTTTCGCTCAGGGCCGGGCCAACCGTGAGGTCATGACGCAGCCGCGTCAGGCGTCACTCGAGGAGGCCACAAATTTTTTTTTCTTTTCTCTCTCGACTCTTCCGTCTTTTCTTCTGACTTCCGAGGTTCCGCTTCAAGCCTTCAGCAGTTCAACTCAGACAACGCTTCAACGGCAACGGCTTCAGTTCACAGTTCTTCACCATCTGAATTCGGAAACCAGACAGTAAATTATACGGGCAGCTCCGGATCCGTCGAGCAAGTTAACATCATTGTCGATTCGCCTACCCTCCTCTCCGGCCTCCGCTGCAACTGGCCAACTGCAAGACCTGCTCGGCTAGTCGCTTGCGCCGGAGCGCGTTGTCGAGTGGCCTAAGACTGTTGAAGATACGACGCCAAGCTCAACCTGGATCTGAATCTGAGTTTGGCGTCGTCTTTTCAACAAAGACGCTAGTGGATGATGGTGAAGGCGTTCCGCCGTTCCGGAAATGGATGGTGGGATGAGGTTGATGTATTTGGCTAATAAGGGAGATTTGGATGCGATTTGCGAGGCTTTGGATGAAGGCGTCGACGTCAATTTTAGAGACATTGATAATCGGACGTCACTGCTTTTGGCCGCGTGTCATGGGTCGTCTCAGGTTGTCGAGTTGCTGTTGAGTAGAGGAGCTGAGGTTGATCCGAAAGACGTTTGGGGCAGTACGGTATGCTTGAAACCCTAAAGTTTGAATTTTTAATTTTGTTGGATTTTCTCCAGAATTTTATCCGACAGTGATCTCATGTCTTTCTATTTGAGCAGACTCTAGCTGATGCTATACATTACAAGAATCATCATGTTATAAAGAAACATGGAGCTAAGCAGTTGGTATGTGCTCAGATCGCTCTCTTGTAAATGTCGTGTTTTTTATGGACACTTTTTTTACAGTTGAATTGGCTCTTTTTTGGGTGTTCTTAGGTGACTCCTATGGGCGTAACGCATAAGAAGGAAGTGCCCGAGTATGAGATCAACCGGGCCGAGATTGATTTCAGCAAATCCGTTGATATAACTAAGGTAAGGTCATCCTTAAATGCACCTGTTTAAAGTCGTCATGTTTCAGCTTGGACGTGTGACCATTTATCATGCTTCATTCTACTGATTGATGGAGCTTTGAGCTTGGGGTTGGGTCTTATAGTTATGGCAGGGAACATTTCGCATGGTGCGGTGGCGTGGTATAGAGGTTGTGGTGAAGCAATTTAAATTATAGGTATTATTATCTCTCGAATGATTGAAGTCGTCGTCCAAAGGCCTCTTTTTTGTGCTTCACCTCTGGCCACCGAAAGCGTTGAGCCGCCCCTGTTTTCGCCAACGCAGTGTTTCAAAAGAGATCGGTTGCATTCGGGCGGTAAATTTGAGACTCATCAAATATAAGCTGGATAAAGAAACGAGTTGTCTTCTGATACCAAGTACGATACTCAGGCGTTGAAGCGTCTTCATCCTCATCTACCTCGTCCACCACATTACTCTCAGCTCAAACCCTCCACATGTCAATGTACTCACGCAATTATACTGACCAATCCTTTCTTTTTTCCTCATTAAAAGATGTTTAGAGTCGGAAGCTGCTCATTGTACCGAAGGAATTAACTGCTTATATTCAAACCGTCTCATCATTCTAGATGGATGATGTCATTCAACAATATTGTAGCACAACAAAATGACATTCCTTACAAGTGGGGTTCAATAGCTGAAAAAAGTGCTCATCATATGCCCTCCACACAAGATCATCTCTGCTCATTCGATCTAATAAGTTTATATAGACGACCAACAAACCATTTAGTGTCTCTATGTAAGATTTAAATCTAAACCATTTCCTACGCATTAAGAGAATTAATTGTCAATAAAAAATATTAAAATAATTATACTGTGAACCCCACTTCGTGATAAGCTCTAAAAATATCTAACGCATATGTGGTGATAAGCTCGAGGACCCATTTATTCAATTTCACGCATTGCAACCATGATTCCCTTGTGCATATCCGAAATCACGCACAATTTATCACGGTATGTTAAATCCTCTCTATGAAGTTCATAAACCACTTCCAACTTGAATTTTTAATAGCTAAAAAAATGCTCATCATATGGCCTCCACACGAGATCATCATTGCTCATTCGATCTAATTGGTCCCAACAGAAGACCAACAAACCATTTGGTGTCTCTATGTAAGAATTAAGTCTAAACCATTTCCTACACAGTAAGAGAAGAATTAGGTTTAAACCATTTCCTACGCAGTTAGAGAATTAATTGTCAGTAAAAAAAGATTTAGATAATTATACTGTGAACCCCACTTCGTGATAAGCTCTGAAAATGTCTAACACACATGATAATAAGCTCGAGAACCCATTTATTCAGGTTCAGGCATTGCAATCATGATTTCCTTGTGCATATCCGAAATCACGTATAATTTATCACGGTTTGTTAAACCCTCTCGTATGCTGTTCATAAACCAATAGGTAATATGTGGTTATTGGTGTCCAACGCAACAACAAGCAACTTCCCATTATACTTTCCATATAATGAGATTCATCGATACATAACACGGAGCGACAGTGCTTGAACGCATGAATTGTCAGACCAAATGTTCAGAATACACGGTTTATGATCATACAAACATTATCTTCATTTACAGTGCGATCCAATTTCATAACCATTCTAGTATTAGAATCTATTGCCTGCATAAATCATGGAAGTTTTGGAAAAGATTCATCCCAGTTTCCGAAAATATTTTTCAATACATGCCGCCTTGCCTTCAGGTACCGAATTTTAAAGATTGTAGCTTGTATTTCTGTATGGGATAATCTTAATATTTCATAATGATATCTCAAGTTTCTGTGGCTATGAAAGGTTTCGTCAAGTGCACATTCTCTTTTGAGATATAATCATTGTTATATGTGTGATCCCCTCGGTAATTTGTAACCACCCAGTAAGCTGAGTATTTCTTCTTCATTATGCGAAACTGCCATGGACAATTACTCTCTCATTCTCGACAGTAAAGAACCAAAAAACTTGAGTCAGACTCCTTCGTCAAAAATTCGACACGATTCAATATTGAATACTTCTTACTAACATATATCGCATATGCCTAATGTAGCTCCCACCCCAAGTATAACAAACTGTCCATAATTTCTACCAAAATCCTCATCCACTAGTTCATTCACACGTCCACGCCAAAAACGTCATTGAATACTCGGATATCCCATATATAATCAGGTTCATGCATATTAAAAACATTTACTTTATCAAGTTGGTCTTAGATTCATCTTATCCCGATCAAACTCATCTATTACGGTCATATCCTTTGCAACGTCGACATAACCATCGGATCTTATTCGATATTTTCCATTTCAGATTAGTTAAGGGTTAATCCAAAAACGTAAATCATCAAACTATATAAGAAATAATTCAACATAAATCTCAATTTCAAAACCATAAGGTCTTCGACTACTTATTTTCCAGAGAACCATATACTTTAGTTTCTAAATCATAAAATTAAAAATAATTCAATTCAACCTAATTCAATAATAAAAATAACAAATTCGATCATCAACATCTCAATATGCAAGTACAATTTAATATCAATTCATCCCCAATTTTCAAATCCTAAAATAAATCAACAGATGAAATTAACCACATAATCATCATACATAACCTACAAATCGTTTATTTTCAACAATCAGCAGAATAATTGAGTTGCTAAAAATTCAACAACAACTTACAACTAAACAATTTAATCAATCATTCACCAATTCAACAAATACTTCAATTCAAATTAACCTTAACATATAAATGGATGAATCTTGACTTCCTTACCCCAAAATCGACTCTAATGACCTCCCAAGCAAAAGTGAATGAGAAGTATGCCAGATGCGGGAGAGGTGGTGGAGGTTTGTAGATAGGGCGAAGATTAGAGCGGAAAAGAAGAGAAGAGAGCCCTAAATTTGTTGTCTTTGTGAGACCGATCTTACTAAGATTGGTTCATTATGAGACCGGTCTTACGTGACATCTGACGTGAGCTTTTTTTCGTTCTGATTAGCGACGGATAGACAAAAATATGCCGCCTCAGGTAAAAAACTGAAAGACCATTTTCATTAAAAAGAGGGCATTTGTAAAATAAATTTTAGAAGTAGGATGGAAAAAAATAAAATTTGAATGAGGCATTTATAAAAAGAATTCTATAATTAACGGTTGACATCACCAACTCCGTCTTTTCACCACCGAAGTTCCATTCTGCTCAAAACCCATCATGGCCATCGCATCTCAAAATTCATCGGTGAACACAGACGCACCTTCCTTCTCCTCACCATTAAACGACTTGATATTCTCACTCATTTTCTTCCTTAAATTGAAGAGCATGGGGCACGATGGAGGAGGCGTAGGACAAAATGGTAGAAAAATTGTAAGCAATTGTGAAAAACGTGGTGACTCAGGATAAAATATATATTAAAAGTATTGATATCTTTGAACTTCGTTCACCAGCCACCAAGTAAATATATATTTCTTGTTATAATTTAATATGAGATAATTACAAATTAGGATTTCAAAAAAGAAAAGTGACCGATTATCCGGATCATCTCGATTCGCGACAGAAACTAATTGTTTTCTTCTTAATAAAATTGGAGAAGAAGCACAGTCTGTCCTTTATATGTTAAGCATTCTACTGTACGGTGCCCACGGCTTGGGTTGGTGGTGCCATACCAAATCCTTATGGTGGTGGCCAGGGGGTGGCAGGAACCGGCCTCCTGAGGTGCCAGACGGGGTTGTTGTCTCGCACTCATCAGCTTTATCTGTTTTGGGTAATCCTATTTCAGCGGATGGGAGAGGGGCCGATGGGGTGGTGAGGAAGAGAGTTCTAGACATTCAAGCCATATTATCTGAGGTGTCTAAGTTGGATAATCCGCAGCTGGAGTTGTTGCTTTTGCGCGCCTGCGTAGGCATGCCGAAGATGATGTATAATTTGCGGAGTTCACCGCCCGATTGGATTGAGGGGTCGATTCGCTCTTTCGACACAGCGGTGCATCATGAGTTTGGTGCATATCTGGAACACGGGTTTCACGATGGAGCAAAGAAGATTGGTGAGTTTACCTCTTAAGTTTGGTGGGCTTGGAATTCCGGTGGGGAGCGATGTGGCTCTCTCAGCTGCAGTAGCCTCCTTGGTGCAGGCCGGGGGTTTATGAGAGATGCTTACGAAGGATTCGTTCTCTTCGTCTAGGTGCGGAGGCTTGCTAGAGAGGTGGAATTTGAGATTTCGTCCTACCTCCCCAGTTGGATTGGATGAGCTTAGGTCGAAGGCTAAGGCACAACAGTGGCTTACCTGCCTGGCTGCGGAAGTCATCAGGATAGAGATCAAGGGGCAAGAAGAGGTCCGGATGAGTACTCTGGTGGATGCTGTTTCTGCGCCGGGGAGTGGTATTTGGACCACAGCGATACCTACGCCTTTCTCTGGGCTTTATATGAGCCCGGCCGCGTATCGCTTGGCCCTCAGGTACCGTACATGGCACGATGTGTTTGTAGTTTCCCGTGCTTGTACGGTCTGTAGGGGTTTCACACGTCCGACGCGGCCGGGGATCACGATTCCCATTGTCCGGGGGGTGGGAGGAGGATTCGAAGGCATAATGTTGTGAGAGATGCGTTATACACCTTTGTTAGGGAGGCTAATATGGAGCCTAGGCTGGAGGTGGCTGACCTTCTCGATGAGGAGAGAAGCCAGCGGACATTTCAGTACCGACTTGGGATGCAGGGAGGGTTCTTTGTGTGGATGTATCCATTGTCTATCCTTTTGTGGGAGGGGCAGGGATGGAGTCAGGGGAGGCTGCTAGGAGATCAGAGGAGAGGAAGATCTCTAAGTATGGGGCTTTTTGTTCAGCCAATGGTCTTATGTTCGAGTTTTTCATCATATAATCTGTAGGAAGTTTCGGAGCGAGAGCGGATCAACTGATCAGGACAGTGGCGCCGAGGTGGGCGGAGGCTAAGGGTATGGAGCCGCCGGTAGCGCTCTCTATTTTCAAGCAGAAGTTGTCTTTTGTTTCGCAGAAGGCATTGACAGACGGATTTTTATTAAGAAAGGATTACGATTAGTTCCGTCTTTCTCTCTTTGCTTTGATCTCTCATTTGTAAGGATATTTTTTTGAGTTATAAGAATAAATATATATTTTTATGAACGTGCTGATTAGGCTTGCCCTTTAGGACGGTGGTTATACTCGTATTTTGAGAACTAAATTGAAATAAGATTATAAGTTTGATATTAAATTTAGACTGAGAAATTTTTCCAAAATATATACTAAATTTGATTCAGTTGAAAACAACATTAATAAATCCGAGAATTTAGAACGTTGCGGAATCGGCGATTCTATTTAAATACTTCCATAAAACGAAGCAATGAAAACATTAAACTAGCCGTTGGAGTTCTCGTGAAGCTTCCTCTCGTCTCTCTCTCACTTTGAATCTGACTCACATGGTAGCTTCTGTTGCCACTCCTCCGTCTCCGGCCCTTCCCTCAAAGGTACTTCCTTACTCGATTTCGTGCATTTTTAGGTCCTTCCAGTTCAGTAATTTTGAGGATCAGAGGTAAAAATTTGAGTGTAGGGGGTGATAATGGAGTCCTGCTCTTCACCGAGCTTCAGTCCCAGCTCCGATAAGCGTTTTTGGAGCAATTTGAGGTGCCGGATCGACCCACTTTTGGAGAATAAGGCCGAGCTCGAAGTACGATCGGTGAGTTTAGTTATCAGTTCGTCCTTGCGAATATGAAGTTTGTATCTTTCTATGAGAGCTTTGGGATGCTGAAATTAGTTTGTGTAGAGTGATGGGGATGCGGAGGAGGAGGAGGCGGTGGAGAACGGCAAGCGATTGAAACGAGACACGGCGCTTTTGCTTAGAGGTTTTGATTCTGTGGCGCATACTTTGTCCCAGCTGTCCAGCAACATCGACAATGCTCTCCAGGTTCTGATTATGTTTTGAGATTTAAATGAAGCGTTTCTGGGCTGAGCTGGCTGACTTGGATGTCTTGAGTAGTTCAGCAGTGTGACATCATTTCATTTTTGTAGGGTGCCAAGTATCTAGCTAAGCCACCCACCATGACTGACATCTTCCAAATCAGCTCGAGGACCAGAGAAAGTGATGGGAAAGATGAAGATGTTGAATTTCGTTACAAGGGGAAAAAGAGGAAGCTTGGAGACCATACTAGCGAGCGTGCCGAGGAGGAGGAGGAGGATATGGGAAAGGGGGAAGAGGGTAGTCCAGATGACAAGCTGCTGAAGAAAGCTAAAAATGTGAGTTTATAATATGCTTGAAGTTTGAGCTTGATTGATTCTGTGTGTCATTGTGGAACAAATTCAAAATGAAGGGTTTGTTGTTGCTTATTGATCTGTTGCAGTTAGCAGTGTCCTTGACCGCGAAAGCCGCATTTCTTGCAAAAGAACTGAAATCAATAAAATCTGACTTGAGTTTCGTTCAAGAGAGATGTGTTCTTCTTGAAGAAGAAAATGCAATGTTGCGACATGGGTACAGCAAAGGAATACAGCTCGAGGAAGATGACTTGGTAATGTTCTGATTAGAGATCAAAACCTCAAACTTGAAGAATCAGTTTGTAAATATTAATGTGGATGAATATCTGGTCTTGTCGAGCAGGTTAGGCTGCAGTTGGAGGCACTGCTAGCTGAAAAGTTCAGACTAGCAAATGAGAATGCAAATCTAACCCGCGAGAATCAGTGCCTTTGCCGGATAGTTGAGTACCACCAAGCCACCTCCCAGGATCTCTCTGCTGCCTATGAGGAGGAAGTCATAGATGGAATATGTCTGGACTTCGCAGCAAAACCAGATGACGAAGGCGAAAGAAATGTTGACAGTAATAATCACACATCTACTTCAGCAGAGCATTTTGAGTTCTCTACAATTCTGGGGGACAACTGCTATGATGAGGGGATGAGCAAATAAAAAATCTGATAGGTTTTTTTTTTTTGAAATGTATGTTTCCTCAAATACTATTTTTTTAATGAGACAGGCTTAGAGCGTTTTTTTTATTTTATGTAAAATTAGATTATTTTGGTCCTGTGATTATTGAGGGGCAGAAAAATAAAAAAGACCCGTGCGACTGATTTTATTTTAAAAAAAAAGAGAGGACATTTCTGATTTGGATATTTTTCAGACCGACTGAAGCGGAGTTGCAGAGAGCGCAGAGTTGAGGAGGAAGACGTTGATGCTCCGATTAGGGTTTTGAATTATTTTTCAGAGGCGGGTTAGGGTGGGTTGTGGAGGTTGGGGGAAGATGAAGTTCGAAATCGACGGAGATGTGACGGTGTACTTTCCATACGACAACATCTACCCAGAACAGTACGAATACATGGTGGATTTGAAGCATGCGCTTGATGCAAAAGGCCATTGTTTGCTGGAGATGCCGACCGGAACCGGTAAAACCATAGCCTTGTTATCGCTCATCACCAGTTACTCGCTTTCCAAACCCTCGAATCCGGTTAAGCTCATTTACTGCACGCGAACTGTGCACGAGATGGAGAAGACGCTTGCGGAGTTGAAGCGGCTGCATAAGTATCAGCTTGAGCAATTGGGTCCTGCTGCCAAGATGCTGGCTTTAGGGCTTTCGTCCAGGAAGAATTTGTGTATTAATCCGGAGGTTGTTTCGGCCGAGAATAGGGATTCGGTGGATGCTGGGTGTAGGAAGCTGACGGCGAGTTGGGTTCGCATGTTGGCTACTGAGAATCCGAATGTGAAAACTTGTGATTTCTTTGAGGGATTGGAAAGAGCTGGGGCTGAGGCAGTGCTGCCCCCTGGCGTTTATACCTTGCAGGTTGGTTAATCAAAATATCAAATTCTCTTCTTTTTTTATGATTGTGTTAAGCTTTGGATGGGACTGAATTTGTTTCCAGTTATCATGTTGTCATTGGATTCTGATTGGATAACTGATGCAGGATTTGAGAGCATTTGGGAAGCAGAAGGGTTGGTGTCCGTACTTTTTGGCCAGGCATATGGTGCAGTTTGCTAATGTGATTGTGTATAGTTACCAGTATATGCTTGATCCTAAAGTTGCTGGGATTATATCGAAGGAGATGCAGAAAGAGTCTGTTGTAGTTTTTGACGAGGCGCATAATATTGATAATGTGTGCATTGAGGCACTTAGTGTTAGTGTAAGAAGACAGACATTAGAAGGCGCAACAAGGAATCTTAATAAGATGAATCAAGAAATAAATAGGTATGCAAGTTTGTTTAGAAATATATGATTTTATTGTGTATGTTTGTGTATTTCCCATCCTTGTATTTACGAAACTAATTGACATGGTAGGAAGGTTTAAGGCCACTGATGAAGGAAGACTAAGACAAGAATACAATCGCCTAGTGGAGGGTTTGGCGCAGAGAGGAAATTTGCCTAGTAAGTGGGGTCTTCGTATTTTGAGTAGTGATAATTTTGAATAGTTTCTGTCCTTCAACCGCAAGTCCTTTATTGATGCAGTTTCAGATGCATGGCTGGCAAATCCTGCATTGCCTGATGATATTTTGAAGCAAGCAGTTCCAGGAAATATCAGAAAAGCGGAACATTTTGTTTCTGTTTTACGCAGATTGGTGCAGTATTTGAATGGGCGTCTGGACACTGAGAATGTTGAAAAGGAGGGACCTGTTTCTTTTCAACATAATATATATAAGGAAGCTGGCATTGACCAGAAAATGTTGAAATTTTGTTATGATCGCCTTCATTCGCTAATGTTGACTCTGGAAATCACTAACACTGATGAGTTTTTGCATATTCAAACAATATGTGACTTTGCGACTCTTGTTGGCACGTACACCCAAGGATTTTCCATTATTATTGAACCGTATGATGAGAGGATGCCATCTATTCCGGACCCTGTGTTACAGGTTAGTGAACAGATTGTCTTCACTATTCCATTATGTTGGAGTACTACATATTGGCAATTCTCAAAGAGCAAAAACATGCATATGAATAAGATTTGACTTACATGGATGTCTGAACTCTGAACTTCATCAGTCACTACCTATTCCTGCGTCTTATCAATGTAAATTTTTTGAATGATTTTAGAGCCTAAACTGAACTCGGTCTCGTTGCCAAGTTGCACTTTGTTAGTTTGGTATTTATGTTTACTTTTGACCATTCCTATAAAATCATGGGATCCAAAGTAAATTCCGTTCATAACAATATATTATCTGTTTGTTGTATCATTGCAGCTTAGTTGTCATGATGCGTCTCTAGCCATTAAGCCTGTCTTTCAACGTTTCCAATCAGTGGTGATTACATCTGGAACTCTTAGTCCAATAGATTTGTACCCAAAACTACTTAACTTTCATCCTGTGGTCAGTCGAAGCTATACCATGTCCTTAACCAGGGATTGCATATGTCCAATGGTTTTGACCCGTGGAAGGTAAATAAATTAAATGATTCTGCTTTCTGAGACAGTACTCATTCTTCTACTATGTCTAAAGAAATGCTATTTGATTATATAGTCTTCTCATTAGGTATGTAGAATGACTAAGAATTTTTTAGCATGATTTCTTCTTCTTTTTCTCAGCGATCAGCTGCCTGTGAGTACAAAATTTGACATGAGGAGTGATCTTGGCGTTGTAAGGAACTATGGGAGGCTCTTGCTTGAGATGGTATCTGTGGTTCCTGACGGCATTGTTTGCTTCTTTGTTAGTTACTCCTACATGGATCAGATAATAAATAGCTGGAATGAAACTGGCATACTGAAGGTACTCTTATGACTTCTGGCTAATTGTTAGCACTGTATGTATAGCCTTCTTCATGAGCGCTTGTTTTCTGTCCCAAAATTTATGACAACATGTCAATTACATTTTTTTTTTTTACCAAACACAAATGATAAGTTTTTGTAATAAAGTAAAATGTTTTAAATTAGTTCACATTTATTCGCACTCGGTCTAAGTTTCTCATCCACAGACAGAACTTGGGCTAATAATCTTAATATCCTAATCCATCTGTTGTTGATTGCAGGATATCATGCTTCATAAGCTTGTCTTTATAGAGACACAAGATGTGGTGGAGACTACTCTAGCTTTAGATAATTATAGAAGGGCATGTGATTGTGGAAGAGGCGCTGTCTTTTTTTCTGTGGCTAGGTAGCATTTCGATACCTTCAAACATATTTTAATATGTTATTTTCCATAAGATAAGTAACCCTGATATATAAGATTATTATATTCAGGTGGAGGTGAGTCAGATGTTATTTCTCAATTTGCTTTCATCTTGGTTTGTAAAGTTTATTGGTTTGTTATGTTTTTGAAAGATTATTAGCTTTAGGCGGGGGCGAGTCAGGTATATAATACCTCAGGGAATGCTATCATCATTGAAAGATTAGCAAATAGAGGTATCGATGATAATTTTGATTGAAGAGTTATTAATATTTCGAACATTGTTGGAAAAAAAGGTGAAATAGCCGGGTTAAATGTCATAAATTAAATTATAACGGTTCCTTTGTGACAGTTGATTTTTACTGGTATCTATTTATCAGCATGTCAGTTCCATATAAGTGGGTTACTGGTGCATCCGTTGCATAATTTTCTACTGGACCTACCGTGTTAATCAGATGGTTGAAAGCTCTTATCTTGGCTGTTGCAGGGGTAAGGTGGCTGAGGGTATTGATTTTGATCGACATTATGGCAGATTGGTTATCATGTTTGGTATTCCATTTCAATATACATTAAGCAAGTAAGTTACAAACCTGTTTATAGTCATGAAGAGGATTACTAAGCTCATGATGGTTTTTTCCATTATTTTGTCTTTTTTATTTTCCCTTTTGGTTGTATGACTGCAGAAAGGTTTAATCATTTTAAATGAACATAGCTTCTTTTACCTTAGCTATATTGGTGTGCTGATAAAATTTTGCAGAATATTGCTCTCGAGATTGGATTATTTGAAGGAGACATTCCAAATAAAAGAGGGTGACTTTCTGACATTTGACGCACTGGTACTAGTTTTTTCTGATTTCAGTAGCTAATATTTGACATGTCCCTGTTTTTGTTATAAGGATAAGATTATGGTTGTTGAATTCATGGAAACAAACTGATGTCAATTTTTTACTTACAGAGACAAGCTGCTCAGTGTGTCGGGCGAGTCATTCGTTCTAAGGCAGATTATGGGATGATGATCTTTGCTGACAAGAGGTCTAAGTTTTATCTGGCATTTTAAAATAAGTATTAGACTGTTTTGAGCTTGTTGAATCAAGATGACATAAATGTCCCATTCTTCTTGATTTCTTGTTGCTAGCTTTCACAACACTGTCCTTTCTCTACAAAGTCATAACGTCAATAGTTTTGTATCACGTAGCCTTTGCTTTGCGTTTTTTATGTAATTAATACTGAACCTTTTTCTTGAATGTTTTGGCGATCCGTTTAGGTATAGTCGACATGACAAGCGCTCTAAATTACCCGGATGGATATTATCACATTTGCGTGATGCACACTTGAACTTGAGCACTGACATGGCGTTGCATATAGCTAAAGAGGTACCAAAAAGTGGCTTCTTGTTTTCATTTATTTTCAATGGTGGAGAATATGATGTGCCTAATTATTCGTGAACCTGCCTTGTGCAGTTTCTTCGAAAAATGGCTCAGCCCTATGACAAGACTGGCTCCGGCGGAAGAAAAACCCTACTGACAGAAGAAGACGTAAAGCAAATGGGCGACAAAAGGATGTGACGCTTGGTCGATGCAACTTCAGCTACTGTTTAGCTGGTTTTTGAGTAGAGTTGAGTGAAGTCATTTCATATTTGTCAAAACAAATAGGAACATCTCCTCCATAAAAAGAAAAACCTGTAGACTTCCCTTTTTCAAAAATAGAAAGGTACCCTTTATATATATAGCATCATCTGCCAAATAAATAGAGATAAAACATTCACATGACGAGATTCTGCAGTCCCAGACAGCATTTAGACAAAGATAAAACATGCGCTTTTTTATCGTCTTCAAGGACACTCAATTGAGCTGATTTCGAGTCAAAACTCGGACAAAATCCACTTTGCACTAATATTCACAACGTTCATCAATAATATGTAAGGCGCGCTATCTGGAACACGTTACGAGTATGCCTCTTCTCTTGCCATCTAGTACCATGTTTTTACCTTCGGCAAGCATATCTTCCGCAGAAGTCTCTGAGAATATATATATAAATGTATATGTGCAGACTGCAGATGGCATATGCATCAGACTTTGGATGGCATCGCAGGTTCATTTGAATTTGGTGGTTGTGCAGACGCTTGCTTCAGTACGAGAGCATACAACAGCTCATTCCACGCATCAGGAATGCCTGGAAGACACCAGTGACTGCAGTCTTGCCGGTGTAGAAGTGCAGGTCCGACGCCAGGCTCCAAGTAGTATAGAGATGAGTGGCCGTCTTTCCTAGAGGCTGTCATGTGAGAAATGTTCAGCACCTTTATATTCTTTGACATGTTGGTGTTTCTTGATAATACATCCGAGGCAATGTCAAAATGAGGCCATGTTTCAAATGAAACTCGGCTGGGCTTGAATTCAGGTAATGTCTCCAAGTGACAGCTCCCGCCGTCCCTCCAGTCGCCGCCTCTGTAAAATTCTTGAAATGTTAACAACATTTATAACAACTGCAAGTCTAAAGCTAGTAGACGGATAATCAAGAATCAGTATACGGCACAAAAAAAGGGTAAATCAATTGCATAGATAAACATATGGCTGTAGCAGACCTGAAATGTATGGGAGAATATGTTCGAAAGAAGATGCTGGTCTTGCTCGTATTCACTTCAATGTCAACCCATCGAGCTAAGGTCTCTATGGATCTCCTATATGCATCTGCAATAGTCATTTCCATCATCACTTTCTCTCCTACTTGGAAGTAAAAGCCCCTAAAATATAACAAGAGGTATTCATCTTAACAACTCCATCTTTGCTCGGAAAATTCTACTTCTAACAAAGAACATATAACACACACTTGAAGCAAATCTTTAAAGAGTTATTTACCATTTTATGGTCTTCTCGTAATTCCACCAATGCCCAGTATTGAAAACCAGAAAATCCGCATCTCTCCATTGTGGAGAGGTCCAGTCGATTAGGTCGAGCTTCAATGTTGCTTTCACCGCCTCCGGAACTCCAGCAGGAGCCCTACTCTCAACGACTAGAAACGGAGATCTATAGTACTCCACTGTACAATTAAAATCACTAAACCTGAACACTAAAAAGCCGCTGTGCTTTTCGATTGGATTTCCATTGACTTCATAGATAGATGACTTGTTGGAAACAGCTGATGAAAGCATGCACAAGAGAGATTCCCATTGATTTCTTCCAATCGAGTCCCCAACAAATACCAATCTTCTGTTCCTAAGATTCTCCAGCATCACTTTTGCATCAAAACTGGTACAAATAACTCAACTTTTAAATTCACTAAGACAGAAACAGCTAGCCAGATTATCAAAGCATGGAGTTTTCACCAAGGATAATGCTTTAGATGATATATTGATTTGAGAAATGAGAATTCTGATGTTGATTTTCTCAGCAGCTAAACATGAATGTAAAGGATATGAAGATGGAAGAACAAACCTCGGTAAGTTGCAGGCTCTAGGCTGCCACCGCCATTTGGCATACAAACTATCAGGCCTGCCATTTTCAGAGCACCTAAACCCAGCATCAATAAAGCTGCAATCTTGTGGTTGGTAAAGAGGATAAGTGTCATCCCAGACCCAAACCCCATCAAACACATCACATCCATCACTACCCTGCTGAAGAAATTCCAACCTCGCCTTACTATCACTCCTCACTCCCACGCCCACCCCCATCCATGGAATCTTCCCAAGCTGATTACCAGGCAGGAAGCCTTTGGATACAGCTCTGTAATCCAAGAAGAGGAAGCAACCAATCACAAGAAGCAGGATGAACCCAAGAATGACCAGTGAGGGCTCGAGAGGGTTCAAACGCTTCAACTTCTTGAGAAAATCGAGGTGGGTCATTTTGCTTTAGCCTCTAGACACATGGCCAGCAAAAGTTCAGGCTATGGAGATGGATGTTAGGGTTTTGCAGACATGTGGGTGTAAAAGAGAGCAGATCGGAACACAATTGAAGGATGTGGATGAAGTTTTTTGAATTGAAAGAAAGTGGTGGTGGCCAGTTGGGGAGAGGTCTAAAGAAAACAAACATTCATTTATTGAATAAACTTAAAAAGGGAAGAAAAGGCAGTAAAGTTGTATACTATATATATATACACTCTGGCTTTGCTTCTTCATGAGCATACAGGTGGATAGTAGTGATGGGTGGCTGTTTTTATTAGTGGGCTGGATGTTCTTTCTTTTCAAACCCTTTTCCACTTTTTACCAGAGATTACGGGCTCTAAGAGTGGTGGAATTTGTGGCTTGAATTGAGGAGCGGTTAATTAGTGGCTCTACTTTCGGAGCGAAATGAAACTAAGCTGAACTTATCTATGTGGCTCATACCGCGAAAGAAACAAAATTATGATGACACCAGACAGACACCACAAATTGGTGGTCTTTTTTGTATGGATATGATGGAGGTATTCACACTCAGTTTTCATACACAGTCGGTCACACACAGTCTGGCACACAAAAAACCAACTTATTTCCTTCAAATTTGATAAAGATCCAAACCAAACAGTAACTAAATATGGCATCATGGAAAATCACTTTTCTCAAAACAATCCATTCCCAGTTGAGATGAATTTATACTACAATAGACCCTTCCATGACAGTGATGGCTTTTCCACGCAACTCAACTCTCTGCTTGTCCTCGTCTAGGCGCAGCTCCAGCCTACCACCTCTTGGGGATGCCTGTAATCATTCATACCAACAGTATAACAAGCTTTGGACACTTGAGAATTCATACAGTATTTTAAATTCGTTGTATGTATGGTTCGAAAAATCGATTTTGTATCCGGTGCTTATGTCAAAGTCGTTAATGTCAATCAAATGCGAGCAACATGTCAAGGAGTACGTTGCGGACCGACCTGATAAGCAATCAAGTTGGGCTTGCCCAACTTTTTGCTCCAGTATGCGGCCAAAGCACAATGCACACTTCCAGTGACTGGATCCTGAAATTTGAACAACTTATCAGTTATGAAACAAAATCACCATTTTTACACATACTGGTTTTTGCAGGACACCCGCATTCTATTACAGTATTTGAATCTTAAATGCGATAGCAGTTACAACTAGTTTGTTCACTTTAGCAGTTTAACATCATTTGAACTTTCAACAGGGCCTTTGGTCCTCGCACAAACTTCATATATTATTCTTGAAGAAACATATGAAAAATCCACACATGGCTATGAAAAAACACTGAAAAAGTAGCCACCAAAATTACCTCGGGGATACCAAACCTGGGGCAAAAGTACCGACTGATAATATCAAAACCAGATTCTGGAGGAGCAGCTCCAGTTATTATGACACCAGCCTTGCCGGGGCATTTTTCAATCACCTCAAAACGTGGCTGAAAATCTTCGACGGCTTTTCCAGATGGAAGCTCTACCTGTCAACATAACCATATAAAAATGCATGTCAGAGATATCTCATTCCATAAAAAACTATCAAACCGCAAAGGAGAAAAACATAGTGCAATACGAGGAGGTCATCCGAAGTAGTCGTTATGTGCACATCTATCACCGTAGAATCACTGAAGGCTTTAACCAGATAGGGGTCATCAACTGAATCATATTTCACAGTTTGAGCTATCGGAAAATTCAACTCCATATAGAACTGTCCATTACTATCCGATGAAAGCTTTTTCGCTGTCAAAACTCCAGACAGTGTGAGAAACTCCACCATATCTCCATCCACCAAACTATTGGAGAAAAGCACATGAGCTGCTGCTAATGTGGCATGACCACAAAGCTTAACCTGCAAAAACTAGCAAAGCTCTCACTTGCACAAGATCATCCAGGAGCCTAATTCATCAATCCCCAGCTCATATGCAAAACTAGAACAAAGATAACACAACATTCTGCAATAATTAAAAACGTCACAAATTCTAGGGTTTCAAAGAGCGACCTCTGTGACTGGGGTGAACCATCTGAGAAGGAATCTCGGAACTGAAGACTCGTTGAACGGGAAGCCGATGTCGCAGTCGGTGACCGGAGTCAAGTAGCAAGTTTCCGACAGATTGAACTCCTTTGCCAGCGACTGAAGATATTCATCTGTCTTGTTTTCGTACAGTAAGCAAACTGCTGCCGGATTTCCCTTAAACGCTGCATCGGTGAACGCATCCACCTGGTACACATCTCAATCTGAATCAACAAGAACAAGAGCAAAATGCGCAGATGCGAGATGGAGAATTACCACCCAGTACTTGATGGGATTCCCCGCCATTTCCGGAGACTCGAGTTTCTCGAAATTTTTTTTAGATTTACCCATCATCAAATCTCAATTTTCCAAATACTCTAATTTCCGAAATCCTTTTTTAGAAAAAATTTCAAATTTAGTTCCAAATATGCTATGATTTTAAACTTATTTTCTATAATTCAATTAGGAATACCGGTTTGTGTATTTTTAAAATTTAAAATGCTGATTGCATGGTCAGTTACAAAATAAAACAAACCGCTACTCCGAGTAGCGGTTTATTGAGTAATGTAGTGCTAAACGCTGGTAATCCGTTAGCGGCGGATTCCATGAGAAATCTTAGCCCGTACTCGAGCTGCGGTGAGATTACAATGGAAGATGATTTCTCTAACATTCTGAATGAGCTGCGAAATCTACACGGACGACGAACTTTGGTAAATCGACACAGACGATCGCCGATGAATCGACACGGACGACCGCCGCTGGATCAGAGACCACCCGCTGTCGCTGTTGCTGAGGAGGGAACAGATGGAGGCCGGAGAAGTTGCAGAGAGTTGGAAGAGCTGAGGAAGGAGAAGACGATGAAGAAGAGCGATGATGGCGGATGGCGAGGAAGAGTGGTGGAGTGGTTTATGGGTCTGGTGCTTTGAGAGAAGGAGGACCCGTCTGGTGCTTTGAGAGAAGCTGGCTACAGTCGACGTCATTTGTAGGGTCGCAGAGAGGATGATGTTGAGGAAGAGTAGTGGAGTGGTTGCTGTTGATGGGACCGGAAGCATAGTCAAACGGTGACTTAACAAATCCCTATTAGAAGTAGCGGTTTGATCTTATATTAGTCAAATCGCTGCTGCTAGTAGCGGTTTGTTTTATTTTGTACACATCTATGCCAAATCATCATCCAGTCAGCATTTTATTTTAAAAATACACAAACCGCTATTCCGATTTGTGAAAAAAGTGGCATTTTGGAAAGTAAGTTCAAAATCGTGGCCTATTTGGTACTAAGTTGTGTAAAAGTGGCAGTTTTAAACTTTTTCCCCCTTTTTAAAGATTGGTCGAAAAAAATAGTTGAATGACTGTCACATAAGAGACCGATGGTACTGAGACCGGTTTGATACAAATAGACTGATCTTACCAAGACTGATTTTCTACACAGAGACCAATCTTACCAACATCGGTGTCGCGTAAAAAACAGATTAACCCTCTTTCTTCTCTTCTCTTTTTCTCCCCTTCCAAACATTCTTTCTATCTGCGGCAAACATAACTTCAGTGACCGGTGTCCGACTGAGCGAGGTATTCTGGGAACTTGAATTCAAGGTATTGTTATGTTGGATGATTTCAATTGCGTTATTTGTAAAGTATGCAAATGATCGATTTTAGATTATTTAGGGTTTTAGGATTATAGAACTCAAATTTGAGGTGATTGAGCTGAAGTTGGTTCAAATAATTTATTGTTGAATCATGTTGTAGTGCTCTGTTTGTTTACATGTCGATACCACATGTCTTACATTATAGATATGTATTATTACTTCACATGTGTAACTATTTATAATACATATGGATATTGATTAGATTTTTGAGTCGGGGCCGATAATGATTATATTTTGGCCCAGCAATCGACACATCGTTCTGGTAAAGTCTGGATCTCCCGTAAGTATATAGATGTGTTATCATCTCTTGTTATCCTCACACTCATGTTTGGTTTACATTTCTATCATCGATTGCATGCAGGTAAAAATTTGAAGTTGGTACATCGCAAGATGTAGGATATGGATCATCAGATTGTCACGTTTATTGCTAGAACTGGTTTTATCCATGGACTCAGGTGCATAATATTGAGGCGTATTGGGCTTTACTCTATTCCCTTGTTGAGCGATGGAGGTAGGAGACTCATACCTTTCATATGAAGACCGGAGAATGTTTCATCACTTTGCAGGATGTGGGCCTGCTGACCGCCTTTCATATGAAGACCGGAGAATGTTTCATCACTTTGCAGGATGTGGGCCTGCTGACCGCATTACTAATTGATGGAGAAGTTGTTATCGGTAAAGAGGACGAAGAATGGGAATATGCATAAGGTTGCTTGGTGCCTATCTGTAATGCCCGAGGTCCCGTACAATGGGGAAGTGTAGGTGGTTTCACAACAACATGAAAATATGCTCGCTGACGCGTCAGAAGAAGACATGTTAGGGTCCTCCTTGATGATTGACCTATTCGGAGATAGGATCTCGCTTCACTATCTACCATTGTTGGCTGACTTTGACAGGGCGAAAACATATAGCTAGGGGAGTGCAGCTTTCTCTTACTTGTAGAGGCAGTTATACAGCGCTACACGGGAGGGACACACGCAAATGGGTGGTTGAATTATTCTTTTGCAAATATAGAGCTGAGAAAGAATACCAATCGGTCGTCCACAAGAGTTTAGTAGATCTCTGCAGCCGATTCACGCTGACATCCATTTATATTATCGAGAAGCTTGGTCATACACAGGAGTTGTTTCTATGACTTTCCTAGATTTTCTATTATCGAAATCTACACATTTACACCCTTTCTTTTATGCCGCATGAAATGGTATGGATTCAAATTATTTTTGGAGACACCACATGATTGGTTGGTCTTCTATCAGGATCAGTTAGATCGCATGAGCCATGACGACTTTCTTTGGAAGCCATATGAAGAGAACATCTTTCCACTTCTGAACCCGACGTGTACTAAGGGCGATTGAGCTGGTGTGCGGAGGTCGCACTCTTGTGCTACAACATCGTTGAGTGACATCATCCATCCCGAATGATGTGGCAACTTGGATTCAGCAGTTAATTCCTGCAGCACCACGCTCATAAAATGACCATAGCCATAGTTTGATGAGGAAAAAAAGAAAAGACTGATCTGTAAAATTGTGTGAGTACATTGAGATATGGAGAGATCTGCGCAAAAATTTTAAGAGTAAGACCGGTCTTCTAAATTTTTTAAAGAGACCCAACCATATTAAGACCGATTTCTTTTCCGGGTAATTTGGGAAAAAAATTCGTGTTTCTGCTTTTTTGATATCTCGCCGCAAAATCTAAGTAATATTAAAGATTCAACTATTACCGACGAAAATTTCAATGGTAAGAAATCAATATTTACCAACGATATTATTCAAGTGACACTGTCAGCTATTTACATCATCAACATCTTCTCTGCTGACAACAATACTAGAAATCTTGGATACAACACAGAATGTGAATCTGGAAATGAAGATTAGGAGAAATCTGAAGATGATATGACATGAGGGTGCATTGTGGAGGAAACATTTACAAGTTGTTGGCAAGACTCGGCTGACGGCTGATAAGAAGCAAGCCATCACCAGGCGCCTTCTTTGGACTGTCTCAGGAAATGGGCCAGAGTGGTGTTTGGGATGGTATTGGAGGTTGTTTTCTTCTTCTTTATCCTAATCATTTTGGATAACTGACCATCCTTGGACTGTGTCATTGTTACTGAGGCTAAGTTGTAGAACTGTCGACACGAAAAAGTTGTCTGTTAATATAGTGTATGTGTTGTTTTCAATCTTGATATCGACTTGTTGGTCAATGTATTGAAAGTTGTATGGTCTAAAGTTGAGGAGTTTACCTCGCAGATGCCGTGCAACAGTAATCTGTGAAATGGATCTTGCATATGAAGCACTAAATGATCATCTTCAGCACCTTCCTTGACAAAGTTTCTTACACAAGTCTGATAAGGGCAACGATAGTTCAATCATAACATACAATTCAAGTATGTGACGCAGAGAAACTACGAATTCTTATAGTTATGATCAAATAAAAGAAATATAGTTTGATATGAGCTTACCTCATAGCGGTCAATAAAGTCTGGAAGAAAACTATGACGCATTGCCTCTCTTGTCCTGCAATCCACTCTATGCCATGCAGTCAGCACCGCATTCTTATCATCATTTTTCATGCCTCTGACCTTTGTTGGAGTTTTTGTATGAGCCTTCATGAAACTAGCCTAATCAAAGGAAAAGGCAGTCCATGAATCTAAGAACACGACAAAAATCAAGTATCTTAGTATTAATCTGAAACATGTTAGCATTGCTTCTAGTGACAAAAGGAGTCTGAAGGTCATAGAATGTCTAGCTTCTTTGGGTCAACTGTGTTAGCATTAGTGCCACCAGTACAAAATATGGAAACTGATCAAAACTGAATACAAACCTCTTTGTCCATGTCTATGCTCCTAAATTTATCCCATTCTCCTCCTCCAGTCATTGAAAACACTGACAATGGCGCCTCATCACCTGCAATGTAGAACCTAGGATTAATGCTCATAAGTCATAATACTCCAGCAGAAAATTCCTGTTTTTTCCCTGATGATTTAGTCTGAATTTTTTTGTCCAATATACATGACCTTTCAAATGTTTTTACCTCCAGAAAGTGCATTCATCAATCAACCCTGTAGATTCATAACATAATAGGGCGAAGATACAAAGAGAGCTGGATTAAATCACATGGTCAAAGTGATGGCATTTGGAATGATAAATAAAATAAACAGGCAATTGCAGAGATTCAAAATTGATCTTAGTTGTTCTCAAATTAAAAGCATTTTTTCAGAGGATTTCAAGTCAGGCAACACATACAGATCCAGATGTTATCCGTAAACTTTTTTCGTGGAGCTAATCGACCAAAAGATTTTCCATGGGTCGATAGAGAAGCAAATACAAAGATGCCACATGACAAAGTAGACAGCCAACTCACTCTTACTTTCCTTAACATTAATAACATGTAAAAGACTGTTCTTTAAAACATAACCATACCAAAGGGTGGAGGAGCAAAAAGCCCTCTGATTTCCTCTTCATTCAAATGGGGAACGAGTTCCACCAATATACGATCATTTAGCCATCTGCGTGCTCGTCGGTTGCTGACCTGCATCCAGAACTCAAATGTCAACTATGCACATAAAAGTACGGATCTAAAGTACTCTATTTAATAGACAAACATGGCTTTACAAAAACTACTCCTTAGCCATCATAGATGTAACAATTCTCAAACATCTTACAATATTTCACAGCGAAAAGTTAAAACTATTTAAGCATCTCAAATCGAACAGATAACACAATGCAGAATGCCATATAATACATTACTTTTCCGTTCAAGCCTTCCAGAAATTCAAGCTTCTTCTCAACCGATTTTCCACGGGATTTCAAAAATTCTCCTGCCAGCAGAAAAAAATTAACACATCAAAATTAGAGAACGTAAAGAGAGCCGGAGCTATCATAGGCTTGGAAATATAGCAGCTCAGTAAATCCCCTCAATCACAATCCACGTAATAATCTCCAAATTCACGCATTTGTAAATCTAATAACCTAGCCAGCATAAGCTCCAAATCCCAAGTTCACAATCGAATAAAAACCAAAATAAAGTCTTGAAATACAATTTAAATAACAAAGAAGTCGCGAATGATAAGATTGAATCAAGAGATGCACCTTTAGGAAGGTCGAAGAGCGAATCATACATATCTCTTTCTCTCCGCAGAACATCAGCAGTCGCCATGATTCTCTTCCGAAGCAGATCCTCACACAACGACCGCCGAGTCAACAAAATGATGCGATTCCACACCGACTGATTTTCACGTGGCTGGAAATTGTTGTGAAAACCAGATGACGTCGGCAGAAAAACGCAGGAGCAGTCGAAGACGCCGATGAAGGAAGCGACACGTAATAAGAGACCAAACACGGCCTTGTAAAAAACTCGCAGCCAAACATCAACGAATCTTGATAGCCTCGGAGAATATGCTTTCCATTATCTAGCACTCAAACGTTGCGTTTGAGTGCTAGATCAAACTTGTCACAATGTTGCAATTTCTAATGATCAAACTAGCCTACTAGCTTGCAATTGTGAGAAGATGAAAAATAATTGGTGACCATATTTCCTTCAAATTTGTCACACCATGGGAATTATAGGCGGTTTGTGCTGATGCCGTCGATATATGTCAAGACTCAAGCCGCTTATGTCATAAGTGTTTTATTAAACAAATCATTTTTGATATATACGCTTATGTCATGCGGATGCGTTGGCAGACATTAAGAGGAGATTTCGAGTCATTGCGAATGACTGACTCTAAAAGCGTGTCAACATCCTTTGATCGGGTCCAAACCATTGTTAACAATTTAAGAGTTAACGGGTTGATGTTGGTGGAACAAGGAGTCGTATAAAATGTATTATGCTCATTATCAGCTAAGTTTGAATATGTTGTTGCAGCTTTTGAAGAGAGACGCAACATATAAAAGTTGTCGATTGATCGACTCATGAGTTCGTTGTGTTCACATGGATGAACCAGATGGCAAACGGCTCAACCTAGGAGCAAGCGTTGCAAAGCGAAATTGAAGTGAGGAATCACAGAGGTTATCGTGGAGGCCGAGACCGTTGACAATGTTGAGATGGAGGCCGAAATTACACCGCTGAACAAGGCAAAGCCAATAGTAGTAAATTTCAGACAAACAGAGATGGTCATACTGGAGGACGACATAAGTTCATGGTCAAATGTTATCGGTGTCAGAAGCTTAGACACTATAAAAGCCAACGTCGAGCACATATTGAGAATGGACGAGTGGAGCATGCTCACGCTTTCGAGGCACACCAAAATATGGTTCTAGCATGCAAGACGAAAGAGACTTGCGGAGTGTACACTGATGTGCTTTGTGTTAACTGCGGATGCAACAACCATATGGGTGGGAGAAAAGATTTATCTTTTGCTTGGACGAATCCGCTCATGCCAAAGTCAGTTTTGTAAACAAGTCGCATATATAAATTATGAGCAAAGGCGATATCCAAATTCAGACGAATGGAGGTACATATGCAACTATGGTTGATGTGTACTAATCATCTAGAATCCCGACGACAACCAGTTATTCCCCATGGATTCCACAAAAGGGAATTCAGATGAACTTCCAGACGATGTTGAGTGACAACAGCCGACTATGACATCTTAGGTTTGGTCATTTAAATTTTTAAGAATTGAAATTATTAGCTGCTTAAAGAATGGTGACATAACTACTGACAATCAAAGTTCATAGTCAACCATGTGAGGCGTGTATGTTGGAAAAGTAGCAAAAACAATCCTTACCAGTCGAAAGGCGAGGCGAGCGAACCAACCATTGGAGCTGACTCAGACGGATCTATGTGGTCCGGAACAGGTCGAATCTCTTTAGTAGAAAGTGATACATGATGCCACTTATTGATGATTCTTTCAAGAAAGATTTGGATTTCTTTTTTGAAAGAGAAGTAAGAGGATTTCTGAACATTTAGAGAGTTCAAGGTCTTTGTTGAAAAATAAAGTAGTTTCACTCTAAATTACGTTGAGATCAGATAGAGGATGAGAATTCAATTTTAATTAACTCTCTAATTATTGCAAAGGCAAAGGGATCTAGTGGCAATTGACTTAAAGTTACACACCTCAGCATAATGACATAACTGAAAGGAAGAATCGGACAATCTCTGAGATGGCCAAAAGCATGTTGAACGACAAAGAACTACCAAAGCCGTATTGAGCAGAAGTAATAGCTTGTGCAGTATTCTTGGTAAACCCACGTCCCACGAAAGCGTTTCATGAAAAGACACCATATGAAGCTTGAAGTGGGTGAAACCAGATGTATCTATTCTACGAGTATTTGGGTGTGTCATCAACATATACCAGAACAGTAGCGAAGGAAGGTGGATGAGAAGAGCAGACAATATATCTTTATTGGATATAGTGCTGATGCAAAGTGTTTCAAGCTGTATGTGACAGCGCGTCGTTGTGCGCCTCAAATTTGTATTTATAACTCCTGTTAACACTAGACAGCGGTAAGTAGGGTCGAACCCAAAGAGAGAAAATGAGCAAGAGTTCTAATGCTAGTCACAGAGAAACGAAACTACTAAGGATATCAATTCAGAGAATATCAGTCTGGGGAAATACACTGCAACTAGTTATCATCGATCAAACAACATGCATCAACTAATGTATGCTGTCACAATTAGTGTTCTACCTATTCTTAGTCGCTAGGTTCTCAAACAGGTTCAATCTTTACTCGACTAACACCACAAATTAGTTTCACCGCTAGGCTTAGCTACAATGCAATTCAGTCAAGTATAATGCAATGGTTACAAACCTAGCTTCACTGCTAAGCTATACTAAATTGATAATCAAGCATTCAGTTCATACAAGTCAAGAGACAGTAAATCAATAGCTCAAATCATGTGTTCATTGACCTCAAACCAAGTGTTGCAATATAAATCCCCAAACTGAGTTTGAACTTAGCTACTCATAACATCCATCGAATGCAACATAACTCAATTTAGTACACTACAATGAGTTAAAAGTACACGAAATTGAACTAGAATGAAAAACGGCGTGAATAGTGTTTTCCGGGCTTGAATAGTAACAGTGAATATTAACAGTAATGAACAGTAAATCGGATGAACAGTAGATTCCGGCGACCTCCGTGAGCAGCTGCTGGTTGCTTCTCTCTCTAAGCTGCCGCCTCTGGTTCTGCCTCTCTAAAGTCCCTTGTGTTAAATGTTTGTCCAATGTGTTATGCATTTAGGGTTTGACCAACTCTGTTGACTTTTGTTGACTTGACTGTTGACCGCTGTTGACTTCTTGATCTTGAATGAATGCTCCAAATATGCAATAAAAATCCAATCCGATCCTGAATACACCAGCGATACGAAAAGACTACAAAAGAGTAATCGTTCTAAGGCAAAATGTAATAAACCATGAGAATAAATATCTCAATGGAGCGTATAAATACGCTCTATCAGTATGACACTGGCACCATAGAATTGATTATCAGGCGTGATGTGCGGTTTATTATAGACGAAGCCTGAGTTTGGTATTAAAATGATACTAGACAGCCTAGTGTTGTGATTAAAGAGGATTTTGTTGAAACTAGATGCACACCAACTGATTCACTTGGCAAATCAGCTGAACCGAAATCCAGCACTTGTCAAGCACAATAAGTATTGCAACCAATTCGGTTTCAAGATTATGTTGTCACTCGAGATGATGACATTGATACTACTGATAACCTATAGTGAACTTTTGTCTATTTTGCAAATTATGATCCTGTGACGTTCAAGGATGCAGCAAAAGACAAATAATAGATTCAGGCTATGGATTCAGAGATAGCCTCCTTAATGATACGTGGGAGCTGACACCTTTACGAGTTGGTAATTGGAGTAAAATGGATGTACAAGACGAAGTAAAATTCCAACGGTTAGGTGGACCATTTGAATGCAAGACTAGTCGTCAAAGGATATAGACAAAAGCTAGGCATTTACTATTTTGAGGTATTTGCACCAGTTGCTAGAACGGATATCATTCGGATGATAATTGCATTTGCAGCACAGAATATTTGATACACTAGATAGACGTGAAGTCATTAGTCTTGAATAAAAGTTCTGGAAGAGGAGGTATATGTTGAACAACCACCATGATACATGTAAAGAGGAAAAGAGAACAATGTCTACAAGCTGAAGAAAGTACTATACGGTTTGAAGTAGGTCCTGGGAGTAGGGTACCTTAGGATTGATACATATACGTTGGAGAACGGATTTTAGAAGTGTCTGTATGAGCGCACACTATACTCAAGACAAATGTTGATGGAGACATGTTGACAGTGGTCATATATGTAGATTACTTGATATTCACTCGAAATTAGAGACAATGATATTGATGTCTTACTTTTTAGGCATCGAGGTTGAGCAGGCTAATTGTGGAATCTTTATTTTACAAAAAAATGCAAGGGATATTCTAAAAATTTTCAGTTTTAGAGAATGAAAAAGGTCCAGACACCAATTGCAGAGAGGACTGAGCTAATGAAAGAATGAACTGAAGAGTTGATGAATCCCACTTATTTCAAGAGCATAGTTGGAAGTCCTCACTATTTGACTTCAACTAACCGGATATTGTGTATGGAGTTGGACTCATCACTCGGTTCATGAACCAATTGTAACAGACGCATTTGATAGTAGTAAACAGTATCCTCTGATATATAAGTGGTACACATGATTATTTAATTATATTTTATCACACAATGACTTTTGTGTGACAGGCTATTCAGATAGTGATTGTCCGGTGATGTGGAAATTTGAAAGAGTACATCGGGTTATGCTTTCTGTCTTGGAGGTGGAGTGAGTTCATGGTCGTCAAAGAAGCAATAGGTTGTTGCTCTATCTACAACTGAAGCGAAGTACATCGCAGTAAATACCACGACTTGTCAAGTAGTATGGCTTCGAGGGATATCGAAAGATTTGAAACACAAGCAAGAGAGCCCCACAAAGATCATGTGTGATTATAAATCGGCTATACCCAACCCAGTCCCACCACCGCCACCGCTGCTTGAAATTGGCAATAAGCGCAAAACAAGTTTCTTCGCTGCTTGTTATCTGAAATTGCTCCACTCTTATTAGCTTGTTGAGTCACTTGCTTATTGTTATTCTTGTGAAATACATGTGTATTACTGACTTGAGAAAAGAGCAGACACTTCAGCATTTACAGTCTTGGTAATTCCTCTTTGCATTTCCTCTTGAATCACCATTGCATACACTTTCTCTATATTCGGCAAAGGTTTGAGTGGCAGAATATGAGTCCTTATTTGAGAATACACATCATTTAATCCCATCAAGAACTGCATTACTCTATCTCTCGCCTTCTTACCATTGATAAACCTTGTAGACTTACAATTACTTCCAAGATCACGCCAATCCTCATCAGTTAACGCGTCTTCTTCTCCCCAAAGAGAAATTAATTTTCCGTAGTACATAGCTATCATCTCTCCATTGTGATTTCTGTATGCAAAGCAAAAATCCGAGGTCCATTGGAACTAGAGAATCTGATCTGTAGATTTGTCCAAGCCTGCATGCAATCTTTAGAATGTATCAAAGATGCAGCTATATCCTTTGAAACCAAATTGATTATCCAAGATAGCACAACATTATTGCACTTATCCCATCGTGCAAGCTAATAGGGATCAGCAGGTCTTGCAAAATGTCCACGAACAAATCCAAGCTTCTTTTTAACTCGTAAAGCCATTTCCATGATGGTACGTAGTTACTTGCTCCAATTAATGGTTGAGCAACTAAAGATATTCCAACGTTTTCATTGCTATTAATGAATAATGGATCATCATGAAGAAGACTGCTTTGATTAGACAAAGAAGAAGCCATATCCCGAGATGCGAAAAAAAAAAGAAGCTAACTGACCTAAACAACTTGATTAGCCTCAATAATCAATTTCTGAGTCGATCGTCGTGGCTCTGATACCATGAGGAAATCCGTATTCTTCTCCGTCGGAATCGCTCCGGCAATCAATCCTGAACAAACTGGAAATCGGAAGAGAGAAGGCTTTGATATTTGGGCTGAAAACTTGTGTTCTTCATTCAAGCAAAAGACTGATATATCACTCAATAATTAGCTATAAAAGGAGTGGGAGAGGAGAAAAGACACTTCAACCATCGTCAAAGCTCCTCTCTCATCTTTTGAATTTCGTTTAGTTTTATTTCATTCAGTTTGAATGATTTATATTTCCTAGTTTATTTATAGGAATATATCGAGTGCAGATAATAAATTAATATGATTCCTTCCACCAAATTCCATTAAAATTAGAATTACATATTTACATTTATTATGAGAGATTATGTTTATTTCCCACAGATTTGAACGACGTGGATGAAGTTAAACTATAGAGAGTTTGACCATCCGACCGTTGTTATTAGAAGTAGGAAAAGGAGGTTTGGAAAATAAAGCCGCAGTCATCAGAGGGATACATGTTTTGATCGATGACGTGACAGATTTTGATTGGATGCTTGCTGACGTATGCTCGTCTTTCAGTTTTGTGTTTTAAATTGTTCAGGTGGTGCGGATCTATGCGGTGACTAACGGCGTCGTTTTATGGAAAATCTGTTACGAAAACCGTTATTCTCATGGCATCTCTGTATTTGTGGCCTCTAACAGCTCCGAGCTCTTTGCCTCCACTTCTCCTCATCTCATCTAGCTTTGAAAGATGAATCAATTTTCAGGAAATCACCAATTTTTTTACACTCGAGGTAGATTTTGATGCATTCAAGAGCGGGGTGGCCAGATCCAGGTATTTCCTCGATTTCACATACACAGTTTGAGTTCTGTTGTTCTCAATGCGATGAATTTAATGGAATGCTACCGCTGAGATGGGACGGAAAATTGGTTAGGTTTTTAGTACTTTTGAGTCTCCGTTAAGCGTGGTACTGGTTTGGGTTATATAGCGAGATAATCTAGTGTAGCTAAGATGATTGAAAGGATGATTGTGCCTCAGGAAACTCTTATCGAGAGAAATTAGATGGCTACACTTGAGGATATTGTGGTTTCAGCAGCTATCAATATTCTATCGGTTCTTGCATTTCTTGCTGCGTTTGCTTTTCTGAGACTGCAGCCTCTCAACGATAGAGTTTACTTCCCAAAATGGTATCTGAAGGGGCTGAGACAAAGTCCCACCAAATCGGGAGCATTCGTTAGCAGGTTTGTGAATTTGGAGGTTGGAACGTATCTGAAGTTTCTGAATTGGATGCCTGCTGCCTTGAAGATGCCCAAACATGAGCTTATTGAACATGCCGGTCTTGATTCGACTGTGCAAGTTCGCATTTATCTACTCGGGTGAGTTCCTTACATGGAGTTAGTTTTGTGAATCTAGTGAGCTTTAAAAAGCAATCTGTATATGAAAAAATTGTCGGAAACACTGAAACTTATTGACTTATTTTGCTTGCAGCTTGAAAATATTTATACCTCTTACTGTACTGTCGCTTCTTGTGTTGGTGCCCGTAAATGTGACGGGGGAGAGACTCGAAACTACTGAAGATATACAGTTCAGTAATATCGACAAACTTTCAATATCAAATGTCCCTCGTGGATCCAAAAGGTGAGGGCGGAATTCATTAAGACCGACCAAAATGTGCAACCCTGGCCAAGCACATAACAAAGTTCTTCTCTGACATTCTTCCTTTTGAAATATAACAGGTTCTGGGTCCATATAGGAATGGCATACATATTCACATTCTGGACATTCCATGTGCTATACCATGACTACAGAACAGTAGCGGACATGCGGTTGCGTTTTCTAGCATCAGAGGGTCGACGCCCTGATCAGTTCACTGTGAGCTTATTCTTTTTAATGTTAAGTCCTGCTAGCCAGTTATTCATATAAGCTCTAATTTCTCTTCTTTAACAGGTTCTGGTCAGGAATGTTCCTCCGGATCCTGATGAAACAGTTAGTGAACATGTTGAGCATTTCTTTTCTGTAAATCATCCAGATCAGTATCTTCTACATCAGGTGTGTGTGTGTGTGTTTTTTGATATCCTATTTATTTGAGCTTATGTATTTTTTTCATTACATATATGTAGGTTGTGTACAATGCAAATGAGCTAGCAGATCTGGTTGCAAGGATTAGGAGTTTACAGAATTGGCTTGTATATTACCAGACTAAACATGAAAGAAGGCCAGCCAAAAGGCCAACTACAAAAGTACTAATTTCACGATCTCTTACTGTTTCATCATCCATTTCATTACCTCTTCTCATGTTCTATCCTTCCTTTGTAGACAGGATTGCTTGGAATACTGGGAACTACAGTCGATGCAATAGACTACTATACTGATATGATTGACAAGTTGACTAAGGAAGTAAGATTTTACCCTTAAATCCCTACATGTGAGACAATGGCTGGTACAAAACTGAATTGATGTTAAAAATGTTGCTCTGATTTTCCATGATGGACTCCTCTATCAAAACTGCAATGAGCAACAGTGATTTTTCTTGCAGCAAAATGAAGCAAGGGAAAAGATCTTAAGTGATTCCAAGGCCATAATGCCGGCAGCCTTTGTGTCATTCAAGTCTCGATATGGAACAGCAATATGTGCTCAAACTCAACAATCCAACAATCCTACAATTTGGCTCACCGAGTGGGCTCCTGAGCCACGCGATGTTTACTGGTCTAACCTCAAAATACCATACGTAGAGCTCAGCATCAGAAGGCTTCTCATGGCTGTCAGCCAGTTTTTCCTGACCTTCTTCTTTATGATCCCTATTGCTTTTGTTCAGTCTCTAGCCAACATTGAGGGGATCGAGAGAGTACTCCCATTTTTGAAGCCGGTGATTGAAACGTGAGTGACCTTGCTGCGAGCGATCCTTCCATAACCAGTAGAAATGAAACTAAATGGTTATATTTACTTGCAGGGAGGCAGTGAAGTCTGTGATCCAAGGTTTTCTCCCAGGCATTGCTCTAAAGATATTCCTTATTCTACTTCCAACTATTTTGATGACCATGTCCAAGGTCGAAGGATTTACGTCGCTTTCGTCACTCGAAAGGAGGTCTGCTTCTAAATATTATCTTTTCATATTAGTCAATGTATTCCTTGGGAGCATCATCACCGGAACGGCATTTGAACAGCTCGACAGTTTCATGAATCAGCCCCCCACTGAGTAAGCCACTTTCTGAACCTTGGATTTATTTTGTCACATTTCTCAAAACACTTTATTGCAGGATCCCCAAGACCATTGGCGTGGCCATACCGATGAAGGCCACCTTCTTCATTACATATATAATGGTTGATGGATGGTCAGGCATAGCAGCAGAGATCCTAAGACTGGTCCCTCTTCTTACATATCACTTAAAAAACACATTTATAGTCAAAACAGAGAAAGATAGAGAGCAGGCTATGGATCCTGGCTGCCTCAGTTTCGCCACATCAGAGCCTCAGATTCAATTATATTTTCTGGTTGGCCAAGTTTATGCAGTTATCACACCTATACTGCTTCCATTCGTCTTGGGCTTTTTCGCTTTTGCTTACCTCATCTTCAGCCACCAGGTATTGCCTCTATCCCTCTTAGAGACTATCTCTTCTGGGTTCATGGTGATTGCTAATCAGAGGTATGGATGGATGGTAGATTATCAACGTGTACGACCAGCAGTATGAAAGCGGGGCAGCATTCTGGCCGGATGTCCACAAGAGGTTAGTAATAGGTCAGGTAATTGCACAACTTTTGTTTATGGGACTGATGAGCACAGAAAAGGTTCACAAGTCGACACCATTGATACTGGTGCTGCCTATCCTCACTGTATGGTTCCATAAATTCTGCAAAGGGAGATTTGAATCAGCTTTCTTGAAGTTTCCACTCCAGGTTAGCCCAAGAATGACTCATGACGTCATCACTGAACATCAGGCTCTGACTCAAATCTGCTCTGCAAAATACAATACAGGATGCCATGGTGAAGGACACTCTTGAAAGAGCGACGGAGCCAAACCTGAACCTCAAAAAGTACCTCCAAAGATGCTTATGTACATCCAGTTTTCAAGGGAGGTCCTCCATTTGATCGTCCGCCAGTTATCAATGAGGAAGAGATAAATCCGCTTGTGGCCACTAAGAGGACATCACACAGAGGTAGTAAAACACCATCAGATACCATTTCGGAAGCTGATGACCTCATTCAGCTCAAGTAAACCTTATGGTGCTAAACTTTTTAGGTCATTTTTTTTTGTTAGAGATAGATATATTAGGATGTTCATGGTTATCTGTTTATCTTCTCTAATTCCTAATGTAGCCGGAGCCCGCCGGACATCCGCCACTATTCATACCAACTTTGTTCATTTATGTCTTTGTTATTGAAACAAAGACTTTGCTTTTATGAGTAATTGAAAAACAAGGAACTTGTTAGAACCCAGAGAAGCTCTCTCTCTCTCTAACCATCACTACGTAATAGTGCAAGTAGACTCAACGTTTGCATCATTGAAGTAGTGCGCTGTATCGCTCCGGTGGGGTTCCGGAGGCGGAGGAGTAGTATACTGAGGAGGAGATATAGCATCATTATGTTCATTATGACCATGATCGCCACTTCTTTGATGGTAACTCTGAGAACCATTATTGCCAAAGCCACCACCACCACTGCCGTAATTATCGTACTTGTAGCCCTGATCACCATTGTAGTGGGTGTTATTTCGATTATTGTTGTTATGGATTTCTTCATGAGGCTCATATTGCGGAGTCCAATAGCCACCAGCACTGCTGTTATCATCACACCCGTATCTGCTTCCTTCTCCAGCCTCGAACCGCGGCCTCCCACCGCTGCTCCTCGCGCTAGGGCTCCTCCCAAGAACCGCTGGCTCGCGAATAACTATACCAGCTTGACCTCTCGCACTTCCCTGCTCCCTATCAGCAACAACATGCTGCTTCCCTTTCCTCCGAGCCTCAGCTGACGTGTCAGACCACCTAGGAGAAGCTGATGTTCGTTGGGTCATGGGAGTCGCAGCTGTAATAGAGGGTTTGTTTGTTACTCCTCCTCCACTTTGACTGGTCGTTCTGTATATCAACTCTGACTCGACCATGTAAACATTTTTGCACAGCTTGTCGTTGAGTAGACGCTGGATTATCCTCCCTTCTACATGGCCTTCCACCACCACGAACCCTCCTCCGACTATATTGACTTTTGTAATCCCTAATTCCCCAAGACAGACTCGTGCTTAATTATTTATACATCAAACTTCACATAATTGAATGTCAATGTATTGATACTTACCAAACATCTTCCCTAGGACTTTGACTAGCTTTTTGGGACATCTGCTGCAGCAATCAGGGATGGAAGTCTTCAGAACAATTCTCTACCACCACCAAACATAAATGAACATCATTAAACTCATAACACATATATATAGAGAGGGAGAGAGAGAGAAACAAGATACAAACATGTTTTCATGCATGCATGACGTCAATCACAGGAAAAGACGAAGGATGATGATAAATATATAAACAAGAATAAAGACTGGTATATCATCACATACGTATATAAGATTAGGAGGCCGAGGCCAGAAGGGCGCCATGGCTAGTTGAGACTGCTTTTTCTGTTACTGCATATGTCTGTTTAAGCGACCACCCTAATATAACCTTAGTTGGTCTTATCGAAATTTCTGTCCTCAAAATTGCCAAGTAGTTAAATTTGGCAGTGTATCATTGAGTTTGGATTGTTAATAATGAGATGGTATGGAAAGTGAATATTGGGTATTAGCAATGATTATTAATGCGCGCTTTCCCTAGTTGCCTTATTTGTACACTAAAACATGATATGGATATTTTCTAACACTCTGTTTCTGTCCTCTGGCATTATATCAACTTGCATAACAAATCTTTGATGTCGCATTAACTGGCTTAAGCTACAGATAAAATTTTCGCATAGGTGCATGTTGAATCTAATTCGTCGTATATCAGTCGCGTAAGATGTTATTCAGTCGCATAAGGTAATATATACGCTACATAAAACTAGTCGCTTAAACCATTATTATTATTGTATTTCCATGACGATTTCATAATATAAAAGACATAATGCAAATTGTGTTATCATTTTGCCTTGCAAAAACTAGGCATAGCAAACATTTTGACATATCAATCGTTCATGAGGACCATCCAACAAAAGTTTAGGAATACAAAACCTCCCTCGGATCTAGACTTTGTCTTAGGGATGCTAGAACAGTTTGCACATCAAGTGTGCTTTTTGACCCTTTACGAAGCTTGGGAGAGGTACAAGGAGGTTCTCCAAATCTGTCCACACGATGGCTTGGAGAAAAGTCTTATCATTCATGCATTCTATAATGGAGGGGATTATGCATCATGAATCGCATTGGACCAGGCCGCTGGAGGAACATTTATGGAAAAAAAAATTCAGAAGAAGCGTAAGAGATCATTGAGAAAATCTCCCAAAACTATCACTTATGGGCAAGTGAGCGAGGTAATCCTAAAAAGCATGGAGTAGTACGACCTCAATGCTTCAGAGTCTAGCGATGCGTTTGCACCACTTTTAAAAAAGTTTGATTCATTTTTCAATAAGTTAGAGACAGTGAATTTATCTTTGACTAACAATGTTGTCTCTAAGGCTTGTGCAATTTGTGAAGTCACACAACACGACTCAAATTCATGCCCACTCACCGCACCGAATGAAGGAGGAAACTTTGAAGATGCCAATTACATCGAAGGTGTTCAAGGGAGAAATTTTGGGGCCGGGAATTCTCACAAACCAACCCACACTCTCAACATCCGGAGCCATCCAAATTTCTCTTACAAGACACATAATCCAACCCTTACCAGTTTCTCACCGAGGCAACCACAAACTGCCCCCATCATTTCAGTCGAGGAATCAATACTAAAACCTCGTTCTGTTGCGCAATTGTCGGGCGATGGATGACAAATTTGGAAGGTTCTCAGGCGACGCCTCAGCCCAGGTGATACCTCACTTCCGACATTAATAGGCAGCTTGTTTAAAGTATTCTTCATTAGAGATTTACATCTCAAATCCAATTCTTTGAATCTCAAAAGGAGCTAGAGAACAAGATGCTCAATCAAGAAGTCGCTAGAAGCACACAAAGCAACGATTGACTTATAAGAAAGACTCATCGTTACAGGATTTGTCCCTTCTACCTTTTGCTCTTGTTGTTTTCCTGTGTACTTGTCATCATATGACTTGTGGAATTTAAATTCATTATATATTGAGTTTCTTTTCCTTATCTATTTCGTGCTCTACTTGCAAAATAGGTTGTGTGAATTCTTGACTTGCTTAAAGTTGATCCACTCTTTATTAATCTCTCCTTACTCAAAATTGCATGTTAATCTATAGAACCTTAATCAGTTAGGATACATTAGAGCTAACCTATAACTTGTGTGTAAAATTGCGATGATTGTCAGAATAATTCTTTAGTTGTTTTTTATAATTCTTTATTTGATGCGTTGATGATATACTTTACACAACCTCAAGAAATTTTATCAAAACATTTTGAGATGAAAGTCATAGATGATGTTTCCTTTGTTCTTGAAATCAAGATACACCAAGATCGTTTGATAAATATCTTAAGATGATCATAAAGGAATTTTATTGATAAAGTTTTCAAAGACATTTATGTCATCAAAAAAGACAAGTTTTGTGCGGATAAATGCCTTAAGAACGCTCGGAATTTGAAGGGATGTATAACGAGCTGTATAATTAACTAGTAGCATATGATATTCTTATTCTTTTCTTAATATGTGTGGGAAAAAAAAGAGAGGTTAGAATATGATTCTTGCACTATTTACAATGAGCAAACTTAAATCAGAACAAATTAAATTGGACCGATAATCCGAGTCAATTTCACATTTCACTATAAATTCAAACTCGGTCTTAAATCATCTTAAGACCACAACCACCAGCTCATACAACTAGAATGGAGAAAAACCAGTGCAGCTTCGAGCCCTCCAAGCATGGCGTCTACAATAAGATAAAAAAGGCTATCACTTTCAGCATCAAACCGGTCCAACAACCTTCATCGTCTCGGAGAGTTGTGAAAAATGAACAAGGCAGCAATGCTCGGTTCTCCGATTACATCAAACGGGCGAAGATGAAGATGAGGAGAAGCACGACGGAGGTGGGTGGCGGAAATGGTGTTTCTAAACTAGAGAGTATTAATAAGAAAACAAGTGCTTACATTGACCGGGCAAAGATGAAGATGAGGACTGCATCCATTGTTGGCTTTGGGAAAAAACCAAAATGATCATCAGCTTTTCTATTTAAATTTATATATTATTAGTCTTTCGATTGTAATCCGATGTAAATTTATAATTTGTTTGTATACACTTACAAATATGTATTATTCAACGATCAATTTGGATCTTGAAAAATTTAGTAGAAAGAAAATGAAATAGAAAAATAAGTTGGAAATGTATTAAAAAATTTGTAATGTATTCTTTTATTTTGTTTCATTTTCCATGAAAACTAAACATAAAAATTATTTTTCTTTTCATTCTCTAATTAAACGGAGCTACTATGAGTATATGATATTGAAAATTGATTCTTATTTGATTTTAATGAGTGGAGAATAATAAAAAAATCTGACTATCTTTTCTGAAATATGGAGTTGTGGATATGAGCATCATTAGAGAGCATCTACAGCTCGTGTGAATAATGACATTTGGGTGCACTTTGATTCTTTGATTTTTTTTTTTTTCTATTTGCAAAACTAATTTTAAAACATCCACTAAAACTAATTTTAATATTTAATGAGCATGCGTGTGTTTTGTGGGCTAAGCCCAATGAGTTTGGGCCAGATATAATCAACTCTTTAGCCATGAGCATGTCTAGGGTTTTAAAAATATATAAAGATAAAAGTGAGCCTATCACAAATCCACAAGCCCTTATAACCTATTATTTTTCGGTCCTAACAAATTAAAAGGTCTTAGGTCCGTCCTAGGCCTTATTTTCGTGGGCTCGGACCGGTCTTTACAGAACCGGTCCGAAATTTGTCGGACTTGAAGGCCCTCAAATATAATAACAAATTTTAATTTCTACTTGCATTATCTTAAAATAGTGCATTACACTTATATCTGTAAATAGAACCACAAAAAGCGATATACATCAATCACAAAAAATGCTAAATAAAGGTCAGATTCTCTGATACAACAACACCATAACGATAATCAGAGGGCTCAGATTCATTAATATAATGAAAAATTTATTGTTTTAGTTTAGTGGAGCGAGAAGTGGGAGTAGCGGCTTAGAGAAGAATGCAGTTAAGTGTTAGGGTTTCATAACTTTAAATTTATTATTTTAGTTTAGTGGGCCGGGCTAAGTCGGGCCGGATTGAGCCAAGTCCGATGGGCTTCATTCGGGCCGGACTGAAGGGCGAGCCGGACTAAATTTGCTGGACCTTAGCCCGGCCTTTTACAAAACGGGGTGAATTTTATCGGGCCGACTTCTAGGGCCGGGCCTGGGGCTTTTGGATCTGAAGGACTAAATGGACGGCTCAGTTACCGAACATCATGAAAAATTGATTATAGACATCATTTTAACAGTGCAACCAATGTCATGACATGCTAAAATCACTTTACCTCAACTTGGTTCTTGAAAAATAAGGGAGAAAGGCAATTTTTGTGATCGAAAATTAATTTAGTCATTTGGTTTGGTTAAAAGAAAAGTGAATAGGAAAAAAATTAATGAAAAAACATGTTGGAAAATTCAAATGGTATTCAATTGAAATTTTCCCCACAAGAGAAAATCATATTATTTATATCGACACATCATCTTTGATAATTTCATCAATCGTTTTTCATAATATTTTACTCATTCAACTAGATACAAAATAAGAAAATCTTGTTTTTCATGAATTTTTTTCTATCCATTTCTTCATTTTTTTTCCTTTTCCCCATTGTTCCATGTACCAAACAAAGCGATAGTTTTTAAATTGTTTCAAAAGTCGACATTTTTAGAAGTCACTAATAAATTAAATCATTAGATTTTGTGTATATAATTGATACTTATTCCCAATTATTTACATGGTCATAATTCATAAATCTAATTGAGCACATGTATAAAGTAAACCATTCAGTTAAAGTAAGGAACCAACTAAAGGAAGGAATCATGAGCATTTGTGAAAGTTAAAACTCCAAGAGAATTGACTTTCTTTTACGCCAGCTTGCATGCTTTAGTTTGCCTGCTTAAATGCTGCCCTTTGGTCTGACCTCATGCGTTCATTAGGGAGAGGTTGAGGTCCCCAAAGACATATCCTATGGTTATCTGACTCGAATAGGTACCTTTCGCAGCCTCTCCCCTCCTTCCATCCAAGTTGTGATCAAAATGAAATTACAAAGTTCCCAAGTGGGTCTCATCTGCGCACCACTCACTTTATCACCATTTTTAGAAGCCGGGTGTATCGTTACATATATATTGCATGTAAGTTACCGAGTTGCTATGAGCCTAGTCTATTCCATTTATCTCACGTCATCATAATTTCTTAGGTCTCCACAACTAATATCCATTACAAATTATGAGTTGTTTTTTTGCTCGAAAAGATATATATATTAGAATAATTGAAACTTTAAGGAACAAACAACTAACTACATTAAAGTATCTCTAAAAGCCGCTAATACAGCCAGAACTAACACCAAACGATCTAACCCCAAAAGAAGGCATTTACAATACCTACATATCCATCAACCATTGAACATCCTGATTGTAATTAGTCAATTTTTCTGATGCTGACATTTTTGTTTTGAGGGTCCATATGATATTTTTGACAATTTTCTCAACTCCCTGTGATTCATTTCCGAAGATCTTACGATTTATGAGTTGCCATATCGCATCAATAGTTATTGTCAAGGCTGTCCACGTAAAATTATCTTTGATGCTAGTCTTCCGAAGGTTTAGCATCCAAAGAATAAGGAGCTGCCATGAGTGAATTTTGCATGGGCTTTGTAAGTATACCAACACCTCAAACAAATTTTTTTGTTTTATACTTCACAATCAAAGAACATATGATCACGACTTTCTTTCTCTTTGTCACATAGCACACAAGAATCACTGTCATTAAATCCCATTCTTACCAATCTATCTTTTTTCAAGAGTTTGTTTAGCAGAATTGGCCACCCCATGAACGACACTCTTGGCGCAGAAAATCTATTCCAAATCGGCCCACACCAATCTATTTTATTCCCTTCATCAACTAGTGTATTGTAAGTATCTTTAACCGTGAACTCATCATCTTTCCCATAAAGCTATTTGTTTCTTCCATGATACATAATCTGCTCAAATAAATGCAGTATTTAATTCTATTGATTACCCAAGAGGAACTCTTTGGTTTCGCAATTGACCACCAGTTAGGCCCTTTCATCCAATATTCTGAAATCCAACAAGTCCATTTGTTGTCGTTTTTGTTGATAATATCCCACAATTGCGACATCACTATAGCCTCATTCATCTTTCTCAGATTTTTCACGCCAAGCCCTCCTTCAATTTTTGAACTGGAGACAACATCCCATCGGACTGGATGTACTCCTTTAGCGCTGCTGTTACCTTTTCAGAGAAAATTGGCACAAATAGAGTTCACTGCATTAATCACTTGTTTAGGAATAATAAAAATTCTTGCCCAGTATAAGTTAATAGCGTGTAGCACAGATTTAATTAATAACAATCTTCCAGCTCTAGATAGAAATTTAGAACTCTAATGGTGAATTTTCTTGGTCATCCTTGATACTAATTCAGAGCAATCACAGGCATGCAATCTTTTATCTCTTAGACAGGCAGGATACTAGGGACAATAATACAGCAGTTCAGTTCTCAGTCATCTCTGCCATAAATATTTGACTCTTGCTAAAGTTTATAGAAAGTCCCGATACTTCTAGAAACTTTTTCATAACTCACTTGAGGGCCAAAACCGAGCAACTTCTGCCATTGCTGAAAAGAAATAAGTCATCAGCAAATATGATATGAGATAATTGGACCTTATGGCATTTTGGATTAAAGTAGAAACCATCCTTTTTTGTTAGGCCATTCAGAGACCTTGACAAAAATTCCATAACAATCATGAATAGGAATGGGGACAAGGGGTCTCCTTGTCGAAGTCCTCTTTTGCCTTCGAAGAAATCATGCATTTCACCATTTATGAGCAATGAGTAATGTGAGGTGCTGATACACATGTTAATTCAAGAGATGAATTTGATTGAAAATTTTAGGTATTTCATCATCTGAATTAAAAATTCCCAACTCACTGTATCATAAGCTTTCCTCAAATAAATCTTCCAAGCAAACCTTTCACTAATTTTATTTCTGCTATACCTTGACAAAACTTATTGAGCAAGACAAACGTTGGCTATGATTGATCGATCTCTAATAAAAGCACCTTGGGATATATCAATAATATCTGGTAAGATATCCTTTAATCTAGCCAAGAGAATGGATGCCAAGACTTTATAAGTCACATTGCAGCAAGAAATAGGTTTGAAATCCTCCGATTTATCAGCTTCCACAGTTTTAGGGATCAATGAGATGTATACAGAGTTCACACTCTTAGGCAGTAAATTGTACTTTATACTATGTTTAATGACATTTGTTAAATCCTTGCTATTAATACTCCAATTATGTTTGAAGAAACTAGCAGAAAACCCGTCTGAACCAGGAGCTTTATCAATACCTTTGACAGCTGCCCAAACTTCTTCTACACAGACACATTGAATTATAATCCTGCATTGAGAATCTTCCACACATTTTGACATCTTCAAACTCAAATAATCAAAGGTTTTTGTAGGCATTTTTTGGAGCACAAACTATGAATTATTGGTGATAAGATAGTTAATAGATTTTTTTTATCAAACTTACATAAACACGATTTGCCACCAACGTCAAACAAGACAGCCTCGAATTTGAGGTGTCATATATGTTGCTTGCCTAATGATTAACTGCATCCAAAATAAGTGTCACTAATTTAAAACTGGGATAATTAATTACTGGAGAGTAGGTGATTGTTGGACTATCAAATAATTTACAAAATCGAAAAAGTTTGACAGAGCAAAGAATAAACGTGAATAATTTTTGAAATTCCTCAAATATTGTTGAATCTATAGAAACATGAGATGTAGAGAACTTTATTGTCCGCCTATCGTGATAAATGTAATTAGAGGTGATGACTGACATTTCTTGCATTTCGAATCAAACACACATTGCTAGAATGAGGTAAGTGTGTGGAAGAAGAAAAACCTATACGTCTGCAACTAAACTCAAGATGCGGCTAGACTTATTGTTTGGTAAACTAACTAAAGAATATTATCAAATATAAACACAACTAGATAGATGAATAATATAAACGTGAGTTGACATCTCTTGATTAGGAATGTGATGATATTTTGTTGCATGGCTAATATTTACTCACTTATAGCTACAATAAGCCTCACTCATGATCATAGTCCATTCGGTCATAATCTAATGATAAAAATAACGTAAGATATTCAGGTTTATTAGGATTTGATTCCGAGTGGTGATGTAGATTTAGGGTTCTGGACAGGTAGAATAAAAAAATCTTATCAGAATATGTTATTGTTAAAAAATAAAAAAGTGTTATCTTAACATAAAAGTGTTACAAATCAAAATTTTTTTGATTAATATGCAGCCACTGATTCTCCCTCAACCAGTGATGGTAACATCATCAACTTAAATAATCTCATTTTAAAACATCAACTTGCACAATGTGGGCTACTCTGACACATCCTAATATTACTTTTGTTGTTCTTTGTATCTGATTCCTCATGAGCTGCCAAGAATCAAATGATAAATGAATCTATCTTAATATCATAAAGTCATGAATTTCTAATCATAAACTTACATGCAATAACCCTATTGGATGAGATTGAGGTGAGCATGAAGTCTATTAATTACAAACTAAATTTAAAGGACGTCCTTTTACTATGAAGTTCTTGTATAGGACACGCTGTGTCACATATGCTCTTCAGTCTTCACTATGTTGCCATGGTTTATACCTTTTAGGATTCTCCCTTTAAATCTGTTGAAAGACCTCAACGTATAACACCCACTAAGGATCCACTTCAAGACAATCAACAATTATTCAAGCAATCCAAAATGAGAGAATGTAAATTGTAATGACACACGATTTTTACGTGGAAAACCTCTCCGGTGTGGAGAGTAAAAAACACGGGACGTAAGGAGTCCATCTACTAATCTCTTATTATGATAACGATTGAGGGTACAAGCAGCCACAATAGACTACAAACGTTCACCAACTACCCACCAACACAATCATGCATAAGAGACCAACAAAAGAGGGCAGAAATCACCAGAAAACCCAGCTCTGTCCAGAAGCGATAACTTTCTCACCAGACCTTCAAATCATGTCAATGACCACTCAAATCGAAGCCCAAGATGTCCCCTACAAGCTGTCAAAATCTCAGCAAAAACGGACAAAGTTTGGCCACCAAAACAATCTCCGCCGTGAAGCACTGTCTAGAAATCGCGCTGCCTTTCTTTTCCCTCTAAACCCCATTTCTTTGACTGCCGACCAGAATAAAGCAGAAATTAGGATTTTGGACTTATTCAATACGACCAATACGGGCAATACGGTCAATACGATCAATACCAACTGGTACGACCGATACGATCTCCGTGGCCTCAAGAAAAAACTCGTACTGGTCGTAATGCCCGTATCAATACGAGCAGAACGAGCAGTACGATCCGTACGACCCTCCACAGACTGGACCCAACAAAATCCACGTGCCAGTAAAAGTGTGGCTGCACTTGCTACTTAACAACCTTGACCCTACTTATAAACGATATGAAGATGATGCTATGTTTTAACAGTCAGGAAATGTGTGATGGTCGAACGACAGCTTTGCTATGACTCAGAGTCCCTTTTATTTTTGATGGAAACTAATTGGCAAATTTAGAGCGCCATGAAACATGTATAGTTTTAAATTTAATGACAAAAGGATATGATTTTACCGAAGAATTTTCTTAAAGATTAAACCGTAAACTCAAAACACCAGACGAGTTCGCTTTATAATCTAATCTGACAAAGTTCCAGTCACACAGAAAAGCTCTTCAAAAAAACTTTTGTTATTTTAAGTGGACCCCATCAGCATTCTCAGCAGCCTGGCAGCAAGTCCCCATTTGTAGGACCCTTATTTAGGCCTCGGCAACGGGCCGGGCCGGCTCGGTCCGAAAAACAGAAAACCCTGACTCGGCCCGGCCCGAAAAACATAGGCCCTTTATTATTTTTCGGGCCGGGCCGGGTCGGGCCATAAGAAAAAAATGAGCCCGTGGGCCGTCCGTCGGGCCAAATAAATTTCGGCCCGGCCCGAAAAAATAATAAAAAATAACTAAAAAATCATATTTTTTCATTAAAATATTAACAAAAAATAATAATAAATTATGTTTTAATTTTTGTTTGGTAAATTTGTAATTAATAGTTAGTCAAAACTTAATATATATACTAATTAATTAAATATAATTTATGAATTAATTAAGTGGGACCTACTAAAAGTTGGACTTGAGTTGTTTGCATTGGAATAAGTTGTCCAATTTATATGAAAGTCCACTTTTTGATTCCGTGGCATACAAAAAAAAAATGACTCTGAACTTACTATTGAACATTCTCTGAGAGCCGGTTCACATGTACCTTTACTAGGCATACTTCGAGAGACTTTTTCACATTGCAACATTAGTGGAAGTAAGAAAAAAATTTCATTTCTCCCATACTTAATTTTTTTTAATAATATATTGAGAAAATATTTCACATTTATTATTTTTTAAATAAACTATTACCGTTAATAAGGATTTGACATATTTCTAATAGTGATTTGATTGATTAGATTAATTTAAGGCCGACTCAGTGTCTATATTAGTCAACGTCTACTTTTGACAAATTGTTTCTAAAATGAAGGGCGGTCTAGCCGACAAATTCTATACCCCTATTTCATAAGAGTCTTGCTTGGTGAAAAACAAGCCCTCTTATTCACGTTTTGATCGCAAACTTCTCCTTTTGATTTCTCCATCTATTTTGTCTGAGTAAGTGTTTTAAAATTGAGATTTAGTGAGCGGAGATGATGGAGAGTCATCGTTAGAGATGGAAGTGGGTCGAGCTACGGGTCGAAATTTTATAATCCACGTGAGTTAGGGCCGGATCGAAAAAAAAAGAGCTGGTCCACGAGCTGGGTTAAGTAACAAAATCTGAACCCAGTCCGACCCACGAATTATAAGTCAGTTTGTCACGAAAGAGCTGGGTTTGGCTGACCCACGAGTTGGACACACGGATTGGACCCACGAGTTGAATCTACGGGTTAGATCCACGAATCGAGCCCATGGATTGAACCCACGAATTGAGGATTATTATACAAGGGTTTAGGGGTTTTAAGTATAGGGTATATGGTTTAGGGGTAAGGATTTAGGATTTAGAGAACTTGTACCTATATTTTTTATCTAAGTTATATTTAGAAGATAGTAGTAAAATACTTGTAAGTACAGAAAAAATTATTCTTTTAATTTTAATTAGAAACTCGCTCATTTATTAATTAGGAGCCAAACATCCTGGCTCGAGGGAAGCACATACCGATGGCCAAAGCCTGACACATACTCTAAGTGTCTAAACTGGAACTTTATAAATAGTTCAATCTTACAATAGTCTAACACCAAATGATTATAAAACATGCTAAAAAGATAATGATATATTATTCTAACTCATCCCTAGTTTCATAATCAAAATTTGTTTTACTGTCTTGTTCTCTTCTTTCAGCAGCAAGCCAATTTGTTAGGCAAATGCATATTTCAATTGAAGTATCATTCAAACGTGATCTTTTGTCATCCAATACCCTTTTACCTGCAGAAAAACAAGCTTCGGACACCACAGTTGAATGAGATCAAAATTTTGATTTTTTGATATTTTTGAACTTCCAACTGCTATATTTTCAAATTTTTTGAGTTTGAGCATCGAGAGAATGAATGGCGTTGGCTGGTTAACCACTTCCAAGAACAATCATATAAGGTATTATGTTAGTATCTAATCACCAGTTGTATTGAATGAATTATGTTGACTGACTTACTGACTTAATTTGATTTGGTTAGGAAAAATGTGATAATATGAAGGTCACTCGCAATAGTGCCACGCGACCTACCCATCATTCTGGAAAGCTATCCTTTTATCATAGAGCTCAAAAATTACAGCAAGAAAGACATATGACACCATATGTCGGGACGTATGAAGTAGCAGATGGTGCCGACCCTGTTGGTGCTCCATTAGTGGTAATCTATTTTACTGTTTTTTTCAATATGTATATGCAGTTTGTGTATATGAAGTTTAAGTACTTTAAATGTATATGAAGTTTAAGTACTTTAAGTGTATATGCAGTTTGTGTATATGAAGTTTAAGTACTTTAAGTGTATATGCAGTTTTTGTATATGCAGTTTGTGTATATGCTATTTCCACAAATGCAGTTTGTGTATATCAGTTTGTGTATATGCTATCGGTTTTATATGTAGTTTGTGTATTATGTTGTTGGTATTTTACAGCAACCTTAGTATTTTATATGATGTTGGTATTTTATATGATGCTTGTATTTTATATGAAGTTGATGTGGATGTGTTGGTTGAGGATGTGGATGTGCTGGTTGATGTGGATGTGCTGGTTGCTGTTGGTAATTGATAGATATAATGTTGCTGGTATTTTACATATTGTTGGTATTTTACAGCAATTTTACAGCAATTTTAGTATTTTATATCCAGTTTGTATTTTATATGCAAATCATTTGATTGTACTTGTTTTATGTAGGAAGAGATGAAACAAAAAGTTCAACAAGTATTGGATGAGGGAGCTGAGAATGACTTGTGTGGTGTTGATGATGCTGCTCTGCCGGAAGAAACTCAAGCAAACATTATTAGTGAGGTGATCTCAAAGCACAAGGCAGCCAATGTTGATGGTGTTCGCAGCTTATTTCAAAAGCCTCCACGCCCCAGAACTGTTGTTGATCAATCTGCAGAGAATATACAATTGCGTGAAGAGCTAATGAAAGCCAAGGAAGAAGCAAAGCCTAAAACTGCCGAGTTTGAGGAGCGGATTCGCGCATTAGAGCAGCTTGTAAGGAATGGGTCGATGGGTGCTTCTCCAAGCGATGATGTAAGCTATCCTTAATTGATGAGTGCGTCTCCAAGCGATTTATGAATCTTTTGATGATTTGGGTTGGAAAACTATGTGACTTTTGTTACTTATGTGACCTTGGTTCGTGACTTATGTGACTTTTGTTACTTATGGCCTAGGAACTTATGTGACTTTTGATGCTTTGTCATCTGGGACTTATGTGACTTTTGATCGTTTTGTGACTACTAATGTGACATTATCCTTGCTAATTGTTTTTTAAAAAGCTTGTACATAAGATATCTTAGATGACAACTTATTAATGTAATGACTGTCACATTAGTACGTTGTCGATACCCCCAACTGAAATGACACAAATAAGAGTTATATAAGACGGTTCTCGTGACAAATACTCATATCTCCTAAGAGGAGTTTGAGATGGCAGGTTTCTTATGTGACATGTTTGACATATACTAACGCGACGCACAAACTTATGTTATTTTAGTGCTAAAGCCTATGCGACATGTCTAAAACTATCATGTCGTTTAATGGGTTATGCGACAACACTTATGCCACGTGACATATATGACACATATATTGTCATATTAGCTGCATGCGACATAAACCATTCATAAACGACATTTCAAAATTGTCACATAAGATGTAAAATGGCGTAGTGTTAATGATCTACCATGTGTTCGTAGAAACATGGAATCACCTACGTTTCTAATTACAAATTCAAAATGTTAAGCACAAACACAAAACATATTCAATTCAAGTGGTCCAGATAAATCTAGAACTAAAAATATCTGATATTACCATTTACGAACTTAACCTAATTCATAATCATGATTACACTGGTCTTTCAACTTTCGAGCGGTGCAAATTCATAATCAATGGTAACTCGATCAGATGGAGTTGCTCAAGGCTTCTATGGAACAAGATTGCATGTGGATATGAGTCTTCAGTTTCCATAATAAACAGATAAAATCTACCTCAACCAAAACCTCACCAACACCTCAGACCATGATGAGGGTGATCTGAGGTTTAGGAACCTCATGATGAAGAAAATATTGGTGTGGAGCAGAGACTTCAGGAGATCGAGGATGGGATCTTGGAGTTGAAGGAAGGGATGGCACAGCTGAACTCAGAGTTTGATGTCGTGAAGAAAGCAGTCGATAAGGCGGTGACAGAGATTATCAGGGTTGGGAACTTACTGTCCGGGTCAGGTTCAAGAACCTGAATCAGAGAATGCCAACACCCTTCGCCATCATAGACTCATCCATTCATTGCTCCCCACCGCATTAATCTTTTTGTTTTTCCCTGAACTTTGTTATGCACTCTTGACATTTTGCATTTAATTTTGAAGTTTGCGTGATTTCAATTTTATTGCATGTTTTGACTAACTCTATTGATGGCTAATGTGATTTAACTGTCTAACCCTTATTTGATGATGCCAAAAGGGGGAAGAGTTAGTAGGCTACCTATCTAGGGGGAATCATGTCAGGTATCTGTTCTTGATACTACTTGCAAGTCCTTGCTTGGGCTTAGGGGGAATTCTTCCCATTTATGATTCAGTGGGTAAATGACTAGTAGATGACTAGTATTTCTTGTGGTTGATTATCTGTCATGTCTCGTGGGTGTTTGTCATCATCAAAAAGGGGGAAATTGTTGGAACATGAACCCCATGTGGTCTTTTAATGATGACAACACTCGACTAACTCTTAAATTGAGTGTGAAGGTACCTGTACTGACGGGAGACAAGAACCTGTGTCGGACACAGAAGGACTTGAAGGGAACGGAGTTGAAACCAAGTTAACCGAGCAGTTGCGAAAATCATGGACAACGTGAGAAATGACGTTGTGAGCTGGACGAACTCAATTGACGAGGCAGCGCTTGACCGAGTCGGGAGTTTGTTGAGAAATTTCCGGACATGGGACACGAGCAAGACATGGAGGCAGTTGGAGGTCGTGGGCTCGACCGTTGCTCTCATATATAAAGCAACCCAACGGCAACCCAGCTAGTGCTTGGAAAAAAGAAGTGAAGCCAGAATACTTGAGTAAGCCACATCCTGTGCATCAAGTAATCAGATCAGAGTGTGCGAGACGAAGTGGGCGATTCCGAATCATCGGAGGTACTTGTCTCAGGAAGCCGCGATTAGTGATCCGGGATCATCAGGTTTGGGTGACTTGTTTTGTGATAGTTAGCAACATTATTACAAGTGTACAAATAAATGTAAATATTTGTACAGTCTATTGATTAATAAAATAATTTTTAGATGTATTTCCGCTGTGCATTTATACTCTGAGGTATATATACCTGCCAATTAAGTTTAGGTTCCTAACAGTTCTTATACCTAGGGCCTGTTCTTTAGCCATTAAATTTTCAGCACTTAAGTTAAGTTAAGGTAAGTTAAGTTAAGTTCAGTTAAGTTAAGGTAAGTTAAGTTAAGTTAAGGTAAGTTAAGTTAAGTTAAGGTAAGTTAAGTTAAGGTAAGTTAAGTTAAGGTAAGTTAAGTTAAGTTAAGTTAAGTACTACCCATCACCCCAACCCACCATCACACCCCACCACCACCACTCCAACCTACCACCACCACCCCCACCCCCACCACCAACACCCAACCCCACCACCACCAACCCACCACCCCAACCACACCACCACCATCACAACCACACCATCCCCCACCCCCACCAGCAACACCCCAACCCACCACCCCAACCACAACACCACACCATCACCACCACCCACCCCAACCACCCCACCCCCACACCACCACCCCAACCACACCACCACTCCAACCACACCACCACCACCACCCCAACAACACCACCACACTACCACCACCCCAACCCACCACCACCACCCCCATTACCACCACCACAACCCCAACCCAACACCACCAACACCTCCACCACCACAACCCCCACCACCACCAACACCCCCACCACCACAACCCCAACCCACCACCCCAACTATACCACCACCACCATAAAAATATGTTTGTAAAAGTACTTAAGTTAAGTTAAGTTCAGTTCAGTTAAGTTAAGGTAAGTTCAGTTAAGTTAAGTTAAATTCAGTTAAGTTAAGGTAAGTTAAGTTAAGTTAAGGTAAGTTAAGTTAAGTTAAGTTAAGTTAAGCATAAGTTAAGGTCTAAAGAACAGGCCCCTAGTGTGTTACTACTAATCACGATCCTATCAGGTAAGTCAGATGTCCCATCAGGGCGTGGTCTAATGGTTAAAGGGACGTCAAACTTCTCAACGAGTAGGGTTCGATTCCTAAGCAGGAGCTCTAGTGGGGATTTTGGGATATAATAGGAGAAATAAATAAAAAAATTTTAAAAAAAATCTGCTCGGCCCAGTTTTTTTTTTATATATATTTAAAAAAGGTAACTCAAATGAAGTTGCTTAAGGCTTCTATGGAACATCAAAGGCATCAAGATTGCATGTGGATATGAGTCTTCAGTTTCCGTAATAAACAGATAAAACCTACCTCAACCAAAAGCTCACCAACCATTTTCCATGTCTAAATCCAAAACCATTTTCTTCTGATCCCGTAACCTTGAACAAAGTCCTGACAGATCACAAACATACCTTTTCTTTCTTTCTGGGATAGGGTATGGAAAGGGCCCACCAAAACATGCCCCTTGGAAAGTGTTATTCTACTGTATCACTACTGGAGTTCTAAACTCACGTAATTAACTATTCTAATGAACAATTAAGAACAAGCAAGAAACTGAAGCAGTAACAGACACAGAGAATTTTTACATGGTTCACCAAGTAAAACCTGGCTACATCCATGGAACCTCAGGGAGGAGGCTCGACTCAATCTCCACTAATCAGGGCCAAAGACCAGTTCTTTACAACAGTTCAAGAACCCTAAATTAGACTGAGCAACTACACTGTTACAATAGAACAGAGCAACAATAGCAAGAGAAGAGTAGAAGAAGAATCGAGACAAGGACACTTCCCTGTCACAGCCTAATCCAGAATGCAAGGATTCAGGCGAAGGATTCCTCACGGTGACCGACTGATGCCGAAGAGCAGCTTCACTATCCAGAGGCTCCAGAGGCGCGACGCACCAGAAGCGGACCAATGTAGATCCAACGACCTCCAGCCGACTCGCAGTAGGCGTCTCGGCTTCGAAATTGCGAGCCTCTTCTTCTCTCTCTGATAAACGTTCGCTCCCTCTAATTCTCTTGTATTTCTCTCGTGCCCTAAAGCCCCAAAAGCCAGCCTTCTTATATGGAACAAAAACGTCACCGTTTTGTTCTCAAAAATAAAGCTCTTCTTGAAAAAAGCCAAGTCCTTTTTCAGTTAATGCCCTGCAGACTTGAAGAACACTTATACCACAAATACAAATGCACCAGATACCAAAACCAACAATGCAGAACAATTCAAACTTATGCAAGCTGAATATAAAAGACTGCACCAACACAAAGGAGCCTGGACTCCAGGCTTGACCCTAAGCTATTCTAATTTGGCACTTGAAAGACATATTTGTATCAATAATATTAACAAATGCCCTCCTGATCCAAATATGTCTAAGCCGATGAGTAGAGCACAAATAATCATGCTTTTAACTAACATGGAACTGTAATATGTTACTTACTGACTGGAGATTGAGCCAACACCTCACTGAATACCATCACAGGTTCAAATTTCAGGCTTACCTCACCTTATCTATGTGAAGAACTCTCCTGCAAAATAAAAACTTATTTGCTGGCACAATTTTTGTGCCAAAGTCAGCAGGGTTAAACTCTCCAGCAATTTTCCTAACTTCTACAGACCTTTCCTCTATTTTATCCCTTATGAAATGGTACCTAACATCAATATGTTTGGTCCTCTCATGGTAAACTGGATCTTTGCACAAGTAAAGTGCACTTTGGCTGTCTATGTTCAATACAGGAATGCTGGGCATTTTCTGTATCTCCCCTAAAATCCCTTGAAGCCAAATGGCTTCCTTAACTGCCTCTACAGCAGCAATGTACTCAGCTTCTGTAGAGGACAGCGCAACAATCGCTTGCTGCTGGGATTTCCAGCTTATGCAGTTTCCAACCCAGGTAAAATAGAGGGCAGTAGTGGATTTCCTATTGTCTTTATTACTAGCATAATCCGAGTCAACATAGCCTAGCAATTCATTTTTATTATCATGTTTCGCATAAACCAGACCTATGTCTTTTGTCCCAGCTATGTACCTCAACAAGTATTTCATTGCTTGCCAGTGAGTGTTCCCTGGATTAGACATATATCTACTTAAAACACTCACTGCAAAGGCCAAGTCTGGCCTGGTACACAGCATTGCGTACATCACTGAACCTACAGCGACATCATAAGGGACTTCACTCATTTCTGCCTTTTCAGAATCAGTGGAAGGGCAATCTTGTTTTGACAAAATTAGATGCCCTCCTAAGGGGATAGGAGATGGTTTTGAGTTCATCATCAGAAATTTACTAAGAACCTTTTCTATGTAATCTCTTTGTGACAAATACATAGTTCCTAATTTTCTGTTTCTAATGATCTTGATTCCCAAAAATTTTTGGGCAGCCCCTAAGTCTTTCATATCAAAATGAGAATTCAATTTATCTTTAATGACAGCTATGACAGACTTAGAGCTAGAAATTAATAAAATGTCATCCACATATAACAAGACAAAAATGGCAGACTCAGTATTCACAGATTTAAAATAAAGACATGTATCATACTTGCTTCTCAAAAAACCAAGAGACAACATACAAGCATCAAATTTCTTGTTCCTCTGTCTAGGTGACTGTTTAAGGCCATAAATTGATTTATTCAGCAAGCATACATGGTCAGATTTATTTATCTCAGTGAATCCTTTTGGTTGCTTCATATATATTGTCTCATTTAAATCTCCGTGTAAAAACGCAGTTTTAACATCCATTTGTTCAAGCTCAAAATCATAAACAGTAGTCATAGCTAACAACAATCTCATTGTTTTATATTTAACAACATGGGCAAATATCTCATTATAATCAACTCCCTCTTTTTGGTTAAATCCCTTAGCTACAAGCCTAGCCTTGTACCTAAGGGGTTCACCTTCCCCATTTCCCTCTTTTATTTTATAAATCCACTTACAATCAATCACCCTAGCATTTTCATGTTTTTTGATTAAGGTCCAAGTTTTGTTAGCATGCATGGATTGAATTTCCTCACTCATGGCAATTTTCCACTCATTTGCATGCTTATCTGTCACAGCTTGTTCATATGTTTCAGGAGTAACATGCTTAACAATCTCAGAAACATTTAGAGCAAACTCAACAACATTCAGTGAATTCTCAAGCAAACTGGCATTATACCTCTTATTTGGAATAATCCTCCTAGGCATTTTATCCCTAACCAGTTGATAATCATGCACGTTTTGTTGATCATTTTCAGATGAGTTTTCAGTAGGAACAACCACATCATCAACAGCAGTGGGCATTGCATTATCATTTAAAGCCTGAAAATCACTTACTTGAGAATTACTCACCTCATCCCCACCTGATTGGTGAGTTTGATCATCTGCTGGCTCAGTTTGATGAGGTTCTGCAGTGTTTAAATCCAGTGACTGGTCTCCCAGAGTGTCTCCTCCCTCTTCTGATTCATCCTCAGCCTGTGATAGACAAAAATCTGGGGGAACAAAGCTGGTCACACCCTCAGGTGTGCCTGCTGTCTCACTCATAGAGCTTAGTTTAGATTTAAAATAAAACTCATCCTCATTAAAAACAACAGACCTAGCAGTGATCACTTTATACCCTCCTTGTTGTACTAACAACAACTTATACCCTTTAACCCCTTCCGGGTAACCTAGCATCACCCCCTTTTGAGCCCTTGGTTGCAATTTGGATTGGGAAATGTGGGCATATGCAGTGCAACCAAAAGGCCTTAAATGAGTTAAGTTTGGAGCTCTGCCAGTCCACAATTCTTGTGGTGTTTTAAAATCAATGGCAGAGCAGGGGGACCTATTTATTAGGTAAGAAGCTGTAACAACAGCTTCTCCCCACATTGAGGGCTTAAAGCCAGCACTAATCAGCAGGCATCTAGTTTTTTCCAATAATGTTCTGTTCATTCTTTCAGCCAAACCGTTCTGTTGTGGGGTATAGGGGACCGTTAAGTGTCTTTTAATTCCATGGGCTGCACAAAACTCATTAAAAGCTTTATTACAGAATTCTAAACCATTATCTGTTCCAAGGCATTTTAATTTAAAGGAAGTTTGATTCTCAACCATGGACTTCCATGTTTTAAAATTTTCAAAAGCCTCATCTTTGGTTTTTAAAAGATAAACCCACACTTTCCTAGAAAAATGATCAATTAAAGACAAGAAATAGCTTCTGCCCCCAACAGTGGAGACTTGTGCAAGCCCCCAAAGATCCGAATGAACATAATCAAGGGGCTTCTCCACTTTAAAGGCAGAAGTTTTAAATCTCAGATTATTATTCTTGCCTAGAATGCAATCTTCACAAAAATTCAGATTCACAGGTTTGTCTGTTATTAAACCATCTTGAAATAATTTGTTTAGACCCATGTTCCCAATGTGACCAAGCCTAGCATGCCATATCATAGTCATTTTAGCCGATTTATCAGTGTTTTGGATGACATTTATATTTTCAGAAGCAAGTAATACATAGTAGAGGCCTCCTATGTTTTTGCTTTTAATTAAAAATTTTCCATCCCTAGACACTTGCCTCAGCCCTTTATGAGTTACAATATGACATCCTAGCTGATCAAACATTGACTCGGAGAGGAGATTTCTCCTCATATTAGGTACCCAGGCCACATTTTGGAGGATTCTCACAACTCCATCGTGTAATTTTAAAGGTACACTTCCCATCCCCTCAATTTTAAGTGATGTATGATCACCTAACATAACATCACCCCCATCAAACAGCTTTAAAGAACTGAACAGATTTTTATTTGAGGTTGCATGAATTGTGCAACCTGAGTCTAAAATCCAAGAATCCTTGTTAACATCACCAGCTAAAACAAGTAATTCATTTGGATATTGCGCATTAGACTCACACACATTAGAAAAACCCTGACTGCTGCCTTTTGCCTTATCCTTTTCCTTTTCTTTCTCATCCCTTTTTCTTTTATAGCAGTCCTTATTAAAATGACCCATCTTGTTGCAGTAAAAACATTTAACATTGCTTTTATCAACATGTTTGTCATTAAGGGAATTCTTATTAAATTTCTTTTGGCTGCCCTTACCCTTACCCTTTCCCTTGCCCTTAAACATCAAAACTTCAGATTTAGGCTCATCAGGTAAACTGTTTTTATTTTTAAAAACTCTCAAGGACTTGTTTTCCTGAATAAGCATCTCTTTAATCTTTTCAATGGACAGTTCAACACCTGTGTATTTCAAAACAGCTCTAATAGTGTTGAACTGTGATGGTAGGGCATTTAAAAGCACAATAGCATGATGTGTAGGTTTGATATGCTCATCACATCTTGATACTTCTTGAGTCAGCTTTAAGAATGTATCAAAATTGTCTTGCAGGGACATATTTACATCTAACTTATAATTAAAGAACCTCCCTATTACTTCAATAGTATTAGGAATATTTTTAACTAAGTAGATTGAGTCAAGTTTGTCCCATACCTTTTTAGGATCAGTAAGATCCATTACCTGCCTGGCCACTTCATCAGTGAGCCTCATCATGATCTCTGTGAGGGCTGCCTTTTGTGTCTGGAGCTTGTCTTCTTGTTTAATCCCATCTGGCCAGGCTCCAGAGACAGCAGCTTCACACCTTTCTTTGATAAGGATAAGCATCATTCTGTATTTCCACATGGGGAAATCAGACACACCATCAAAAGGTTTGAGTTTTACAATGTCAGCCATTTTGGTGGCTCCTTTTCACCCTGTCACAAATTTTATAACAAGAGTCAGCTTTCTAACCAAGAGTCAACTAATTGCAATAATGCAGTAAATAAACAACACAAAGCAATAGTTGGAACTTTCTTTGATTAAGAAAACAATCCCAGGTACTCAGAGCTCAATAAGAGGCTGAATACGCGGGCTCTGATACCACTGTGTTATTCTACTGTATCACTACTGGAGTTCTAAACTCACGTAATTAACTATTCTAATGAACAATTAAGAACAAGCAAGAAACTGAAGCAGTAACAGACACAGAGAATTTTTACATGGTTCACCAAGTAAAACCTGGCTACATCCATGGAACCTCAGGGAGGAGGCTCGACTCAATCTCCACTAATCAGGGCCAAAGACCAGTTCTTTACAACAGTTCAAGAACCCTAAATTAGACTGAGCAACTACACTGTTACAATAGAACAGAGCAACAATAGCAAGAGAAGAGTAGAAGAAGAATCGAGACAAGGACACTTCCCTGTCACAGCCTAATCCAGAATGCAAGGATTCAGGCGAAGGATTCCTCACGGTGACCGAGTGATGCCGAAGAGCAACTTCACTATCCAGAGGCTCCAGAGGCGCGACGCACCAGAAGCGGACCAATGTAGATCCAACGACCTCCAGCCGACTCGCAGTAGGCGTCTCGGCTTCGGAATTGCGAGCCTCTTCTTCTCTCTCTGATAAACGTTCGCTCCCTCTAATTCTCTTGTATTTCTCTCGTGCCCTAAAGCCCCAAAAGCCAGCCTTCTTATATGGAACAAAAACGTCACCGTTTTGTTCTCAAAAATAAAACTCTTCTTGAAAAAAGCCAAGTCCTTTTTCAGTTAATGCCCTGCAGACTTGAAGAACACTTATACCACAAATACAAATGCACCAGATACCAAAACCAACAATGCAGAACAATTCAAACTTATGCAAGCTGAATATAAAAGACTGCACCAAAACAAAGGAGCCTGGACTCCAGGCTTGACCCTAAGCTATTCTAATTTGGCATGAAAGACATATTTGTATCAATAATATTAACAGAAAGCCTGCTGTAAAGAAAAATAATCTAGCCAGATTTATGCACAGTTTCTTCACTGATACCCACTTTGAGTTGAAAGAGATGGATTGTGTGATGCCCAACATTAAATTATTTTTTACTAGATTTTGATATGGAGGTCAATTTGTTTACTTGTTTTATATGACTGAATTTATGATGGGGTCTGTCTTCTTCAATGTTTTGAAATCTTCTTACTTTGGTCCCGTTTCCAGTAATTAGTTGTTTATTCATGATGACATACAAACTCAAATGGAAATTCATACATATGCTGCATTATGCCTCTAATGAGGTTCATAATTAACATGTCTTTATTTTAAAATAAATCATTATGATTTGTGTTAATTAAGCTGATGGCTTGACATGGAGAAGTGCTGCATCTGATATTTATCATCAGTTGTTGATCCACCATGACCTAGACTGTAGATACTGAACAACACTTTTATCCACCTGAAAAGCTTTGGTGAGAACATCAGGAGAGATGGGCGGGTTCGAGTTGAAGACAGCATTGGCTATGGTTATCACGCCAGGGTTTTGGCTACTCAAGGCCGCGATGGCCACTGCGTTGGTCTTTCCGATGTTCTGCTGGAAATGAATGAGACCTACGGGGAAGACGAACACATCTCCTTTGTATAGAACTTTGGTGATGAGGGTGTTGTTAGGGTTTGATGTAACGAACCCTACGCGTAGGGTTCCTTCTAAAACTACCAAGATCTCGGTGGCGCGGGGATGGGTGTGGGGAGGGTTTAGACCGCCGTTGGGAGCGTAGTCTATGCGGACCATGGAAATACCCAAAGTGTTTAGGCCGGGGATTTGAGCAACGTTGGCTGACGTCACAGTTGATCCGATAGGGTTTGATGTGTCTTTAACAATCTGAAGACCTGAGAGGAAGAAGTCCTCCGCCTTTACCTTATTTGGATCCTTGCAAAATCTCCCATTGACAAACACTGCATAAAAATATCTGCTATCATCAGCAACCATGCATATATACAACTAGAGAGAGAGAGAGAGCGCTAGAGAGAGAGAGAGCTTACCTCCAGCCGGGCCATCAGTGGCGACACAGAAGTCCTGGAGAGAGCCAGGATCAGTAGCATTAGCCACCATGGCAGCGAAAGCCACGACTGTTACAAGAAGAGAGAGGAGGAACTTCATAATGACAAACACTTGCTCTTATCTCGCTGCTTGATTTAGGGTTAGAGATGAGGTACTTCAATGCATTATCGTATCCATCTATTTATAGTTGCACTGCACTCAGGGTTGCTATATGTAATATAAAATAAAAACATCATATAAGACGACATCAACATGCAGCCAGGTCTTAAGTTTAGTTGATTTGAGCCTGTTGAAATGTTTCTCTGAACAATTCAGATGAATGATTCTCCAACAACCATATAGTTTTTAACACCTTATCTTAAATGAGTAGTTAGATAAGGTTTTGGGTTTTAACATTTCCCAGTATTTGCTCTGATGACCGGACAGGACCTTTGATGGAATCAAATCTCTAGTAGTTTTATTCAAACATCCCAAAGTCAATTGAAAAAAGTAATACATTCAAATTTAGAGTTACAATTGAAGTTAAAACATTGTTGGAATTAATATGTTATTTTGAGCTGAAGTTATTTGTTAAGAACTAAACTAAATTTAGGGTTTAGGGCTTAACTTAACTATTTAACTCAACAATTTTTTTTTTTTCGATTTTAGTGTTGGAATCAGAACCAGTAATGCAGCCAACTACATCGGATTATGAGGTGAAATCATTTTGTATTATATGTTTATAATACGACATAGTTTTAAAAATTTTCTTATAAATTATTTATATCGTTTTATTATAAAAAAAACTACAGTGTTTTAAACTAAAAATCATTTTGGCCGTACCGAATCTGAATCTTTTACCACCACCCCGCCACTTAATGAGAATAAAATATTTTATTTTATTTTAACTTAACTTATTTACTAAATTTTTAGTAATAAAACTAGAGATAACTAGCTAGTCCAGTTTACTCATACGGTGGAAGATTAGCGACCACGCCTTTCTTCTATCACATAATATTGTTGGAAAACTGGTCACAATATGTAAATAAAATGATTGTGTGAATTCATTTTGTGGACCATAATGTTGATGTGAAGTATATCTCTAATGGAGCCAAATATTTAATGTGAAGTATACCTCAAAATATAGAGATGGAGTACATATCAATATAAGTCGAATAATCAAGAATAGATATCTTGAAATGAGAAGTATTTGATTCATAATTTTTAAGCAAGAGTTGAGGTGACGCTCCAATGGGATGCGGCGTTTTAACTTAGAAGCAACATCTGGAGATTGATGTGTCGCTTGGGAAGTGGGCTTAAGTGAGGCGACGCCTGAAGGTCTTTAAGGACATTTAAGTTTCTTTAATGACCCAGACATCGCCTGAAACCATGATGAGGCGACACCTGCCCCAACTTGGGGCGACGTCTGATCAGTGGCTTTAAGAACATTTAAGGACCGAGGCGTCGCCTAGCTTATAAAGATCGAGGGATGCCTAAAGGTGATAGAAAACATTTAAGTTCTTTTGAGGACCGAGGTGTCGCCTGGCTAATAAGGTCGAAGCGACGCGTGAGTTGATAAATGACTTTAAAGTGCATTTATGATAACTCAAACGACGCCTGACGTAGAATGAGGTGACGCCTGACTCTAAGTTAAGGCGACGCGCGAGTCTGTTTAATGGCTCAATGTGAGGCGCCATAATGGCTCAATGTGAGGAGATGTCTGGAGTGTTATAACCCGATTGTCTATAAAAGGAGTGGTTTTTCTCTTCATTTGACACATTGAACGAAACCTGCACACCATACACTCTTGAGAGAGCTTCCAGCAGTCCTCCTTAGAAGGTTCAAAGCCGGCTTCAAGTGTGGTTTTTGAGTTTTTAATTCTTCATGGGTGTTTTTCGTGATAGTGGAAGGTACACAAGGTTCGTGGAGCTAGTTCTTGGTGCATGAAGAATAGCTCGAGAGTTGTTATATCATGAGAAGCGATTGACCAAAAAATCCCAACATCGACGGACAATCCCGCTTTAAAATAATCGTCGAACAGACCTTAACTCGCTCAGAGATTTCCTTACTCTGATTTATTATTTCTATTTCAATAAAATAAAAATTGTATTTATTTATTTATTCTAATAAATATTTTTGAGCAAATTTTGTTAGAATTACCACTAACATATATTTATTATGTAGTTAACTATAATTAATCTTAAATTTTTAAATTTTCTTCAATTTTAACACTATCCCACTCGAATAAAATAATTTATTTAATTTAATTTAACTTATTTATTAAAACTTTAAATGATAAAAGAAGAGAGCCGCTCAAAGCTTGAGATAACTAGTGTAGCTTAATCATATGATGGAAGGTTAGCAACTTCAGACTCACAGGCGCGCAAAAGCAACAACTCCAGCTGCGGATTATCCAACTTAGACACCTCAGTTAGAATAGTCTGAATGTCTAGAACTTTCTTCCCCACCACCCCATCGACCCCTCTTCCATCCGCTGAAATAGGATTACCCAATCCCATTAAACAAAGAAGTTACAAGAAAGCTCTGATCAAGAAAGTGGAGCTCAAAACTTGAGATCCATATCGAATGAGGGCAAATTTGCAGCATCGGGACGACTGATCTGTGCCGGGAAAGTTTACAATCAAATCCTAGCATCTGCTGTATTGCTAACACCCTCTAGCAATCTCCTCTTGGCTGATTTGGTCCTATAACACCAAAGCTTCACTTAAGTCGGGGAAGCTAAGTTGCTTGGTCATCATCCAGTCGGTGATTGCTCCTTCTATGTTCTGGCACAGGTCTGTACACAAAATTATTATTAGCATCAGCCATCGAGTCCAGCAACGGTTTCTTTTTTCGTATGCAAGGAAGCCACGTCTTCAGTAATTGGGATGGGATCGCCGTAGCCCACAGCATCGAGGACGTTGCCTGTCATTTCGATTAGCTTAAGTTTCGATATCCACATGTCTGATCCAAATTTCCGTAGCTGTTATCGGATATTTGGGCCCAGAGGAAACCGACAGGTGCAAAAATGTCATTGTAATCAATGCATTCTCTTTGATTAAATTCCTTACCAATTAGCCTAGTATTAAATCTAGATGGATCATGGAATGTATTGTCCTCTTTTACCTTATACACCTACTTACAGTCAATAGCTTTCGTTATGGTCCAAAACTAATAACTATTATTGAATATATTTCTTCATTCATTGCGAATTTCCATTCATTTGCACGTTTACAGTTTACAGCTTGTTCATATGTATCCGGTGTCTCATAAACAGTTTCAGCAGTAAACATGGCAAAATCAACAACATTACCACCAAACTCTACAACATTAACATTAAATCTATTACTGGGAACTCTAATCCTAGGTTTCTTTATCTCTAACAATCAGATAAGAAGGATTGTCATGCATAGCATGAGAAACATCAATCGCATGAACACCAATACATGCGAAACATCAATCCTCTGCATACCAATATTGTTATCTAAGGAAGGGTTAGATACACTTACTTGTATCTCATCGTTGATATTATCTTCGATTGAGACTTTTATGGTCTCACTTATAGTTCCAGGTACTTGAAACTGTTGCAGAGGCGCTCAAATTAGTTTTGAAGTAATATTACTTTCATTAAGTGATACAGACCTTGAAGTGATAACTCTGTAATTCAGGCTGTATAACAAGTAATTTGTAACCCTTTACCCCTTCATGGTATCCCAACATCACGCATTTAAGGGTTCTTGGCTGCAGCTTATCCTTTAAAATTTGGGTCTACCCAAAAAAGCCTTAAATGAGTCAGACCGGGCTTCTTCCTAGTCGACATCTCTTGAGGAGTTTTAAACTCTATAATAAAAGAAGGGCTCTTATTTATGACATAGGCTGATGTGATAACACTTCACGCGTAAAGTTATTAATTCCTGAGCTAAATAGCATGCATCTTACTTTTTCCAGCAAGGCTTTATCCATGCGCTCAGCATAACCATTCTGTTGAGGTGTGCCAGGAATATCAAATGTCTTTAGACTCCATTTTATCTACAAAGCTCATCAAAAGCTTTGTTAAAAATTCAAGACCATTATCTGCTTTTAGACACTTGATCTAAGGCCAGATTTACTCTCTACTACGGTTTTCCATGTTTTAAGATTATTAAATGCTTCATCTTTTGACTTCAACTACTGATCCACAGTTTCCTCAAAAATTTTACATTCTGCCACAAAACAAATTTTGGTTTGACAAAATGCCACAATTCAAAGTTTTCTTTGCGATATGCCATCTTTTTCAAAAACCGTCCTTGGTAAGAGCGGCTTTACGAAAAAATTTGATCTCCTCGCCTAGTCAATGCTGAGCTGGCTCTTATGTGGCAATTAAATTGAAAGTCGTTTTTTTCCAAAGGAAGCTTTTATTTGAAGATAGGCCCAAGACGACTCTAAGCCCACCTTATGTTGTAATTTTATGAAAGCCGCTCTTCCCAAAGGCAACTTTCATGGAAACCGCATTTGTGAAGAGCGGCTTTCATTTTAATTGCCACATAAGAGCCAGTTCAGCACTGATCGGGCGAGGAGATCAAATTTTCTCGGAAAACAAATCTTGCCAAGAGCGGCTTTTCGAAAACGTGGCATATCACAAACAAAACTTCGAATTGTGACAATTTATCAAATCAAACTTCATTTTGTGACAGAATGTAAAAAATTTCCACTTTCCTAGTGTAATAATCTAAAGGGAAAGGAAATAATTCCTCCTCCAACAGTTGGAACTTAGGCATGGCCACAAAGATCAACAGAGACATATTCTAAGGGTTTGTCTGTTGTGAAAATTGATTTTTTTTTTTTTTAAGTTTTGAGCTGATTCCTTACCTAATAGACGGCTCTTATAGAAAGATACATCTAATGGTTTGTAGTTGATCGATCAAATTATCAACCAATTATTCATCTAATTTATACTAGAATTTTATTCGTTTCCTCGGACTTTTTATTATCATTACCATGTTACTCTTTTTTTAGGGTTACATTCTATTAAGTTGACGGTTTGTAGTTCGTTCGGAGCAAATTAAGGCAAAACATAAAGATTCAGACGAAAGCATACCAAATCTGGGCAGATTGACCTATTCAGCTTCAAAGGCTTGTCGAGCGCATGATCTTTGTCTGATTTGAGTGTTCTATAGCTTGTTAGAAAGCTAAAGAAAATACAACTTCATATTTTAAACCAGCACGAAATTCGAAGATTTAAATGCCCAAAAAAACAACCCAACTCATAATCATTGTGTAGAATGACCAGCAGCCCTTACAGCCCGTATCGGTCGGATCGATCGGACCTGAAAGTTTCATTTTCCGCTGAGCTCGTATTTGACATTGCATCTATGATTCGTTCATTATCTACTTGAGTGGTACATGTATGTGAAGTTGTGACCTTGGAATATTATCTTGAATTGGTAAGGATTCATATAAGGTTTCACATTAGTTTTTAGGTTACACACTTTATTATTCGAGTTAGAATAGCTAAATCAAAACATCGTCTTACTTAGTACACATGCTTATCTTGCTTCCTTGGGACTCGACTTGGGCTTACCCAATATAGATATAAATTCTTTGACTACATTGATCCTCAAACTTGACATAAGAAGAAGCTAAAATTCAACTTGTCATCTGTTGGAGTATTTCCACTTCAAGTTTTTGATGAGACAAACACCCAACTGATAATATTACTTAAGTGTGCAGGAAATGATCCCTTGAACGAATGCCACAACACCAAATTAGAAGCTGATTTTTAATCATCATATGAGCAATATTAAATTCAGGGACAATGTGTACATGATAAAGACCACATATCTTATTGCTTCTAGTCAAAATAGTGCCATTTTTAATAACTTCCGTAATTCCATTATTGGTATTCATTTGGCAACCTAAATCATCAAAAGCTGATTTTGATAAAAGATTAACCCACCTAACCTGTTAAGAATTCTAACTACTCCTTGAAACATTTTTAATGGGAATGGGCCAACACCTTATCTGTCACTATCAAAAAATGTACTAAAATTTACGATATAAAAGCAGCAGATTTTATGTTGTTGTTTTTATGTATAATGCCAACGAAAATAGGTTGGAACTAATTCTGTTGACAATATGATTTTATTTGCAACAGATATCTGTTATAAAAAATTCGTTGATTATGGGAAGCATATTTTCGACAGAATTTACGTAAGTAATGAAAATTGTCAATATAAAGTTTCAAAATTAATAATTTTAATATTTTAAGTATCAACAAATATTGTGGGAACTATTTCCGTACTAATATTACTTTTAATTTCAACAGAGTTTCGTTAGAATAAACGCGTTGATTGGTGAACATAATTTTGCAACGGAATTTCAGTGAGAATTGAAAATGCTTATCATAAATATAAGAAACCAAAATACCACATAATTATTAAGTTTTAAGTATCAACGAAAACGGTAGGAAAATTGTAGCAAATATTATTTTTATGTTGAACAAATATTTGTCATATTAAAATTCATAGTCTTGAACTATCATTTAGTCAACATCACATACTTAAGAACGATAAATTTAAATATAAATTTTAAACCCTTAAATTGGTGTTGTTTCTATATATTTTGAGTATCACAAAAAGTGGTTTAAAATACATCGTCACAAATATTGGTGTGATGCGTTAGTTTTAAATTCATTCCATATATATATATATATAATATTTTCGTATATGAATGTGTGTTGTTGTTAAGCTGGCATATTTTTTGTAAACAAAATTAAAGAATCTTTTTTGTACAAACATTATATTCGTATTTATATCAATCTTTATACTTTGATATTTTAATTATTTTATTTTTAGCACATCACTTATTTATTTATGGAAACCAAACTTCAAAAATCAAGTACGTATTAGAGTATTAATTTTTGCACTTGATTTTAGATGTCATGACAGCTTAATTTTATTTTCTACCCTTAAGATAATGTGGTTTAATTATTTTATTTTATAAGAATATAATTTGTGTTAAACAACTCATATTTTTTTATAAACAAGACTTTGCAAGGAGAAAAATCAAACCCTGCATGTGGATTAATATGTTAACCGATTATTAATGTGCTCAACTTCTATGCATAGTTGTTTCTGTTTCAATAATTATAAAAAGTTTGTATATACTCTGTTTGAATGACGTGAAGTATCTTTTCATCTTAACTTCAAAATATCTGAGGCACATGGACTGATAAACTAATAGTCCCTCCTAAAACTGACTTAAAAATGTACTTGACATATGTGCTAGGGTCTCTCTTGAATTTAAAAGCTTATTCTCATTTGAAACACCCAATTCTGTTTTATGTATGTGTGATGCTTGTTGCAAAACTTAGTTAAGAATATGATGTTAGGCATTAACCAACCTTTTATGAATATATATGTAATTAAATATAATAATACTTTTTTGCACAATAGCATATCATACACACGTTGTACCAAAACTATAAATTGTTTGACTTTATTTTTTTGATAAAAAGTCTGAATCATATAGAAAGATTCCAATCTAAATGGTACAACAAATCCCTTAAAAATCTCTAACCGCGTGGAATTATGTTCTTCGATTGTGCGAATTATATTTTTCACAGGTTGTGCAATCCGTCTCGCTTTAATTTTTTCGCTCCCCACTTACAGTTAGTTACATAACTTCAATTCATACTGGTGTGGAATAGGATTTTCTATCGCGATGACTTGCTTGGATGAGTTTAAGCGGCTAACGCCGATTTGTTCTCATCTTTTATAGTAAGCAGTGTACTCAATGTATCAATTCTACATGTTAGACAGGTAACTGTACCACAAAAAAAATTGATTTGTAATTTCTAATAGTAAGCATCTTTTGGATTGATGTAGGAATCAAGTAGTGAAGTATTTGTGTTTTTTGCTTTCCTTACTGTTATGGCTTTTGTCGTTGTTCAAACTGGAAGCAGAAGAGGACACAACAATGAACATAGCGAAAATCATGTTGATTGATCGGAAGCCATTCAAATTGGTGGCAGTAGCAGCGAAGTGAATAATCCACGTTCTAAACGCAAACGTCGAAATTATTCCAAGGGTGATTATGGAAGTCCTCCTCCCTCGGATAAAATCCCATCAATTGAAGTGGCTGAAGGACAGTAAGTATTTATTTCAAACCAGCAGATGGTTCTTTGAAAGAAAACAAAGAAGAAGTTATCCGCCTGGTGATAACTACAATGGAGAGTGATACTCAACAATCCACAATTCTCTTAAGGTAATTTTCTTACTTTTACTTCATGTCCATGAAATGCAGGGAAGAGAAAACTTCTATTTATTATGTATATAATAATTTCTTCTTATATATTTTAGGAAAGGAAAAAAGATGCTGAAGAAAATGAAGCAAGTTATGTCGAAGATGTTGGCCCTGCAATAGATTAGTAAATTCAGACCCTTTAATACTTTTAAGTCTTAGATAGGTTATTGTTGCTTTATTATTTTCTGTCTTGCTATTCTCTAAAAAAAAAAAATTATTTATTTTAATTGATGAATATAATGCTTCTTTTATACATAACTGTTGTATTATATTCAATTAATTTATAAATAAAATCATTTTATGGAATTAAATGATATATATGGCTGTAATTAAATTTCATGTTGATTTTAAATAAAATCTTGTCGAGAATGACATAACAGTAATTTTTTATCGCAAATAATAAACACAATAACAAAAACAATCTATAAAAATCGTTGATTTTGTTTTGTTTTTTTTGAAATTGTGAAATACATCATAATCGATCGAAAAGTTGTGATAAATAATATTATACATCCGTAGGAGTTATAAAAAGGTTATAATAATAATAGTGTCTTTTAAATAGTATAATCAACAACTTATAAAACCTACGACATGTTTGTTGATTCTATATTTATCTAAATTTTGGAAAGTAATAAAGGCAACTGAATATTATTGCAAATATTCTAAAAAATTCATAGAAAATATAAAAGGGTATAAAGGTAAATGCATCTTATAAATACTTTATCTACAATTTTTAATATCAACGAATTTATCGTTAGTTTTGACTAATTTTTTAAACTGTTTTTAATTGGGTTAAGCAACAGAATTTCTGTTGAGAAAATCGTAAAACCAACCGATTTCACAAAATCTACGCAACTATAATATACAACATCCCAACTGAAATATCTGTTGGTTATAACAATATTTCCAACCGATACATGCCAAAATCAACGAAAATAGTTGTTGATATTGGCTGTTTTTTTTTTTTTGTGGTAAGGAGGTGTGGTCTCCCATATTTACCTCACCTCCATTACAATAAACTGAGTCATTTTTCAAATGGTTGTCATAAGAAAAGAAGAGATGAAAAGAATCATTAAGGAAATCAGACAGACTTCTTTAATGTGTGTGATCTCAATCTGAATATGCTAATGAGTTTTTAAGAACTGATTAAGTTCTTATTAGGGGTTGCATGTATTGTACATCGAGAGTCTAATATCCAAGAATCATTATTAAAAGCAACATCATCCATTAATAACTCATTAGCATATTCATGTTGAGATTCACACACATTAAAGAAGCCTGTCTGATTTTCCTTAGTGATTTTTTCATTTCTTTTTTTATGACAACTATTTGTAAAATGACTTAGCTTATTGCAATAATAAGACTTAACAGTACACTTCTCTCTTTTAGACGTTTTATCATGTTAATCAGCTTTGTTAAACCTTTTGGACTTGGGGTTAAATTTCCCATTTCCCACAAACAACATTACTTCTCCCTTTGGAATCATTTCTAGGCTCATTCATTGTTTGGAAAATCAAACGTTGAATCCTCTCTACCATACTTTATAACATCTTTGATGTTACTAAACTTTGTAGGCAGTGAATTCAAAAGAGTTACCACTCAGATGAGGGTCCTTAATCTGATCAACACACCGTTTTTGAACTCTCATTTGTAACTGTCTCTTTTTGAGTTATAAGAATGAATATAATATATTTTTAAGAAAATGTCAAAAAATTTCTTGAATTGACAAAGACAATTTCATCTTGAAGGTAAATAATTTACACACCAAGGAAATTCTACTGAGAGAGGCTTAGTTAAATAAAATTAATCTAACTTATTCCAAAGCTCTTTGAGAGTTTTACAATGAACTATCCGACGAGCTACGTCGTCAGTTAGTCTAATAATGATCTCTAAGAAAGACAAGTCCCTAATTTCTCTCTCCGAGTGGCCTTCATAGTTAGTCTGTGAAGGCCACTCCTCCGAGATAGCTCTAAAGCATTTTTCTAGGACAAGAATGCATTAATCCTTACTTTTCACATGGCATAATCCATATAGCCATCAAAAGCCTTCAATCTATTTCCACCAACCATCTTTGCAAATTAAACAGATGTACCTGCAAGGGAAAATAGAGAAGAATCAGTTTAATCTAAAAAAAATTAACACAAAGTCTTAAGATTGAGGTTAAGGGGCTCAACATCTATATAGAAGGTGGAGCTGCTAAGACAAGTATAGAATATATCTTTAACATAGTCACGCTAAAACAACAAGTATAACTGTGATCAGGAGTCCGCAATTGCTCAACGCCCATAAAGAGAAGAGGAGCTGCTAAGATCCTTGACTCTATTAGCTAACCATGGCTCTGATACCACAATTAAATACTATATTGCTAACCCTAATAGCAATAACAAAGGTTTAACAGTTAACTCAAGAGAAAGCAAATGACATTAGAGATGATTAAGAAGTTCAAATCACAACAATGATCCTACATGCGGAGTCTCTAGCTAGGGAAGACTCAACCCAAGCACTTCACTATAAGAGCATATACATCGGTTGAAATGTGGGACGTCCTATAGGCAACGTGGAGGACGTCCCCCGTCCGGATTTGTTCTGCATCAACGATCTGCGCAGGAAGTGCTAGAAGAGGAAGGGGACGTGCAGGCTAGCGTGCTACTCTGGATCGGCCGGGCGGACGTGCTGAAATTTGAAGAGGCAAGGAAGTACCGAAGAACAAACTCCCCGACAAAACTCAAAATCACTCAATTTAATCATCCACATACCTGCAACTCAACAACTTGGAATCTGAGGTTTGAGCCAACCGAAGAAAGATCCCAACTTGAACGATTTGGGTCTAATGTAGATGAAGCTCAAGATCCCAACCGAAGATGAAGCTTCCAACAGCGACAGACTCCCTTTCCTCTTCCTTCCTCAATTTGCACGAATTGGGTTTGCTGTAGTCTTCGCTCTTTTGGGTTGCTGGAAGCTTCTGTATGATCTTTGATTTAATTAGTTATAGGATTAAATCTTATATATGGAAATATATTTAACATATATGGAATATTTTTAATTATATATATGAAAATATTTAATTTTATATATAAATCTAATATAAATAAATAATTATAACCCTTAATCATTGTGACTCCTAATTTGATTAAATATTGGTTTAATTTCCGTCAAATTTCGGTATAATTTAAGTCAAATTTGGGTTTAATCTACAATAGTGCTCCAACGGTACAATAATTGTCCAACGGTCACATTATAACGGCCCATTCATCTGGAGAGATTTGATCCTACGGTCCAGATTGATTTACAATGGAAAATTTTGAAAAAAAGGAGAAAATATATCGAAATACTCAGAAATTAAATCAATAAATATGCACTTCAATTCACTCATAATTCACACCAATTCAACCATACTTCTCTAACTCCACACTCTTCGATTGTTTTTATATTTTGGCGTTTCAAAAATTATTTTTTTCCTTAAAATGTCTTCCAATTGGTCTATATCGGAAGATGTACAATTATGTATATCTTACTGTCGGCAATCAGTTGATCCAATATCCGGTAGTAAACAGAAGGTTGAGAAATTGTGGGGAAAAATCCATCTTGATTTTTATGAAAGTTGGATTTTAGGTGGTAATCAACCTAGGATTGATGCTAGGTCTCAAGTCTCACTCGCTTTTCGTTTTGTTAAATTGAAGCTGCTATTGATTTATTGGGGTTCTTGTCTTTCCTACGCAAAAAGAAATCGGGAGTCCGATTGTAATTCGCAAGATGGTGTAATTGTTTGTTACAATAATTTAAAATATATTATCTAGTTATATTTTTAATTATATTAATTGAATTCCGAATTTGTAGATGCGGAAAGCTCAAACAATGTATATTTTGAAAAAGAATAAGGAGTTCAAACACTTTGCTTGTTGGGAAGAAGTGAAAGCTCACCAAACATTTGCTCGAGTGGAAACAAGTACTTCACCAACTCATACATATGAAGCTAATCCACAAATTGATGAAGTTCTCGTCAATGAAGTGCCTCTCAATGTAAGTATTGATGATCTTGTATTTTCAAATCCTGAAAGTTGCTCCGGAAGTTTATCTAGTCCGATGAGACCACTCGGAGTAAAAGTGGCCAAAGAGGCAAGGAAAAAAAGAAAACACATTGCGACTAACTCAACGCAACGTCAAGACGATGTTTTGGAGGCAATGACAAATAACTAGAAAAAACATATGAAGTGGCAAAGAGAGCAAGCAAAGAAAACTTATCAAATTCAACAAGATGCTCTTAATATTAGGAAGTTGGAGGAATATACAAAGATTATGCAAATGAATTGTGATATGATGACCTCAAATTCGAAGAGCTATTTCTCAAAGAGAAAGGCCGCTGTTATCCGTCAATATGAAGATAAGGAAGCCGAAGACAATGCCAAATCTTTTGGGAATTGTTATCGTCCATTGAATTCGACGAGTAGGTATTTTAACAGTTTTAATTGAATTTGATTTATGTAATTTCAATTGTGCAATTTATATCATTTGAACTTATCAAGTAATGATACATATTCAAATAATGCAAGTTCAATTTCAAGTTATGATACATATTTTCAAATAATGCAACGATATCAAACAACATAAATAAACCATTCATTATTAAAATTCAAACTCACAATGAAATTTAAAACACACATAAAACTAAACCACACAAAAATTAAACAACACGCAAGGAAATAAAATAACATACCGGAAATTAAACAAGCACGACATTGTTATGAAATTATAGTTGTTCACCGGTTTCAATAAACCAATTGTGCTTCACTAAATCATTTTGAAGTTGTGAATGAAGATACATAGATTGGAGGCTTGTTAGACGCTCCGAAAATGCACCTGGACATAGATACCTTCCAACAGGGTCATTACGAATTCGGTTACCAGTCTGATCATTTGGTCCATCATATATAGTGAATGCACTAGCTGGATTATGCGGATCTTACTCAGTGACTTCAACAAATTCTTCTTCCACAAACTTTTCCGCGACAATCATTCTATTTAATATGATCAAAGCTAACATAATCGTTTTTAAAACATTTTTTCGATGAGACATACCTGCATGACGAAGTATTGCCCATCGAGATTGTAGAATTCCAAAGCATCTCTCAACATCTTTGCGATAAGACTCCTGCTTAGTTGTGTATAATTTTTCAGCATCAGTCCGTGGATTGGGAATTGATTTCACAAAAGAGGAGTATCTTGGATAAATTTCATCGCCAAATAGTAAGGATTGCAATAAGTGCTCCCGTTCACTTTATATGTCACATGTGGACATATCCCAGCAAGAAGAGGGTCAAAGATGTCTGATTGGTACAAAACGTTACGATCATTTTGTACGTGCTCCAGGTACATCAATGAAGTTGTGCCAGATCCAAGTGTCATATGAGGCAACTGCCTCCAAGATGATGGTTGGACGGCCTGTATGCCTTGAGTGTGAACTTTGCCAAGCTGTCGGACAATTCTTCCACTCCCAATGCATGCAATCGATGCTTTCAATCATTCCTGGAAACCCGCATTGCTTCGCTTTCCATAAAAGTCGAGATAAGTCAGTTGCATTCGGAGATAGTAAGTAATAGTCTCCGAAATTAAGAGCGATTTGAGCACACCACTTCTTCATACATTCAAGTGTTATTGTTACACCCATCCTCGTGATTTCCGCACATTGATCTGCACACAAACCATATGCCAACATACGTATAGCAGCTGTCATCTTTTGTTCAGGAAGGAGACCAAGGACTCCAGCCGCATCACGTCGCTGATGCCAAAAGGCATTGTGATTGCAAAGCGTAGTCTTGATATGATTGAATAAGTTTCTGCTCATTCGTTACCTCCTCCGAAAGTCTCTCTCCGGGAATATTAGATGTTCGACGAAGTAGTCGTCTCGGTCAAAATCTCCTTGTTCGCCTCGGTCGCCTCTTGTCTTCTCACTCGCTCTCTCTAACTCCTGAAAACTTAGAAACCCTACCTTCAGTTCGTTCATTCTGGGAGTTGCACTTGCTAAGATAGGCTGGATAGACTTTTTTTCAACTGGACCGAGACAACACTGAGACCATTAGAAAAAACAAGTTAAAATAATAGGGTCTAAATTCTATTACACATATATTGAACACTGGCTAACTAATTATACATGATGGATGAGTTATTTTTTACAATTTGTATCTGCATCTGCCCATCTAATATTATGGTGCCACTTTAAATTATTTGCATTTTTTAATCACGATTTATCGGAAATATGAAATAAATGGAATATTTTCAAAAAAAAGTATTGATATTGTCGTATGCAGAATGATGAGAACTTGTTCAGTGTGTTGTTGGGACGTCTATTCTGGACAAGTTATGCAGTAGAACGATTGTGACAGAATTAAATGCTACTGCTAAGGACACAAAGATAGTGACCCAGTTCGACTATAACGAGCCTACGTCCGGGGGCTTATCTCAAGCCCGTGGGAACCGATTCACTAAGTCAAGACCGAGTACAAAGGACGTTACAAGATAGCAAACTCCCTCTCTATCCTAACCTCTACTCGTCTACATGTAACCGGCACTCAAGCTCCCCCTGAATGTGAGACCTCCCGTCTCTTCCCACAACTAGCTACTAATCACGATTGTGCTACTTCGCTCTTACAGCCCGCAGAATGTATTAAAGTTTTCTCTTAATCGATACCGTTTGCGGTTGCATCAGTCCCTCATATTTAACCTAGGAGATGCACAAATCTCTCAGGTTGTTATGATCTACGTGATTGTTTGTTTTGATTTCGACGCTATCCGATTGTTTGTTGGGATCCTGGAGATAAGATAATCTTCAACGTTATTCTTATGAAGATCTTTAGCTTCTTATCTTCATCGCGGATTTTGTGCACCAGAAAACAAGTGGATCATTCAGACCAAGTTATTCAGCTTCGACGGCTGGACAACTTCTTGAATCGTTTTGTGCAAACAGCCATATATGCATCCACAAGTAATTTAGCTAAACTCATTCTCTTGTATCTTGATGTATTATAATTGATAGGGACGCCATTGGGAAGAAAAAAAATGAAGTTGGAGAAAGAAGCAATGTTTGGTGTATATGAATTTCAAATTTGAATATCTTATCTCAGTGAATGTATACAATGACGGGTGCTTCGCAAACCAACTGTAGCTTGCCTTATTCCTGCGAGCACTGATCCCTTTACACTCGGGTCGTCTTCTCCTCCTTCTCTATCTATCTCTGCAGCTTGGCAAATTGCAAGCATAGGTCTTCCTTCAGGCACGAGAGGGAGCATGCAGGCCGCAACAGCTGAGACTTGTCATTATTCGGTCCTCTTTAGCCATTCCATCTGCGAATGATTTGACAACAATTGTGAATGAAAGACCTTAAATAAATGTGGACGACGAGTGAATCTTGTTTACCTTCCAGGCATACATTGCCAAAAAAGCTGCTGTATCTGCAGACCACACGACTGCAAAGGACTTGACAAAGAAAGGAATAGCGACGTTAAGTAATGGTACTAACAGAAACAGGTAGTTCAGAGCCTCTTTCTCATTCTTTGGGCAGTCCCGCGCCCTCAGTGAAGGAATTGCTGCACAAGAAGCACCAAACACTTATTAACATCCTAAGGCCTTCCTTCCCATCACTGCACAAATTCAGCATCAATCAACATTCGCATTCGAGTATTAAAGTCTTGTAAAAATGAAAGCACAACTTACTGAACATCCAAATAGACCACATCCCCATCAATCTCCAAATATCCGGCTCATCAGAGGGGAATATAAGATTGAAGGATAAAGCTCCACCAAGCAGCATTGTAGCGTAGCCTTGAACTTCAAACACTCTGTACAAAGTCGACCCTGGCACAGCTGGATTCTTAGTAGCAGTTGAAGGGCGTGGGGCGAATGTGGCTGCTGTCTTCTGAACTACCTGTTCCCATCACATAATTCAAAAACTGAATGTAACAGATACAGAATGTTGAGAGAGAAAAAAAAGATTCAACTTTTTTGAGATCCTTTTGGGTGATTGGAGGTGGGAGGATGGTGGAAGCAGAGGGCTTTGCGGTTGCTTCACCGGAACCTGAATCAGGCTTTATGGGTTCCTGGTTTTGCAGCTGAGCATCGACGTCGCTGGAGCTCACTTGAATTCGCAGGAAATTTCGGCCGCGGAGGTGTGGGGGTGGGAGTTTGGTTTTGGAGATTGAAAAGTTGGTGCTGGAAATGGTCGATGGAAAAGTGCATGTAGTCGGAAGCAGCGCGTTCATGGCCATCAACTCAACTGCCCTCCTCCTTCGAATCTCATCGACCAGACAGCTCGAGAAAGAAGGAGATAAGAAACCTACGGCAGCCTACAAATCAGCATAATCCATATGAGGTCAATGAGACAGACAACATAGTCCCTGCCACGTGTGACTAACTTAAAAGAGAGAAAACTGTAATCCTGAGTAGTAACCTCTCTCTCAATCGTAATAGCAAAAACCAGAGCATCGTGTGTCGAAACGTCACTCGTACGACATCGGGATTTGAAAAAACCAGAAGAGCAGTTGCGATTATGCTGAGGCTCCTCAACTCGACGCTCCGCCGACTCTGTTCCACCCTTTCCCGGTCCATTCGCCGCCGATCCAAACCCCCGGCTGTCGTCATCAAACGATACGCGAAAACGACTGACAGTCAGTTCCAATTGGGTAATCCCGATTGTGACGCGAATGGGTCGGCTTCTGCTGTTCATCCTGGTGGGTCGTTGGCCGAGGTTGGCGGATTGGATAAGGGTATAATCAGGGTTGCCACTTTTAACACTGCTCTGTTCTCCATGGCGCCAGCTGTTACGAAAACTGAAGCTCGGAGAGGCGATTCAGATAAAAGCAGGTGCTTTTCCGACCGGGTTCGACCGAGAAGCATACTGAAACCTTCGCGGCAGAAAACCTCCCCAAAGCCCAAGCTGCGGCGAGTTTCGATTAATCTACCGGAAAATGAAATTTCGCTGCTCAGAAACGCGCAATCGAGACCCTCATGGAGGCCGCTTGCGATGAGTGAATCTAACAGAGACGCGGATGAGAAATTGACAAGCGGTAAAGCAGTTTCGGAAGTGTTGAGAGAGCTGGACGTGGATATCTTGGCGTTGCAGGATGTGAAAGCTGATGAAGAGAATGACATGAAGCCGCTGAGCGAGCTGGCGGAAGCTCTAGGAATGAACTACGTGTTCGCGGAGAGCTGGGCGCCTCAGTACGGCAACGCCATTCTGTCTCGATGGCCTATCAAAAGATCCAACGTCCAGAAGCTTCTAGACAACTCCGATTTCAGGTCCCAATTTTAACTCTTTCACTTCACTTCAGTTACTTTCAGTTAGTCTCAGATTGATTATGCAGAAATGTGCTCAAGGCCACCATAGATGTTCCTGGAGCTGGGGATGTCAATTTCTATTGTACCCATTTGGATCATCTCGACGAGAATCGGAGGATGAAGCAGATAAATGCGATTATCGAGACGAATGGCGATGAGCCTCATTTACTGGCCGGAGGTTTGAATTCTCTGTGCGGGACCGATTACTCCACAGAAAGATGGACAGATATTTCTGAGGTAATGCATCACTGAAAATGAATCACCACCAGTTCACTTGATTGATTATGGATGGATGCAGTTCTATCAGGAGATAGGAAAGCCTAGACCGAAAGCGGATGTGATGAGGTTCATGAAGAGCAAGCATTACATTGATGCTAGGGATTTCGCCGGGGAGTTTGAGCCGGTGGTCATCATAGCCAAAGGCCAAAGTAACGACCTTTAACCAGCTCCAAGCTAACTGTCATGACAGAATTTTCAGAAACTCTACAATTTTTTAACATGATGTTTTGCAGGTGTGCAAGGGACGTGCAAGTACGGTACGAGGATGGATTACTTATTGGCGTCGCCAACCTTCCCATACGAATTTGTCCCTGGATCGTATACGGTGTACTCGTCGCAGGGGACCTCGGATCATCACATTGTGAAAGCGGATCTCGTAAAGAGAAAAGACACCAGAAGCCAATCTCATCAGAACACAACAAGTTCTGGTGGATGTAGACGGAAAGTGGTGAGAATAAGTGACCCATCTTCCTCCAGAGGCATATGGTCGATGCCAAACACAAAAATGGCCGACTTCAGTGGCAGGTAGCTGCAAAAATGATTGCAATTTTTTTTGTTGCTTTTGGAACAAATGAAAAATACACAGCAATTTTGTCAATACACAAACAGCTCCATCACCTTGTTTTTCCAAAGCCTGCTTGTTGATCAAGCTGCTCAGCCATGCATCATTTGTCAGCAGTGGGACACAAGCACTGGTTTTCTGGGCTAATGAAATCCTTTCCTTGTTGTTATTCTGTCATGATAACCAGCTATTTCTTGCTTAACCAATAAGAATTATGCAGCTTAAGACGCCCAGAGAGTTTTCTGACTCCTTGGTGATGACAAGCCTGCTTACACACTGCCATGTTTCTCAGTTCATCACCAGAAAGGATACAAATCGGCAAGTCCTATTAATTTTCCATTCCCTATGCCAAATCGTTAACCACGACAGACGAATAGTGAATTGATTGATGCTCCAAGTCTACATCATCTACTAGTTTGTGCTCCAGAATTTATACGAGTAAAAGACTAAAAGTCTCACGCTGAAAGTAGTTTACATATTCATTCAAGGTTTATAAATACAGGGAAATTTTGCCTGTTTGGCGAGGGACATTTTTGTTCATATGCACATTATTTGACCTTAACAAAACTAGTTAAGGTTTCATATTCCATGTAGTTTTTTTTTATGGGGCTGGCTCAAGCAATAGTGCAACGCTCGAGGGAGGGACGCACAGGACCCCAATAGCAGCTATTGTGGAAAGACCAGTCCAGCAGCTTCTTATTTGTTAACAGCTGCCTGAGTTTCTTCCAAGCTTTTCCCTTTTGTTTCAGGTACCATACTGACTATAAATACGATAGCTAGAGCGTTGATTGCCGCATACAGAATAAAGGTGCCTGCAAAGCGTATCAACTCATGTAAGTGTTATCTTCTTTCAAAGGAAAAAAAAAAAACTAGTGATGTCAGAATTCGGCTAGAGTAAAAATTCCTGGCAGGATCATAAACTGTCCACAAACTTTTGCAAGATTATATTTCAATACCAGTCAGAAAGATATTAGATTTCTCTACCTGTCAATGCAGTGAGTTTTGTGACTCAATATTCCTGTTAAATTCAAAGATATTTAAACGTGCCGAATGCTACCTAGTCTCTAAGTAATTCCCCTGGGTAATTCCTTACATAAACTCTCCTATTTTATGAATACTTGAGTGATGTAAGTATTAAAAAGTGGCATTTGGATTACCATAAGAACTCCAGGATATGAGGTAGTTAAATGTGTAAGAAACTGCCCATGCAGCAAACCAGTTAACGAGCGTTGCTAGGCTGCCAGCCGATCCTTTAATATTTATGGGGAATATCTGCAATCCACATCAATGTTACAATTTTGAATGCTTGGTTTAAAATGTTGGTGATGGAGGGAGTTGGCAAGCTCCTCTAACCTCAGATATTAGGATCCAAGGTATTGGTCCCATCCCTGTTGCATAGGATCCTCCATAAATCTGCTCAGCCAAAAGATGTTATATCTTTTGATCCAAGGTGGTCAAATTCATATGATCTAAAAACTGTGCAGATTACCAGTAGGCCGGTAACAGCTAGCGCGCCATTCAAGGATGATGATTGAGCGTGAACCTGTACGACCAAATGATCTCTGAAACTTAATGAGAAGCAAACAGGAAATATAATGGCTAATGTTTATAAAAGTGAGTGCAGTGCAGTACCTTCATGAAAAAGGAACTTCCTACTAGGATACATCCTATCAGCATTCCGGTTGCAGAAACCTTAAATGAAATCAGTTAATGTTTTTTTCATTCTGGAGATGATACTGTTATCTGATTATTTTGAATTACCAGCAATATGGGCTTCCGTCCGGTGCTATCCATCCTGCTTGCGGAAATTGCACATGTCACTGTCTGCAAAATGAAGCAACCAGCTTCTTGTAAATCTGAAACACTGGTTGATAGGTGTTAGAAGTTAACATAGTTGGAGTTTCAACCTGTATCGCAGCGTATGCCATGCTACCAATGCTAGAAGAAAATCCTGCGAGATGGTAACCAAGCGAACAGAATGATCTTTGTTCTTGGTTTGTTTCAAGATGCTGAGATTATGGAGTTTAGAATCAGGAAGCTGACCTATTGACTCGAATGTACTACCCATGTAGAAGCATATCCCATTTACTCCCCCAAGTTGTTGAAAAGCCATAATCCCCAATCCAATCTGCTCATTGGAAGGAGAATTGTTACACAGACACTAGGAAAATAATGGACTGAATGCCATATGCGCAGTCTTACCGTAAGTGACTTTATATATTTTCTGTGAAATAAATTCATGAGCTTGGATTTCTGTAGCTGAGAAGTCTCGGTGAAATCCTGTAACAAGGTAATAACACTTCATTGAGCAAGAAGTTGCAAAAAGGACAAAAGCAGTCTGAAGAGGAGATTGAGCAACTAGTATATATTTTGAAGATGAAAATGCAGGATGAGAACTTGAACCTGGATTTCAGATGCCTCATCAGATATATCAGCGTCTTTGCCACGCAACTGACGCAGTGACGCTTCAAACTCGATTATTTTCCCCGTTTTTGCCTATATTAATCAACGATGTTTCCTGTTACTAACTTTTGAATGACTGGGGAAAAGATTTGGGTAATTCTTCATCATGCTCACCAGCCATCTAGGAGATTCAGGAATCAGAAACATGCCCAATATTTGAATGACACAAGGGAAAATCCCTGCAAGGGAGCTCTTCTTTAGTCTTTGTAACAGCAAAATGTTGTCTTCGCTATCAGTCAGATCTCTTTTATTTTCATTTCAGTGACTTCTGTCAAGCCACTTATGTAACACTATAAGATGCAATATATCAGGACTCACCAATTAATGCTAAGTTCCTCCATGAGAGTACGGACCCTAACCCGTAAGTGAGGAATAACCCACTTCCCATTGTGACCTGCAGGATAAAAAGTAATCAAACTGCTCTGAATATGAACTATTATTAGAGTCTCTGAGATTGAATTTATACACTTTGTTTTGCATAAGATTAACGGTAACACTGGCAGTAGAGAAATTTGTAGAGGGTCAATCCTTACCATATTCAAAGTTGTAAGCGCTCCTCGAACATTTCTGGGAGTTATCTCAGCAATAAATACTGGTACCTAAAAATCGATCCATTTCTATGCAGTCAGTCCTTTTCTTTTTTATCTCTTCTGCAAGTGACAATTGATGATAAATAGTTACAGAAATCCAACCACGTAGGAGAACACCCCCATTCCGTATCCTGTTGCCAATCTTCCAATATCAAGTGCTGCAGCTCCCTTTCATGATAAAATACAGCAGAAGAAGAAGAAGATGAATTTAGCACAGGACAGTGAAACATTGGTCTCAAATATCGACGAATCTTTCAGCTTAGGAGATGGGTTGATGTATCACCAAGCTTAATGATAATGATCTAATGCAGTTGGATGCTCCCATTGAAAATCAAGCACTGCTTTTATAGTCAATAATTAGTCATTTTCCCTTTATCATGTCATGTCTTTCATCTGTTCATAAATGAAACTAGTTAAATACCCGGCGCCAGAGTTGGTAGATTCATAATTTATAGCAGTTACTCTTGTCCTCTGCATCGTCCCTATCTTAGTCACAAGTGTTCTAACAAGGCACGAAAAGCATATTTTTTACATACCTTGGCAAAGTAAATGGCTAACCATCCTGCACTGCAAATGCTGCCTGAAACCCTCATGGCCTGGGAATTTATAAACTTCCCACACTTAAATTCAAAGCGAAACAATCGAGTTACTAAAGAAGAATTTTGTGAACAAACATGGGTCTTTTCCTAAGCCTTACCCATTTTCGACCAATCAAGTCTGCCATGGTTCCGCTCGTGATTGCTCCCATCATCGCACCACATGTCAGTATGGAACCAAACATTGAAAACTGTAACAAACTTCAGCATGTTATTATAAGATTTTTGACGGATTTACATTTGGTGAAATTGTTTAGCATGACCAGTGAAGGGAAAAGTCTAGCTTATATTGGATTATACTTACATTTACAAGTTTGAAAAAGATTAGAGCTGAACAGTTGGGTGTACCTCTGCTGTAGACAGGCTAAGTTCTTCGGTGATGGCGGACTGAGTGGGCGATGAGTAACCTGACTGGAAATCCCCCATTCATTAACATTTCAGAATACTTTCTTCGTCTGAAAAACATGTAGTGGAACAGGGGACTTACACAGATAGCGCATTCAAGTGAGCCGCATAGAGCAACAAGTGTGCTCAGATACACCATCCAAACTTGTTCTCTGCTGTTCCCATTTTTGCCACTTGCTGTTTTTGACTCTAAATCTTCATCCTGACATGCCGCATGTCGCTTAAGAAGCGGTGCCAGAGTTTCCTCGTACCGGCTGTTTTCTCCATTCTCCATGTCTACCGTGGCAAGCATTGGCTCAGGCCTTATAAAGGAACTGAGATGAGATAGGAGAAGTGGAAATGCAAGTGGGTGGATGTAGTTTGTGTGCTTGGGTATGCAGCTCCCGTAATTTGAGAATATGATACGTGGATACAATTATTAAGGTACTGTGGCAGGTTCTGGGACCAGAACATAACAATGTGTTCGATAAATTGTCCTGTCAGCTTTTAGTTTTTGTCACTATTTTGGCCCACTGGGACCGAATCAATGACGCAAAACTATGGCGGAAGTGTTATGATATAAAGAAGGAAGGATCGAATTGTTGATGATGATGATATAAACATTTCAATACATGTGCTAAACGAGCACCGACCACACTGATTTGAGTAATATGGCACGCATGCGAAGAAAAGGGGGGGTGACTGAGTGAGAACGTGTACTTGATCGAGAGTCGTGTTTAAAAAACGAGTCAAACATTGATTAAGCGTCTCGTATCTTCATCAATATGACAGAAATGGCCATGATATAACCATGATGGAAACTCAACAACATATCTCTCCATTATATGTGCTGACCGTTCATCCAAACTCCATTTATTATCATGTTGGAATCACACTATTTCCAGGACAACAACTTATTTTGTAACGTGCTTGGTTATGGAAGAATCGAATTCTTATCATTGAAATATAGTATTGTGAGTATCCCGTGCCATACAGGAACTTTAAATGGTAAGGGTCGCCTGATTGGCTTTTACACTTTTCCCTTTAGTTTCACGCGCCATATTCACAACACAAAGGTGTTGGTATAGTTCATTTTTTATGGGAGCCAAGTAATACACATTACCATGTTTCGGTAACATATGAAATCACCACGTCATCACAAACCAAAGAGGCGTTATTTTTAATGCGATTTGACTCTCAATAATATTTTATGATTTCAAATATTAATTGATATGTATGTAGTCCGAAATTGTACTATTATGTGTAATAAATAGAAAATGTAAATAAATTATTATAAAATAAGAGCGGGATTGGCTTCGGGGTACACCCATTGTGTGGGTCTTCTAATCCCAAAGCGGCCCGTGAAGAGAGCTTGCATATTAATTGCATATCTACCCCACAACGTTAAGAGGTTATATTGTTACTGAACTCATCTTCGTATTATTTTAAATCATTCTTTCCGCATCAAAATCTTATTCGAATTAATTTAAATTTTATCTTATGAATAATCTATTTTATATTTCGTATATAAAGAATTACGATTAATTAATCTCAATTTGAGATTTACTCTACCTTTAATTTTGACTCACAAAATAATTGTACCATCCTTCCGCACTTAATACACATTTATAACAATGTATTAAAAGAATGGAGGTCATGTACTTCACGCTCTTAAATATATTGCTCAATGTGTAGGTGTTGTCTAAGTCTGAAATTTATGCATTTTCTTTCATCAAAAAGCTATAAAATAATGAATATGAGAATCTCCGACCAACCTCAACATATGACTGTCATCAATATGTTATTTAAGGGTTTAGGTTTATTTTATTTATAAACTTTCATTAATATTGAATCAGATAACAAAAGTTATTGCTAATAATGGTACTAAATTGTTGCTAAGGGACAAAGTGTTTACAATCAACCCCTTAGGGCTCAAAGTCCTATGTATTTTACATTTTTTGACAGCATTGTATCTTTATCAGAACAATACCATTTCTATAAAAATTAATTTCTCAGGTTCAAAAAAATATTAAAATGGATTTTTGTGGGGTTAGGTTCGAAAGGTGCAATCATTATTTTCATATTTTTTGGCAATGGAATTTCATAAAATGATGCATTTTTTAATATATGCCTAGAAAGTACATTAAATATTTAGTGTGACTCAATCTAAAAGATGTATTAAAAGAAAAATGCATTCTTTCTGGAATTAAAAGTAATGCAATTTCTCAGATTGTATCAAGTATTTAATAAAAAAAGTGTTTTGTTTTTTTTAAAAAGCATCATTTTGGGAAAATGCAACAAGGGTAATTATAAAAAGTGTAATTTTGTCAATGGACTTTTGAAATATGAAGTCATCAAAAGTTCAATTCAATGTACTTCCAAATGTGAGAAATGAGTTTTAGAAAAATATTTTGAGCGCAAAAGCTAACATGAAATGTGAAGCACACCATTTCAATAGATTGAAAGATAAATTTGACTATTTTTATGGACTATCACATGATAATTTGTGAGTGATTTAATCAAATGACTCACACAAAAATTCATAGATTTTCCATGTAAGGGATCTAAGGAAGCGCCCTATATTATACATGTAATTAATTAGAAATAAATTGGGTAAAAATGATTCTTTTTAAAGAGTTTTAGAAATAAAATATATGTAGTATCAGTGAATGCTGAAAGAAGCAGTCCAACTACCAATTTGGGTTACAGTGGGAGCTCAACGACCCAAACAGGTGGAACATTAAATATCAAACTGTCCTTTTATACCAAATTTTTGTACTTTCGGGTCGAAAATATATGAAGTAATAAACATTTTAAATCTTAACAAAATATAGCCCTCGGCAGCGGTTCGATCCCCATGGAGACATCTATTTTCAACATTGGTGTTGAACTCGACTTAATCTCATTTATCTGTAGATTTTGTGATTCATCGAGTGGATGTTATCTTTCATCCCTAGTTGAGTTCTTGATATGTCTATATCCGATGTAATTCTTTAAAAAACAAAAGATATAAATCAAGCTTATTCCCTCGATAAAGAAATATGCTCCATGGACCCCAAGAAATTTATTCGAATTAAGTGCCCTCGCATTTTTTTTCCAAGAAATATAAAGTAATACTAATAGGACCCTTGAAAAAAATATAATATTTCAAACTCCCTCCCTCATCGACAGATAAGATCTTTATAGAACACAAAAGAAATTGTGTACTATAAGTCTTTGCATTTAAATTATTAAAAGGCCACCACCAGCTTTTGAAACATCAACACTGTAGAGCAACTGTTGTTAAATGCCCCCTCAAACTACATGTCTTTTGGCTTTATTTTTTATTTTTATGGATTTGTTTTTAAACTTTTTGGGAGTGACCCATCAAAATTTAAACCCGAGCCACAGAAATATAAATAATTCAATATCCGACCATGTATATAAATATGTCTCCTGCTGGTTTTTCTTTTAGATTTAGAGATATTGTGGACCATAAGATTGTCAGGCATCCTCATCCTTTTATGTAGCCACTAATCTCTCATCTCTTTTCTCCTACAGTTTTTAACTTTGACAGTTTCATAATATAAAATGGGATGTTAGGATCTATTCTATTAAACTGAACTGAACTGAATACTATAATTTGACTTATATATAAAAATTACTGGTGCAATAATTATATTTTGTTCAAAGAAAATGCGGAATATTCAAAATAGCATTTTATATGTAATTTTTTTATTTAAATGATGACTAAGCAATGAACTGAATTTGACATAAAAAAAATTGACAACAAAAAAAGGTCTACTCGAATAGACGGTTTGACAAAAATTGTCACCTTTTAGTGCGGTGCTTGTCGCCCATTGACATGGCCTCTCTCAAGAACAGCGTTCCAGGCCAACCCCAATGGATAAAACCCTCGCACCCCACTAGATACAAATCAAGCTCATTCCTACATAAAAGAAATGTATCATATTATGGACCCCCAAGAACTTTATTCAAATTATAAGTGCTCATACACATTTTTTTAATCATGAAATACTATAGAGTAATATTAATAGGCCTCTTGAAAAAAAAAAATTAAAATATGACAATTTGCTGTGTGCAGGATAATGAGAACTTATTCAAATTGTCGGTAGTACAACTTTTTGGACAAGCTGCAGAGTATGATGAGATGACAGATAATAGTCGATCCTACTTGCTAAGTGCACAAGATAGATTACCCAGTTCGGCTGTAAACTAGCCTACGTCTGGGGGGCTTATCCCAAGCCCATGGGAACCAATTCACTATATCAAGATCGAATACATGAACGTTATAGAACAGCAGACTCCCTCTCTATTCTAACCTCTACTCATCTAATAGTAATTGACATTCAGGCTCCCCCTAAATGTGAGACCTCCCGTCTCTACCCATTGTCCAAGTCCTTCTCCCGAAGAGACTTTCTTCAGCCTTGTGATGTCCGTTGATAGCTCAAGATCATATGCTTTCCAGATTGGCTTTGATGCTTGGATAATTTTTCAAGATAAGCTCATAGTTCTCTCCCCCAAGCATGCTTTCATAGGCTGTGTATTGCTCATATTTATACTGAGATGCACACCACAAATCCAGCCAGTTTGTTAATATTTATCTTTAAGATTGTTTGTTGGAGATGATCTTTTCGCCATTATTGTTTTGATAGTTTGTTGTTACCTGATAAGGTTATCTTCAAGACTTTTCTCGATGTTATCTTTACATGACGTCATTATCTTTAAGCCCATATCACGGATTTCCCACTCCCAGATTTGAGACAATCTTCATACGAAGTTGTACAGCTTTGGTCGCCTGGACAACTTCTTGTACAGTTTTATGCAAGCATGTCATATGCATCCACAATCTCCCCTTAACATTTGCATCGAAACTTCACCTGTTTCCATGTAGCTACTTGCTCCATCTTGGACACACCATTACCAATGCAACAACATATCATCATAGCCAAAAAAATAATGTCATTCGTGCCGTTGTCTATTCCTTTCTCCCCCTTTTTGGTGTAAATGTCACAGGTCTTTAAGCTTCTGGAGGAGGCTACGCTGGGTACTTCATATCCCTGATGAGATTGGGAATTTGTGCCTGCTGCAATGTGAGAAAGTTTAACCTCCGGAATAAGAAAGTTGGGTTTAGTCTCCAGTTGGTGAATTGCCCATTGCAGCTGCTGGAACATCATCTGGGACATCTTCAGTAACCCTAATTGTCTCCTTTCAATAATGGGGGTCGTGCCATACTTTGCCCTTCTCTCATACTCATCTTCCTTTCAGCTTTACACCAAGATCTATTACTCTGTTTGTTGAGTACGCCGCTCTAATACCAATTGAAAATTTGTTGTGTGCAGGATGATGAAAGCTTGTCCAACTTGTCGATAGTACAACTTCTTGGACAAGCTGCAGAGTATGATGAGATGACAAATAATAATCGATCCTACTTGTTAAGTGCACAAGACAGAGGTTCGGCTGTAAACTAGCCTACGTCTGGGGGGCTTATCCCAAGCCCGTGGGAATCAATTCACTATATCAAGATCGAATACAAGGACGTTACAGAACAGCAAACTCCCTCTCTATTCTAACCTCTACTCATCTAATAATAATTGGCATTCAGGCTCCCCCTGAATGTGAAACCTCCCGTCTCTACCCACTGTCCAAGTCCTTCTTCCGAAGAGACTTTCTTCGGCCTTGTGATGTCCGTTGATAGCTCAAGATCATATGGCTTTCCAGATTGACTTTGATGCTCGGGTAATCTTTCAAGATCAGCTCATGGTTCTCTCCCCCAAGCATGCCTTCATAGGCTGTGTGTTGCTCATATTTATACCGAGATGCACTCCACAAATCCAACCAGTTTGTTAACATTTATCTTTAAGATTGTTTGTTGGAGATGATCTTTTTGCCACTATTGTTTTGATAGTTTGTTGTTACGTGATAAGGTTATCTTCAAGACTTTTCTCGATTTTATCTTAACGTGACGTCATTATCTTTAAGCTCATATCACGGATTTCGCACTCTTAGATTTGATACAATCTTCATACGAAGTTGTACAGCTTTGGTCGCCTGGACAACTTCTTGTACAGTTTTATGCAAGCATATCATATGCATTCACAAAATATATCATAAACTCCCTGATCAATAGATAAGTTTGTATAGCTACACAAAAGAAATTGTGTTAGTCCATATTATGAATGACATGTTTTTGTGCAAAGAATTGTTCAAGTTAGTTAGAAAGTTTGTATTGAATAGCCAAAGAACAAGTACATCACTGAAGTCAGCAGGCGTTGCAAAACAAGATGTTGTAGCAAATGCTGAAGTTGAGCTAGTTGTTCTCCAGAGGAGGATATTGGCAGATTCCACGAATCTTCTGCAGATCTCGAAGATCAAGTAATCTGAGATCTCCGGAGTATCAGCTCCACAGAAGATCTTCGTACGACATCCCCGATTCGTAATCACCTGGCATGGCAACAAAATAAGATCATACAAATATTTTGATTAAATATATGGATAAGATCTTTTAGAGGATTGTTGAGAGCTTTTAAAAGATGCAGTCTGGAGTCGAAGTGGTCATCATCAAATTCATTCAAGCAGCCCTCTGGTTTTATAACAATATACCAAAGAGAAAGAGTTAAGTGCTTTTGAGTGCACCCATTGAAGAACGGAGCAAAGTTGTCACTCAAGCACAAGAACCAAGAGCACATGTTGAAGCAACACGCTTAACAAACCATGTTACAGAACAGATATGTCCCAGACATCCGGGAGGACGTAGAGTGGACAAAGCAGCTATTCGGGAGAACGGAGCTGCTACGACAAACCATAGAGAGGGATCTCTACACTGAGGGGAGCTCAGTGCGCATCCAGACGAGTCGGTAGTAGAAGTATTCGCAGAGGGAGTCTTGAAAGTTTGTATTTCTTGTTCCGATCGTAAAATAGTGGATTGCTTCTTGTCGAGATTAGGAGAACCCCTCCACAGTAGGGACACATTGTCCTGAAGTGGGTTACCAAATCCCTGCGTCTTGTCTTTACGATTACAGTATTTACTTTCCACTCGAAACAAATCGTACTATTCCTAACGCGTTTTCTCAGCAGTTGTCACGACAAAAGCTGGGATAAGTTCTGTGAGTAGCACCAGAACCATCAGGCGCAACCAGATGCTCTTGGAGTTAAAGCACCAAAATCAGAGAAAGACTGGACTGAAGATGAGAAGAAACTATTCCAAGGAAATAGTCAGGCTCTGTATGCTATTATCGCTACAGTAGACAAACGAAAATATAAATTAATTGCTGGTGTTGAAATAGCAAAAGAAGCATGAACCATTATGGAAACAAACTTTGAAGGAGATGCCAAAGTAAAGAAGTCCAGAATGCAGATGCTGAGGCTTAGCTATGAACAACTGATGATGAAAGATGATGAGACCATAGCAGACTTTGAAATGGGGAATGAAATGGGGAATCTTGGAAAGTATGTATTAGAAACCGAACAAGTTGAAAAAGTTCGCAGATCACTTCCTCAGAAGTTTGATGTCAAGGTAACAGGTATTGAAGAAACTGCTGACTTTGAAAAAATGAAGTTGGACTCTCTCATGGAATCTCTCAGAGTCTATGAGATGAATATAAACAGCAGGAAGTCAGCAGAGAAGAAGACTAGAGGAATTGCTTTAAAGGCTGCTGCAACAGATGCTGAAACAGAGTCTGAAGGTGAAATGAATGATGATCAAATAGCCATGATAACTAAAGAGTTTGGAAGGTTCATGAAAAGGATGGACAAGAAAAGAACCAATTCCAAAGCTCGTGGTGAGCAAGAATATCAAGGGAAGAAGGAGGAGCGGAGTTACCAAAGATACCCTGGAGGAAAGATGATAATTTCAAAAGGGCAAACGTAGAGAGAATGATCAAAATCCGAGTGAAGAGATTCAGTGCAGAGCCTGTCAAGGATACGGCCACATACAAAGGTATTGTGCCAACACTCTGATGACAAGGAAAGCCATGGTAGCGACTTACAGCGATGATGAGTCCGCAGGCAGCTATACTGGAGAAGATCAGAGTAACTTTGTTGCACTGACTACTGTAATTGAAGATGTCACAGATCTTGTCACACTGACTGCTAAGGAAGCCGCTGAGGAGACTGACCCTAACAGTGACTCTGACTCCAGTGATGGAGAAGAAATTGATGTGGAAACTCTAGGGAGAAATCTGAGGAATATGTATGACAAGTGGAAGCTGGTTGCAAAGACAAATGAAAACTCAGAGTCAATATTACACAACTGAAGAAACAGAAGAAAGGTCTGGATGAAGCCCATGCTGCAACAAAGACCAGACTCAGCATTGAAATTTATGATCATGGTAAGACCAAGCAGGAGTTGGATAATCTGAGAAAGAGAGTGAGCAGCGCACAATCACGAATTATCAATAGTTTCAATTTAGTAGGCCTAGGGTTTCCAGACAAAAGATGTCAACTTTCCTATCGATTCATGTACTAACAATATAGCTACCATGCTTCGATATCAACTCTACTCAATCCGGTTAGTTACCTCAGACCCAATCATCTTTTTGGCATTTAACCTAATTTTGTTTTCACAAGTCCCAATCAATGTCAGACATGCAAGAACGGCAAATTAAGAACAGTAGAATTAAAGAACTCCATTAACATAATCGAAAAGTTTTTAACATCGCATGAATTATTGGAGTACAGGCATGAGATCCGTAGGATCCTAGAATGAGACGACTACTCACTAATCATGGTGATAAAATCAGAATATATGTGTAAAAGAGAATTAAAGAAGAAGAAGAAACGGAAGGTAAAGAGGAATCCTTCACTACGAGCCGAGTCTTCGATCTTTATTCTTCTTGGAGTCTTTCGCCGCCTCTCCTCTCTTCAGAAATTAGTTTTAATCTTGCCCAGGTTCATAATTCTTTTTTAGGATTCTAGGTCTTTATTTATACCAAAATCAGTTGGGCTGATTTCAGAATTCAATTCCGGACCGGTTTAGTGTCAAACCGGCAGTTCAGTATCAAAACCGCTTGTTCAATTGGGGAACCGCCTATTTTTCCTTGAACCGGCCTGTCTCAGAGAATCATCAATTTTTGCACATTGAGCCGGTTCAACAAGTGAACCGCCATTTCAACAAGTAAACCGGCGGTTTTACTAATGAATCGGAGGTTCTTCCTTGAACCGGTCTACTGTTCCACTCAGCACTGAATTTCTGACTTTGCTTGCGTTTTTGACCTTCTAAACCTTTGAATTTGGTCTTGGAGTAAACTAAAGTGTCCTTTATGTTAGCTTTTTAACAGGATATGGCACGCCTCAATCGGATAAGAATCATGTTCTCGGAAAGCCTTTGATGAAGAATAGGTCAATCTGCCCAGATTTGGTCCGTATTCGTCTGAATTCTTGTGTTTTGCCTTATTTTGCTCCAAACGGACTACAAAGCTTTAGTTTAATATATTTTGACCTGAAATGAGAGTAGAGTGGTAAACTCACAATGAAAAGTTCGGAGAGGAGCGAAATTCATCATCGAATGAAGCGATTAATAGGTAAGAAATCAACCGATTAAAACACCCCACACTTAGAATTTGTTCGTCCCGAACAAATATAAAATACAGAATGAGTAGCAGAGCAACTTAGTGCAAGTACCAATCAAGTTCATGCGAATAGCTAACTAAACTAATATCCTAAATATGCAAGTCCTAACTCACTTTCGTAGAAATCACGGATGCATTTAATGTATGCATCAAGCCTTTAAACCCCTAGGCTACCCTAGTGGACGAGTTATAGTCTCGTGAGAGTTTTCAGAATAGGAATACTCACAAATCCCACTCGTAATCATCGAATTAAAAATCCAAATATAGTTTGCTAAGCAAGTAGTTTTTTATCGCCCACATAATAATAGAGTTGTGCAAATCATTCACTTCACACAAACTTTAAGAATCATTCAATTCATCACAGAATCGATATCAAAACTAGCATTCGTCAAATTCAAATTACCGCTCAATTTCCTATACAAGTAGCATAAAGAAAAGCGTCGCTAGTTTTTTATCGCCCACATAATAATAGAGTTGTGCAAATCATTCACTTCACACAAACTTTAAGAATCATTCAATTCATCACAGAATCGATATCAAAACTAGCATTCGTCAAATTCAAATTACCGCTCAATTTCCTATACAAGTAGCATAAATAAAAGCGTCGCTTACAGAAAATTTTTTGTTGAGTCAATCGCATTGTCTGCTAAGGGCAAGTCCATAAGCTCATGACAACAAACTCATTCTCAAGTTTTAGACTATACGTCATAATCCGTAAGTGAAGAGGAGTTTCGACATTAAAAATTTGAAAATTCACTCGTACAAATCCTGATGCTTAAGTAATAAATTACAAGAGGCATACCTTAGACGTTTCCTAAAAACGAAATGCAAATGCCTTACTCACACACATGCGAAAGAACTTGCGAAAAAGGCATAAAGTAAAAAATTAAGTGTGTTTGTTCTCCCTATTTTTTTGTGTTTATACAAATGCTTTCAAGGAGGAACTTACCTTCCTAACCCTCGGTATTTGCAAAACTTTTCTTTGACTAAAAAAATATTTTTGTATTTATACAAACACTTTCAAGGGGAAACTTACCGTCCTAACCCTCGGTGTTTGTAAAACCTAAAAAAATATATTTTTTCTTTTCGCAAATACTTTATTTGACCCCACACTTAATTCTTGACAATGTGCCTAAGTGGGACATAGTGGAGCATGAAATGCGAGCTAAACAATTGCAAAGGCTAAATAGGAGTGCAAAAGTCACCTAAAAGCAAGCAGGGACAACTACGAAGTTTTATTTTTTTTTCTTGCTCCCTAAACTTAACTTCATTTTTCATGCACGGAAAAAACGTAAAAATAAATCGAACTAAGCTAGTCAGAATACTGAATCATGTGAATAAAATTATCACAAAGAATGTCAATCAACTTAAAGATACAATTCATGAATTCAAAGCACAACTCATTCCAATTTTCTTTTTTATGATACTATACTTAACGCTTAGCAAACGTTACTTCGTGTGATCAATACTTAACGCTAGGATGAAAGCAATCATGCGAGTATAATGCGCGCAAAATAAACATGTAGCATAGAATCATATTGTTAGCAAATATAACCACAAGCGCAAACCACCCCACACTAAAAAAATTGCTTAGATCCAAAGTAAATGAATTAAAGAGAAAGCAGGGGCGCAACACAAATTCCAAAAAGATTCTATACTACAAGCAAGTAAAAACAAAAGCATAAGTACTCACAAGCCTAGTTTAACGTCTTGGCTAAGACTCAGCAAAGCGTCCAATAGAAATCACTCGCGAGAAGTCCTTTGCTAGAATCCCTTCTTTCGGGGCCTTCAATGATTAAACGTGTCAAGCCACCTTCAAATCCCATGAGCTAAAAAGTGTTGCTCATCCCATGAGCTTCCTCCACTTGCAAACATGCCTTGTTGATTGCATGAATATATCCTCACAATTTAAGATAATTAGGTGACTAGTGAAAGATAAAATTTTACAAAAAAATAAAATAAAAAATAAAAATATTTAAGAGAATAGTCTAGACTCTAGCACAATCTAAACTCCTCGACAACGACATCATTTTGACAATGCGTATATTTAACCCTTTATAGTTGTCAGAAATAAGTTTCAGGGGTCAAGTTGCAGTCAAAAATAATTTATAGACCTTGGTAAGCCAATGGTTGATCCTAGGAACATGCGCGTGTATATACTACCTAGCAATCAATGTGTTTAGCTACTCCCAATGGAAATTCTGGCTTTTATTCTAAATATTCGTAATTATCCTAAATCCTAACGGTTGATTCGATCAGAGAAAATAATTCCAAGATCGAACTTCACCCATGCTCGCAACACAATTCATGCTATAGTCATGTAAAATAGCTTTGGAAATAACCTAAATTGACATCAGGTCAGCTGCCCATTCACAAATCATCACCTGAATTAATCTACGCCATTGAGGGGCGACCAATCACGGATTATCAACAATTTCAATTTAGTAAGCGCATGGTTTCCAAACAAAAGATGTCAACTTTCATATCGATTCATGTACTAACAATATAGCTACCATGTTTTGATATCAACTCTACTCAATCCGATTAATTACATCAGACACAATCATCTTTTTGGCATCTAACCTAATTTCGTTTTAACAAGTCCCAGTCAATGTCAGACATGCAAGAATGGCAAATTAAGAACAGTAGAATTAAAGAACTTCATTAACATAATCGAAAAGTTTTATTAAGATCGCATGAATTGTTGGAGTACAAGCGTGAGATCCGTAGGATCCCAGAATGAGACGACTACTCACTAATCATGGTGATAAAATCAGAATATATGTGTAAAGAGAATTAAAGAAGAAGAAACGAAAGGTAAAGAGGAATCCTTCACTACGAGCCGAGTCTTCGATCTTTAATCTTCTTGGAGTCTTTCGCCGCCTCTCCTCTCTCCAGAAATTAGTTCTAATCTTGCCCAGGATCAGAATCCTTTTTCTTGGATTCTAGGTCTTTATTTATGCCAAAATGGGCTGATTTCAGAATTCAATTCCGGACCGGTTTAGTGTCAAACCAGCGGTTCAATGTCAAAACCGCCTGTTCAATTGGGGAACCGCCGGTTTTTCCTTGAACCGGCCTGTCTCAGAGAATCATCAATTTTTGCACATTGGACCGGTTCAACAAGTGAACCGCCGGTTCAATAAGTAAACCGGCGATTTTACTAGTGAACCGGAGGTTCTTCCTTGAACCGGTCTACTATTCCACTCAGCGCTGAGTTTATGACTTTGCTTGCGTTTTTGACCTTCTAAACCTTTGAATTTGGTCTTGGAGTAAACTAAAGAGTTGTAGCCCTTTATGTTAGCTTTCTAACAAGATATGGCACGCCTTAATCGGATAAGAATCATGTTCTCGGCAAGCCTTTGATAAAGAATAGGTCAATCTGCCCAGATTTGGTCTGTATTCGTCTGAATCTGTGTTTTGCCTTATTTTGCTCCAAACGGAATACAAAGCTTCAGTTTAATATATTTTGACCTGAAAGGAGATAGGGTGGTAAAAACAAAATGAAAAGTTCAGGAGAGGAGCGAAATTCATCATCGAATGAAGCGAATAATCGATAAGAAATTAACTGATCAATCCCCTATGCGCAATCACCTGGCATGACAACAAAATAAGATCATACAAATATTCTGATTAAATATTTGGATAAAATCTTTTAGAGGATTGTCGAGAGGTTTAAAAAGATACAGTCTGGTGTCGTAGTGGTCATCATCAAATTCATTCAAGCAGCCCTCTGGCTTTATAGCAATATACCAGAGAGGACGGGTTAAGTGCTTTTGAGTGCACCCATTAGAGAACGGAGCAAAGTTATCACTCAAGCACAAGAACCAGGACACATGTTGAAGCAACACGCTTAACAAACCCTGTTACAGAACAGATATGTCCAAGACATCCGGGAGGACGTTGAGTGGACAAAGCAGCTGTTCAGGAGAACAGAGCTGCTACGACAAGCCATAGAGAGGGATCTCTACACTGAGGGGAGCTCAGTGCGCATCCAGACGAGTCGGTGGTAGAAGGACTTGAAGAGGGAGTCTTCCAAGTTTGTGCTTCTTGTTCCGATCGTAAAATAGTGCATTGCTGCTTGTCGGGGTTAGGAGAACCCCCACAGTAGGGACACATTGTCCGGAAGTGGGTTACCAAATCCCTGCGTCTTGTCTTTACGATTACAGTATTTACTTTTCACTCGAAATAAATCGTACTATTCCTAACGCGTTTCCTAAGCAGTTGTCACAACAACAGCTGGGACAAGTTCTGTGAGCAGCACCAGAACTACAAATTGTGTATTGTAAGTTTTTGTGTTTAAATTATTCTTCTTATTTCATGAAATATAATTAAAAATAAACATTATTTATTATAGCTACGTATTTGTAAAGGTAGCCATGCTCTTATTTGACTTAATAGTTTAAACTAAATTTAATCTGACTCTACACTTCCGTTTTAATTAAAAGACATTGTAAATTTACAATTTTCTAATTTTGAACTATCTACATTACTATACGAGGGAGTGCTTGGTTGAAGCTCCAAATAAATAATCTTTATAGTTTTGTAAGTCATTGAATCATTAGTTCTTAAGGGCAGGGACAGAGCGACGACTTTCTTCTTCCTGGCGACAGAGGGTGATTCGACGATAGGATATGACAGTTATCATAGCATCCATCAAAAAATGAAGGTGAAACTGAAAATATGTTCAGGCCTCGAAGAAGCAAGTGCAACTCTTTAGTAAAGCGGCGAAGGCTGTCGGGAAGGGAGGGAGTCGGTGATTGGAGTGTCGGATTCTTCTGCTTTTGAGAAACCGGGCGCGTTGGAGTCTGTTGGTAGTATCGTAAGCTCATAGTACGGATCGAGTGCGGAATCGTGTTAGGGCAGAGGTGAAATCCTTATGTGGTTCTGTATCCTGTGGAGGAGTCTGAAATTGGTGTGTGCAGGATGATGAGAACTTGTCCAACTTGTTGTCCGGACTTATTCCTTGAACAGGTTACGCAGCGGAATAAAATGCGACAGAATTAAAAGCTACTGCTAAGGACACGAGAGTGGTGACCCATTTCGGCTATAACGAGCCTACATCTGGGGGGCTTATCCCAAGCCCGTGGGAACCGATTCACTAGTTTACGATCAAGTACAAGGACGTTACAGAACAGCGGACTCCCTCCCTATTCTAACCTCTACTCATCTACTAGTGATCGACACTTAGGCTCCCCCTGAATGTGAGACCTCCCGTCACTTCCCACAACAAGCGTCTAGTCAATGGTGGATGCTTCGGACTTTCAAGAACAGACTGCTATGTATACTTGTTTTTCTCTCCGTATTCCTCAATCTCATACAGTTGCATGCGTTCCTCATATATAACCTAAGAGACGCATCATTATCTCAGGTTGTTATGATATTGGAGTTTGTTGAGGGTGATCTTTTGTTGATTGTTGTTTTGATCATCTTGTTGCGATCCTGATAAGAATATCTTTACGAGTTTCTTCAACGTTTTCCTTGGCCATCATTATCTTTAAGCTCTTATCTCCATCGCAGATTTTGCGCCCGTATTAAGAGGATCTCATCACATTAGGTTGTTCAGCTTTGGCATCTGGACAACTTCTTGTACAGTTTTGTGCAAGCATGCCATATGCATCCACAATCTCCCCCTTGGCATTTGCATCAAAACTCCATCTATCTCCATGACTCCATCTGTCTCCATGACTCAATGCAAAAACATAGCATCATAGTCAAAACACATAATGTCATTTGTGCAAGTTGTCCATACCTTTCTCTCCCCCTTTTTGGTGTAAATGCCACAGGCCTTTAAGCATTTGGAGGAGGCTGCGCTGGATACTTCATGTATGCCTGTTGCATTGTGAGAAAGTGGTAATATGTGCCCGCTGGAAATCTCTTGTGACTGGCTTTTTCGAGACCAAACTTCCCTTACCATGCTCATTTAGAATTTGCTCTTCATTTATCCCACAAATTGTTCCACCAACTCCTGTGATGTTGATTATGCCTCTAGGATTGCCTCGTTTTCGTCGGTCTTCTGCTGGATCTCCGATGATGTTGGTGATCGGATGATTCACCTGAATTCTACTTGTTAATTGGGAACTTGGCTCTAGGTTGCCTTCTTTTGTGTTGTTCCACTTCGGTCATTTCTTCCATCTGTATTGGATCATTTGTTCCAACAGTTTCTTGTACATCCTGAGTTTCTTCTTCTGCTGGCTCCTTAGACTTCTTCTCAATATGTGTGGTCATACTGTGGGCAACGAGACAGGTGTCTTTCTTCTCCTTTGCTCTCCAGACCCACTTGTTGTCCCTTCGAGTGCCTGAATCCATTCTTCTGATGTGATAATTTCTTCTGACATGTCCAACGAGGTGATAGGAATAACACCTTCGTTTCTCGTTCCACGTCGCTGATTTGTTGGCGCGTCTGAGCTTATCTGAAGCGATCTTCTCAGCCTCTCGGACAAATACCAGTCTGTTGGCTGTTTTGGATCCGGTGAATCCAATGCCTCTTGTGTCATGATTCGGTCTCTGCATAGATAGGATTGAATCTAACTTTCCGGTTCCTGAGTTGAGCATCCTTTGAAACTTCTTGAATGAGCTCAGCTCTTCTGTGACTTCAGACAGTTTTTGTTCCAGTCGGTTGATGATTATGTGATCTTCCGTCCTTTCTCTGTCCAAGATGTTGTTCTGACATTGTAGCTTGACATCTAGTCTTTGAAACTGCTGAGTGTTTTGTTGAGCTTTGTGTTGATGCTAACAACTTCTGTCCATTTTGAGTGCAGCAGAGAGAACTTCTCGATGATGCATTCGTCAGTTGGTTCTTCATCTTCACTATCTGAGCCTGTCATTGACGCAACAGAAGTTTGTGCAACTATATTTTTCGGGCTTACCTCCGATCCTTCTTCATCGGACTCTTCGTCACTCCATGTCACATTTAGGGACTTGTTATTCCTTTTTCGAGTATTTGCACACTCTGCTTGAATGTGACCGTATCCCTCGCATTCTCTGCATTGAATCCGCTTGGGATGACTTTGTTCCTTTGAGTCGAGCTGTCTGCCTCTAGTCTAGGAATTTCCTCTGGATCTGTACTGGCCGTTATGCTGAGCAGACTGTCCCACCACTTTCTTGTTCAACTTATTCATGAACTTTTCAAACTTCTTACTCAAGAGATCCATTGCTTCTGAGATTTCTTCTCCACTATCATAATCTGATGCCTCAGCTTTTAATCCAATAGTCTTGTCTTTGAATGCAGATCGGTTGCTATCTATCCTCATTTCATAGGTGGTGAGTGATCCTAGGAGGGCATCGAGTTGCATGCTTTTCACATCTTGAGCTTCCTCGATCGCGGTCACTTTCATTTCAAATCTGGCAGGTAGTGATCGCAATGCCTTTCGAAGCAGCTTCTCTTCAGGCATGAGTTCTCCTAGGTTAAAAGCTTGATTGCACAGGTCTCCCAACTTTGCGAAGAATTCTCTTATGGTCTCGGCTTCGTCCATCTTCAACTTCTCAAACTGTGTATTGATCATTTGCATACGGGACAGCTTTACTTTGTATGTGCCTTCATGATGGGTTGCAAGTATGTCCCATGCTTCTTTGGCTACTTCGCACTTTGAGATGACTTTGAAAATCTTCTCATCCACTCCGGAGAATATGGCATTCAAGGCTTTGGCGTTGCTAGTCCGAGCCCATTCTTCATCCTTTGTCCACTCTTCTTCAGGTTTCTCGGTTTCGTTCCCTGTCTTTGTCACTTTTTGTTGGGACCCTCCAGAGCTTTAGAATAGCTCTCCATGCACGGTCATCAACGGTTTGGATGTATGCTTTCATCCTAACTTTTCAGTAACCGTAATTATCTTTATCCAACAAGGGGGGTCGCGCTATGCTTTGTCCTTCTCTCATACTCATTTTTCTGCAGCCTTTTCCCAAGATCTTACCCTGTATGTTGAGCACGCTGCTCTGATACCAATTGAAATTACTGTGTGCAAGATGATGAGAACTTGTCCAATTTGTTGTCCGGAATTCTTCCTTGAACAAGTTACGCAGCGGAATAAAATGCGACATAATTAAAAGCTACTGCTAAGGACACCAGAGTGGTGACCTAATTCGGCTATAACGAGCCTACATCTGGGGGGCTTATCCCAATCCCGTGGGAACCGATTCACTAGTTTACGATCAAGTACAAGGACGTTAAAGAACAGCGGACTCCCTCCCTATTCTAACCTCTACTCATCAACTAGTGATCGACACTCAGGCTCCCCCTGAATGTGAGACCTCCCGTCACTTCCCACAACAAGCGTCTAGTCAATGGTGGATGCTTCGGACTTTCAGGAACAAACTACTATGTATACTTGTTTTTCTCTCCGGATTCCTCAATCTCACACAGCTGCATGCGTTCCTCATATATAACCTAAGAGACTCATCATTATCTCAGGTTGTTATGATATTGGAGTTTGTTGAGGGCGATCTTTTGTTGATTGTTGTTTTGATTATTTTGTTGCCATCCTGATAGGAATATCTTTACGAGTTTCTTCAACGTTTTCCTTGGCCATCATTATCTTTAAGCTCTTATCTCCATCGCAGATTTCACGCCCGTATTAAGCGGATCTCATCACAGTAGGTTGTTCAGTTGTCCAGGTAGGTTGTTCAGCTTTGGCGTCTGGACAACTTCTTGTACAATTTTGTGCAAGCATGCCATATGCATCCATAGAGTCGTTCGGCGTCATTCAAAGGTGAGCAGAATATGAGGTTTTGAGAAGGCTAAAATCGGATCATTGTTTAGGAATTTCTGGGGAAGAAGATAGGAGACGCCACCGTGGGTGTTAAGGACTCGACCGTAAACGGTTGGCAGCGCTGCTCAGCTGGCGTCCCAGCTGGCAGGGAGTTGCGTAGGGTTCTGCCGAGTCAACAAAATCATTTAATATGATTTTAGTTTAAGAAAGCTGTGGAATGCGATGGAGTCTCAGGACAATGGTCTTGTTAATTACGTGATGGGCGGTCTTGGGCAGTGTTGGAAGTGTCCTTTCTCATTTTGTCCAAGCTTTGGCGTGAATATGAGGGACATCAGTACATTTGCGGGATCATCTTATCACTTGAGGAGGTCGCGGAGTGAGTGCCTGTCTGGAAGGAGGCTGGTGGAGTTAGTTTAGCACCTTCGTGAGCATGGGAGATGGTCATGCAGTCCGTGACTTGGTCGGGTTGGCGGTGCCATTTTTGAGGGAGGTGGTGGCTGTGCAGCAGGACCAGACAAGCTTAGAGAATGTATCCGATGTTTTTTAAGCCTGTTGACGAAGATCCTGAGGTACTCAAGAAGTTAAGGTGCGCAACGATCCCTACCATGAACTTTATTCCGAGATTTTGTAGGAGAGGCTATGTGTTATGCTGAAGCAATTAAAGCGGTAATTGAGGTTCCTAGTGACCTTAACCATTGGGGGATCATGCATATCTTTGTTGTGTCAATTCTTAGATCGGTCAAAAAAGAAGAAAAAGGGGTGACGTCTCCTTAGCTGAGTTGGTGGCTCGTAGGTTAGAGTGTGGGAAGGAGAAGGGGACGATCAACGCTGCCTTTGGCAGGAGGCAGTTGGAAAGGGGACGTCTGAGAAACGTGCGCTAGTTTTTTTGAGGAAGACTAGAGGAATATCAATGTGACGCGGTGTGAAAAGTTGGTGGCGGTTGGTCGTCTCGGAGATGCGGCTGGCGTTTTAGTTATTTGAGGGGTATTGACGCATGAAAGTTGTATGTCTGACCCACTGTGATTGTTCCATTGTTATGTATTATCTGTTTCACAATACTCAAATAGATAGTGTTTCGATAGGTGTTAGTAAAATCAGAAACGGTACGATGAATGTAAAGGACACAAGATATGGTCAACCTTTATATCTTCACGAACCTACTCAGGGGGGATTTCTTTAAAATCCAAGTGGAAAATAATTTACTAATAAATGGTCAAGTATAATAGATTGGAAATGCTGAATGCTGGATGGCAGAAACTTGTCCAACTTGTCGGTAATACAACTTGTTGAACAAGCTACGCAGTATGATGAAACGACAGAAAGTAATCGATCCTACTTGGTAAGTGCACAACACAGATTACTCAGTTCTGCTGTAAAGTAGTCTACGTCTGGGGGGCTTATCCTAAGCCCGTGGGAACCAATCCACTAAATCAAGATTGATTACAAGGACAATACAGAACAACAGACTCCCTCTCTATTCTAACCTTCACTCACCCAAAGTGATTGGCACTCAGGCTCTACCTGAATGTGAGACCTCCCGTCTCTATCCACTGTTATAGTCTTTCTCCTAAATAGACTCTCCTCCGTGTTGTTGATAGCTCAAGATCGAATGCTATCCGAGATTGTCTTTGATGGTTGAGTAATCTCTCAATATCACCTCACTGTTTTCTTCTCAAAGGCATGCCTTCATAGGCTATGTGTTGCTTGTATATATACTGAGATGCACCCCACAAATCCAGCAAGTTTGTTAAGATTTATCCTTTAAGATTGTTTGTTGAAGATGATCTTTTCGCCATTATGGTTTTGATAGTTGTTGTGATCCAGTTGTTACTTGATATCTTTCCAATGTTATCTTTTAAGAATCTTCTCAATGTTATCTTTAAGAATCAACATTATCTTTAAGCCTATATATTCGGATTTGGTCACGGATTATTTCGCGCTCCCGTATTGAGATAATCTTCACAAGAGGTTGTACTGCTACGGTCGCCTGTACAACATCTTGTACAGTTTTGTGCAAGCATGACATAGCATCCGCATAGATCTTAAGTAATCAGACTCCCTCTACTACCGCTATGTTGTTGCACCATAGTGAATGCGTCTAACTCTCTCAGACAGAGATCCCTCTCTAGTCCACCTCGATCTGCCTCCCACTGATCGGAAGTTCTCCTCCCGAGAACACCAGCGCTCCTTGATCTATCTCCCACAGATCATAAGTTCTCCTCCCGAGCGAGTGTTACTTTTACAGACTGTTCGTACAACAATAAAACAACCTATAGTTAACTTCGAGTGAGCTTTACTATCGCCCGATCTCCAATAATGATTGAGCTCACTCTTAATGTGTTCTTCCCCACGAATTTGATCTTTGCTTATGATAATAGGATTCTTGATAATTGTAGATACCACGGGATGCATCGATTTATATGGATTGATTGCTTGCTCCTTAAGCTAGCCGATTTATTCCTTTTTAGGTAATGAATGATTATCTTTAGATTGTAGATAATCATTCCTTCCTAAAACTTCTCCAACTGATTTATAGAATCTTGGTATCTTGGAATATCATAATCCCGGTATCTTAGATATAGATACTCATCCAAACCCTAGCCGCCTCTAGATCTCCTTGACGCCAATTTAGGTATATATACTGATTGCGCGTTTCTGTTCAAGCTAATTGTGGCTCACCCTCTGATTCAAGATTAAACTTCCTTGGTCTTGTGAGCCTTGTTGGTGTGCTTCGACACTCCTGATACAGATTACAGACTTTTGACTGATACAGACTCCTTTTGCTAAAAACATGCCACACACATTCATGGGACACATGGATTTAACACCGGTCTCAAGAGGTGATGGGTGAACTCGTTCGTAAACACCCGTATGCTCCACCTTCAGGGGTTCTCACGGGGCTGCCTCCTGTTTCGGTTGTGCCTTTCTGGGAGGAGGTGTCGCGGGCTCTTTAATCTTTTCCAAGCCGTTCTACCGGGGGGCGGAATGGGCTAAAGCCGCAGTTGTTATTGGACTTGGTTTAGGGACTCGCAGGTCGGGTGGAGAAGGTTCATTTATAGGGGGTTTTTATAGCCCATGTCGCGCTTTTGCTTAGTGGAGAGCACCTCTTAGCTTGCTCAGTGCTTCTGTTATTCCTCTTGCTAAACCTGGAGGAGGAGTTAGGCCGGTCGCAGTGGGAGAGGTTTGACAGCGTCTTACTTCGAAAGTGGCTCTGAGTACTGTTAGAGCTTCAACGATGGCTAATTTATTGCCTTTTCAGTTGTGTGTGGTAGTGAAAGGGGCAGCAGAGGCTATTACGCATTCGTTAAATCACTTTGTGGCGAAGCATTCAGCTGATGAGGGGTTGGGGGTTTTGAAGGTGGATCTCACGAACTCTTTTAATCTGATCAGCAAAGAGGTTTTCAGGGAAGTAGTGGGGCGCCATTTCCCATCACTAAGCTCTTGGGTTGAGTATTGTTATGGATCTCAAGTGTTGCTCTTTGTTGGAGAGTCGGTCATTTTTAGTCGCCGTGGGGTGCAACAAGACGATCCTTTGGGGCTCTTACTTTTTACCATCGGTATGCAGCCTTTGCTTCGTCGGATTGGGAAGATATGTCCTCGCTTGATGTTTTACGATTGGTACATTGACAACAATTTATTGATGGGTCATCGAGAGGATTTATTGGCAGCGTTTGGAGTCATTCGGGATTCGGAGCCACGGCTTAAGTTAATTATAACAAATCCTTATGGTGGTGGCCAAGTGGTGACAGGAACCGGCCTCCTGAGGTGCCCGACGGGGTTGTTGCCTCGGATTCCTCGGCTTTATCTGTCTTTGGTAACCCTATTTCTGTGGATGGAGAGAGGCCGATGGGGTTGTGGGGCAGAGAGTTCTTGGTATTCAGGCCATTCTAGCTGAGGTGCCTAAATTGGATAATCCGCAGTAGGAGTTATTACTTTTGCAGGCTTCCGTAGGCATGCCAAAGATGATGTATAATTTCAGGAGTTCACTGCCCAATTGGATTGAGGGTATCAGAGTTTGGTGCATATCTGGAACACGGGTTTCACGATGAAGCAAAAGAGGTTGGTGGGTTTGCCTCTAAAGTTCGGTGGGCTAGGTATTCCTATGGGGAACGATATGGCTCTCTCGGCTGCAATGGGTTTCTTGGTGCAGACAGGGGGTTTATGGGAGATGCTTACAGGAGATTCATTCTTTTCGTTAAGGTGCGAAGTCTTGCTTGAGGAGTGGAATTTGATATTCGTCCTTCCTTCCCAGTTGGATTGGAGGAGCTTAGGTTGAAGGCTAAGCCATAACAGTGGCTTACCGGTTTGGCCGCAGAAGTCATCAGGGAAGAAATCAAGGGACGAGGAGGGGCCTGGGTAAAGACTAGAGTGAATGTCGCTTCTGCGTTGGGGAGCTGTATTTGGACCACAGTGATATCTATTTTTTCTCTGGGCTTCGTATGAACCTGGTGACGTATCTTTTGGCCCTCACGTACTATACCGGACACGATGTGTTCGCGGTTTCTCGTGCTTGTATGGCCTGTAGGGAGTTGCACACTTCTGACGTGGCCGGTGATCATGATTTCCATTGTCCAGGGGTGGGAAGAGGATTCGAAGGTATAACGCGGTAAGAGATGCGTTATTTACTTTTTTTAGGGAGGCTAATCATGGACCTGGACTGGAAGTGGCTGGCCTTCTCGCTGGGAGGAGAAGCCAGGCGGACATTTTAGTACCTGCGTGGGATGCAGGTAGAGATCTTTGTGTGGATGTGTCCATTGTCTCTCCTTTGTGAGAGGAAGGGCATGGTTGGGGTCAGGGGAGGCAGCTAGGAGAGTAGATGAGAGAAAGATCTCTAAGTATGAAGTTGATTGTTCAGCCAATGGGCTTATGTTTGTGCTTTTAATCATAGAATCTTTAGGAGGTTTTGAAGTGAGAGTGGATCAACTGATCAGGACTGTGGCGACGATGTGAGCTGAGGCCAAGGCTATGGAGCCACCGGTAGCACTCTCTATTTTGGAGCAGAAATTATTTTTTGTCTCGCGGAAAGCTTGACGAACTGATTTTTATTAAGAAACGACTATAATTATCCCTTGCCGCGAATCGAGATGGTCTGGCTAGTCTGTCATTTCCTCTCTTTTGTTTGGGATCCTCATTACATATTGAATTATAAGAATTGATATATATTTGATCAAATGATTCATGAATTGCCCATGTGGAGTTAGGTAAAAATTAGAATTTTTTCCTTTTTATTATGTTGAAGGATTTTAATGTCTAAAAAATGAGTTCTTTCTAAGTTTATAAATTTTCTTTATTTTAAATAGAGTGCATTCAATTTTACGAATTTTAATTTATTTTGTTTAAAGCACTTCAAAATTTTGAGTTTTGAATTGTAGTGTTCAAAATGTGAAGTGCATAGTTATATATATGCTCAAATAAACTAGCAAAGTGCACTGATATATATATATATAACAAAGTGTATTATTATATACGTACTCAAATAAATTAGCGAAAAATAAACATACTACCAAATTTCACTCCTAACTACACTAGCAAAGTGTGTTGCAATACTTTCAGGGATAGGTTTTGATGAGTTGGTGTTCAAAAGTTTAAAATTTGATAATAATATATACTATATTGAATAGTGGTACACGTGTCATAAGTAGCTTGAACGAAAATAATTAGAAACTTTTAAATTAAGATAATAGGAAAGACAGACAAATAAGGATTTGAGAAAAAAAATTATAAGTTTTTTGTGACGAATTTATTATTTCAAAAATAATAATGAATGATTATCATGCGTTAAATTATGAGTCATTTGATCGAATGGATCAAAAAAGACTTATGAATGATCTATCATTTGTTGATCGCTCCTCTTATTACATGTATGTCATAGGGGGTGAATATGAATTTATTGAGGGTATTTTATTATATTAATGACATCAAATCATTACATAAGAAAATACTGAATTCATAAATTTCAGATATGTATCATTTATAGACGAGAAAGAGTTTTGAAACTACAAAACTCTGTTGAAAATGATCCCTTATCAGACAAATGTGCGGGTCCCACTGTTGAAAATATGCACACTTTATCTCTTGCCAAAAGCTAGCCTTTTATCAACTCGAAAACGTATCTACTGCTGCAACACGCAATTCAAGAAAATGAGAGATCAGGTTTGCAACAGTAACCTTCAATAATATACGACTTCACTTGTCTGGTGAAATCGAAGAACCTGCTGACCATCTTTCTATAAAAGTATATATATTACCTATTACCTATGTAATTACTATGATCAGAAATTAATTATATATAATTCGATTAATTACCTGAACTATATAAATATTATTTCTTAACTTAATTATTCTTTTGACAAATTTGTATACTGGATCAATTAATGAAGGATCACACGCATACGTATGATTCAAAGGAAAAACTATATTTAATCGCATTAAAATAGCTGATATAATACTGGATCCGTAGAAATCTGGAACAAAACGAATAATCACTAATCATAATGTTAAAATCAGAATACATGTATAAAAAGAGAATTAAAGATAAAAAAAAAATCAAAGGTAGAGTAGAAGTATCTCTATGAAACCGAGTCTTCAATCTCTAATTTTTTTTGGAGCTTGAATCCTTTCCTTTTCCCAAGAAGTAGATTAAATCTTGTTCAAATTTAGAATGATGATTTTAGATCTTTTGACGTCTATTTTTACCTAATTGAACTTGGAATATAATATAATCAGAAGATCTCTCGTCTGGATTGCTTTGATATTGAAACGGCGCTTTGCATATTGGAGGCATCGTTTTGCTTAAGGGAGGCGCCATTTCGCTCTGCATGGCGGATTAGCTCTAGAGATCATCGACTTCCGGTTCGCCCGCTCTTTTTGTTGAGGCGTCATTTTGCTTTGATTGGGTTGCCATTTTGGTTGGGGAGGTGTCGTTTCGACAAAGGCAACCTATCTCGGATTGCTTCTCTAATTTTTGTTTAGGTTACCTTACTAATTTAATCTTTTAAACCTCTGAATTTGTTCTCAATATAAACTTAGTCCTCTGAGTTAGCTTTCCAAAAAGCTATGACACATCTCATCAGACAATGCTTGTGGGCCCAGCATGACGCCAAATAAGAATAGGTCAATTTGTCCCGATATGGTTTGTTTTCGACAAAATCTTCATATTTTGCCTTATTTGCTACAAACGAACTACAAACCTTCAATTTAATTGATTTTGACTAAAACAATAGTAAAGTGATAAAACAACAATAGAAAGTCAGGAAAAGATAAAAAAAACCATTATAAATGTGTAAATATTTTGTTAATAAATCAAACAATCACGCTTATATAGATCTCTGTGGTCCGATCGATGTCAAATCTCTTGGTGGAAAGAGATACGTGATGGCATTTGTTGATAATATTTTGAGAAAAAAAAACTTGGATCTATTTCTAAAAAGAAAAGTCTAAGGCTTTCCGGACATTCAGAGAATTCAAGACCTTTGTTGAAAAATAAAATGGCTACATTTTGAAGATGTTGAGATCAGATAAAGGAGAAGAATTCACTTTTGGTGAGTTCTCTAACTATTACAGAACCGAATGAATCAGATGACAGTTAACTACAAGCTATATATCTCAGCAAAATGGCATATTTGAGACGAAGAAAGATAATCTGTAAAATGGCCAAAAGCATGTTGAAGGCCAAGGAGCTACTAAGCCTTATAGGCAGAAGCAGTAGCATGTGTAGTATTTTTATCAAACGGATGTCCTATAAAGGCGGTTCATTAAAAGACACCACGTGAAGCTTGTGGTTTGAAGCCAAATTGATAGGATCGTGATTAGTAATAACACCCTAGGTATAGGAACTGTTAGGAACCTAAACTTAGTTGGCAGGTACGTGTACCTCAGAATATCAATGCACAACGGAATTCGTCTAAAGATTATTGTATTAATCTATAGACTGTACAAATACTTACAATATTCGTACACAAGTAATAGTATCGCTAACTATCACAAAAACAAGTCACCTAAGCCTGATGATCCCGGATCACCAATCGCGACTTCTTGAAGACAAGTCCCTCCAACGATTCCCCGAATCGTCCACTCGTCTCTCGCACTCCAAAGGCTAGCTCTTGATGCACGGCTGGCTTACTCAAGCTTCTGCTATCCTTTCCTTCGATTCGTGCGACTCCCGTGCTCTTTTTGGTTGCTTCATACCTCTCCACTTAATGTGCAGCCAATGTTTAGATCAGGTTCACAACCTCCGAGATTTCCGGCTTCACTTTCCTTAAATCTCTCCAACAATCTCTATGACTCGGTCCACCTCTTTGGCTTCGTCATACGAGTTTGTTGATCTCTTATCACGTTGTCCGTGATTCTCTCAACTGATCGACTTACTCGGTTCTGACTTCAAGTCCCTCTGTGTCCAACACAGGTTCTTGTCCCTCGCTCAACTCTCTGACTTAGAGTCCTTCTGTCCATCCGATGATCTCATCCTGGTACAGGTTCCTACACACTCAACTTAAAGTGTTAGTCGAGTGTTGTCATCATCAAAACCACGTGGGGTACTTGATCCTCAGGAGCCAACAATTTCCCCCTTTTTGATGATGACAAACACTCAGAGACAAGACAAGAAACTCAGAGACAAGACAAGATGATCGACCGACAAGCAATACTAGTCATCTACTAGTCATCTACCCACTGAATCATAAATGGGAACAATTCCCCCTAAGCCCAAGCAAGGACTTGCAAGTAGTATCAAGAACAGATACCTGACATGATTCCCCCTGGATAGATATCCCACTAACTCTTCCCCCTTTTGGCATCATCAAATAAGGGTTAGATAGTTAAAACACATTAGCCATCAATAAAGTTAGTCAAAACATGCAATAAAATTGAAATCATGCAAACTTCAAAATTAAATGCAAAATGTCAAGAGTGCAAAGTTCCGGGAAAAACAAAAAGATTAATGCGGTGGGGATCAAAGATGGGGTTAAGTCTAAGAGGGTGTTGGGTAGCAGCATTCACAAATTCAGGTACGCAGACCTGTTCCAGACACTAGGTTCATGACCGTCCTAATCATATCCTTGATTTCTCCTAGCTCTGAGTGCACCAACACAATTTCTCCCTTTAGCTCCCCAACACTGACTTCGATCTGTTGAAGCCTCTCCTCAATAGTAGCCTTCTTTTCAGTTTGAGGATCCTGTTCCTCCAGAACGTCCTCAAGAACTTGTTCCCCAATCTGTTTCGTGGGATCCCGAACCCACCCACTGGCATCTTCAAAAATTAATCCCATTTTCTTGAACATTGCTGGCTCAAACTTTTTCACCACTGGAACCTCGTCAACAGGGTTCCCGTACACTTGATGAAACTCAAGAATCTGCTTGATGATGCGGGCAAATCCAACCATTTTACATGAGCGCATGTATTCTATTTGGTGAATGATCAGCTTGGGAAGGTTTATCTTCTCCTTCTTCAACAGCTTATCCAAAATTAAAACATCCTCCAGCTGAACAAAACTGGTCTTTGATCCTCTTTGCAAAAAATTTGTCACAAATAGCTTGTGTAGGATCTTTACCTTTGCTGACATGTGTTTGGTTGGAAATTTTCCAGGTTCTGCAGTCCCACAAACCCGTTCCTGAATTACATACCGGTCCTCCTCCTCAGCAGGCCACGATCCTTTGATAAACTGACCATAGCCAGTGTGGGGGATATTCAGGATGTGGGACAAGTCCAAGCTTGAGACTCTCAACTCTTCTCCTCCAAATTTGAAATCCAAGTAGACAATGTTTCCTTTGATCTCTTTGGAAATATCCTTGTAGAATTCAAGGACAGCTGCTGGACTTACTTTCTCCTCCGTCTCAAATAGATTCTCCCATCCTTGAGCCTTGAGTAGCTCAAATACTTCATCAAGCTTTTGATCTTTAAACCACTGATTTGTACACTCCATTTCCTCTAAAGTTTCTCTTGTGAGTAACTTTGGTTTCTTTGAGGCCGAGGGAGCTGGATCCACCTCTTCACTAATCACTTCCTTATTTCCCTTTTTTCTCTTCGAGAGACAAGAACGAGATGGCTGGATTGCTTGGCAATGGGATTAATTTTTGCTGTCCTTCTTTTTGACTGAACTGGGGTCGCGAGTATCTGAATTTCTTCACTGTCCTCCTCACTGTCCTCAGATACGACATTCTTCTCGGAAGCCCTTGTCATTGTCTGAGGTGTTGCTACTTTCCCCAGCTTTACCAATTCTTGCAAAGTCATTTGAAGAAGAGTCTTCGAAGCATCAATTTCCCTGGTACTTGACTCCGGATGGGGTTTCTTCAATGAACCCTTCTTGTTCACAACACCCACTTTGTCACAAGACGCCTTAGCACCCTCATTTGACCTCCTCACTGATTGAGGTCTCTTCTGAACCCTCAGTGACCCCCTTCTCCTGGGTACCGACAGGAACCAAATCCCCTTTTGGGACCCCCAAAACATCATCAAATACAGCATCCCCTCCTGGGACCTCCAACAAATTATCAACAACAGCATCCCCTCCTGGGACCTCCAAAACAGGTTTATCATCCATTATTTGGGTCTGAGATGTAGAAATCTTACCCGCAGTTTCAAGGGTTGAGAGTTCTACTGCTTCCTCTCCAGTGTTCACCGCTTCAGGAACAGCCGCTGGAGTTTGAACGGTTGCTGCCACTGCTGGAGACAAGTTCTCCAAGTTTTCTGACGTAGCATCTTCACGCACAGCTTTGTTGTTGATGGATTCCATGGCGATTTTGAGAGTTCGAGGCTGAGTTTCTCAAGGCAGATTTTAGGGTTTCCTCACTGAGTGTTGATGAGACCCTTAAGAACCAAATTTTGGATTTCCTCAAATTTTAGGCTTTGAATAATTATCAGAAACTTTGAACTCACCCCTTTTCGCAATAATTACCGAAGTTCATGTCCCAAGCGTGTTTTTCCAAAAGACGCTTCTCCTTTGAATCTGGACTAATACTTTTCTGACTGGTACACATCCCTCAGCATGTGTTCAAATACCTGGAACTTATCTTTGACCTGAACAAGTGAATGCCATACCCATACCTTTCCATAGACTTCTCAAGGGACATTGTGATGAATTGGCTCAACCGTAAGGGTTATAAGATGTAAAAACATCACAACTGAAATCACTCAATTTAAATACACACAAATTTTTACCTCGAGTGAATTGTCCGAGTCTTAAATAGGTATGTGGCTAGGGTGGCTGGGTACACTTCCTTCATGCGGTTTGTGAGGTTCAAGATCCGGAAGGTACATAGGCTGGAAATAAAATATTTCGAGCACAAACATGACATTTTCACATTTAATCAAGAAGTAAGACATGCAATCAACTTATCACATACTGACAGGATCACATACCTCAGGCTAATATGCATAACTACTCTACCCTTACTCTAACCAATCATTGAAGGTTAAGTTAGAGGTACCTCACTGAGTAGATATCATGCCAAGCGCCATCCTGAACTTCTCGAAAGACTCCCTGCCTAGAGCCTTGGTGAAAATGTCCGCCACTTGTTCCTCAGTCCTGCAGGTCTCCATAGAAACAAGTCCCTTTTCTACACAATCCCTAATAAAGTGATGTTTAATTTCTATGTGCTTCATCCTACTGTGATGTACTGGATTTTTAGCAACACAGATAGCACTGGTATTATAAAAATAAATAGGGATTTGATCAAAGAAAAGGTTGAAATCACTTAGCTGGTTCCTCAACCAGAGGAGTTGCGCACAACATGAACCTGCCGCAACATACTCGGCCTCCGTTGTGGACAAAGCTACTGAATTCTGTTTCTTGGACCCCCATGAGACTAGACAAGACCCAAAGTACTGAGCCATGCCAGATGTGGACTTCCTGTCAGCTCGATCACCCGCGTAATCCGCGTCGGTATATCCTTCCAGAGTCAGGGACTTGTACCTCGGATACCACAGAACCAGTTTCTTGGTTCCCTTTAAGTACCTCAGAATCCTCTTCACAGCCTTCACGTGTGATTCCCTTGGATCTGCTTGGTACCTGGCACAAACACAAACACTAAACATTATATCGGGACGACTTGCAGTTAGGTAAAGAAGTGAACCTATCACCCCCCTGTAAAGTGTTGGATCTGTCTTTGGCGAGCTCTCATCCCTGGTCAATGAGACACTGGTAGAACTCGGAGTAGTCGAGGGCTTTGACTAATCAAGTCCATACTTCTTGACTACCTCGGACAGATACCTCTCCTGATGTATCCGAGTCCCATTAGACTCCTGCTGGATCTGCAGCCCCAAGAAATACGTAAGTTCCCCAACCATACTCATTTCAAACTCACTCTCCATGAGCTGGGTGAATTTCTTGACCAATTCCTCACTGGTCGACCCGAAGACTATGTCGTCTACATAGACCTGCACCATCAAGAGATGCTTCTTCGTCCTTAGAAGAAACAACGTCTTATCCACGGCTCCCCGCTCATATCCATGAGCTATGAGAAAGTCTGATAACCTCTCATACCATGCTCTAGGTGCCTGCTTTAATCCATAAAGCGCCTTGTCCAGAACATATACCTGGTCTGGATGCTCTGGGTCTTCGAACCCTGGAGTCTGCTTCACGTACACCTCCTCCTTGAGGTTTCCGTTCAGGAACGCCGTCTTCACGTCCATCTGATGGAGCTTGAATCCATGCTGGACAGAATAAGCAATGAGCAATCTGATAGCCTCCAATCTTGCTACCGGTGCGAAGGTCTCATCGTAATCGATGCCTTCCTGTTGATTGTACCCCTGTACTACCAACCGAGCCTTGTTCCCAACAATGACTCCCTTCTCATCTCGCTTATTCCTGAAGACCCAACGAGTACCTATCACCTTCCTATTGTCCGGTCTAGGTACAAGTCTCCATACCTTGTTCCTCTCGAACTGATGCAACTCCTCATGCATCGCCTGAACCCAGTCGGGATCCTTGAGTGCATCCTGGACTGTCTTAGGTTCCATCAGGGACACGAACGCAGTCTGAACTCGTTCCCCCTGAAACGCAGAATAACAATAAAAATCTCGAAGTCTAGTATTGGATTGACTAACCCGAGTACTTCTTCTCAGTGGAATCACATCTCCTATGGCTTCCACTTCATTGTAATCGCCCACAGATACTTGATCTGGTTCAAGTACCTGACTCTGATCCTCATGCTGTTCATCCGGTACTTGTACCTCGGCTAGATCTTCATCAGCAACACCTGGATCCTGATCAGCTTCCTGCTGATCCCCATTAGCACCCTCTTGTGCTGGAACATCAACACCTCCTTGTGTTGAAACACTTTCTGTGTTATCTGCATCTGGCCGTGCTAACACAAAGATTTCCTCAGCAGGTTCCTGTCTGACCTGAACCTCCACAGGTTCCTGAACCTCTGCAGGATTCCCTGGCATGACACTCTCGTCAAAAACCACGTGTACACTTTCTTCGACTGTCCTAGTCTTCTTGTTGTACACCTTGTAGGCTTTACTGTGTGCTGAATACCCTACAAACACCCCTTCGTCGCTCCTCGGATCAAACTTCCCAAGTTGATCTTTCCCATTGTTGTGAATGAAGCACCTGCACCCAAATACTCTCAAGTGAAATATATTAGGTTTGCGTACCTTCAACAACTCATATGGAGTTTTATTCAGAAGCGGCCTTAAGTAGGCTCGGTTCAGCACATAACACGCCGTGTTCATTGCCTCTCCCCAAAATCTCTTGGGTAATCCACTTTCCAGCAACATGGTCCTGGTCATATCTTCCAGGGTCCTGTTCTTCCGCTCAACTACCCCATTCTGTTGTGGAGTTCTCGGCGCTGAAAAGTTGTATTGAACACCTTGCCTAGCACACCAGCTCACAAACTGCGCGTTGTCAAACTCAGTACCATGATCTGATCTGATACTCTTGAGTTTCTGACCGAGGGATGTCTCCACTGCCTTGGCCCAAGCTTCGAACTTCTCAAATACCTGAGTTTTAGAAGACAGAAAAATGGTCCACGTGAACCTGGAATAATCATCAACCAGTACGAACACATACTTGTTCCCTCCAATAGTCTGAGTCCTCATTGGCCCGCATAAATCCATATGCACCAACTCCAAAGGTCTACTGGTACTCACGACCTTCTTTGGCTGAAATGAGGTTCTCGTCTGCTTACCCCCGGTACAAGCAACACATATCTGATCTGGTACATGTCCCACCGCTGGTAAGCCACGGACAAGTTCCAGTCTTTGGAGCTTTCTCATTAACCTTAGATTGACATGGCCCAGACGCCTGTGCCATAAGCTGGAGTCATCTATCCTAGATGACAGGCAGAGGTACTCATTCGGATCCCATTCCGGATCGGTCTTGTATACCCCATTTTCAACCGTGCCCTTGAGAAGAATCTTACCTGTACTCAGAGACTTCACATAGCACCCATTAGTGGTGAAAACAACCTTGTTGTTTCCTCCTTGACAAAGTTGAAATACATTAAGTAAATCAAACTTTAAATTGTGAACAAAGTTCACACCATCAATACTAACCTTTTCATTCAAACTCACCATACCTATTCCGAAGATCTCACCTTTACTTCTATTTCCAAAAGTAATGGAACCTCCAGAATGCTGCTGTAGAGAAGAGAAATGGTCCATCCTTCCAGTCATGTGATTTGAGTACCCGCTGTCTCCATACCAGGGACCTGTTCCTCTCTCCACCTGCACACAAACAATCAGTTCTTAGGAACCCAAATTGGCTTAGCCTTTTTGGGTTTCCTATCTGAATTAGAATCAACACAGGTAATGAGTTTTGAAGAATTAGTATTTGATTTGACAGTAGGATCTCTCCGGGTACTTGTTCCTCGCATGGAACCACCAGGTCTCTGAACCTTGTCTTTGGAGGTTTGCCTCGCAGAACACTTTGCCCAAAAGTGTCCCTCCTTCCCACAGTGGAAACAGATCTTCTTCCTTCTGAAATTTACCTTATCAGATATCTTTTTCTTTTGTTTGCTGAAATTTATGCCGGCTGGTCTCTGTTCCTGAGCAAACTTTGTCCAAATATGGTAACCCTTACCATATGTCTTAGCCTCATCTCCGAGATCCACCTTTACCCGTGGAGTACTCCTGGGCTCTCCAGCTTTCTGAGCTCTCCTTGCGATGGTAACATCACCATAACCCAGACCTGGTTTGGGCTTCTTTGTTCTGTGAACATTTGCCTTCGCCTTGACACCGGGTTCATGTACCTGCAGTCTGGAAACACCCCTTTGTTTCCCGACAAGTTCCCTCTGAAGTTGCCGAATCTTGGCAGACTTCTCAACAATTTGAACATCTTTTTCAGCAATAATATCAGTTAACTCATCATATTTATCACAAAGATTTTGAATGATAAGTAATAAATCATCACGTGATTTAAAATCTGATGACTTAGAGGAGTGTTTTACCTCTGATATAGATGACCCTCCCTTGGCCATAAGACACAAGTTCCTTCGTGAGGACTTGTTCCTGCACTGACTCTCCGAGTCACTGTCCTCTTCCGAGTCACCCCATGCAGCGATCATTGCTCTCTTATCTTTTGATTTTTCATCAGTTGATTTCTCCTTGTTGGACTTGTCCTTCTGTTTCTTCCAACAATCCTTGGCAAAATGACCCTTTTTCCCACAATAAAAACACTCATCAGTCTTCTTTGCAGTGCGCTTTGAAGATGAACCCTTCGGATTGAACTTCAGGTTCGCGACCTTCAGTGCCTTAGTCAGAAGTACCAACTCAGATTGGTCTCCTGTTTTTCCTTCCGACTCAATCTCTTTCCCTTTGGACTTCTTGGACTTTCCTTTCTCAGTAACCAATGCAATCTGCTTTGCTGCTCTCTGAGGTTCACGTCCCTCCAGCTTGCATTTCTCAATAAGCATACTGCTTTCAAGCTTAGAGACCAGATCTTCTAGTGTCATTCTTTTTGTATCAGGAAGAGCAGATAAAGTCCTTGAAATGTCATCCCATTCTGGAATAAGTCCCTGTAGGAAGTGATGAGTAATCTCCCAATTTTCAAGCTCCTTTCCAAGTCTTGTCAGAGTTGATAGACATCCTTGAAACCCTTAGTGATAGGCATGTATCGACTCGTCCTTAGCTTGACGAAGACTATTGTACTTCATTTGAGCAGTGAGGATCCTATTCCTTATGACGTCTGAAGAACCAACATAGATTCTCCTGAGAGCATTCCAGACATCTGACGGGTCTGTGTAGATCAGGACCTTGGCAAGATCTCCTGGTTCCAGTGCTGCGTGAAATACTTTCATAGCCTGAGCATTCTTTTGAAGCTTCTTGAAGTCCGCGGTAGTGTAAAGCGCTCGTGCTTTTTCCATGGTTTTGTCATCATCATCCATGATGAGTTGTTTACCTTGCTCAATAATCTGCCAGACCTCGCCATCCAGTGAGAGGACATGATCCTCAAATTTGACAGCCCACGAGTCATATTCGCCTGCCTTCAATTTTGGAGGGGTTGCAAACGAATCACCTGACATACCTGCAATGCTAATCAAAATCTAGAACCAGCGGCTCTGATACCAATTGATAGGATCGTGATTAGTAATAACACCCTAGGTATAGGAACTGTTAGGAACCTAAACTTAGTTGGCAGGTACGTGTACCTCAGAATATCAATGCACAGCGGAATTCGTCTAAAGATTATTGTATTAATCTATAGACTGTACAAATACTTACAATATTCGTACACAAGTAATAGTATCGCTAACTATCACAAAAACAAGTCACCTAAGCCTGATGATCCCGGATCACCAATCGCGACTTCTTGAAGACAAGTCCCTCCAATGATTCCCCGAATCGTCCACTCGTCTCTCGCACTCCAAAGGCTAGCTCTTGATGCACGGATGGCTTACTCAAGCTTCTGCTATCCTTTCCTTCGATTCGTGCGACTCCCGTGCTCTTTTTGGTTGCTTCATACCTCTCCACTTAATGTGCAACCAATGTTTAGATCAGGTTCACAACCTCCGAGATTTCCGGCTTCACTTTCCTTAAATCTCTCCAACAATCTCTATGACTCGGTCCACCTCTTTGGCTTCGTCATACGAGTTTGTTGATCTCTTATCACGTTGTCCGTGATTCTCTCAACTGATCGACTTACTCGGTTCTGACTTCAAGTCCCTCTGTGTCCAACACAGGTTCTTGTCCCTCGCTCAACTCTCTGACTTAGAGTCCTTCTGTCCATCCGATGATCTCATCCTGGTACAGGTTCCTACACACTCAACTTAAAGTGTTAGTCGAGTGTTGTCATCATCAAAACCACGTGGGGTACTTGATCCTCAGAAGCCAACACAAATGTATCTTTTCTATGAGTACTAGAGTGTGTCGCATAGCCGCATGTACCAGATTCGAATAAAGAGAATATGGATGACAAGAGCAGACGGTGTATCTTCATTAGATACTTTGTTGATAGAAAATGGTTATAAGTTGCATGACCCAGACATGAAAGAGTTGTTTATCAGCCAGATGTACAAATTTCTTGAAGACGAGGCCTAAAATTAGTCTTACAATGGTACTAGACAGTCCTGACCAATCAACTAATCCTATGTATATTATTCGTCAAGCACCACAAAGATTACCACCAGTTCGGTTCTAAGATTATGTTGCCATTCAAGATGAAGAGGTTGAATCCACTAATGAACCATGGTGAACCTTTATCTGTTTGTAGATTATGATTTTGTGTCGTTCGAGGATGCAACAAAAGACAAGATGGATTCAGGCTATTGATTTGGAGATACTTCCATTGAAATGAATGATACGTTGAAGCTGACACCTTTACCAAGTTACAAGAGTGTGACTGGAGTGAAGTTGGTGTATAAGACGAAGTACAATCCTGACGGTCAGGTAGACCATATCAAGGCGAGACATTAACTATTTTGATGTATTCATAGTAGTTGCTAGAATGGATACCATTCAGATGATAATTGTACTTGCAGCCCAGAGTAGGTGGAAGATACAATAAATGGGTGTAAAGTCAACATTCATGAACATAGCTCTAGAAGAGGAGGTATATGTTGATTAGCTACCGGGATATGTGCAAAGAGGAATAGAAAACAATGTCTACAAGCTGAAGAAAATATTACGGACTGAAGCAACCCCCACGAGCATTGTACGCTAGGATTGATCAGTACATGCTCGAGAATGGATTTCAGAAATGTTTCTACAAGCACACACTATAAATCAAGATAAATATTGATGGAGACATGTGTATAGTGAGTTTGTATGTAGATGGTGTGGTATTCACAGGAAGTTTAGATGCAATGTTCATCATAGAAGTGATGACTCGTCGGTTTGAGATGACTAACATGGGATTGATGCCTTACTTCTTAAACATCGAGGTTGAGCAAGAAGGTTGTGGAATTTTTATTTCACAAAAGAAGTATGCCAGGAATATTCTCAAGAAATTCAAGTTTGAGGGAATGAAGACGAGTCTAGAATCGAGTTGCAGAGAGGATAGATTGATGAAAGGTGTTGGAGAGTTAGTGAATCCCACTTATTGCAAAAGCATAGTTATAAGTCTTCGCAATTTGACGTCAGTTAGACCACATATTATGTATGGAGTTGAACTTAACAATTGGTTCATGGGTCAACCGCAACAATCACATTTGCTAGCAGCAAAACGTATTCTTCGATATGTCAGTGGTACACATGATTATGAGATTAAGTATTCTAATACATATGATTTTTGTTTAACAGGCTATTCAGACAGCAATTGGCCTGGTGCTGTTGAAACTCGAAAGAATACATCAGTTTATGCTTTCTATGTTAGATAAGGAGTGATTTCATGACTGTCAAAGAAGCAACAAATTGTTACTTTTTCGCTAAAGCAAAATACATCATAGTAACTACTTCAACTTGTCAAGCAATTAGACTTTGACGAATATTGGAAGATATGATTTGGTCAGTTAGGCGGACTAATAAGATTCAAGTGATATTATTTCACTTTATACTTACGGTGTTAAACTTTTATTAATTTAATATTTGTATTTTTGTCGTTGATTTTCTTAGCTGAAAATTTTGAGCGGTCGACATTTGAATTGAAAATTGTGATAGTCGAGAACCTAAAGACTAAATTTGATATTCCTATATTTAAAATGAGATTATAATTTAAATACATTTTTATTCAAAAATGAAAAAGCCACCATGAACTTTTGAAACATGCACATCATAAACACTGTAGATGTACTGTTACCCAAATTACTTCTTTTGACTTCTTCTTTTTTTTTCATTTTTCTGGATTCATTCATAAATGTATGATTCAATATGAACCCTATAGTATAATTATGTCTCATGTTTTTTTTTCCTTTTGGATTTGAGAAACTCAGAACCATAAGATTATTTGTACCCATTGTCCAGCATCGTCATTCTTTTATGCGGAGATTTTTGGCTCGACTCTTTTACATTACACTTTCTACTTGTAACTTTGGTTACATAAGTTGAATTAGCTTCATAAATCCTCGATTGTTTCATAATATCGGGACATTAAGATCTATTCTATTCAACTAAACCGAGTGTTGGAAAATCGGTGTGGTGTATTAAGTGTGGAGAAAATGTTGTGCGATCATATTTATAATCAAAATCAAGTATATTATATATATATATATATATCTCAAAATGAAAGTATTTAATTGGATTTAAATTTTTCTCAATGAAAGGAACAAAGTCAAATATTTACATGTCAAAATTGAAACAAAAATGAATGAAATAAAATGCTCAGAATTATGGAGAGCATTTTAAAGTTAACATTGATCAAGTATAAGGCCTTACTTGTTTTTCCTAGAAGACATGAAAGCTCTTGGTTTTGAAAATGTCATAATGTTTGTGGCTGATTGGATTTTTTAATAGCATAGAAAATTTGATTAGTTAGCCTTAGGCCCTGTTCTTTTGCATTTAAATTTTTAGTATTTAAGTTAAATTAAGTTTGAAATTTGCAGCGCCTCTGAGTTGCAGATTGTGTACAAGCAGTTGCTATAACACACTCTTATACCGAGGATCATTTGCAGCAAGATAAAACAATGAACAGCGTTTTGTTCACCCAGTTCGGCCAAGTACCTACCTCTGAGAAAGACTGAACCTCAGTCTTTCAATTCACTAGTCTCAAGGTCTGTTGTACAACACGGTTCGACTCCATGCAACCTATGCTACTCAACCTTAGCTAGTCGATAACACACACAATCAGATCACGCTGTGACTTATGTTTCACACACACCTACTCACTTGAACCAATCCAGAATACCTCTACCTCTGATCCCACAGACTCTACCAACTTCTTGCTCTTTCTTGTTTTGTCAGTCTTTGGAAGAAGCTCCAGCTTTAATCTTCGCGGGATGCTATAGCAACTTCTTGCGCTGGTTTTGTCAAGGATGCCATTACCTTAACAATCTCTCCCTTGGCATTTTTGACAAAACGTGAGCAAAACCTACCACATAATACAAATAACAGAACACATCTTCTCCCCCTTTTTGTCATAAATGATAAGGGGGGAGCCTCAAGCTAAACTCATCGAATAGGCCAACTCCTCTTCTCCATCCACCGAAGAACGGGACCTCTTAGTGTCTCAGCATGTGTCTCTTCTGATGATTTTGGGGGACTATCTGCTGGCTGCTTCTCCACCCATACTTGTACTGGTAATCGAACCCACTTCTTTCGAGCTCTATTGTGTCCAGCAACTCTTTCTTTTTTATTCGGCATTGTTTTGTTGTCTCACCCGATGTATGTCAGTGTCCTTTGCAATCCTTATTCTCCAGTTCGTTGTCCCTCTAAAGTATCTGATGTTTTCTTGCACAACTGGACAATGACAGTCCTTCATCGGCTTTGATGAGCTGAAGGTCACCTGTGTGCCACGTCTAATCCTTGGTTGCATCTGGCATTGTCCGTCTGTGGGCGATCTCTGAGGTCTCAAATACTTGTTCAGGATCGGGCATCTCTTCTGAATGTGTCCCTTCTGATCACAAAAATAGCATCTGCGGCCATCGCTTCTGGCCTTCTTCTCAGCTACAGGTTGTTGACACAGAGGTTGCTATAGCATCCTCTTGTTCATCCTTCTAGGCACATTCTTCTTAACAGGTTTCTGGGACAGAACCGATTTCTCCACGGCATTCCTAGCATCTTCTGGCTCCGTAGCTTTGACAAAAACCATTATCCCAGTATTTTCTTCACCCGTGTATCCAAGACCAGAGTAGCCTCCTCCATATCTTTGGCATGCTAGAATATCTTCAAGAGTGCTTGAGCCACTGTTAAGCATCTTTGTGGTCTTCCTGAAGAGGTTGAGCTCTTCCTTCTCTGCAGCAAGCTTCTCTTCTTGCTGGGCAGCCTGATCCGTAAGAGAAGTGATCATCTTCAGCAGCTCTCGTTTTTCTTCCAGGTCTGATACTTTGGCAGTCAATCCTTTATTGATCTCGATGACTTTCAGCCACTCTTCGTGCAATAGGGCAAAGTTTCTTGCAATGGACTCCTCAGTGATTTCCTCATCATCCCTACTTTCCGACTCTTCAACACCATGAACAATTTCTAGCTTTGTTGAAACGGTGTTCTTCATATTAGTTGCACTTATCAGAGCAACATTGCTTGTTTCTTCAGAGTCTTCTTCACTATCTTCGTCTCTCCAGTTTGCAGTAGGAGTCTTGTTCCTTTCATGAGCCGTCTGGAGGATCTCCCATGCCTGCTTGGCCACTTCACAGTTGGAGATCAGCTTGAAATTATTTGCGTCAACAGCGGCAAATATTGTGTTTAAGGCTTTGGAGTTACAAGTTGCTACAGCTTCTTCTTCAGCTGTCCATGTCTCCTCTGGTTTCTCCCGTGCAACTCCTTTGTCGTCGATGACTACTGCTCTCCAAGTCTTCTCATCCATCGCCTTTAGGAAAGCCTTCATTCTCGCCTTCCAACAACTATAATTTCCTTCTTCCAGTAGGGGTGGCCGACTTGTGCTTTGTCTCTCTTTCATCTTTGCTTGATGAACTCAGCAAGGCGCTCAGGATCTTCACTCTGTGTGTCGAGTTACCGCTCTGATACCAATTGAAATTTGCAGCGCCTCTGAGTTGCAGATTGTGTACAAGCAGTTGCTATAGCACACTCTTGTACCGACGGATCTTTTGCAACAAGATAAAACAATGAACAACGATTTGTTCACCCAGTTCGGCCAAGTGCCTACCTCTGGAAAAGACTGAACCTCAGTCTTTCAAGTCACTAGTCTCAAGGTCTGTTATACAACACGGTTCGACTCCACGCAACCTATGCTACTCAACCTTAGCTAGTCGATCACACACACAATCGAACACACTCTGACTTATGTGTCACACACACCTACTCACTTGAACCAATCCAGAATAGCTCTACCTCTGATTCCACAGACTCAGCCTATTCTAATTAGTACAACGTGACCGTAGGTTTGCTATAGCACCCGCTGTAGCAACTAGCTGGTGCAGGTTCTGTCCGCGTTGCTCCAAAGCTTTCCGCTGAGCCAATCGAACTCTTCCATGAGCGCTGCAAACTCTGGAATGCTCCCCCTCACTCAGTGACCGTCTGTCACTAGCGAGACTAGGCCTTCTGCAGATTGTCTGAGTTCATCCACTCGACAATTCTCTTGCCACCTTCCTTGATCAGCCAACAAACAAGTCCTGCTCTGAATTAGCCTTCTCCGATCAAGCTCTGATCAGGCTCTACAAGTCTTCGATCAGCCTCTGCACTAAACCACTCAACTCTGCTCACGGTGGTGATCCAATCTCTTTGCTTTAGCACTCTGAATATATCTCTCGGTATATTGCTCTATCTTTTTGCTTAGATTCTGTTTTGCATGGATGGGTCCTTTGCTGCTCTACCCAGCCTTCTTTAAATAGGAACTTCATGCTCCATTAATATCAAATTTAGGAAGTTCCTAAAAGATTTCAACAAGATCCTTATCTCCTACTTTTTAGAAGATTTGATTTTCCAATCAAATCTTCAAGTTGTGGCACAGAATCTTCTCTGGGGATATTCTGAGAATATTTAGAAGCCTCCCATTACACTGCTACTTCATATCTGGGCAGATTATTCTTCGTGCCAAAACTGCTGCTCTGCTGCTACAGCTTCTGCTGTAGCAACTGCTTGTACATTAAGCTTGTTCACTCTGGCTGGTTTTGCACCAGCTGTTGTCTTCACACGGGTAATTGTATTATCTTGCTTTCAATCTTCACGATACTCTACCGACATGTTGTGATGCTGGCAGCAACCCTCCGTACGTTCTTTGGGCTGCTCCAAGTTGATCGTCATGCTATTGACTTTGGGAATCTTCTAAATTCCATTTAGAAAGCTTCCATCTTCAATTTTGGGCAGGTTGTTCTTCACACGAAAATCTACTATTTAGGATGCTAAAGCTCTCTGCTACACAGGTTGTTGTAGCAACGCTTTGTGCACTCTGCTTGTTCACTCTGGAACGCTCTGCACCAGCTGTTGTCTTCACATGCTTGCTGTAGCAGACTCTTGTGCACCTTGTAGGAATTTGTCAATGATGCCACATACCTCAACAAGTTAAGTTAAGTTTAGTAAATTTAAGTTAACTTACGTATATTAATTATTATTTTTATTGGTGGTGGGTTGTTGTGATTTTAGAAGTGTTGTGGTAATGGTGGTGGGTTGTTGTGCTGGTGGTGGTGGGTTATTGTGGTGGTGGGTTGTTGTGATGGTGATAGGTGGTGGATTATTGTGGTGGTGAGTTGTTGTGACGGTGGTGGATTGTGATGGTGGTGGTGGGTTGTTGTGGTGGTGGTGGTGGATTGTGGTGATGAATAGTAAAGTTAAGTTAAGTTTTGTAAATTTAAGTTAAGTTAACTTAAGTACATTAATTATTATTTTTATTGGTCGTGGGTTGTTGTGATTTTAGAAGTGTTGTGGTAATGGTGGTGGATTGTTTTGGTGGTGGGTCGTGGTGGTGGTGGTGGTGTTGGTGGGTTATTGTGGTGGGGGGTTGTTATGATGGTGGTGGTGGTGGGTTATTGTGGTGGTGGTGGGTTGTTGTGATGGTGATAGGTTGTGGTGGTGGTGGGTTATTGTGGTGGTGGGTTGTTGTGATGGTGGTTGTGGGTTATTGTGGTGGTGAGTTGTTGTGATGGTGGTGGTGGGTTATTGTGGTGGTGGGTTGTTGTGATGGTGGTGGTGGTGGTGGGTTGTTGTGATGGTGGTGGTGGTGGTGGTGGGATGGTGATGGGTTGTGGTGGTGGTGGTGGTGGGTTATTGTGGTGGTGGGTTGTTGTGATGGTGGTTGTGGGTTATTGTGGTGGTGAGTTGTTGTGATGGTAGTGGATTGTGATGGTGATGGTGGGTTGTTGTGGTGGTGGTGGTGGATTGTGGTGATGAATAGTAATTTAAGTACTTAAGTTAAGTAAAGTTAAATTAAGTTAAACTTACATAAATAACTTAAGATCAAAAGAACAGACCCTTAGTAATGATTATGCACTAATGAGAGATTTATTCAATCTTTTCAAGAGTACTGAAAATAATTTTGGTCTTGTGAAAGGAGGGGACTTCATTGTGAGTGCATTATTTCCTTTGAACATTCCTTAAAGCTTTCATTGTCGTCTCATCGGACTCTTGAAAAAATATAAGTCACACAAACTCATTTCCAACATCTCCTTCATTGATAGCCGACTGATTTTTCTTCGTTATCTATGTACTCTTTGAGTATTTCTTAGTGATAGTTTTAAGCACAAAGTTAGTTCGCCAAAGTATTACACCTTATGGTACAAAAGGTATACTCACAAGTAATTGTATCATGAGAAGCACCGATGGGACGACAATAAAAAATTTAAAGGAAATTATCGACCCTCAACTAGTCCTACATTTCTGGTTTGATTATATTTTATTTTATTCTTACTTTGAGTAATTTATTAATTTGGTTATCTATTTACTTGTTCAATTTATACTAATAGGCTTACCCAAGACTAGTATTTTTATAAGACTACGCATACACTTTCACATGAAGGTATCAATATTAGCTAAGAATATTAGCTAATATTATATAAGACTTCTAATTTTTCTCCCCCGGATTATTAGCCAATCAATTTAATAAGAGATGAACTTATTAACAACCCTGATCATAGACAGGTTTATAATGATCGGATTAATAAAATTCATAAATTGACAGATAGACCAATCACTGGTAAATATTATTACCCTAGGCCAACACCTGTTGACGTCCTCTTAGAAGAATCTAATGAAGTTATATCTAACAGTTATAGTGGAAGCCATATTTATGAATGGAACATTGATGGTTTTTGCATCAGCAAATTCATAACACTATGCATAGAATGTTAATGTATTCTACTATATGTAGGAACAACGGTAATACTGATAAGAATGTTGCTCATATGATTATATCAAGATTTACTGGATAACTTAAAGGTTGGTGGGATAATTATTTAAACCAAGAAGATAAACTAGTTATTCTTAATACTACTAAAAGAGAAAATGATGATATTAGGGAAGACGCCTTTTATACTTTGGTGGTCAACATTATTGAACATTTTACAGGTAAATATACCGAAAATAGTGAGAACATTAGAACACTATTATAAAACTTTTAAGGTGTAAAACACTGACTGACTTTAGGTGGTATAAGGACACCTTCTTAAGCAGAGTGATGGAGCTCCCAGAGTGTAATAGTGCTCATTAGAAATCAAAATTTATTGATGGTTTGCCTAGCTTATTTGCTGAAAGGATTAGAAAAGCCCTTAGGCAGAACCTGGATTATATCCCATATGAGACATACACTTATGGTAAGCTAATAGCAGGCTGTACACAGGAAGAAATTGCTATTTGCAATGAGATTAAGCTGAATCAGCAAATGAAGAGACATAATCTTATATAGAGACGAAAATTATGTCAATTATGTGACCAGTTTGCTATTGACAGACCTACTACTAGTAGGATTAGGAAAACTAACAAGCGTCATATAACCGATGATAAACCAGCTTATAGGAAGAAGAAAAGAAAATATTCTGAGAAAAAAATTAGAGGATAGAAAGCAACGCAAATATGCGAAAGATAAGAAATGGGATAACAACAAAATTATTGTTTGTCATAGGTGTGGTAGATTAGGCCATTTTGCTAGAACTTGTTGGGTCAAGAAAAAGATTAATAATCTAGAAGAAGACGAAAAAATTAAATTCATTCTTGCTAAGGTATTACTTAATTCAGATAGTTATGATCAGACTATAGCACTGATAGTAGTACTGAAGAAGAATCTTCTGCAAGCAGAAATTTAAGAGTTCTGGAAGATGAGGATATTTCCTCAGCATCAGACACTGTCTGTGAGCCCTGTATCTTAGGACAACCTTGTCCAAAAAAGGATACAGATAAGAATTCTGATAATGAGCAGCTTTATAGGATTCAATTACAGTTCCAGGATTTTGGATTAAATGTCTTAGATGGTAGGACAACCCTTGAACTTTAAAGGTTATTAAGGACCCTGATGATGTAGTATGGCAGTGTTTGACAAAACCAGCACAAGTGAACAAGGAGCAGCTACAGCACAAGTGAACAAGCAGCAACTTCAGCAGGGGGTGCTATAGCAGGAGCTTGTTCAAGTGGCTGCAACATCTGTCCATGTAGCAGCAGCAACCTGGGCTTGGCTAGAAGACCTGGCAGCTCTTACGGTTAACACAAAAGGAATATTTTAAAGTACTGTGGAGAATATTCCAGTGGGGTTTCCTAGATAGAAAAGGAAATTTGTGTTGAAGATCAATATCAAATCTAATCTCCTAAATTTTAGGAGATAATTGTTTTTTTTAGGACATTGCTTACACCTGGTCTTGCTTAAAGCTGGTGCTGCTATTTAAGTGAGAGGGGTTCAGAGCTGAGAGGGCGATCGAAGCAGAGGGATACATGAGTGCATACACAGAATTCAGAGAGAGTAATTTTGGTGTGTGATGGACGATTTCTTCGATCATCACCCGAGAGCAGAGCGTGAGCGCAGAGCTGTGGTGACAGAAGCAGAAGGCGATCAGGACTTGCATAGTCTGATTCGAGCTTGATCTGGAAGCCAATTCAGAGCAGTGGTGCTTGTTGGTTGTTCAAGGGCAGCCGCGGAAGAACAGACGGGTGTGTGGCTCGGTCGAGTGTCTAAGCGATGGTTCTCGCTAGTGGCTGGAGGTCACTGAGTGAGGGGGAGTATTCCAGAGTGTGCAGCGCTCGTGGAATCGTTCGATCGGCTCGGCAGAAGGCCTTGGAGCGACGCGGACAATTGTGCATCAGCTGTGTGTTACAGCAGTTGCTACAGCAACCCTGCTGAGTGAGTGTAGTTTAGAATAGGCTGAGTTTTGAGAAGACTGTAGCTATTCTCGATTGACATTTGTAGAGGGTGTGCAGACACAAGTCAGAGCCTGTTCTGATTGTGTCCAGTGATCCACACAAGGTTGAGTATCATAGGTTACGTGGAGTTGTAACCGAGTGTACTTGGAGACCGTTGTGTTTAGTGGATTGAGGACTGGAGAATAGTCCTCCCCAGACGTAGGCAGTTGGCCGAACTGGGTGAACAAACTTTTGTCTTGTTCATTGTGTGCTGAGACAATTTCCGAATGAACAAGAGTGTGCTGCAGCAACTGCTTGTTCACAAAATCTGTCTAACTGAGACGCTGCGAATTTCAATTGGTATCAGAGCGGGAGCTCAACACATAGAGTAAAAGATCCTACAGTGTCTCTAAAGAAGCCACGACAATGAAGGAAGGACAGAGCACAAGCAGACCTCCATTGTTGGAAGAAAGCAACTATGGATATTGGAAGGCTAGGATGAAAGCCTTTCTCAAGGCCATTGATGAGAAGACCTGGAGAGCTATCATTGTCCAGTGGTCCCCCCCAATCACCATGGATGAACAGGGAGTCACACGGATAAAGCCTGAAGAACAATGGACTACTGAAGAGGGAGCTGCAGCAACTGGTAATTCAAAGGCCCTAAACGCGATTTTTGCTGCAATTGATGTTAACAATTTCAGACTGATATCAAATTGTGACATGGCCAAACAAGCTTGGGAAATTCTGCAAACTGCACATGAAGGAACTGATAGAGTGAAGCTGTCAAGATTACAGATCATTGCCACACAGTTTGAGAATCTCAAAATGCTGGAAGAGGAGACTGTTACTGAGTTTAATGCTAAACTCTGTGATCTTACAAATGAAGCCCATGCTCTTGGTGAACCTATCCCTGAAGAGAAGCTGATCAGGAAGGTACTCAGATCGCTGCCCACAAGATTTGACATAAAAGTGACGGCCATTGAAGAAGCTCAAAATGTCATATTCATGAGGCTGGAAGAGTTGATGGGGTCTCTCAAACAATTTGAGATGAAACTGGTTAAAGAAGACATCACTCCTAAGGACAAGAATATTGGACTGAAGGCTGAAACAGAAGCTAAGAAGCCAGTCCCAGATGATCAGCTGAGTATGCTAGTCAAGAACCTTGGAAAGCTTCTGAGTAACATGGACTCAAGAACTGGGAAAAGCTCATCCTCGCGAAAACAATTCAGAAGGGGTGGTGAAAATAAAAGGAAAGGTAAGGAACCTGCTCAGAATGAAGATGAGAAGAAAGAAATGAAAAAGGGAGTCCAATGCTGGAACTGTGAAGGGTATGGACATATTGAGGCTGACTGTCCGAGCAAACCACTCAAAAACTCAGAGAAAAAGAACAGCAAGTTCCTAACAGCTAAATGGAGTGACTCTGAGGAAAGTGATGAAGAAAACTCTGTTGTGCTAACCAGTGTGTCAGATTTCAACCACAAAGAGCTAAAGAAGGATGAATTTCACTATGAGATTGAAGTATCCGAAAGTGAAGATGAAGAGGACTCATCTGACAATCTTATTGACTATCTGGGGAAGCTACTCAAACAGTGTGAGGCAACCCTTCAGACAAACCAAGCATTGACTGACAGAGTCAAGTTTCTGGAAGAAGAACGAAGAAAATTTCTCTCCTCATCCAACAGTCAAGTTACCATTCTGAAAAGGGAAGACACAGGAAGACCAGTCACTGACATTGGTTCCTCACCAGCTACAGCCAAGGCAGCTGATTCAGAAAAATATCTTGGATGAAATTTTATCTTATCAAAGACTTGGAAAAGGGAGAATGGGGCTTGGGTATACTGACTGGTGAAGAAAGCTCTAGAGGAACAGTTTTCATTAAAGCCTCGGATGCTATGATAGATGAAAAGAATAATACAGGTGATTCTCCAAAACCTGCAGGGAAAGATGGAACTAGACATGTGAACAAGAGGATGCTGCAGCACCTTGCACATCATCCTTCTAAAACAAAGCCAAAGCCTCAGAATAAAAGGAGTTCTTGCACAAGTATTGGGAATCAGAAGATTACCTCCAATCTAAAGAAGCAGCACAGAACCTCCTCAGTTGGAAAAGGGGGAACAAAATCCAGAGCCAACACATGCTGCATAGAGACTCCGTACCCAGTTGTTTCGGGAAATGCTGATTGCTGGAAAGAATCGCAGAGGAGGATCTCCAAGATCGCTGCACCAGGGCACTGGATTGCTAAAGACAGGAGAAAACCACTGGTAATACGGGTGTGGAAACCCAGACATGACAAACGAAGAGATAGGAGTCTTGAGGGTCGGAAGAGGAGAAACTCTAGACAAACTCAGGTATGGGTGAAGAAATCACCATCAGAACCTCTCAAGGATCCGCCGAGCAAAGCTGTCTTCCGGAATGAGTAGGTGAACTAGCTCGCGTCTGCTATAGCAACCTGGTCAGAATAAGCTTGTTCACATGTTTTGGTTGCTAAAGCTGGGAGAAGGCACATGTGGGGCACGTGATCCAGAAGCTTCAAATTGAAAAAGAAAATAACGGGTAAATCAATTTCTAGGGCAAAGTCAAGTAGAAGGTGCTTCCCAAAATCGTTGTTGATCATCCTCCTGTGCGTTCCTCAAACCTTCTACAATCCCGCAACAATGGTAAAGACTCGCGGTTTGAAGAAGAATCTGGCAGCAGACCGACAAGGCAGTCTGAAAAGAGGTCCAAGTCGCGCAATGAAGCCCCAGCTCAGCGTCTAGACGTGGTGGTATGGGAACCAGCACCTCTCCCTGTGTCGCACAGCGATCCTTCTCCACAAGAAGGAACTTCGCAGAAAAAGAGGCGCTTGGTACGTGACGGGGTGCAGCAGTGTTAACTGAAGAGGCTGTGCTTGAAGATGTCTCGGGAGAAGAACAAGCTACAGAGGATGTTGTAGCAGGTTTTGCTGAAGAGAGATGCCGAACACTTGTCATGTCTCCTGGCATTGTGGGTGAAGGGGAGGAGATAGAAGCTGAGTCCCCTGAACAAGAACCTGCTGCAGCACACCCTCCTCCACCCTCAGATAAAGGAAAAGCCCCTATCCTAATTCCTGTCTCCAGCAGTGAAGAAGAGGAATTAAGTGAAGAAGATGAAGGTACTACTGGTGGACCATCTGAGAGAGGACCTGCAGTGGCAGATTCAACGGCAATCACAGTAGGGGATATCTGGTTCAGGAATAGGAGTGCATCCTAATCGTGGAGTGCTGTTGAGAGGAAGCACATCGTGACTGAAAAGAGACTGGACCTTGACAAGTACAAATCAGCCGCCATTATCCAGCTTCTCTCTGAGGTAAACCTTCTCAAGTCCCTGAGTTACCCATTCAGATTCAATATAGCCTTGGTTAGGGAATTTATTGTGAATATGGAAGAGAAATTTGGTGAGGAAGGAGGAGAGGAGTTTGGAAAGAGTTGGGTGCGGGGTAAGACAGTTCTTTTTACCCCTGAAAAAATCGATGAGTTCCTTGAGATTCATGAAAATGCCAGAGCGCCCACGGATGTTCAGCCAGAGATGCTGGCTAAGGTTCTGACAGGGGGAGTGTGCCTGTCTTGGGGTGGTCCAAACCTTAGTGCTGCTGAACACACCTCCAAAAATGCCCTGATGTGTCATCTGGGCATTCGAAACTGGATCCCCAGCTCTCACAGGGGGAAGGTTAGCAGAGCCTTTGCTAACCTTCTCTACTCTATTGGGAAGAGGAGGAAAATCAGCCTGGGCAGTGTGATGTTTCCCCAGCTGGCTACTCATGTCGGCAGCGCTTCCTCCAGCAAGCCCATCGTGCTACCCTCCCTCATCTATGGGATGATGGTCTCACAGCATCCGGAGCTTGGTGAGATTTCTGAAGGTTTATCTGAGGAGCTGCAGGTCTTTACAGTAGACCACAAGTTGTTCAAAGGAAAACATGCAGTGGACATTGCCTATGAGGATCCACTCTTGGTTGGTGCTTCAGCCCCAGCTCCTCTGGAGGAATCTCTCCCCCCTGCTGCAACAATTCAATCAGCTCTCCATGCCAGAATTGTGAGCCATCTCAGATCTGAGCTGCTCACTCTTGAAGCCGATGCCAAAAGGAGGGATGCTAGGCGCGGCCAGATCAGAAGTCTGCTCAGAGACCTGGAGTTCCCGGCGGATGAGGAGCAGGCCCCTTGAGCATCTGTGACAAAAAGGGGGAGTATAGTACAATGCTGATGAACTGATGTTTTGCTGATGAACTGAACTGATGTTTTTTTACCCTGCGTGGTCGTGCTACCGCCGAGTGTGGCCACCTCTTACTATCTTCTCTTTTGTTGAATTTCTTTAAGTTTCATTTAGAGTATTTACTGGTTCATGGAAGTGTGCATAAGTGTTCCAGGGTTTTGTCAAAATGCCAAGGGGGAGATTGATGATGTAGTATGGCAGTGTTTGACAAAACCAGCACAAGTGAACAAAGAGCAGCTACAACACAAGTGAACAAGCAGCAACTTCATCAGGGGATGCTATAGAAGGAGCTTGTTCAAGTGGCTGCAACATCTGTCCATGTAGCAGCAGCAACCTGGGCTTGGCTAGAAGACCTGGCAGCTCTTACGGTTAACACAAAAGGAATATTTTAAAGTACTGTGGAGAATATTCCAGTGGGGTTTCCTAGCTAGAAAAGGAGATTTGTGTTGAAGATCAATATCAAATCTAATCTCCTAAATTTTAGGAGATAATTGTTCTTTTTGGGGCATTGCTTAAACCTGGTCTTGCTTAAAGCTGGTGCTACTATTTAAGTGAGAGGGGTTCAGAGCTGAGAGGGCGATCGAAGCAGAGGGATACACGAGTGCATACACAGAATTCAGAGAGAACAATTTTGGTGTGTGACGGACGATTTCTTCGATCATCACCCGAGAGCAGAGCGTGAGCGCAGAGATGTCGTGTCAGAAGCAGAAGGCGATCAGGACTTGCATAGTCTGATTCGAGCTTGATCTGGAAGCCAATTCAGAGCAGTGGTGCTTGTTGTTGTTCAAGGGCAGCCGCGGAAGAACAGACGGGTGTGTGGCTCGGTCGAGTGCCTAAGCGGTGGTTCTCGCTAGTGGCTGGAGGTCACTGAGTGAGGGGGAGTATTCCAGAGTGTGCAGCGCTCGTGGAATCGTTCGATCGGCTCGGCAGAAGGCCTTGGAGCGACACGGACAATTGTGCATCAGCTGTGTGTTACAGCAGTTGCTACAGCAACCCTGCTGAGTGAGCGTAGTTTAGAATAGGCTGAGTTTTGAGAAGACTGTAGCTATTCTCGATTGACATTTGTAGAGGGTGTGCAGACACAAGTCAGAGCCTGTTCTGATTGTGTCCAGTGATCCACACAAGGTTGAGTAGCATAGGTTACGTGGAGTTGTAACCGAGTGTACTTGGAGACCGTTGTGTTTAGTGGATTGAGGACTGGAGAATAGTCCTCCCCAGACGTAGGCAGTTGGCCGAACTGGGTGAACAAACTTCTGTCTTGTTCATCGTGTGCTGAGACAATTTCCGAGTGAACAAGAGTGTGCTGCAGCAACTGCTTGTTCACAAAATCTGTCTAACTAAGACGCTGCGAATTTCAGACCCGATGATGAGATCTAAGATTATATATCAGATTGATGATACAACAGAACCTGATAGGCAACAAAATGTTGATAGAACATCTGACTTTATAAAGCCTTCAGAACCCTATTTAATTTTTGAAGTTTATAAAAGACTTAGAGATAAAAGGATTATTGATGAGAGAGTGATGTAGAGCAATTTGAATTGATCCAATACATAGAATATTCAACAATCGAAGAGCAGAGCAATATACCGTGAGACATATTCAGAGTGCTAGAGCAGAGAGATTGGAGCACCACCAAGAGCAGAGCGGGCGCGCAGAGCTGAGTGGTTAGAGCATAGACTGATCGGAGACTTGTAGAGTCTGGTCAGTGCTTGATCGGAGAAGGCCAATTCAGAGCAGGACGTGCTTGTTGGCTGATCAAGGAAGGCGGCAGGAGAGTTGTCGAGTGGAGGAACTCGGACAATCTGCAGAAGGCATATTCTCTCTAGTGACAGGCAGTCACTGAGCGAGGGGGAGCATCCCATTGTGAGGGGCACTCACGACTGAGTTCGAGCAGCTCAGCGAAAAGCTTTGGAGCAAAGCGGACAGAACCTATACAAGCTAGTTGCACAAGGGTGTGCTAGCAAACCTACTGAGACATTGTGTTAATTAGAATAGGCTGAGTCTGTGTGATCAGAGGAGTGGCTATTCTGAATTAACTCTAGTGTGTACCTGAGTAAGATACAAATCAGAAGGTGTTCTGATTGTGTGCGAAGTACTAGTTGAGGTCAGGTAGCATAGGAGGAGTCGAGTCTGTGTTTTACGAAGTACCTTGGAGACTAGTGGATTGAGGACCGGAGTATAGTCCTCCCCAGACATAGGCAGATTGGCCGAATTGGGTGAACAAATCTCTGTTCACTACTTTGTCTTTTGTTGCACTAGATCCGGACTGTCAGTAACTCAGAGGCGCTGCAAATTTCAATTGGTATCAGAGCGGGAACTCGACATACAGAGTAAAGATCCTGAGCGCCTAGCTGCGACGAGGAAAAAACATGAAAAAAGGACAGAGTACAAGTCGGCCACCTCTGTTGGAAGAAAGCAACTATGGGTATTGGAAGGCTAGAATGAAAGCATTCCTTAAAGCTATTGATGAGAAGACTTGGAGAGCTGTTGTGATAGAATGGTCGCTCCGTTGACCATGGATTAAAAGGGAGTCACCAGAAAAAATCTGAAGGGGAATGGACTCACGAAGAGGATGCTAAAGCAACTGGTAACTCAGAAGCTCTAAATGCTATTTTTGCTAATATAGATGCTAACAATTTCAGGTTGATTTCCAACTGCGACATTGTTAAACAAGCCTGGGAAATTCTTCAAACAGCTCATGAAGGAATCGATAAAGTGAAGACATCAAGGATGCAGATTATCACTTCTCAGTTTAAGAACATGAAGATGCAAGAAGAGGAATCCATCACCAAGTTCGACGCCAAGTTGTGTGATCTATCGAATGAAGCTCATTCTCTCAGAGAACCAATTCCAGAAGAGAAGCTGATAAGAAAAGTTCTCAGATCACTGCCCACCAGATTTGACATGAAGGTGACAGTCATTGAAGAAGCACAAAATGTCAAACATATGAGGCTGGAGGAACTGATTGGATCCCTCAAATAGTTTGAGATGAAGCAGACCAAGGATGATACATCAATCAAAAGCAAGAGAATTGGTCTGAAAGCTGAAATAGAAAAGAAAAAGCCTTCAACTGATGATCAACTATGACTACTGGTAAAGAACTTTGGGAGATTCTTGAAAAACACGGAAGCAAGATCTGGCCAGAATTCAAATCCTCGAATACAAGCCAGAAAGGGTGGTGAAAAGCAAAAAGAGGATAGAAGCAGGTCCAGGATGAGGATGAGAAGAATAAAAAAAAAAAAAAAAAGGGGCCACGGTGTTGGGGCTGTGGAGAATATGGTCATCGGAAGGTGAACTGTCCAGATAGACAAAAAGGGAAGACAAAATCCTTCTCGATCAATTGGAGTGAGGATGATACTGACAACAGCGAATACGAATGCAACATTGTCAGATCCAGAATAATCAGAAAATTAGTTAATCACACTGAAAAAGGAGTACACAGAAAGATGATCAAGAATTTGCTACAAAAACCCTTGTACCACCATCAGAAATCTGAAATAAATCTGAGAATCAGAAATCGAAGATGTTATGCATGCGGTCACAAGGGACAGATTAAAAGAGTCTGCCCATCTATCATCGGATTCCTGAAAACAGCTATAGCCCCCGGATTGCAGAGACAAGAAAGAGTGCTCTTGTCAGTACCTCAAGGTCATCAAGTGAAGAAAGCTGGTATTTTAACTGTGGTTGCTCTGGGCATATGACTGGAAAGAGCTCTTTTCTGAAAAACATAACACCCTGCTCAGAACAACTGGTAAAATTCGGAAACGATTTGAAGGGAAGAGTACTGGGAAAAGGAACTCTGGAGTCAATGGGCTACCCAAGTTAACAAATGTAATGCTAGTAGATGGATTGAAGCAAATCTCATAAGCATCAGCCAGATCTGTGACGGTACACTTCAAGTAAAGTTCACTCAAAACTCCTGTCAGGTTTTTAACAAGCCTGTAGTGTGCATAATGCAGAGAACCGGAACAAAGAACAACTGCTATCTTCTCAAGATTGGTACAGCAACCCCTTCACCAACATCCATGTTAACCAACACAGAAGAAATGAATCTCTGGCACAGAAGAATGGGTCACATCAACTTAAGAACTCTGAAGAAGATTGCGGCTGAAGGATTAGTCAGGGGAGTTCCTGTGATTAAAGGCGAGCTGAACACCATTTGTGAAGAATGCTAGATAGGAAAACAGAAAAAGGCTTCTCACCTCAGAATTGGCAACATCAACACAATCAGACCTCTACAACTGTTACACATGGACTTGATGGGACCAATAGAAGTGGACAGCTGTGGAAGGAAGAGGTACGCATTTGTGTGTGTTGATGATTATACTAGATATACATGGGTTGACTTCATCAGGGAAAAATTAGACACTGTGAGAGTGATAGTTACCCTGGTATCTCGATTAGAGCAAGAAAAGAACCTCAGAATCTCTGCCATTAGAAGCGATCATGAGAGGGAATTCGAGAATGAAGTCATGGACAGTTTCTGCAGCAAACATGGAATCACTCATCAGTATTCTTCTCCAATTACTCCTCAACAGAATGGTGTGGTGGAGCGGAAGAATCGAACAATACAAGAAATGGCTTGAATCATGATCCATGCAAAGAATGTTCCCTTTAGGTTTTGGGCTGAAGAAATGAACACAAGCTACTATATCATCAATAGAGTCTCCATACGAAAGGGTACAAACTAGACGTGCTATGAGCTTTGGAATCAGAAGAAGCCCATAGTCAAATATTTTCACATATTTGGGAGTGACTGCTACATTCTGAGGGACCGAGAGTACAGAAAGAAGCTTGATTCGAAAAGTGACTCTGGGATATTTTTGGGCTACTCAGTCAACAGCCAGGCATATCGTGTCTACAACAAGCGAACAGAAACGAAAATGGAATCCATTGATGTAGTAATCAATGATGTTGAAGAATAGGCATCCACCAGAAGATGAAGTCTCAGACACAGAGATTGGTCCTCTGAAGCAGACCAGAAGTGAACAAAAAGTTGCTCAAGAGGATGTTGTAGCAGATGCTGAAGTAGAACCTGTGGATCAATGAACGTTGTTGAAATTGTGGTAGTATAAATACTAATCCAATCACGGTACGAAACAATATTTATAATTCGAGTGACCTCGAGTCGAACCCAAGAGAAAAGCCTAGATTAGTCTAAGGCTAGCTAGTAATGGCTAATGCAAGTCTACAAAATAAAAGGAGGATTTTTCCTCTAGGTGAGGTATCTCTAGTGAATACTAAAGATAAGTGGAAGTAAAATAATAGAGGAAACGTAGTCGGAATCCTATTTCACCCCTAGGTCATGCGATTAGCAATGCAAAACATAAATATATTCATGAGTTAATTAGGTTGATTATTCTAGGCTAAAGTAAAAAACATTCTAAATTCAACTCTCGCTCCTTCTCTAGAATGGGAATGACACCTATGTGACATAATTTTCAAACTCTCGCTCTATTGAATCGTGTAGAACAAAAGTCTCATAATCTCAACCTCTCGGTCTATTGATAGTTAACTAAAGTCCACTCTATGCTTAGCCTAAGAGATTGCCAATGTCACTCTCGCGCACAAAAGCTATCTAAGATAATCATGCTTGATCTTCTAAACAACCTAAGTTCAATTCTCATTCCACCCTAGGTGTTTTATTAATTCATACTCATTCATGCGTTTTGTCAAACACTTGGTGTACATAGAATTAACATGAAGAACAAGCATAAGAATTTTCAACCAAACTTCACTCATATAGATAAAAGAACATGTCTTGCATTACAATCTAACCTAAGGGATCCATAAGGACCCAACTACAATGGGACTACTCACTCATGGTGAGTTTGAAACAAAACATAATTTTTAATTGAACTTGTTCACCAGTTGAATGCAAAGAAGTAGTGGTTGAGTAGAGGGTTGATGTCGAGTGGCCAATTGCGTGTGTCTCCTCCAAGTCCTCGACAATTCTCCAAGTCGTCCAAGAGCAATCGGCATAGTCTGTGGAGGCGGCGGCTGAGCAAAAGGCGTTGGCGAAAGTGGAATGTCTATAATACCCAAGTGTGCTTCCATACGCACCATGACACTTCCTTGCCATGCGACAAAATCGTGGACAAGGGTGTATAATACCTCGTGGGAGCGGATGAGCATCGTGTGAGAGTCAGAAAGGGAGTCCAAACGGGCGCTCATTAACCTACTGTCCTCACGTACACCTGACTCGGGCTCAACGGGATGAGGGGCAGTGGAAGATGGTCTAAAATCTGGAATGTGCTCGAAGGTAGGGGCAGGTGCAGGAGCGGATTCTGGTGTCGGGGGCTGCTCGCCAGCTGATCTAGGCGGTGTGGCCAGCCAAGGAGCCCCATGCGCTATTCGTTGTTTCGCAATCCGCTGCTCCAATTTCTTTGACACATCCTTACGGACAATCCATTCACGGGTCTTCGGGTCTATCATGTGTATCTTGCGAAGACCCTTCATGTCGAGTACCTTCTTGGGCGGAGGCGTGCCTTGGTCTAAAATAAAGCCCAAGTGCTTCGCGAGAAGTATAATAAATGATGCTCCGCCTAAGGCACGCCCCTTGTATTGTGAATTCTGATAGGACTCAAACTGGAGCGTCAAAGCATGGATAATGCAAACCTGCACTTCGAAAAATTTGAAGCATGAGGTATATATCAGCAGTGTTTACATACTGGCCACCATCCTTGCAGATGTGAATGGAAGTCGCAATGAAACGGTGAATCAGCCGCCAGACCGGAGATTGAATCATCTACGCTGGCTGAGGAGGTGTAAAAAAGATGTCCTGTCCGGTAAATTTCTTCCAGAACTCGTACCGGTGGCGACCTCTAAATAACGGGTACTCCTCATACGCAGTGCACCCAAATGTGGTCGCAACATCATGGGTGTTTAACGTAAAAGCCTGTCCGCCCAAGCGGAAATTCCAAAAGTGAACGTTGCGTTCCCTCTTATCCATAAATTCTTTAACTAGCTGCTGGTAAGTACCCGGATCATCCATCAAAAGATAGTGTAATTGACTAATATGGAGATAATGACTAATTTCATCAAAGACATTGAGCTCACGTAGTGTGGGGCGATTCGGGTAAGTCGGTGTGAGGACTGCATACTCACTGTGTTGCGCCAACAGAGACTTCATATGGGCGTCAGCAAACTGAATTTCTTCATTGAAATAGAAGGGTGTCCTTGCCCTTTCCTCTCTCGCAAGCGAAATTATAGCCAAGCTGGTGGGCGCGCGAGAGGGTTCCCTAACAGGTCTGGCTTCCTCTAAGGAAGATGATGATGACGATGAGGATGCGCTGACCGGAGATGGCGAAGGAGAGGAGTGAATGACAATGCCAGCAGTGGCAGCTCGCCTGGGCCTTTGTCTGGGATTGGATTTACGTTTAGCTATTCTCTTCTTCTTCTCAGCTGCGGAAAGCTTTTGGGTAGGTGGTGGTCTCAGTTTTCCGGTTGTAGTCAAGTTGGTCATAGCCATTGATTCAGGTGAAGGGAGGCGACTCGGGGACTTACTGGTGATTCGGGCGAAGCGGAACGGAGGAAGCTGGGTCGGACGGAGGTTGGTTTTTAGGGTTAGCTCGGAAGGGTGAACGCTGGCGACGGGCGGCGAGGTCGAACAGCTAGGTCGGGTTTTAGGGTTCTGTGTCGGGGGAAAGGAGAGAGAGAAAAGAAATTTTAAACGAGTCAACTTTAAACCCACGAGTGAAATTGTTTCGGGGAACTGATTCACCCGGATCAGACACTCAGTGCTGTAATGAACAGTATCAATCTGCCCAAATCAAAAGCGACTCGGAGAGGCCTTTGTCCGAATCAATTAATGTTTGCATACTATGCCCGAGTCAACATTGATTCGAAGAGGCCAAAATATGATTCACCCGAATCAAACACTCAGTGTTGTAATGAACAGTATCAATCTGCCCGAATCAAAAGTTACTCGGAGAGCTAGAAACTGATTCGGGCGAATCAACTGCTGTGTGTTACAGCCTGCATTCTCCCAAAATTTATCAGACTCCGCATGAGCTGTTGCTACAGCATGAGCTGTAGCAGCTTGGCAGCAGTTTTTGACCGAAGAGGAATCTACCCAGATATGTCGTATCAGTACATCAGAAGGCTTTTAAATATTCCAAGAATATCTCCAGTGAAGTATCCGTACCACAAGCTTGAAGATTTGATTGGGAAATCAAATCTCCTAAAATTAAGAGATAGGACCTTGTTGAGATCTTTGAGGGCTTCCTAATTTGGACGGGGCAGGTTGTCTATCGAAGAGAGAGTGATGCAGAGCAATTTGAATTGATCCAATACAGAGAATATTCAACAATCGAAGAGCAGAGCAATATACCGAGAGACATATTCAGAGTGCTAGAGCAGAGAGATTGGATCACCACCAAGAGCAGAGCGTGCGCTCAGAGCTGAGTGGTTAGAGCAAAGACTGATCGAAGACTTGTAGAGTCTGGTTAGTGCTTGATCGGAGAAGGCCAATTCAGAGCAGGACGTGCTTGTTGGCTGATCAAGAAAGGTGGCAGGAGAGTTATCGAGTGGAGGAACTCAGACAATTTGTAGAAGGCCTATTCTCGCTAGTGACAGGCGGTCACTGAGTGAGGGGAGCATCCCATTGTGAGGAGCACTCACGACAGAGTTCGAGCAGCTTAGCGAAAGGCTTTGGAGCAAAGTTGACAAAACCTGTACAAGCTAGTTGCACAAGGGTGTGTTATAGCAAACCTACTGAGACATTGTGTTAATTAGAATAGGCTGAGTTTGTGTGATCAGCAGAGTAGCTATTTTGAATTAACTCTAGTGTGTAGGTGATTAAGACACAAATCAGAGGGTGTTCTGATTGTGTGCGAAGTACTAGTTGAGGTCAGATAGCATAGATTGTGGAGGAGTCGAAGCTGTGTTGTATGCAGTACCTTGGAGACTAGTGGATTGAGAACTGGAGTATATTCCTCCCCAGACATAAGCAGATTGGCCGAACTGGGTGAACAAATCTCTGTTCACTGTTTTGTTTCTTGTTGCACCAGATCCGGCTGAACAAGGAGTTGTTATAGCAACTGCTTGTACACTATCAGTAACTCAGAGGCGCTGCAAATTCCACCTTGAAACAGAGTTAGCACACGGTCTCCAATCAATCAACTGATACCTAACAACGATGGGACTAGCCTGCGGCTATAATTACTTCAGCTCTTTTAACTGTCACTAAACCCTTAGAATTCCACTAGTATCAGACCAACCCGCACGAAGAAGACCTCAACACGCCCTAACACGCCAAACTCAGCTCAAACGGGCACAGCGAAATCCTTCCTAGTTTATTCTAATAGTCAGGCCTGTCTAAGACCTAATTACCCAAGACTAGTATGCAACCAATTGATAAGAGTAGTCTTATGTGCTATGTTGTGTTTCAATCAGCATGCAGATTCATATAGCCGATGGAAAATCACGAGTTCACTACAGGATCATGTCATCGATAACATACAAACATGCCATGGTTATAGTTCAGGGTTTCACATACTAATCAAGTCTAGCCTATAATATCAAGATCAACACAGTAAACAAAATAAAATAGAACTTACAGAAACTCTGCTGATACTCCAATATAGAAAGCTTTTTATTAATACTCCCAATAAGTTACAGACGCTCAGGATTAGAAGGCTTATTTGGAAATCTCTCCTTCCAAACTCCCCTCTCACAATACACAAGACTCTAATTTATACAAAACTTAGGCCGACTTACTATTGGCCCCACACTAGATTTTTACACGACACTACATCAGGCAATATGATTGCCGTTACATGTCACTATCAAAGGCAATATGATTGCCGGCTGAAGATGCTTCTACCTTTCTCTGGATAGACAGGTGGCAAAATTATTTTTTGCCGGCTCCATTAGCTTTATCCGCCTCGTCCAAAACTTTGTCCAAAATAGTGAAACAAAGATCCTCGAAAAAGGAGTCTATTTCCTACAGGTTATCATCTTAAGAGTTGTTCGCCAATTTGACAGTCTTCATTGACTCATCTGACTTGGCTGATTAGGAATCTTTGAGATTAAAAATACCCCTCTTCAAAGATTCTAGATAAGCATCTAGAATTTCTTCTTTGGAAAAGCTATTAGCCTTGCTACTCGCCTCCAAACTAAGCCCTTTATAATTTTCCTTCTGCATGCTCTTCTGCGAGTCTCCATAAGCGTTTATTTGGTTCTTGATCGCACACATGGTGTCGTCGTCATAGGGCTTATTAGTCTCAGGATTAATTTTGGACATTTTATCCCAAAATTTGCTGAAGTTATAAACTTCCACTTGGCCAGATGAAAAAGTGTTGTATATCGCAGCCATTGTCGAGAAGAATACTCTCATAATAATTCTGGGACTTATAAGTCCTAATTGGGAAAGATTCTTCCTCCAAATATTTGTTCATGAGTCTTCAGGGCTCATCGAGCCATTTAAAGTCTTCTTCATCAAGGAGGATTATAATCTCCTGCTTACTCGCCATAACAAATCCAGTATTACTGGATTCTTGTTCTTCATTGCCTGTTATAGAGGCGTAAGAAGGAGCAAGTTGTCCCGTAGTGGAAGATGCTTCCTGTCTCTTTTTGTACTCCACGAATTCTTGGTATTTCATATCATATATCAAATTAGAAGCTATAAGCTTCTATTTCCCATGTTGGGCCAGAATTTCCGTCTGTTTACCACGACCTCTTCCTCCTCTATAAGAGGATGGATATCTGCCTCCTCTATAAAAGGAAGAAACTGTCTGCCAATTCATTTCAGCTAGACCAAAAGAGTTCATATTAATCTTGAATAAATTCTCTGGTAAGAAAATCTGGAAGATTATTTTCTTCTCCTTTTTTTATAAATAATTTCTAAATCAAATGGGGCTAAATAAGCCTGGCATCTAGCAAACATCTGCTTCGATACATCATGCTTAAAATCTTTCTGAAACATAAACTTGGTGGCACTACAGTCAGTTTTAACAATAAACTTTTGGTTACAAAGATCATCCTGAATTTCAGAACACATTTAACAAGAGAAAGTATTTCTTTCGCAATAGTAGCATAATTAAGTTGAGCATTGTTCCACTTACCTGAGTGAAACCTAACAAGATATTCTTATTTAGTGTCAGGGCATACTTGTTTTAAAATTCCTCCATAGCCTATATCTGAGGCATTAGTTTCAACAATCTTTTCCCAATTTGGATTACAAAGCATAAGACAAGGCAATTCCTTAATTTTCTTGATAGCATTAGTATGACTATCAGTCTAAGGCTTAAGATTCTTTTTAAACCTATCATATAAGAGTGCAATATTTTCTGCTATTTCTTATAATATGTTGAAATATAATTCAAACTTCCTAAGAATCTTTGTAATTGAGTTCTTTGACATTATTCCCACTATTCTGGAGAAGATCAACTCCTTCCATGCTGACACATGTCTGTTTTTCTAGCATTTTTGATGCTTTTATACGACTACCAAAACTATGGTGACACATGTTCATGTATGTAAGACTAATCAACTTGATATGTTCTTAATCGAACAGGACTTTGTGAATGTCTTTTTCTTATTTAGTTTCTTCCAAATACAACAAAAAAGAAAGACGCAAAAGCCTAATGAATAGGTCAATATAAGCAACAATGGCCTCCAAGGAGGGCTGGGCTGGGCTGTCCTTGTCCTTAGATTAGCTGTTTCCTCTTTACCATTTCATGCGCATTAAAAGCCACCAAAGCTAAAAAACAAGTAGATGGAGTAGAAGACGCAACAAAGCACAAGTTACAGAATTTGAATGACTACTGATTTCCTCAAAGTGGTCCCAAATATCTTTCTAATACTTCCAATCCGTCCCACCACTAATTCAAAGGTGGTGCTACACTACAAGTTTCATCCCAAATTCTTGCTTGGTTTCTTCTGCCTTTATTATTATTGCCCAAATCCATCCTTCCCAAATATTCATGCTTTGTTGCTCAAATTCAGAGTCCTGTGATGACTTTGAGGTTTAGCTTTCTTGCTTCTTGACATGGAATACCTCACCAAAAATGGGTTCATACAAGTTTGGTAGATTCTTGCACAAAATGAGAAATGCAACACAAAAATACCCTTTACATATAAGATTCTTAGTACAACATGCGTATAAAAAGCAGTAGTTACATATAAGATTCACAGTCCCATGCTCTCTAAGTTCAGTCCTGATAATAATCTTTTTTCTTCAGTAGAATGTTGTTTCTGCAGCTGCCTGCAGAAACACCAAAAGGCAGCTGTGATATAAGAGTTAGGATCAGCCAGCAACAAAGAATACTAATGGTGCTATGCCATATTTAAAGTTATGCTCTTGGTTACTGAATCTATTAGAGGGGATTCACAAAGTCGTTAATTTGTTCCATGAGGCAGCGAAAATGGTCGTTGTTCGGTAGGAAGTAGAATCCGATGGTGGCCTCTTTGAGGTATAGGAGTTTCACTTCATGGCCAGATTGTCTCAGCCCTTCCACATATCCCAGCTGCCAATCTTGCGAAACATCAAAGCCAGCAATGACCACTAGGCTTTTCGGGAACTGCAGGCTCTCAATTGTCTTCCCATTGGGTCCGAAAGGGTTGCAAGCTGGATGATCTCTATCAGCTCCTTCAGGCAAAAAAGCTCGCCAATACCAATCGCGATCCTGGACTGAGACAAAGTACTTCCCATCCAGCCTCGTTTCCGAGTCTTTCCTCTCCTGCCCACCAAACATGGGATGGAGCAATATGTTTCCTAAAACCTCAACATTGGACTCAGCAGCCTTAATCGCGACATGATGAGCAATGTTCCCACCTGAACTATCTCCAGCCAAATACACATGAACTTTAGAGTCCTTCCCACTCTGCAGCCATTTTCTAGACATGACCCATTTAAGCGCAGTCCAGCCATCCTCGTACGCAGCAGGGAACCGATGTTCAGGAGACCTTCTGTAGTTCACAGACACCACAACAGCATTACAAACTCCCACAAGCCTACGGCACAGAGTGTCATAAATGGCGCTGTTAGCGGATGAATGCGTGAAGCTTCCACCATGGAAAAAGATTATAACGGGCACAATCTCTGCTGAGCTGAGAGGCTTCTCCGGGTCAATTACGCCACCAGGTGGATGATCATCCAGAGCTGGGCGGAAGATGCGGTTGAGCAAACCAGATGGTCTGTCCACGACTGCGTCAAATGAAAAAACACCGTCTACAGGGTTGGTGTTGGATGGCACTTTGCGGTCTAGGAACTCGGCCAATTCACGGTTGAATGTTCCATCTGGGCGACGGAGTAGGTTGTAGGCCACCTTGAAATTAGAGATGAGGATGTATGTGTTCAATGGAACCACCCTCTTCAAGAACACAAGAAACGAGGTTAAAGTTTGTTGGTCTGAAAACCCTTTTGAACAAGGCCCCTTGCACCAAATTTGATGCAACAAAAAAGTTGGAGGAAAAAGCTTCGAACTTTCGCAAGAAATACGCATCAAAATCGACTCTTTCTTTCGACCCAGAAATCCAAGATGAAGAAAGAATTCAGAAGAAGTACACAGGAGGCTTGAGAGATGGTTTCGTACCTTAGATTCATTTTGGTTGACTTCATTATCAACCCCACCAGTCATCTCTTCTTCCAGTTCTTCCTCCACGTTCTAAGCAGCTAGCTCTACGCCAGGGGATGGAAACTAAAGGATGATGTTCATAACTCCACCTCTCACTTCTGACCCGAACGATGTGCGAAACTGGGTCTCTGGATGTTCCGTGGCTGCACGTTTGAGTGATAAGCAACTAAACTTGATCGTGCGGTTCCTCAAAAACCAGATTCTTTGTTATAGTTCTTGCAGAGAAATAAGAGGAAGAAGAAGAGAGATGATCAATGTTTTCGTTGAGGGGAGAAAGAAAGATGAAGGTTTGTGTGCGGAGGTCTGAAGGATTTGTTCGCGAGTAACAAGAAAAAAAATCCAGATTTGCCCTTTTATAAATCTCACTGACAAGTTTGGAAAGAGTTTCCCAAACACTTTTTTTTCTTATAAAGAGACTGGTTTAGCAATACGGTCTCTTAAAATTTTGATTGAGATCGAAATAATAAATAAGACCAGTTTTATTAAAAATTTCAATCTTAGTAAGTAATCTCAAGAAGATAACAATAATAGGATTTTTTTTCTTCTCTTCCACTTTCCTCTTCTCCCCATCCGCGAACTCCCCCTCCTTCGACGATTTTGTGAGTTAGAAGTTTATTGGAATGAGGGGGTAAGGAAGTATTTTGTATGTTAGAATTATTTTATATGTTAAGATTAATTCGAATTGAAGTATTTTGTAAATTTGTTGTTGAGTTGTTCAAAAAATTGGTTGAATTATTTCTCATAGTGTTTGTAGTCTTTATTGTTTGATGATTTTTTAGGGAAGGTGAACTAAAATGAAAAATACCGAATAAAACCAGATGATTAAGTCGACGTTGGAAACGCTGAACATGCACGTAATGTATGAGTTTGACTAAGATGAAATGGAATTCTTAGACCAACTTGATAAGGTGGATATTTTTGTGGTTCCTAAACCTGAACATATATAGGATATCCCAGCAGATGTCTCGGCGTGGGACGCGAATGAATTAGTTGATGAGTACTTTGGTAGGAATTATAAATAATTTGGGACACTTTGGATGTGAGCTACATTAAACAGAAAAGCAGATGTAATATATGTTGTTCATAAGTATTTTATATTGAACCGTATTTAATATTTATCGAAGGAGTCTGACTCTTGGTTGTTTGTTCTTCAATGTCAGGAAGGAGAGGGGTTACAAATTACCGAGGGATTCATACATGCAACAATGACTACATCTCAAAGGAGAATGTCCATCTGACGAAACATTTCATAGCCAAGGAATTGTGAATGTGATTAGCGAAAGATTATGATCATCATCTGCTGAAATAAGAGCTAGAATCTTCAAGGATTATGGTTGTGAAATTCCGTACTTGAAGGCATGGCAGGCCATGC